>OY982582.1:11769159-12503500 GCA_963859945.1 Euplagia quadripunctaria | reverse complement strand
CAATATCTTAATTCCCAGTAGATATATACATTTTCCTAATTGATCCAACGATAAAGTGTAGTGTAATATAAATGTAAAAAAAACCTAAAGGTTGAGGCAGACAGCTGGCATGATGGCGACGCAGCGTAAGCAGGTCATAATATAATGCAGGTTCACTCCGGCCGCCAGCGTCGACGTGCAACACAACACCGATATATGCCTTACAAGTTAGTCACCAACCGGTATCGCAGACCCCGGCCCGGCCGGCGCGGCCCGCCATCTGCCGGTAGGCCCCGAGCGACAGCGGCTCGCGCCCCACGAAGGGCGCGCGCACGATGACGCGGCGCGCGGGCAGGTTCACTCCGGCCGCCAGCGTCGACGTGCAACACAACACCGATATCACTCCCGACCTGACACACGATCATTATCTTTTAAAACAATACCCACTTCAACACACCAAGCTCAACTCGACAAGCAACTGTACTCAGAATAACACACACACACACACAGTGAAATATAGTCCAGAAAATGAAAATTATCACTAAAATTTGAGAGCTACCTAAAGGCATGTTCGAGTAGCACTCGTTCGTCCGAAGATAGTCCCGCGTGGTGGTACGCGACCCCGTACCGCACCGCGCGGGACAGCTCCGCGCTCGCGCCCTCGGCCCTCAGACCGGTCTCTAGAGCTTGACGCTCTGACGTGCGGTGTGACGTCATCTCCCTGAAAAAAATACAGATATCGAACTTTCTTATTCTTTTTATTGTTTGTGTAAACGTCCATCACTTCACCAGAGACGAGGATGAAGTGGTGTCTGGTCAACGAAGTGTGATATTGTGTGACAAGGGGTGGGGGGTCATAAGCTTCCTGACGTCACATGTCAAAATTTAAAGTATTGAACACAAAACATTACCTACATTTTCAGTTCTGGATGTAAAATTACAAAATATATGACGTCACACCAGGGGGGTTCCACAAATTCGACCACCACCACGACCACAAGGACCAAGGGGGAGGGGTCAAAAATTCCTGAAATTCGTGTGACATAATTTGTGGATGGCTCCTAAGGAAATAGTAAATGAACTTTCACGGGAGCGAAGCCGCGGGCAGAGCTAGTAGTTACATCATTATATTCATTATATTACAAGTGGTTAGCAATACTAGGCATTGAATTCAAAACTCATTCTGTATTGTAACAGTCGCATGGTCATACGAAACATCGAAAAACTAATAGAAGAAAAGAAAGAAGAAAGAAAAAATTTATTAATGGCACATTGTGGTACGCAATTACACACACAAACACTTAAATTTTAACAAGAAACATTAAAAAAAAATTGAATTAGAAATTAAATAAAATAAAAACGAGAACATAAAAATGTAAAACTAAAAAAAAGGTGGAATACAAAAATTAAATAAAAAATAATTTAAATTAATAATCTCTCTCTTTTCATAACGCAGAAACAACTACTCAGAATGACCCAAAGTCAAAGTCAAATTTCAAAAAAATTTAAATTATAGATCAACACAATGTCACAACAATAGGTTGCTTTGTCGAAAGTTAAAAAAATGATATATAAAAATAAATAATACCGCGTTGCAAATAGGTAAGATCACTTTCTGCCGAGTGCCAATGTCAACCGTCAAAGTAGTTGAACCTTGTAAGAATAAATCGGGCAACACAAAATCACGGTCACTCTTTTAAATCGCCAGATAATTTAGCAATTGTTAGGGCCGATTTTTCAATGCTCAGATAAGGACTCAGATAGCATTTATTCGAAGAATAGTATAAAACTTAATTTTTCAATAGTCAGATAGGCGTTATTCTACCAATAACACACTAAACTGAAGTATAAAGTTATCAGCCCGTTCCTCGGCCAGATAACCGCTTATTCGACCGTTTATTTGACGTTGAGACGATTACGTATAGACGTAGTTTAGTTTAGATATTGCGTGTTGTTTATTAAAATATTGATACTTTTAATAGAAGACTTAAAAGAAGACGTTAAAAAATATTTAAATCCATCCGAAAGAAAACAAAGAATTGTTAAACCAAGAAGTGATCACTTTCACACATGGGATTTTTAGAGGTCCTTTGTAGAGATGCGTATGTATAGTTTTTTTTAGACCTTTGTAATTTCCAGGAACAATTAGTCCACAAGAATTAAATACGCTTTCAAAGTTTCTCCATGCACATTTCTTATCTTTATCCATAACTGCATCAGACTTTTTACTTTCTATAATGTTTGAACTTTTCGACCAAATTTACTAGAAAATGACCCTCTGTGGTATTAAAATTCGATGAACGATCTTTTTTTTTCTATGCTATTGCATTTAGAACTAATAGTAGGTAAATCACTAACACAACATGCAAAATTCGTAAAATATCACCAAACCAGAACAATCGAACATAAACTCTTAAGTAAAAAAGTTACATCTGCTTGAAAGAAAAAATAATGTCCTTTTCTAACACTCATATTTTCAATATATTTGTTTCACGTGTCTGAAGTTAGTAACGCGTGATTTGCATTATTCGGCCAGATAGCTATCCATGGAATAAATGAAGATTGAAAAATAGATACCTAAATATCAGACCGTTAAACAGTCTAATTAATTTATTCGTGGTATAGATATTACCCCGTTTATCTGAGCATTGAAAAATCGGCCCTTAGTGAAATAATGTAATACAGCACTGTTTTATCGTGCGATGTTATTAAATTTTTAAATTTCTAATTCCTTACACGCAGCTTATCCCACACTCAACAACAGATTAAAACCTCTAGTTACAATTTTATTAACTCATTAAACGGGTGAAATATAAACACCATTAGTCAAACATAAGGCTGACGTTTTGAAGTACACTCACCGTCTCTGCAACTTGCAAAGTAGCGCGGCGACATTCTCGCAGTTTCGCTTTGTGGGGCAGAACACCAGGCAACTGCCACCTGGAACCACCTCCGACACCAGACCACCGAGGAGATCTGGGTCTAGGCTGACGGCGGCCGCAGAATACTGGCAAACATTGTAATATTCCTATAAACCTCGTGAAGGCCTTCTAATATAGATGGTAGTAACAAAACGATGGTTTTAAACAAAACTCCCAAAATTGATAAGTTGTTTTTTTTTAACAAAAATTATCTGACAAAAAATCAGTTAAAGCCCTTCAATATCAGACTCTGATCATTAGTTTTCAACGAATCACAAAAATTATCGTGGGAAAGCCACGCGCTTCGGCACGTATGGACCGGCTCGACCGGTATACCACGGCCTCGCGGAGAACCGGCAGTAAAGCAATTTGCTTTTCGCCGAGTGAGTGAGGTTACCGGAGGCCCTGACCCTTCCCTTCCCCCCTTCCCCTACCCCCACCTTAAAAGCCGGCAACGCACTTGTAACTCTTGAGTTGCAGGTGCCCATGGGCGGCGGTACTCATTTACCATCAGGTGACCCGTCTGCTCGTTTGCCCACTATTCCATAAAAAAAAATGTTAATTCAGAAAGTAGTATGTTTAAAGATTAGCCATCAAATCAAAATGTTCATATGTAACTAGAACTAATTGATAATGAGTGTGGTTCGTCGTCAAACTACCTTTGACTACAGCAAATAGAAAAATGTATGCACACCTAATTCCGAGCTATTCCATGAGATTAAGAGCAACAAAAATTCAAGGTTCAAACTAGGACATATTTAAGCATTCAGTTTGCGGCAACTCATCTGCTGTTTGTGCAAAACACAGGCACACAAATTGCCAATAAAACATTAGAAACCCCCCAGGTATGTTTTAACAGTAAATAGCATTTCATTTGAATTCTACTTACGTCGTAAACCAGTTCTCTATCCGGTATAACCTCGACTCCTCCATCTCCCCACTGAATCCTGTGCAGCATATTGCCCAACTTCACATACTCCACCAGTTCCACTGGACGAAACTGTCTCTGGAAGACATCCGCGCGAAGAAACTTCGCTATCTCATGCAGGTTTCCTATCGTAGCACTCATCCCCACTATTTGAATGTCCTCTAATAACAAATAAAAATTAAAACACCCGTGACAAAAACGAATCCCAGGGAACTGAAAACACATCTTCTGACAATAACCTTATCATTAAGACTATTCCACTAAGCTCAAACACCATACCTTTGCAATAAGTTGGTGAGGAGTTAGGTATCTTGCTGATTCCAGATGATGTTGCAGCACCAGGGCAAGGTTACCATGTTATTGTAATATTATTGAACTACTAAATTTCAAAGCAATCAGACCAGTTGAAGTTACTCATACAAAGATCATACATACATCAAAGATTAGAAAAGAGCTCATGATTTTCAAGTAGTTAAACAGATTTTTTTTAATTATAAGCTAAGAACACTCGATTAAGTCACCTTTCAAGCACAAAAAAAAACTAAATCAAAATCATTGCATCCATTTAAAGGGGGTTTAAAGAAAAGATAAAAGAAAAAGTTCAAACACACCCTGATGTGGCATGTGTTGTTCTTTACCCTCACCATAATCATTAAAAGGGTTTAATACATCCAAAAGGTACACGCGTACATTCAACAGGGAAGCAAATTATGTACAGTTCGGTATTCGAAAATATTGTAAATGGAACATAAAAGGTCGGAACAAATCCGGGCGGAATATACCATATTAACCAGTTCTTTGTCAGTTGCAAAGAACTAGGTAAAAGTTACCCATGAGCGCACATAGGTTGATGCATCATTAATGGTGCACTCTCATAAGTGCAGTCTTAAAAAAATAGTCCTCATGAATAAATTATTTGGAAGTGATGTTTACGCACTCAGAGCGTACACTGTGTACCTAACAACTAGCGGAGAGGAAGCTCTAACTATGAGATAATTTGTATTGTATTGGTCTTATCTTTTTACCAACCACACACTCAAAAGTTTCTTATGGTCCTCTGGAGCGTGAATCACTTATCAACATATTTCCAAATAATGAATTTGTAATAGTAGTAAAAGTTTTTGAACTGAACCATATTTCCTTAAGCATGACCACATATGCAAAAAAATTAAAAGTTATACAGTAAGTAGTGAGTACTTACGATTAGTAAATATTACAGTAGAAAGTAACATTTCCAGAGTCCCACCTCTACCTTTTTCTCCAATTAAATGTAGTTCATCAACCTGAAGCAAGACCAATCTTCTGTGAAGATCTCAATTACATGGAATTTTGGTAAAATATATGCACATTTCTTTTCAGAATTGAGATAAAATACAGGGAAAAATATGATATCCAATGAGGCAGTTAAAAAGCAAGTGTAGTTTAGGACTGTTTACATTCACGGGTGATGGAAGACCGTTACACATTGTGTTTTCAGGTAATATTTAGAGGTAAATGAAGGACCTAAAATTGAATAGTATGTAACTTATAAAATCTGTTTATCTTACCACAATCAGACCAATCTCATTTAGTCTATTCAGCTCTATCAAGCTCCTAATTAGAGCTAATCCCTTCTCAATAGTGGCTACATAGATGCTGTTCTTTCTTCGTCTCTTTTTAGGTGGTATATGACCCTTGCCAGCAGCATACTCTTCTACCAAAAACTCTAGCTGTACTGCAAATGGTGATAAGGACCATATCTAGAAGAAAACTTATGGCATCATTGAACTTTTAAAAAGGGCAACCTACTACGAAACATTTTTTTATATAATTACAAGAAATTATACAACCGCAGTTAAAGCTGGCAAATACCCTTAATGCATAAGTATGGCATGACATGTCTGATTTGCATTGGAAAACTGCTTATTATTTAATACCAAATCTTTTCATAGGTATTTCCTTAAACATGTGTTTTAAATGATTCAAAATGCATATTGTGTCTGCAGCTCGATTCCTTGCTTTTGTATGCTTAAGTACATATTAATTTTATTAAAAAAATGTTTAAGTGAAACTTTTGTTTTGTCCCTGCTGGCCCTCCCGGATCGTGAGACAAATTTTAGATTTTAGGCAAAAGCCCAAGACCTTGGCGAACTCTCAAACAGTAGGTAACTACACTGTGGATTGTTGTGATTCTGTATTGAGAGGCCTGGTAAGGGCCTGGCGGCGGCAATATATTTATATTGCCACCCAAATACATACCACAATTTATACTACTGACCTTCTCTTGTACAATAGCTACAAATGGCAATATAAACAGTGCATTTTTTTTCCTGTTCAGCACTTCTCTTAGCATCAACACCTCAGCGACAAGAGTCTTGCCTCCACTTGTGGGTAAAGCATAGATAAGATTCTGTCTTTTCTTTATTGCATCTAAGTTTAAGCATTCTTCTTGCCAGTCTGTGCAAACAAATATACATATAATCTCATATTAAAATTAAAGAAAGACCATAATGTAAGTTTTGATATTGGACAAGAGTCTAAAATTCTTAAATTGCATGAGTGAAGCAAATTTTATAAAAAAAAACTCACCATAAAACTTTTCTATATTTCTATAAGTTTTAAATAAACCTTTGGTTATCAATGGAAGACCATAAAAACTAGAAACTGATTCATGTTTAACTAAAACATTTCCTTGATCTACATTTTTCTGTATTTCAATACAACTTTCCTTAATATCTAATAGGAAGGAGTCCTTAGTTTCAAATAGAGAACTTTTATTCTGCATTACTTCATGAAGATTTGTTTTCGATTCATTTAGAAGTTCGAAACTTTCTTCTATTTCCTCCATAAACTTCTTTTCTTCATGGTTATGCACAGATTGTTCCAACTTAGAGTCAAACATATCATCTGAAATATCTTCGATTTCTTTCAATATACCTGTATTTCTAATAATTTCACTGGGTTTATTAGTAATTTCGTTTAATTTTCCAACACTCGTACCTAAGGGTTGGCATAGATTTCCTTGATTTGATAAATTGCCGGGTGAACATGGAATATCACTATTAGAACCATTATTGGTAGACTCGTACAAAAATTCAACTTGATTACAGGGTAAATGTGGAGAATCACATCTTTCGACAGCACCTATCTCATTTTCACCGATTACAGATCTAATTGGGCTACAATTACTTATTATGTTAGTATCTTGATTATGTTTAGGTAATCGCATAATATTAGTTTTTCCTAATCGCCGACGTTTAGGTGTTGACGTATCTTGGACATTATTAACCGAATACATTATGTTATATATATTGCGATTTATTTATTCTCCACTAAACAATGTAATTTATTAATAATTTAAAAGGTAAACAAATCCCCGCGCGTCCAACATTTCAAAATACATCTGACAAGTGACAACAATGAAAATAAATGACATCTGCTATCAGAGTTGCTAGATATTGACGACAATCTCACCCAACCGAAAACATGCAGCAGTATACATTGTGAGCACAGAACAGAAAGATTTGTGAGTTTGAAAATGGTCAAATCTTCAAATAACTGTTTAAATTTACTTAACTTCATTGAGTCATTTAAAGGATAATTATCAGCATATCACATTTAATACAGGTAAAATCTCAGCTAACAGGTACATCATAAAACATTTATCGAATCGTAAACTTTAATCTGAAATTCTCCCTTTTTTACCCTGCTGGGCTTACATCGATCGAATCACGTAGGTAACTTGCCCTATCAAGTGACGGACGCGACAATTGACATGGTAAGTTACGTGATGATGATGACGGCAGCTTATAATTATTTTAACAGAGCAACATACTATAAATGGCTGTCTTTCCATATATATCTCAATCTGTAGCCCACGATTTCGTTCACGTGGAAATTCAAATGTATCCCACAGGAACGGTACATTTATCCGGCATAAAAGTAACCTTTATCCTTCCCCACGATATAATCTATCTTCTTGCCAAATTTCGTTACGATCCGTTCAACCATTTAGTCGTGAAAAGATAACAAATAAACAAACAGAGTTATTTTCGCATTTATAATATTAGTAAGGATAAAAACGTGCTGCACGTGAACTACCAGCATGGACCTTTTTTAATATTTTACACACTATTTTGATCATTCTTCAAATAAAAAAAATTGGTTGCCTGTAAAGTCGGTATACGGGCGAAAGTTTTACGTGACAACGACTTTGAGTGGTAAAATAATTTTAATGTGAATATTCATTCGTATAGTAGGAAGAAGGATGAAATAATAGTAACAATTTAAAACATTTCTCTCGCTCTTAGGCGGGCTAACCATGCCCGAGTGGAAGGGACGCGTGCCTCTCACTCGCTCTCATTGTGAGCGCATAACGTGAGCGGAGCGTAACGCAGTTTCTTGAAGTGTCACCCGGCAAACCAATTTATAAGACGTTGTCACGTCAAAACCAAACAACATATATATAGTTATATGCGCGACTGTTTATAGTTTAGAACACGTTATATTGACCTCACATTTAATTTGCGCATATAAGCAATGGAACCAGAGACTTGTAAAAAAATGTTGAAGAAGATTGTCCTTGGAGTTTCTTGCCTGTTCTTCTCCACAGGATCTACGTATTAGAACAGGCAACTAGCTTCGCAACTGACTTAGTCTGACTGACTACTACTCCTGACAATTCAAAAATACCTAAAATGGGTTTAATTGAAATAAATGAGTTTGATTTTTGATTTGATTTTTTTACAAGACATGCTTTATGAATTGTCAATGATCCTAAACTCAAAAGCGATATTGAACCCTTAACGGCGCATTCTACCACCGCAGTGCTTGCCACCCGCAGGGCGTTCATCCTCACATATTGGGACTTAAATGGTCATACGACTGCTCCGGCTGTGGAATGAGCCCCCTGTTGAGGTTTTATCGAAGGACTACAGTATGGGATTCTTCAAGAAAGAAGTGTAAAGGTTTTTAAGGGATCGTTAAAGCACATGAGAGTTACCGAAACCGCTTACAATCAGGTGGTCTGTACTCTAGTTTGCCACCGACGGGGTATAAAAAAAATTGTTGTCTGTAAAGTCGGTTTACGGACGATAATTTTACGTGATAACGTCATCGATCGTGCCTCATCTCTATCGCTTGTTCCGCGCTTTCGCTTGCACGCTCGGCTCAGGCGGAACGTGACAATGAGTCATACTTTTTCGTGCGTGCAGCCGACCTTCATCAATTTATAAGACGTTATCACGTCAAAATTAAAATTATATTGAAATACACAAATCCTTCAAAGTTATACTCCATTTTTAAAGGAATTCCTCAAAGCTAGCAACACTGATGACCGTGATGACATCAGAGCCAAATGTGTTGACGTTCAGGAATGTTTAATTACATTCATGTATAATTTAAGATGGCAAACAAGCCCACAGGCACCCGATGAAGCAATAACACCTTATTCAAATAGTACTGTTTACTTGCGGCCTTCTGTAGGATCTGTAGTACTAAGGGACGTGTTGTAATATGACTCCAACCCCAAGGAAGGAACTCCAGGGTCGGTACACAGTGATACAATATAATATGGAGATAGTTACATGAAGGCGAGGTCATATTTTTAGAGTGTTATGATTATTTAGCCGAAAAATACTCGAGTAAAATTTTTATGTCACTTTCAATGTTTATGCTTTTTATGCGGTAATTTTCAGAAAAATTCGGACAATTATCATTATCCACATCCTAGATATTAAAATACCTATCTGTAGTTTCACTGATGTCCGCCGTCTCTTACAAAATATTAGCTTTAATAATTATCGGTTAGTTTTCACGTTATCAAGATAAAGGTAGGTACTATCATAACACCTTGTATCCTTGTCCTTCATGTTAAAACTTGAAGGACAAGGGGATACAAGATGTTGTCATATTTTTGACTATGACCGCCAATAAGGTGACAATGAGCTAAAACTACCAATAATAGGATGCTCACCTAGGAGGGGCAGTTTTGCTGACTTTAGATTCAATAAGAAGTCTGGGATATAACATGTAGGGCTGCAAGGAAAAACACGTCTTAAAAAATCAGCTCCAGGCGGGACAGGCGCTATCACCGTTTACAAATTCATTCAAATGCATACAACAAGTAAATCCCGACCCACGAACGACGGCTCTTGGGGGTTGCGATGAATAGGTTTTTTTTTTCGAGGTAGAAAAAAATGGTGGTGTTAGTTGAATGTACCACCCGACGGTGTTAGAGACACTGTGTGGTTTCGGAGTTAGATAAACTTCCACTTTCGTGTAACGTCGGTGGTGACGATTTCTTCATCAGAAACAAATTCTCTCATTCAGATTAGCCGATGCACACAAAAAAACTAGTCAGTAGCAACCGGCATTCTCCAATTGACAAAATAGGCTTACATTAAAGGACTGCTTCTTACTCATCAGCCGGTGAAATGCCGATTTTTTTTATCACCAAATAAACATGCAGTTGTAATAATAACAAACATCGCCAAACTGTTTCGCCAAGTTTATATATTTAGGTATTTGTTTCGTATGCATCTTAGAATGAACCAAGACATTTTCTAACTTAAGTGGTCACTTTGCTCGTTAGATCCCGCACAGCATTTTTGATATGCTAACCTGTTACTTGCGTCAATGAGATACAGGATTTATTCCCGAGGAGGAATAGTTACTAATACATAAAGATATTTTATTTGTTTGACAACCCTGGCGATAAGTTATTGTGGAACCGCTGCAAGAGCGCCCAGCAACTTAACGAACGAAGACTTAACTTCCTCCTGTCGTTTGGCCGTTGCACCTGCAAGCGTGTAAGCGAACCGGACTGGGCCGTCAGTTTCCCCATAGAAATCGGAGCTGGCTTGTAATCGTCGGCTCAAAAATGACCGGGGCTAAATATAGTTGCGGGGTGCGGGGGGCGAGCCCGCGCGGCCGCACTAGCACCCGCCGCCGGTCAGAGCCGCCCCGGTCGCCGCGGACTCCACATTCCAACGTCGCTGTGCTGCCGGTCGAAGAACCAGTGCCGAGTGACTGAGTGACCGTCTTCTTCCCGTGCGACGTAAGTGCCGTGCGTGAGAGTGCCAGTGTCGGAGCTAGCGGCCGTATAGTGTGTAGGATAATGTGTCCTTGTGGATTGAAAGTTCGGAAACGTCGAAGATAAGAGATGGCTTGTAAGGAGGCTGGTCTAAAAATACGCACGCGGTATGTGCCAAATGCGGACGGGCGCGGGCGCCGCCGCGTTCTACTCGAAGCAAACGCCTTGTATAGTGCGCCGGATTACGTTACCGCCTGCCAATCGCAAGCGCTGAACCCCAAGGTTTCAGCGGAAATCTCCACATGCATGAAAATGAGCGAACACAAGAACAATTGTTTTTTGAGAAAAAAAGTATATTTCTCGCTCTTCACACAATTACACTACACACTATACCCGCTCGAGACCAAATGAGAAATTTAACACTTAAAAACTAACTTTTTTTTTGCAACATTTTGTTTATTGCTATGACACTTATAGGAAGACATTTAAATTTAAAAAAAATGATTGAAGTCTGTCATTCCGTAATTTCGCCAATTAAAAGTGGAGGAAATTTAAGTAATCACAGAAAACTTTTACAACATAAAATTAATATTAATAAAGAAGAAATAATCTTCTTTATTACAGAAGTAATAATCTTTCTATTATACTTATTTATAGTTAATTCTGATAGTTACTCTTTTTTCTAAGATATAAGTACCTTACTATCAAAACTTTGATATAAATCTATAAAAATAAATTTGGCCCTTGAGTGAAAGTGAAAATACCTATTTACCTATCACAAAGTAGTAAGCAGTTAATTTTTAGAAAAACCAAATTTAATAAGTTAAATTATAGAATAAACTCATAAAAATAAAAAAAGACCGAATAAAATCAATTAATACCTTTCGCAGTCCACTGTAAAACATTTTTAAAACTTTCTAGAACTTTGCGACTTTGTTGAAAAATTCCAATTTTAAATGCTTACATTTAAAATTTGAATTTTTATGAGAAGAACAAAAAATAATAATACTTACCTAGTCGTTGCCGATAGTTGTTTCGGTAATTGGCATCGGCAAACCCAATCTGTGTTTTTTAATGAAAGATTGGATGGGAAGATCGTTTAATGAAAGTCAAATTACAAAAAAATATACTTATTTTATTAAACAAAACCGCGGTACATAAAACATTACAAGGATTCCAATCCATAGTTCAGATTGAAAAAACCGCGAAAATGCTTTAATTTTTTTTCTAACCGGAAACATTTTTAAGAAGGTTCCTTACGTACTTTCGTGTTCCACCGACCATATTCTCAGCGGATTTTTACTTAAGTTACCTTGACATTTACTGTTAACCAATAACACATGATTTCACTGAAGTGGGTTGGCTGCACGGATGGCGCAATGGTTTAAGTGGTCAACTTGCCTACACCGCGTCGAGTATTGTGGGTTCAAATCCCACATGGGACGAAAAGTTGTGTGATCCACAAACAGTTGTCCCAAGTCTGGGTGTTCTTTGTGTCCGTTGTTTGAATGTTTGTGAAGCCCAAAAAGAAAAAAAAAAGAAGTAAGATAATTATATTTCTAATTATACGAAGTCGGGCGAAATATGTAAATTCATACCTATATGCTATCCGACACAGCACCGAAGAATCGAGCCCATTCCGCGCAAACATACAACAAAAATCAAGGCCTGCAGAAATCCAAATCCTAGGCAATATTGAGTACGAACGCGAATCCAATTTTACACTTTCTTTGAATCGTTGCCAGGACGTAGGTGTGCTAGATGGTACGAAAGATAAAACCGCTAAAAATAAAACGGGCTTCATAAACAAAACGCATGCTTCCCGCGTTCACGTTCCCGCCTACCACAATTTTTTATTAGCGTTGGCACAAAAGAAAATATTTGGCGCGATTGACAAGTCTATGCTATTTCCAATATAACGTATTTATAGCGTAGGTAGGTACTCGCTGAGTTTCAGTAACTAAGGATAATAGTTTATTTATAAACATTCATGAAAAAAAGTGTTTCTTTTACAAAAATTTTTAGAAAAACTATATTTTTTTACATTTTTATCCAGATTTTTGTAAATTTAATTAAATAGACATATTACAGAAAAAGTAGTTTAATTTTTTTTTAAATTCTTTAACAGTGCGAATGCAGTTTACACACCTACAAAGATTTTTCAATTTTTGAATACACTTACTCTTACTTAACTCGATGCTTGCTATCACTGTACGGAGGTGTCCATAGGTTAAACCGTAAGCTTAGCACGTATTTGTAAGATTGTAAAAACCGCTCGATATTAATTTAGATCAATAGAACATTTACAATTACATCTTTATTAAATGTAATACTTGCTTCGTAACCTTCTGCACCTGCTTGAAAAAATAAAATATATTTTGGTATCAGAATGTAAACACGAGAGCATTCTAATTAATAATAAATCGATCAACATAAAACGTTAACAGAGCATCAATTGACGAGTTGCCAATATTTCCTGGGTCTGGTTTGAATGGCTCGTTTGTAAACAACACTGATTGTGATTTACTGATACTTACTAAAACTAAACTATAATATATTAATAACTAACGAAACGAATACATTTGTAAGCGAAGAAGTTATCTCGCAACCTGACATGCAGTTGTCTTTAGTGTACGTAATAACTACTCAAATGACCTTGCCAGCCGTTAACGTAACACATAAGAACACTGTTTTAGATTTTTTTTAAATTGCGAAGGAATGCCATCAACGAATAATTTTCTTTTACAGATTAAATAAACTACCATCATGTCTGACGAGGAGGAATATTCGTAAGTATTTATGAGAAAAACAGTATCAAGGTCGTCGTATGTAAGCTCTTTCAATACTTATACATTCAAACATTATACACATTACGTAGATTTGGATGCTAGTGATTCCCCTTTAGTAACTAAATATCAAATGTACCTACCTAAATGTGTTGTGTTAACTGCACACAAATTGTGTCTCCGTCATTCCTCGACTGTGTATGTTAACATCCCAACTATCTATTCCGCAGTGGCTCCGAGGAGGAGGAAGTAGAAGAAGAAGTCCCGGAGACGTGAGTATGACATCCGTACAACGCGTCCCTCTCATACCCCCAAAATTTAGTTCTTTTAGAAATTGTTTGGTTTTGAAACACTTCAGCTTCCCTCAGCCTGATCTCTTTGCCTTGGCGATTCTATCATATTTTCCAAAACTATTAGAAAGAGAAGTACACACGATTGTACATCAATAGTAAACTTTTTTTGGATAAGCGTGAAGTTTTAGAGGCATGATCGCAAGTTGTGATTCCCAGTTTCTTCGAACTCCCAAATCTCGGGCTTATCGCACGCCCTCACCAAAACCCTGTTCTCTCTTTTGTTGCAGGAAGTAAGTGGCGTGCCTTTTGGTTGATCCGGCACTCTCATACGCTTCGCTCGTTTTTTAGGCTAAGTTTAGCTGGCGATCCTAACGCTTCTAGCGCTTACTTCATCGCTTTTATTGCTTCCAGATTTACTCCCAAGATAGGGGCCCCGATGCAACTAGCCGTACTTATTAACATGGAATATCTTGCATATAACAAACCAACCCATCAATCTCATGCTATTGGAAAGATCAGTCATAACAACCAACGTAAGTAGTTGGTCTTTCCATCCACACAATGACAAATTTCGAGTGGTGGCATATATGTTATTTTTGAGTGTACGATATTTTTGCACTAACCCTTTAAGCTTGAAGATTTCAAATGTTATATAACTTGATGATAATTTGCTCAGTTTTAATGATGTTTTTATTTTCTTTTCCCGTCGCTGTTCTCGTCGTCGCAAAACTGAAGACCCGCTCCTAAACCAGAGTAAGTAAACTCTAAATATGCAATGCTCTATCGCTTCGCTTCGAGCCCCTGAACGAACTATTGGCGCATACGTTAACGTACCTATGTATCTACCTCATACCTGGTGTTTTGCGCTTAAGCAAAATCTACAATGTTCCTTCGAAACCAAAATTCTAAAATTCAGAGGCTAGTGGCTGTGACGCAGTGTTTGTATCGTGTTTTGCGCAAAATAATTGTCACCGCTTATTGGGTTACGTACAATCAATTTTGCAATAAAGACGTAGTTATACTGTACAAGAAGTAGAAGGCTGATTGTTGTTTTCTGTTTCTAGGAGTAGACCATCGATCGCGTAAGTTGCACCGCTCTTTGTGGTGTCACTAACTATAATCCAATCATTAACTCGATAAGGCGCGGGCGTAAGATTTTACGATCGTTTCCCAAATTTATCGTATCCGACCAGATGATCATTCGGCGTACGAAACAACCGCGCGCCGTCATCGGTCGCTATTTTTATATCGGTTGGTAGGAGTTCTATTTTAGAAAAGCGTACTGTGCTGCGCCCGCGCCGATCTGCAAAGAAACGAGATGTCGGTCATCAGGCGACCGCTCGAGTCGACCCGACTTACATTTGATTTACTGCATGGAATAAATAACACGACATCAAAGCATGCACTACCTTGTAATACATATAATATCGCCGTAATATGTGTATTTGTCCGTATACCATTGTCATGGTAATTATATTCCTTATCACAAACAATAATACCATGACACATTCAAAACTGCACAAATTGTTTACTCAAAACGAATAATTTAATAAAAATATAAGTAAGTATACGATTTTTGTACAGATATTATAGGAAACAAAGCGTATAACAGTATTAATGTTAACAGTGGTCACATAGTAATATATTACGCCAACATATAAAGCTAAAACTTTAACAACATGTACAGTACCCAATGTCCCTGCCTACACGTGAAAATAAAAGCGTAACAGCAAAAAACTCAAAATAATCTAACGAATGACCGTACAAATTAAATCACCGTAACAGTAAACTATATGTATTGTGAACCGTTGTAACTACGGTTGCCTAACATTAACACAAACTTGTTCTCAGACTCGATAATTAATATATTCCGTTTATATTTCCAGGGGTGAGGGAGACCCAGAATTCATCAAGGTAATTACATAACTCTTCATAACTTATGATGCTTATCTTTTTAACTTTAAGGAGGAGTGTTTGAAAGGTGACTTGATCAAGAATGTTTTGAGCTATAATTCAAGAAAATGTGTTGAACCATTCGAAGATCATCAGTTCCCGGCTAATCGTCGAAGGAATTATTGAGTCGGGGGTTTTTAAATTCGTATTTTATACATGTTATACAACTAAGGTATTAAAAACTTCCAGCCTGATGTTAAGCGGTTATCAATGGTGTTAATTGGACTTTGATAACTCATTCCCCCATGGTGCTCTGGTGACCCTAACCGATTGCACAAAGATACTAGACAGCTGTACTGATGTAGAGCAGTCTTCTACAGGGTGGAAGTATAGGGTCAAGTGGGCAGCTCCAATTCGTCTGGAAATACGTTACCTCTTTATCTGTACACTCATGACATAAATATGGAATCTACCAATTACAAAACTATTGATTTATCGCTATTTTAAAGCAAAGGTTTTATTACGGTCCATGAGGTACAGTCTGCTGACAGCCAGACGGATAGGAGTGGCTTAATAATAGGGTACCGTTGGCACCCGTTGAGTACGTACTAAACCATTATAATTTTTCTCCTTTAAAATTTTCATTCCTTTCTCGACAGCGTCAAGATCAGAAGCGGTCGGACTTGGATGAGCAGTTGAAGGAATACATCAACGAATGGCGTAAACAACGGGCCAAGGAAGAAGATGAGCTCAAACGCCTCAAGGAGAAGCAGGCCAAGCGTAAGGTGAGAACACTATATAGATGACGACATTGGCATAGTCGAATTAATTCTTAATTATGTTCAAAAATTATTTAATTTTATATTCGTAATCTCAGGTATCTCGCGCTGAAGAAGAGAAGCGCCTCGCCCAGAAGAAGAAGGAAGAGGAAGAGAGGAGAGTACGCGAAATTGAAGAGAAGAAACAACGTGACATTGAAGAGAAGAGGCAGCGACTCGAGGAGGCCGAGAAGAAACGCCAGGCAATGCTCCAGGCCATGAAAGACTCCAGCAAGACCGGACCTAACTTCACCATTCAGAAGAAGAGCGATAACGTGAGTACGGAAATATAGGTTTATCATTGTTAACCCTTTACGGATTCCAAAATGTCAATGTTATGCATTTCTTCAGTCTTTCGAGCTGAGTAAAACTCCATCTATACCGAGTTGCATTAGAGGATCTGACACAATGCACAAAGTTACTGGTTTATTTGATTATAGTTCGGCCTCAGCAATGCGCAACTGGAACGTAACAAGACCAAAGAGCAGTTGGAAGAGGAGAAGAAAATTTCACTATCCATCCGCATCAAGCCATTGTCCATTGAGGGTCTCTCCACAGACAAGCTCCGAGCGAAAGCTACGGAACTCTGGGAATGCATCATCAAACTCGAGACCGAAAAATACGATCTTGAGGAAAGACAAAAGAGGCAGGACTATGACTTAAAAGAGCTCAAAGAAAGACAGAAGCAACAGTTGAGGCACAAGGCCCTCAAGAAGGGTCTTGACCCCGAAGCACTCACAGGCAAGCACCCGGTATGTATCATCATCAGTTACACTTACATAGTTACACTTAAATACAAGAAACTAACAGTAACACAGAATCTATAATAAGAATATGTTGTCTAATTGACCTGTCTTTTAGTAAAAAAATCTTTCTAGGTTTTAGCGGCGAGTGACATTCGGACCGCTAATCCTTTCCATTCAATTCTTATTTTATAGAAGCTTTTGATAACTTTTACTAAAAGAACAAAGAATATTACTAAACATCGGCTAAGGCCCTTCCAATCAACAGCAGACTAAATGGTTTGAAGAATTTATAAAACTTAAGATTAAACCTCTTTTGTACAAATATTAAATTATCATATTTTCAGCCCAAAATCCAAGTAGCGTCCAAATACGAGCGTCGTGTCGACACAAGGTCCTACGACGACAAAAAGAAGTTGTTCGAGGGTGTAAGTATAAAGCATACCACGTCTATGTGACATCATAATTTATCTTCTGTTACTAGGTCACCAACTAAAGTGATGGGAGTTAAATTGTAAATGCACACATAACGAATGTAAATTAAATTGGCGTACGGCCAAAATCTAATTCCAGGTCACTTTCTCTACCTGCTCAATTCCACTTATAGCAGACGATTAATTGAACATTCTCGTTCTTGACAAAAATAAACGTTTCAAAGTTATCGCACTAAATGTAGTCACTTCCCTGAATACACAACGAGTGGTAAAATATCAATGAGTATTAAAGTGGTAAGAATAAAGTAAATAAAAACATAACACAAAATTTGAGTTTGTTGTAACTACAATAATGTAATTTTAAACTTAATATTGATAATAATAATTTAAATGCAGGGTTACGATACTCTAGTTGCTGAGTTTTTGGATAAAACATGGAATGATAGGATGAACGACTTCATGAACCGCACCAAAAGTAAGAGCGACCTCGCGACCGGTCCTGTGTGCAATATTATACCCTTCGACGCATGTCTTCATGGCATGATACACTCCATGTGTTTACCTAGATGAACCTTCATGTCGACCTAAAGAGCTGGTGAATTTTTCTACAGCACAGAAAAAAGTTCATAATTTAACAATATATTTAAATTTCGAACAAAATTGTAGAAATTCTCACCCTTTTTATTGAAAGCATTCTAAGATTGAAGTATCCCAGTCATGTGCTCCTTACCTCTGTTATCATATTTACCCTGTGTTAACGATTCCTATAGGACCTTGAGAAACTGAACAAGGACTTCCTCGAGAAGGTGTGGCAAGAGAGGACCGAACAATTCGGCGGCAGGCAAAAGAGTGAGTTAATATTAACAAAATTTATACAAACTATTTGGTGGAAATATCTACGAAATTATGGTTTATTTCGACAAGTTTAAATTCAATGTCAAAATTTATGACAAGAAAATTTAAAGTAAGTATAGTTTTCATTAGGTCAGGTCAGGTCAATGGCAGAGTTTCAATAGAAGTCACAATCCAATGGTAACTCAGCATATTGGAAATAATGCTCAATCGCGTAACAGGACTTGTTACGCGATATCTTCGCCATTTGTGCACCTATTTCCATAATTCTTTGTTAAATTTACTCAAGATTGGTCCTATTTAAATTTAAAGAAAATATTACACCCCTAAGGGTACCAAATCAAGGGATGAAGATTACATTTTATGGATTTAGATTTTATTTATTTTATTATTATACTACCTATTTTTTAGAACTAAAAAAGAAGACTTCAAATAGATACTGTATTTAGCTTCACGACGGACTTAGTCTGACTGACTACTACTCCTGACAATTCAAAAATACCTATAATGGTTTAATTGAAATAAATGATTTTGATTTGATTTGTACAGATCATCAATGAATATTTACTACGGAGTTCTGCTACTATCACATAATTGCTTTTATTAGATATTTCCGCTGACTAGTAGGTACAGTCCAAAAATATGTAATCTGGTAAAGACAAATATGTAAGTACGTGTAAATATCCTATCAAAATAAACTCACACTTGTATACTCGTAAAACTTTCACATGCACAAGTTCTAAACGGTGTCTTGTCGCATGGTCGTGATCCTTAAATTTGTGTTTTGTATATAATACTTGTTATATTGCGTTTATATTGTTATAATAATAATAGAATACATATAACAATATTACGTAAAGTAGGATAGCATAGATGTTTGAATATTTTTATTTAGATAGAGCATGAAGGTCTCCCCTTACAGGTGATTTTTTATTCACCATTCAAATTCAAACAGTCGAATCTTTGATGAAAATTATGAGAAACAAAAAAGTTATCGTAAATATTTCACCAACCTATTTTTTTGCAAAAAATCTGTCCTTGAGTGAATGAACGTAATGCCTAGAAAAAATTTGGATGGTGAGTAAAATACCATTCTATATAAAACCAAATAGAAGATAATATAATAAAACGTAAAAGTACAATAAGACGTGAAAGTACAATAATACGTAAAAGTTGTCAAGTTATAGTTATATACTTAGTATGTATTCCAAATTTTCTTTAAGATAACTTAATGTATTTTATATTTATAGTGATCGTAAGTTATATATTTACAAACTAGCCATTTAGACTGATGTTAAAACCCACGCCTCAAGCTTATTGCAGCATATGAATACTGTATATTGCAAAGGTCGTCAACGATTTTTTTTTATTTATTTACGTTTGTAATTAAAGCTATTGATATCCCAATTTGAACAACAGCGAGACTGCCCAAGTGGTTCGGTGAGAGGCCCGGCAAAAAGAAGGGCGACACCGATTCGCCCGAGGGCGAGGAGGACGTGAAGGCCGAACCTGAAGAGGAGGAACCTGTGTACGAGCCTGAACCCGAAGAGGAAGAAGAGGAAGTCGTCGAAGAGGTCGAAGAGGAGGAAGAAGAAGAAGAAGAGGAGGAGGAGGAAGAGGAGGAGGAAGAGGAATAAGTGAGTTGTTGAATTTTGTTTTTGAGGTAGTGTTGTTATCTTCTAACAAATATCAACTCTCACTACACGGAATAAAGCGCTTTCTTGCTCTCTCTTGTTCATTGTAGTCATACGTGCCGTATTACTACTGATGAGAACTTATTTTCCTTTGAGAATCGATTTACCCCCGACTGTGATTGTTTAACCACACTACCACACTGAGATCAGTGTCCTAGTATGGTTATACAATCACAGTCGGGGGTAAATCGATAAGGTAATGAGACCATTGTATACAAAACCGCAAAATGCCGAGCCAACCGGACAGTAATTAACCTAGTTTCGATACGGTTTAGGGCAAAAACGGCAACCCCTCCTTGCTAAATAATAACATAACTAAAAGTATTTTCCGGCAATTGAAGTTTTTTCGTTATTTGTCCTTAACATTTATGTTGTGTAGTGTACAGTGTACAATAAGGAATTTATCTTGATAACTTGATCCATAAAATTACTTTACTTGTTATAATAATTTTATTTGTTGCAGACGTTAGCTACGCGACATGATCAGGGAAGCTAGATCGCCGACACGTACCGGACGCGTCGGATGAACTGTTTTGTAACCAATCCATTAACTTATTACTATTATAAATTATTTTTATTATTTATACTGTTGAATCATTCGTTACGGAACATGGACTTTTTGCACTTACGTCGTTACAACTATGGCGTTACAATAAACTAATTTATTTCATAAGGCTGTCTAGTTTTTTATTTTCGCCTTGATAGATTTGGAAATTAAAATTTTCACTGCATATCTAATTTGAGCACATTTGCTTTTGTTTTGTTTGATAGTGATATCTGGTCTAGGGCGGAAATAGTAGCCTCTTAGGAGTCGATTAGTATTCAATTAAGGTTACTATGTGACCTACAAAATAGAGATTTAATTTATTGTTGTTTACCGTCAAATCTCAAATCATTAGAAAAGGTCTCTTAAAACTACCAAACTCCACTATTTGACACACATCACATAATATGCCGATTTTACATTTTTACGGCTACGGAACACTCAGCAAAGACCTTATTTTATTTAAGCCTACATTAATAGCATTTAAATTTAAAAAATGAAAAACCATGCACTGTAACTTAATTTTCCTACCTCTCTCTTTCAATGTACTCCCAATAATCCTTTATTCCCAACCCAAGCTATCCGTAATTCCCAACGTGCTCGGTTGACGTCAATAGGCTTGTCTCCTGTTACGTGAGTGGGACCAAGTTATAGTGGACAAAATGGGAGTGTTTAATACATCTCTGCCCACCGCTTCGTCATACAGGCGTGAGTGTATGTACGTACATGGGCGTACCGAGGGGGGGAGGGCAGGTGGGGCAGCTGCCCCCTCCAATGGCTTTAGCAAGTTTATGTGGTACTAAGGTAATTTTGAATCAAACTTTTGATTTAAGATGTAATAATAATAATTGATCAAAAAAAATTCTAAAGTGGATTATAGGAGTACCTCCATATCAGAGTAAGGTCCCAGAGCCACCACACCTTACTTATTTTCTAGTAGAGACTCTGAAGTTAAAATCTCCCAGATCCATTTATATGCGCCCGCGCACATACTCACGGTCACTCACTTTATATGGGTCTGGGGGATTTTTGTCCCCAGGATTTGTCTGGCTGCTTACAAATAGCATTAAAATATTTTTGTAAACATCAGATTTAAAAATGAAGACTCAGACTGAAATAACCTTAGTTATTTTTTCGAAATTTAAAGCGTCAAGCGTAAATAACCGCAGAGTTGGCTTGGTTTGACAGATTGGTCTATATAGAAAATGGCCTTAAATAAAACTAAAAATAGTTTTCTATAACTGAGGATGAGTTGCGTCACTAGATCACCACGGGGCGGAAGACAATGCTGGCGACCCTTCTTCACTGATCCTCAAGTCAGCTGATCCCTGTGTTTGCTTGCCACATAGGGACAGTGTTTAGGATGTGGATTGCTTGAATTCCGGTTAGTCACGAGACAATTTAAAAATCTTATGAGACTCTTGACGACACGTTCATTGGTGAGTAACAAAGTGCAGAGTGACTTATAAGTCATTGAATGACATTAAAAAGGACGTTAAGGTTATACTTAAAAATTTTTGTTGCGTGATTATCTACTGTGTTGCTTCCCCGCGGACTGTCGGTGAATAGGTAAGTAGTAGTGTTGGTTTCACGACGTTATAACCAAAATAAAAAACCGGCCTACTGCGCGTCGGACTAGCGCATGAAGGGTTCTGCACCATCATACAAGATTTAATACTATGTAGCGTAGGAGAGCCCCCTTTAGGGGTTCTCGGGACTTCCATCCTAGGGTATACCCGAGTCCCTTGCAATAGACTAATTTATGACGGAACACCGTGTGGTTTCAGGCGGTTCGATTCCGACATACCACTTCACTGACCCGAAGGGGTTTCCACACGATAAAAAAAGGGGGGAGCCCCCTTTAATTTATATTTATTATTTGTTGTTATAGCGGCAACAGAAATAAACATTCTGTGAAAATTTCAAATGTCTTCCTATTACGGATCATGAGATACAGCCCGCTGAAAACCGGATGGACGTATGGATGGACGGACGGACAGCGGAGCTTAGTAATAGGGTCCCGTTGGTTACCCATCGGGTATGGAACCCTAATAAAAATGATATTATATACTTATTTAATATATTTAATCATACAATAAATTTATAATAATAAGTGTTTACAACTACATAATATATCGTAATACAATAACACTATATAACAACCACACTAGATATATGACACTCTCAAACAATATGAAATACATCGTCATTACCTCACACTTGTTGCTATCGTACTAGGAAAATAAACTTAAATTTTTTTGCTATCTAAAATTCGTCCGCCATCAACTGACTGAACGCGAAGTTCGCTAAGCTAGAGTGTTACACAGGACAATTCCCAAAATGGAAAACAGATATGAGTAATTTGATACTTGATGCTATAAAAAACAATTCATAGTAACCGCATAAAAATGTTATAGTATTCTATATTTAAATAGTTTTATTTTAGGAAAACGCTTCAAATTGTATACTTAGATACTGAACCGAGCGAGAAAGGGTTAAGTTATAATATCTCTGCCCAATGCGGTCACCTTAACCCTTAACTCACTGATATGCAAGGCGATCACTGAATTGATTAAGTCTTCAGTGATTTATCACCTGTCCATGTAGCAAACAATATGACAATCTTTCAAAGGCATTTTATTAATAATAATTAAACAAATGGCAGACACATCAACCATAGTTAGTAACTCCAGCCTGTTACCTTGTATAAAGTATATTTGTTCAATTTATTTCAAATTATATTGTATTAAATACAAACAATAAAATTTATGCGAACGCTATTCTAAAATGGTCCTTAACACATCTGCTTAAGGTTGCTCTGTAATATTTATAGTGAATCAAATACAAGTGTCATATAAGTGCAATTGTTACCTAGTCCTCACGCGGCGGGTGTGGGGTTCGAGGGCGGGGGGGAGGGCTTCTGGGGCGGGGTCTTGTGCATCATGTTGATCTTGTCTCCGAGGGACAGCGCCATACCCTGTGGATATTACATTATCTGTGAGTATATATAACAAAGACCGATGTCATTCCCAAAGGATGTTAAAAAGTATACAATTTTAGAGTAATGATTGAGATCGTCTTTGGATCTTTATATATACAGCGTGTAAGTATCGCTGTCGCCGCGTCGCGAATAACTTACAAAAACGTCTTTCTTTGGATACTTATCACAAAGCAAAAGTTTGTGTTTTTTTTAAATGTTGTTTACTCATTGTGATATCACTTTTAAGCAAAAAAAAATGAATTTTCTAGCAGAAATTTCCAATGATTTTCCACTCAGAATGATAACCACTAGGCCAACAGGCCAGTCAGACCAGTGATGGTCTGCACTACTATTTCAAGATTCGGTACGGTGTCACTTAAACAATGTATATTTCATTATTCTGTACGTGTGTATGTCACTAAACTTCTAAACCGCTGGACCGATTTTGATGAAAAATGTGTGTTTGAGTGGGTCCTTAGATGGTTTAGGTTCACAATTGGATCCGGTAGGGGGCACTGCGATAGGGTTTGAGGAATATTTTTTACGTTTTTTATGTATGTCTTTGTGGACGTCCGCAGGTCGAAATCCGATTGACTTCTTAACAACAATAAAACTCCTCTAAATAAACGGAAGAGATTCCTCCTGTGAACGCTTCGGCTGTGGAAGAAGCTGCCTAGATTTTCCCGGGGGACTACAGTATGATCTTCAATAAAGGAGTATAGGTTTTTAGAGGGTCGGCAACGCGCATGTGAGTCCCATGGAATTGCAAGCGTCCATATACTACGATAATCGCTTACCATCAGTTGGGCCGTATGCTTGTTTGCCATCGACGTAGTATAAAAAAATGGGATTATTGTAGGGTCATTTTCAAAACACAAAAATAATGTATCAAGTATGAAAACCAAAGTAATTTAATACATGACGTAGTAATATTAGAGACCCTGCCACACTGACCTGCTCCAGCTCTTTCTTACACTCCCAAATAGCGATATCTCTTTCTTTCCCTTCTTACCTACCTACTCCTTCCAAGATACTTCTAACTGTCCCATCTTTAATTCCCGAAGTGTCCTGTTCACGTGGGACTAAATTATGGCAAAATAAATAATAACAATAATAACTTGACACCTCACTCACGGCCGTCTGATCCCAAACTAGGCAGAGCCTGTACTGTGGTAACCAGACTTCTGATAAACGTACTTGTATATTTCTAAATACATATTATAAATAAATTACACTCAGACACAGAACAAACGATCATGCTCATCACACAAGTATTTGTCCTGGGTGGGAATCGAACCCACGACCTCTGGCTCAGCAGTCAGGACACAAGCGTGGGTGTACCTGGCTCTTGGCGCGGATCCTGACGTGTCCGACGACCGGCGAGTTGGGCTTGTGCAGCGGCGTCTCGATGCTGAGGTTGGCGAGCGCGTCCTCGCCGAAGATCGACCGCGCGTACAGATTGGCCGCCATGAACCCGCATTGACCCGACAGAGCCTAAGGATACAACATTTTTATTTAGGAACTGTTCAATATCGTAAAGGTTTCTACTCCACTCTATTTCTAAGAATTTTATCATTAAAATTTATTCAAATAGGACTAATGGTTTCCGAGAACTAAATTGACGCGGGGGTCATCTATTAACGAGTAGAAATCATAAATGGTTACGATCACCTAAATTAAGACGCACGCCATCTTTTGATGAACAACGGAACTAATCTGTGTCAATAAGAATGTTCTACTAAGTTCTAAAAGTTCCAACAGCGGTCGAGAGAAATAGATAGTAAGAAATGTTTCAGGAAAGTTCATGAACTTTTAATGAGATGGTTTTCGAAATATTAAGGCAGTTGCATTACGGTATGGACATTTTGGTTTAGTGGAGCGATACTACGAGTTAACAAGTGCAAAGTATAGTAAATAGTAAAAGTGAATAGTGAGTGGAAATTGTGAGAATTACTCTAACTATAAGCAATAAGACCGCCCTTTGTACATTATCTATCTGACACATGTATGTATGACACTTCTACTAACTAACAATGGTGAAAAAATTAATGTTATCTATGAATCTATAAATATGGCATAAATTACAATTATCAAAAATTAAACATAAAATATAATTTATCATGTTAACAACTTAAATAATTTAACTTCTCAATATGTATATTTTTTTGGATTTATACGATTTAGAATAATTAATGACAAGGAAGAGGATAATAAAATGTGTGTTACCTTCTCTGGTGTGAGACACTTCATGTTGGTCGAGGCCAGTAGATGTTGCAAGTATTCCCGCAGGTCTGTGATGTTAGTGTTCACAGACACCTTCAAATAACATCCATAATAATCAGTTGCGGTTTCGTTCTAAATTATTAAAAGCATTTAAAGGTCTCGCAAGAATTAGGTAAACTGGATGTTGTTGTGCAGAAATGAACCAATTCACAGTTGGAAAAAAATAATTGGGATGTTGATCGATGTAAGGATTAACAGTAAAAAGTAGTTTCCAATGTATCTCATTATTCAATGTTAGTAACTAACTAATTTTATTTTAATTCAATTAAACATAAAAATAAAAATCTATATTTTTTCAATCTATTGTAAAACACAAAGCGCGCGTGACGTCATAACACTATGTTGCTACGTTGACAAGTGTAGAGTTCTTTTTCATTTAGAATGTGTGAAGTCAAACTCTGGACAGGTCAAGTGATTATAAATTGATTAAAAAAAAAACCTATTTTTTGTGCAAAAATCAAGTAAGTAATGAACATTCCATATATTTTTTTGTCAACTGCTTAATTGATTACAAACATCGTTTTTACTATTTTGGCATGATTTGCACACAATTTTGGGCAGTTTGTGGATTGGATCACTTCTGCGTAACACAGTCCAACTGTCATACGAGACGTGCGAGTGTACCTTGTTCTCCCACTCGAACTCGGCCCACATCTGGCGGAAGTCGGCGTCGCTGCAGGCGGCGGGCTGGATGTAGTCCACGATGTCGATGTGGATGTCGTTGAGCACCACCACGCCGCGGTCCATGGACGCGCCCGACACCTCGTACACTGCACACCACCGAACAACATATACACGTTTATTTGGCGTATTGGTTGTATTCAAAAAATGCCAAAGCCGTGCATCGATCCCGGTCGACGACAAACAAAGAAAAAAACAGCGAAAACTTCTTGCATTGAATAATCACTTCGCAATCATTGCTTTTAAAATACATCATCATTGTTTTTAGTCCTTATTATAAGATTTTTAAATAACACACCTGGAAGTAGTAACAAATCTAAATTTTCAGTCTTAACCTTTAATTTCTTGAAGAATGTTCAGTCATTTATTTAAACGTGACAAACTAATGACAATTTTTATTTTTGATAGTAATGGAAAAATGAAAGATAAAGAATAGTGTGGTTAATACTGACCAATGTTACCAAATATGATGCCATTCTCGGTGGAGGCGACCTTGACGTGCGCCTTGATGGTGGCGTAGTCCCTCGGGGCGAGCACCACGCCGGCCGGGCGCTCCACCAGGCGCAGGTCCCCCAGCGTCGCCAGCTCCACCGTGCAGTTCTGCAGCGTGTCGTCTGGAACCAACACCGCATTATATTAGTCATTTCACAATTATCGGTCCTAAATGATTACCCTGGAGAACTCCTGACATAATTTCGTAAAAATAACGTTAATTGAAAGTTATAATATTTTTGTGATACTGTAAGCTAAAAACCATGAAAAATAAACGAAGAATAGTTCATAAGAATCGACACTGGTTGCTTAATGGGGAGTAATATAATAATCATTTCTGATCAACTCAGTCAAAGACATAACTATATTTTTTCTACTGTTTTTTTTAAATATACTGCTAGAATTTGAATTCAGATTATTACCCTAATTTATAAAGTATTTAAATAAAAAACATACATACCATAATTCCTACTTCTAGCGTAAGAGAACTTCAAATTGTATACATGTCACTTTACTCGAACTCTAAACTTATCTACTACTAGCGTAAAGACTTA
This sequence comes from Euplagia quadripunctaria, assembly GCA_963859945.1. NCBI lineage: Eukaryota > Metazoa > Arthropoda > Insecta > Lepidoptera > Erebidae > Euplagia > Euplagia quadripunctaria. The sequence continues at coordinate 12,475,613 of OY982582.1, read as the reverse complement.
AAATTATATATGTAGCTTAACTCAAAATTTAAAAAAGTAAGCACTGAGTAAAGGTACCTGTTTGGTTGACGACTAGCACGTCCAAGACAATATCGTACTGATTGACAGAGACTATCGCCTCAGCGTACACGGGGTCGGAGAAGCCCGTCAGTTGCGTCACCTTGGACAACTTGCCGCGCTCCTCTGATACTCCAGTAGTACGACCTGGAATGTTACCCGGAGATCAGTATTCTGGGAGGTTGTTACGTATTGTTTGTTGTTGAAATGTAAAATGCTATTAATGCTGACGACGACGGTGATTTAATATAAAACTAACTAGTTTTAGAGACATTATAAAAAATACTAAGAAAGATAAGAAGACTTAAGATACGTACGGGTAGTGCAAAGAATAAGTAGAGAAGGCAATTTTGCGGTGCCGTGGTTATTAAAGCACTCGCAACTCGTATTACAGTAATAAAAGTGAAATTCAATGAAAAGTATGAGAGACTTCAAGAAGTTGTTGCAGTGTTCCCACCACTTTATTCAAAGTCAAAGTCCAGTATATTGGGGAAATCAAGGGTGAGTGTTGTTGTACGTGTGTTTTACCCTGTAGAGCCTTGTTAAGCGCCAATTCAAACATGTCGTGATGTTGTGAGGCCCCACCGGCGCCCACGAGCTGAGCGAACACGATGCCCGACTCCACCTCCACGGCTGGCTCCGTACGCTTCGGTTCGCGCTCCTGCACAATACACATTGTCATACTGTCACTGATCGGAATAATGAGCAGCGCTCAGGATACAAGCACAGATTTATGTCGAACTAGCTTTTGTCCCGCGGCTTCGCTCGCGTTAAAATAAAATTTTATTAATAAATGGAGCTATTCCTCGGAAACAGTATTTGTTCTAGATAAAAGCTACCCTATGTCCATTTTTGTTCCGTTCGCGGTATAAGCTGGATGAACTAGATTGGTTCACGCATTGCGGCACGTACCTTCTCGCTGTCGTCCAGCAGGTTGGCGGCGCGGTCGGGCAGGGCCAGCAAGTTGGCGAGTGCGCGGCTGGCGCCATCCAGCAGCGCGTCCTGCACGACGGGCGGGCGCGCGCTGCCCGCCAGGATGCACAGCGCTCCGTGCTCTAAGTCGTCCGCCGTCAGACCGTTCTGGGTGCTTATCGTACCTATGATGATTAATATGGATCGCTTTATTTAATATCCCACTAATATTATAAACGTGAAAGTTTGGACGGATAGATGGATGGATGGATGGATGGATGGATGGATGGATGGATGGATGGATGGATGGATGGATGGATGGATGGATGGATGGGTGGATGGGTGGATGGATGAATGGATGTTTGTTACTCTTTCACGCATAAACTACTGAACTGATTCCGATGAAACTTGGTATGTAGATAGCTGGAGACGTGGATTAACGTATAGGCTACGTTTTATCCCGATATTCCCAGGAGATCGGGACTAACGCGGGTGAAACTGCGGGGTGTTGCTAGTAAAAGTATAAAAATTAACAGGCACATCATTAAATTTCTTTTACAAAAAATCTGTATTTTTTTTTACTAGTACAACTTTACTAAAACTATACAATTGCAAACGATGTATGAATTCGAAAAGGCCTTCAACTGCATCTGCCAAGATAAAGTTGTGACTGTCATCTGTTATTTAGGTAATGTTTATACTGTATCGAATACGATTCTTGAGTTACACGGTAAAAAATATATATATTAGGTAATTAGACAGTCGTGCTAAAGCGTCTAATATTCATACTCTTTCTTCAACAAGTTAGACATAATATTTAAACTACATCATTTATAACAAAATGTTATTATAATGGCTTTTTTTTCTTCAAAAACTATATTATATTGATAATAGATTACCAGATTGTTGCTTATGATGGGCCAGCAGTTTAGCAGCGAGATGTATGGCCTGCGTGGCCACCTTGCGGTCGGACAGCTTGAGCGCCAGCTTGCACAGCGCCGAGCACGCGCACGCCGCGGTGAAGGGCTCGCCCTCGCCCAGCGCCGCCCACAGCGCCGGGCCCGCGGCCGAGGGGCTGCTGTTGGACCTGTCCATGAACGAGCTGGTTACGATCGCTTACACCTTTGTGGCAGACGGGTGCAACTAACAAATGGCCACTGGCAACTGAACCCGTTTATGTGATTTATCTAAGTTTGATTAATATGTATATGTTGCACAAGTCTACCCTGGTTTTTACCATAGTATAGGCACCCATATATTCTAAGCTAATTAATGTTATATCAGATCTATAATAATGCTTACCAACTATAAATAAATAATAATTATTATTATATTATTAATTAATGTAGACATGACTAAAACGTTTGAATTATTTGATCATCGTGTAAACCACTGCATAGACCAAGTGTATATAAAGTAACAACCTTACCCTGATTTGTTTAATCAATGTTTTTGCTTAAAATATATTGAAATTACAATAAGGATAAAAAAAAATATTTTATTTGTAAGCAAATAGAAAAATAATGTCATGGCGTTTCACAAGGTACTTTTTTAGGTCCACTTAAAATATCTGTGCCTAGTTATTTTTTAAACATATTCAAATATCTATTTTAATATTTTTACAATATTTCATCTATGGATAATAGATTACTTATTACTTACGTGGGTAGGTTGAAGGCGGACTGAGAAGCGTAGGTTCCGTCACTCGTCACGAGCTGTCGAGGCGCTGAAGTGTCTTGTTGGGGCTTGTTGCCCGAACCTTCGGACTCTTCCTAAAATTATTAATGATGACATTTGCTTTTTAACCGACGAAAAAAAAAGGAGGTTCTCAATTCGACCGTATATATATTTTAGGTTTGTTCAGCCCTTTCTCCGTTATTTATGAACCGATTTTGATTATTCTTTTTTTGTTAGATAGGGTATACTTCAAGGGTGGTCCCATGTCAAGGAAGTCAGGATCTGATGATGGGATCCTGATAAAATTGAGAGAAACCCTCGAAAATTAGAGGACCGAATAGTGTTTCTGCTTACTTTTCATTACTTTATAAGGTATTTGCGTTCAGAAATCATCATATCATGTAGCTGAGCTGATGATGAAAAAAAATCATCAAATAAAAATCTTTTTAACAAAAAATGAAACCGACGAAATAACTAAAAAACAATCAATAAATAAACCTCTTAAGTCTTGAGCTTAATTACATAAACTATCAAATTTTATATAAACTTATTTTGAGTCGGCGCCAAATAATAAAATGATTAATTACCTACGTATAGCCATGTCTATTTCTACGTAGGTGCATATAAAATTTAGATAATTAATCAGTTTGTAAAAAATAAGTTTATATAAAATTTGATAGTTTATGTAAATAAGCAGCAATGCTGAGCGGTGAAGTGACGTGCAAGTGCGTGCAAGGCAATTGTCACTCTATTTCGTTTCTTTCTTTATTTTTATTTGTATTTCTTTTTTTTTTTAATGTTTCATAACTATAAGTACTGTAAGCACGAACGTTATTTATTAAGAAATAAATACTTTTTCTTTCTTTCTTTCTTCTTTCTAAGCTTAAGACTTAAAAGGTTTATTTATTTATTGTTTTTTAGTTATTTTGTCGGTTTAATTTTTTGTTAAAAAGATTTTTATATACTGTTTCCTCCATATTCTCAATTTGAGAATCTGATCAATGATTACCTTATCGTCCCCTGTGGCCAGGGAGGGTATGACTTCGGAGAGCATGTGGAGTGCAGCCTCGGCCCGCGCGGGCGAGTCCGCGAACTGCGCCAGGAGCCACAGCGCCGAGCGCGCGATCTTGCCTACGCGGATTGCGGGCGCGCACTCCAGAAGTTTCTGGAAATCATGTATTATTCCGTTAACAAATGATTATTTTGTAACGACGTCAAAATTATGGAATTTATTCGTATCTCTTTGAATTAAATCTTGAATTTTGTTTTCGACTGCACTGATGACGAAAAAAAAACCTTGTGCGTGCAGCAGCGTACACGTGATAGAAGTGAACTTTCTTAAAAATATACGCCTCTCTCCTTTTTATTCTTTCTACACCTCAACGTGACGCATCCCTAACCCTATCTATAGACAGTGAGCCGCAGCACCTGATAGATGAGGTCCCTGAGGTCGTGGAAGTTGTGCAGCGCGGCGCGCAGGAACAGCATGACGTCGTGCGCCGCGGCCTCGCTGCCGTCGCCCAGCAGCTCCAGCAGCGCCGGCGCCACGCTGCCCGCCACCTCCGGGAACTGCGCCATCGGTTAAACATTAGGTGACTATATGTTTATTAGTGATGTGCCGGATACCCGTTTCCCTTTCCACAAATATGTCGAGGGAGAAAAAGGATCTGTATCTAGTGTTGTAAAAACGCTCGAGTCGGAGCTTAAACGCTCGAGTCGGCACTCGAGCAGTTTATAAACACTTGAGTCAGAACTCGAGTCGGGTCTAAAACGCTCGAACCGTGGCTTGAGCGTTTTAATAAAAAAAGCTCATTCGGAGCGACGAACTCGACGCTTCGACGCTCGAGTCGAGCTTGAGCGCCAAGCATACAAGTAATTTTAAAAGAGATTTATTCCTATTTATGTTATATTTAATGTATTTACTACATGATTTTATTATAATCTAAAAGAAAAAACAATATTATTTACTAGTTTTTAATTGTGTAAGCAAAATTAACAGCAAATAAAAAGATGTTTTTTATTCTACATTTTTGATTAGGTAAATCTGATAATTCACCACTAACTTCCATGATCTCATTTTTATTGCCACTAATAATAACTGTTCCCTGAATGACTAACTATTCTACTTGCAAAAAGGTACTGACACAATATTCTCTTAAGTCAATATAATTATATATTAAATATACCCACAATGAAAAATTTAAACGAACGTTTCGACGCTTGAGCTGGCAACTCGAGCGTTTAAGTTGCGAGCCTTAACGCTCGCGAGCGTTCAATGCTTGAGCGTTTAACGCTCAAAAGCGTCGACTCAGCGCTCAACGTTCGACTCTCAGCGCTAATTTTTACAACACTATCTGTTTCCGTGTCCGTATCTATCCTTTTTGGCGGATCCTGAATGGATCTTTTATATTATTATATTTTATTACGTTTATTAAATATCTGATGTAGTGAGTGAGTCTAATATTATTGTTAGTTATAAGGTATAAATTGGCTATCTTTATAACGAGATTAAATCCTAAATCTATGTAATATGTGTATTAAAATAACTATTTAAAAAACACGCGGAGTACAAGTCGTACACGTACAAACGTGTCGTGCTATTAGCCCCCGAGGTCAACTATCGTGTCAAGGTCAAACGTATCGGCATCGATTGAAAAAAGACTTGAGATCCGTATTCGCGGATATAGACATTAATAATTCGTATTCGTATCCGCAGATATACATTTTTAACGATCCGGCACATCACTAACGTATTCGTGTTTACAAAAAGTAAAGATGTTTACGGATGTTTTACGAACCATAGCACATAGCTATGTGTAGTGACGTAATATGTAAGTTCGGGCCGACCTTGAGCGTGGCCTTGTGCAGGGCGCGCACGAGCAGCTGGCGGTACTTGGGCCCGTCGTCGTGGTCGGCGCTCTGCGCGCGCGCCGCCTCCTTGCGCAGCACGCCCACCAGCTCCTCGGCGTGGCGCGCGCTCACTAGGTCTAGGGCTGTTCGAGGAAGTTCCACATTAATCAAATTCAGAATAAATATTCCATTTTTTAATCTAAAATTGAAATTCCCTTTAACATCTAAGTGACGTGTTTAAACTGAAAATGTAATATTTTGTTTTTTTTTTAAACAAGCTTTTACTGAAATGCGCTAAAGGAGCTCCCTCGCCCGGAGACGACGACGACCCGGTCACTGCGCCCGTGGTAGCAACCGAATCGTCACATTTTCATTGATGATTTATCTTATAAAACGGTTGTTAAAGATGATTAATTAAAGAAATTGTTACAAGTATTTAAAACTAAAACTAATTCTAAACTTTAGGTAGATATTAAATTATGCATAACTATCTTTCCTTTATAATTTATAGTCAAACATTTAAGAACTTAGGTTGACTGTCAATTTGATTACAGGTATAATTTTTAAATGATAATGTTAAGTCATGTTGTCCTCTACTATTCGATACATTTTCGAATACTGTATATACATACATACATATATAAATATTTACACCCATAAATGACAAACAAAGAAAAAATCAAACCCTAATTTTCCATTCCAAAATTAAGTCTCGCTGTTCTGAATTATTAAAGGATAAATTATAGTTTAATATTTACTTTTAACACTCTAATAGCATACCAAACTAAAAAGTAAAAAATTTTGACTGAATAAAAACCTTTTTACTACATTTTTATCATAACTATACATAACATACTTTTATAAATAATCATCGATGAACTATTATTTTGTAACATTTGATGTCAAGTACTATACCTTTTTGAAGTGTTTATTATTTTATATTCTACTTTTTAGTTCTATTTGCTATCGAAGCAAATTTTTTGACCCATCATTTATTTTTTAATATTTTATTGTTACGATACGTGTGCAAATTTTCAAGTAAATGGAACGTCTCGAAATCGGTAAAAAGTAGGTATAAAGTATAAATCGCACCTAGCTGCAGGGTGTGCTTCCTGACGTCCAGGTCGGAGGACTGCAGCACGCGCAGCACGTCCATGGCCAGGTCGGGCAGCGCGCGCGCCGCCGCCTCCCCCCCCTCCTGGCGCAGCGCCGACAGCCGCCCCACCACGATCAGCTTCACGTTGTTGTCGCTCTCCTTGACGATGAGGTCGATGTAGCACGCCGCCGCCGCCTAACCGTACGCAGTTACATTACTTTTAATTTAGCAAGGTTCACATTCATAAGTCACTTATTTCACAAACGTTTCATTGACATAAAAAAATTAAATTATAACCGTGTTGATAATTTCTATTTAATAAGTGATTATTCTAATTTTTTTTGTTATTTTTTGTTTGATAGAGGGCAAACGAGCAGACGAGTCACCCGATGGTAAACGACAGACGCCGCCGATGGACAGCTGCAACTCGAGAGTCACGAGTGCGTTGCCAGCCTTCGGTGGGAGTCGGAGGAGGGGAAGAGAGAGACTGGGAGAAGAAAGGGTTAACTTCACTCACTCGGCGAAATACAACACAAACATTTTTATCAAACACGGTTTGTGAGGTCGTGGTATCAGTCCGGTCGAGCCGGCCCATACGTATCGAAGCATGACTCTCCATCAGTTTTCGTTTAACTCAAATCATATTTTATTAACTTTTAAATTCTCAGATTTTAATTTATTTTATAAAATCGTATGTATCACAATATATAGCATGTCATTTTTTAATGGAATTTGTAACGTTTCAACATACGGGGTGTTTATGGCACACTCCAAAAGAGCGAAAGAAAAAACCAATGAATACAAACGAAAAATAGTACACGTTATGCAACCGAAAAACCTTTCGGTCTCGATAAAGTTGTATTCAGTACTTACTTTAATAGCGGCGGGCGCGTTGGAGAGCGTGACGAGCGTGCCCGCCGCCTCGTAACGCACGGCCGCGCTCGGCGCGTTGAGCAGCCCGTACACCGTGCGGATGAACCGCGAGCGCTCCAGGGGGTTGGCGTGGCACACCTGCGACGCATTCGTATTGTACACGGTTCTTTCAATATTTATTAGCTAATGCATAAGTAGCGACTGTAGACTGCGAGTAGCAAAACTAGGAAGTGATCGAACATGTTTGTTATTGTTGAGAAAATATAATGAGAGTTGTAGTTGGGTATGAGATAAATGATCTAGGTTTAAAATTTATGCCACGACGCAAAATCATAATTGAGTAACTTCTTAGTTAAAAATAATTTTTCGTTACTTAATTAATATACCAACCTTGTAAATCAATTCTACGATAACGAGCTGCAAAATATCTCCGAATCCATGCACGCTATCGAGCCTGGACGATAGATAGGTCAACGCGCGCTCCTGGTCCGCGTGTAATAACATAAGGAATGCATTTCTCTTGCAAGACATATCTTGTTCGGTTTCCAAAAAGTTGGCGATCAGCTCTGGTGCATCAGGAATTAGGAACTCGAAATTTCTACAAAACAATATAATTAAGAGTATATTATGTAATTATTATTAGTATTACTGTTCAATCTAGAATGCCTTTCTGCCTCCTGGCGTCTGGGAATGCCACCAGTTGGTGATATAGTCTAGGTGTATATAAATAATTTAAGACTATTAGCTATGTGTAATTTGTCCCAGGATCCGATCAGTCCACTACCTGTTTTTTTTTTTTTACTAGTATTTTGCAGTGCGCATGCACATTGCTAGTGTACTAAATAAATTTTGCAAAACTAACAACTGTTTTATCACAAGTATTTTAATTATCTTAAACATTACACCACTATTTATTGTTAACAATAACTGAGAAAACTATTAACGGTAGGTACTCCTTATAATGTTATAAATTGTTTGTTTGAAAATAAACAATTATATTGGTAATCTCTTTCAATTTAAGAAGCCCGTTTTTTGATATTTATTTATTAGGATTGCCAAAACATGATACAAATAAGAAATTACAAACACATGCTGTTAAATGAAATGAAGATAAAATGGTTAGAGTAGTCGGCTTGTCACTAAGCAGCGCTAAATGTTGTCGGTTTGATTCCCACACAGCACGAAAATGTATATGATCTACAAATAGGTGTTCCTAGTCTGGGTGTTCTTTGTGTAAATTGTTTCAATGTTTGTAAAATCTCCTGGCAACATTCCTAGTGTGGGGAGTTGTCTTTTATTAGAATTGAATAAGTAACTTACCTATAAATTGTGAAAATAGCTAGTACAGCATTTCTCCTGACATAGGAGTGTCTGTGTTCTAGACAAGCCCTGATTGCAGGCATCAGAGGTTCCAAGAGCTCAGGCTCCTTTAATTTGCATAAGAATCTGAGAGTTGAGCCTCGGATGAACTCATTAGGGTGTTGGAGATCCTACAAATATGAAGTATTAAAATAACATGTTCAACACATTTGTAAAATGATAATATTCTTGCATTGCAGAGAACACAAGAGAACATTAGTTTTCGTATATATTTTATTATATATTCATGTATCTTTTATAAAAAAAAAACTGAAAATGTTGAATACATTTACAGTTGTTTTTTTAAGGGAATAACATTATGCTGTGTGTTCTCATATATTTGTAAATAGTATTCCCAATCTTTTGGCACCTACATAAAAAATCTATCACATCTTTTTTCATACAGAGGTAAGCAGAGATGTATCGCAAACATATTTTGCCAGATGTGAATTTAATGTATTCATGTCTAATTCACATTTAATGAGTATTGAATAAATTAAAAACTATATTACTTTTAGTAAGTATTAAAAAAAAATCTAGTACTACTTAAGTAGGTTATCAATTTAGGTGATGGGCATCTCGTCAAACTTTTAGCAAGTTCCCTAAAAAGATTTGCATGAAAGATAAATAAACGACTTTTACCTAAAGCCAATGTGCACTTTACCTTTCTATAAGCATCACAGACAAGAATCATCTCCTGCCTCAGTTTGCCATCAGGAGTAGTCTTTGGCACAATCTCCCAGAAGATCAGCAACAGCTTCTTGATGGTATGGTCCTGAAGTGGCAACACAAACCTAATAATGATCATCAGAAGCCCAGGGATCTTCTCACCAGAGAGAATGATGCTAATGACTTTCTTTAAGGCTTCTATTTTCTTTTTTGTGTCACCTTTCTCTGTGGAAGTTGATTAATAATGAAAAGACTACATTCATATTTTTTTTATTATTTAAACTTTTACCTATTGCACCAAATAGCTAAGCAATTTTTGAGCCTACTCTTGAAAACAAGCTCAGTTTTTAAGAAATAATCTATCTGCTCTCATTTAAGACCATTTTGAAGTTGCCCTATGTTTATATTCCAATATGCCATATCAGATTACATGGTATAAGACTCTAATAAGATCATTCAGTATGTTAATTTTATACAGTTCGTTTATTTTAGTTTATTTGTAAACCCCTCTTCTTTTTAAATAATACAGAATTTACTTACCAAGGTCCAACTTCAGCTGCATTTCATTGTAAGGCTCCGAGTCAGTCGGGAAGTTGATGAGCGTATAGCATGGCTGCTCTACACCTGCCATGCTATAATTACACCACACAAATGTGCTTTAAATGATGCTTTGAATACAAACTAATAGTAGCAAGGCAACAAACTCATAATGTTATCAAAATCAGACACGTATGGAAGTACGATTCAAACTGCAGTAGAAAATTCCGTCTGCTCGTTTGCCCCCTGTAATATTAAAATATATATATATATATATATATATATATATATATATATATTATCAGTCCATCGTTCTAATTGTAATCCGAACAATCCATTCACCCCTTACTAAAGAGTATTTAGTATTACAAAACGAAATACTTGTTATTTGTCATTTAAAAACGTGAAATATTGAATGCGGTTTGATTTACAAGTATCCGGTGTTTTCATCATCATTCATCATCAACAATAACTAACCTGAATTCTGTTTAGATAGTGGTCGACAGCAATTTTAAAAATGATACGTTATCACTGTTTAATGATCTGTATTTCACAAAAACGAAGCAATTTCAGTGCAAGTTAAATTAAATTATAGTCGAAAACTAAATAATACGTGTCCACTTCCACAACGCAAAACGTCATATTTGACAGAGACTGTACTCTTAGATAAAAATTAGTGCTGTGAAAGGTAAATGGTTTGATTTAGTATTCCTTGGTTTTATAATAATTTTGTTAGTGTGACTAATTTAGGTATTGATGCGGCAACCCTCGTAATTTATAAAAGATTATAGAATATAGAATAGATTTCAGTCACTCTTTAACGTGATGTAAACCTGTGAACGTGACATTATGTCAGAGCCCAGTCAACATAAGAAGCTGGAGCAGCAGCAGCAGGAAAGTAGGCATTGCCTGTTCCAGTGCCTGCGGCGTATGATCCGGCTCATGCACTAACGGAGCCTTATCGAAGACAGTGTCGACAGTTGATTTTAGATTTAGTAGATAATTAGGAATTTTATTTTTAGGCATTCTTAAAGAAATGTATTTTTTTGTCCATTTTCTTCCCTCCTTCCCATATCTTCTTAAGTTTTGATCCTAGCAAAAAAATCTGTATTATTATGTACTTATACGGGAATTCCCGTATAAGTACATAATTATATCATGGAACGCGAATGTTTAAAAGTTAGTAAATCTGTATTATCTTTTTTGTAGAGAATCTTATGTAGATTACTTTAGTTTAAGAACATTTGTTACGATAGGCCGTCAATTTCGAGTCATTTACGAAAAAACTAAAAAAAGGGACCTTCAAACCCCCCCCCCCTTTAGTTTCACCCCCATCCAACATTACTTTACTCTAAGAGCAATTGCTCTTAGACTTTACTTTTAGCATGTTGTCACCTTTCCCTACAACTATGCAAAAAATATAAATTATTATAGATTAGATATCGTTAAGGGACCACAACGTCTATTTTTATACCCACAATGCCAAAATCTACCAATTTTAATTCAATTAATCAGCATATTGTAGCACATTGCTGGACATAGGCTTCTTCTAATGCGTGCCATAGCACCCGGTCCTCCACCTTCCGTATACAGTTCATCCCTGGTACCCTCTTCAGGTCTTCGGTCCCTTTGGCTGGAAGTCGTATTACCTTCCGTTTACCGATTCGCGGTCTCCACTCTAGGACCCGTCTGCTCCAACGGCCATCGGTCCTTCGGTATAGGTGTCTAGCCACTTCAGCATGTTTATTCTGCGAGCTATATCGGTAACTTTAGTTCTTTGTCGGATGACCCCGTTGCGAATTCTATCCTTCAAAGAGACTCCAAGCATAGCTGGCACTATAGCCCGCTGCCGACTTTTAATTTGTGGACTAGCCCCACTGTTAGTGTCCACGTCTCAGCACCATATGTCGTGATAGGTACGACGCACTGATCGAAAATTTTCGTTTTGAGGAATTACAGTAATAGCGAAGAAAAAATGCGACGTAGTTTGCCAAATGCTGCCCAACCCAATTGGATCCTTCTGGTGACTTCTCGATTCAAAACATCGAAGCATTCAGAACTGCCAGGTCTCGATGGAGTCGAAGGTTGTTTCGTAATCTAGCCATACACAGTGGCAGATTGTACTCCTCTGTCTTTTGTACGATTTGCTGAACAGTTTGTATGTGGCCCACGGTGCTTTAACCTTTTCGAAACCGGGCTTGTTCTGGTGTCTGGAATTCGTCAACTTTCTCATGAGACGGTTTGTGACGACTCTCGAGAACAACTTGTAGATAAGGCTCAGGAGTGATAGGTGGGTCTGTAGTTTTTCAAGAAGGTCTTGTCATCTTTTTTGAAGAACAGTACCACCGCGCTTCCGCTCCAAGCCCTAGGTATTAAATCCTGCTCGATGACGGAGTTAAAAAAACTCGCTAGCTCTTTCAGGATTGGGATCCTGAATGCCTTTAGGTGTTCGGTTGTAATTCCAGCATCCCCAGGAGGCCTGTTGTTCTTCAGCTGTATGAGAGCCACCTCCATCTCCCATTGGTTAATTTCAGATATCTCCTCGGTGTAATGGCACGTTAATCGGGCTCTGTTCCACTGTCACCAACTTCAAATAGATGAGTGGGTAGCGCTTATGATACTTATATTAATTTATTTTTCGCTTTTGAGTGCCTATTTGTGGTTTTGAAGTCGATTTAATTTTTTTTATAAAAATAATTTATTTTACCGTTTTTCAGCTCAATCGGAAACCGGGTAGTAAGTCAAAATTGACTTCTAAGATTTTATTACATTGTTAGTTAGTTAGTTTTTCCTAGATTTTCTTGAGATTCCATCATCAGATCCTGACTTGATGATAATGGGACCACCCTTTCGAACTAAAAAAGATTTTTTTTAATCGGTTCACAATTGGCGAAAATATCGATGAACATACACAAAAAAAAATACATACAGACGAACATAGTACCTCCTCCTTTTTGGAAGACGGTTAATAATAAACATTTTCATACAAATTTAATAGTGGTAAATACAGGCGTTCCCCAAGGTTCGATCCAAGAATATGATGCAATGTTGTAGTTTTTAATATGTATGTCAATTTGTAACATATTCTTCTTCTTCTATACAATATTGTATTGTTAGGAAATAAATAAATAAAATACCCGGATCGAAACACTTCCACAATATTGTTAATAAGGCTCTTGTTCATCAAGAAACCGACACCGCCCTGGGAGAGATCACCTTCTCTGAAGTAGAACAAGTGGCCTGACTCAAGGGTTATTGTGTCTTAGGAACTCGGAGAACTCCAATATGTGCCAGTTTATGTGGTCTAGTGCTACTTCAAGTTCAGTGAGGTATTGATCCAACCGTAGGGTGTTGCAGTTTTAAGTAGCCAGTTGTATCCGTTTTTGGTGGCCTCCCTTAGTCCAGAGATTCTTCGTACCCCCTGTCCCGCCGTTACAAATACCACTATCATAACCGGGAATAGTGGGACCGCCAGAAACTGGGGGCCAAACGGGTTGGTAAAGGGTTTTATTTCGGGTTTTCCTTCTCTTACATAACTGTATTATCTGCCTGATATCTGAACAAATCAGTTCCCTTAATCGGTTCTCACGACAGCCTCGGGACGAAAAGGGGTAGTGGTTTGTATTAAGTGGCAGGAAAATAATGAAGTGGCAGTAAAGCGAAAGCTCCTGTCCATTAGTTTAGTAAAAGGTACTTAAATATAGTAAGTATTCATATCCACTATGCGTCCGTGCAGAATGTGAAATTCTTTTACGGTATGAACCTACTAAGTCCGGTCATAGCAGAGAGTAAAAACTTCGCATACAGCTAAAAATTAGGAACGCCATTATAAGTAAACTGAGAAAAGTTCCCATCAATTTTAAAATATTTTTTTTTGCCAAACGGTAAGTTTTAACACAAAATAGATTAGATGAAAATTGTAGATTAGCAATGGGAATATTATTATTCTGATTAATAATTATCTAACGGAACTTTAAGTATAAGGTCTTCTATTCCTTTTCATCCTCCTTCCCCTTCTTCTTTCTGCAAGCCACGCTATCTATTCTCTCGGAGCTGATGTAGCGTCGCTGTTTTGTGATATCGCGATATCTTCGCCACTTAATAAGCGATTTCAAAAATTCTTATTTTAATCAAATTGGTTGTACTCAAGGTTGATTCCATTTAAATTTGAAGAATATATTCCACCTCTAAGAGTGGAACCTTAAGGAATGAAGAATACAGCTATTACTATTTATCATGATTTAGGGGCGCATTGAAGTTGGTGATACTTTTTGAAAAGATTAATTTACTCTTTTAGCTAATGATAGTTCATTAGCTATTAAAAAAGGTTAATTCAATCATTTGTAAGCAACACCCACGCCACAATTGTGGCGGTAAGATCGATCATGGAGGATGGGCTCGAGAGGCAGCACGGCAGCCTCTCCTACCAGCTGACGCAGATGCTGACCGGCCACAGCTGTTTCGGAAAGTACCTGGGTCGCATAGACCGGCATCACCCATCACTGCAGAGGCTGTCGCGAGGATACTGCACTCCACACTTTAGTAGAGTGCTCAGCGTGGTCGCAACAACGCCGCTAGAACTAAGAAACAGTTCATGTTTTAGACGTAACTACAGAAATAGCTTTATTCTTTTTTCACCTGAAAGAGTTTCTGATCGTTTGCGTATTATTAAAGTGCAAAATAATAAACAAAATCCATAGTAAATTTTCACAATGGTACATTTTGACTTGTTTTATTTAAATTCTTAAATCTTGAATAACTCAGAAATAACCAAGTTGGTATGTAACCAAGTAGTATCCCAGAACTAAATTAGCCACCAATTGTACTTTACTTTATCTTTAAAGGAATGTACCGTAAATCCTGTTTTCTTGTATAAGCAGCGTAGTCGGGCAAATCATGGATAACATGACTTTTTCAACTTTTTGACACTATATTTTACGCTATATCTCAGAAATGGTAATTCTTAAGAAAAAAGTGCAAGGATATTTTTTATAGATAATTGCATGATCTACAAATTTTCATCTTATCTATTTTATGATGAAACTTACCGTTTGGATGATCAATGCAAAAAATCAATATTTTCGAACTGTGACCTTGAATAGTGGTGTTCACATTCGTACCAATATTCAGTTGTACGAATTTTGCAAGGTACTATAAATGTGTAGTAAAAGAACTCTGTAGATTGTAGTATAATCGTAGTATTATAATAATAGGTATATAGTGTTTTCCTATGATAGCTATGTTATGATGAGGATGATAGTAATGGACTATTGTGCGCATGACAGCAGAAATGTAATCAATACTAGAGTCAAACCAACAAAAGGAGATTTTTTAATCTGTATTATGTATTTGGAGTGAAATCGTGTTGGAATTGCGAATCTTTGTATGTTTTGGAAATAGTAAAATTGCTTCGATAAACTTTATACTCATGTGTTGAACGATTCGGGTGAAAATGGATGTGCTAGTAACTCTTTTTTACATATTATTCTCGATATGTGTGGTATATCCGCCCACCGAGTTCGTGGCAGCCGGCTTTACAATTGCTCAGCTGTTCGAAAAATTTTTGGGGTCTGAGAATATGAATTTCGTTACATACCATATGAAAAGGACAACGATTACGGCATTGATTCACTCTTCCTTGCCGTTGGGGTACATTTTGTGTCTCTTGTGTAGCGGGGACCGTAATCCATGGCTACCCGCGGGGGCGGCTGCAACAGCGATCATCCCCTTGCTGATGTGTTATAGGCTATTGTGTTGGTGGGAATACGATCAGGTTAGACACCCTGTGGTGAAGGCACTTTTGCCGTATGTAACTCCTGGGAGCGACTGGCGGGTTGTAGCTGGCAATCTCAATTGTGAATTTAGAAAGTAGGTGCAATTTGACTTTTAATTATATTATGTGTAAAAAAAAATGAAAAGCTTCTGCGTTCAACTATTAAGCTGCGAATATGACTGCATTTAATACTAGCTATTAAAGTTATTTCCAGTTCTGCAGTCCCTAAAGCAGTCTTTTAGTTTCATGCATGTTACTCTACACAACAATATTTTGTTGCTTTTATTAACACTATGCAATGAAGTCAATAATCTTCACACAATTTCCTTTAGCCACCACACAGAACTAAAACTGAAGATGATTTTGATGTCAAACAAGAAAAATTCTCTTGCGAAGGGAGGGACGAATGGAACAAAGCTGTAATCTATGTCGCTTTGCTCCATCCTTTCCTTACGTTTTCAAGGGAACTAACTACTACTAATACAGGATATGGAAAATTGTTTATGTTTTTTGTGTATGTGTAACATGTTTATTATTCATTTTGCACAAATGTTGAATATATATAAACATACAGTTTAGAGAGCTCCCACATTTCTCGCTCATCCTTGCATAATCACTGTTATTTAAACAATCTATCTATTAGGTTTTGACAGGTTGAGTAAAAATTAATTTTTAAAAGCAGTCATGAATGCTAGAGAATAGGACATTTAATGTAACTACATACCTCTACCTATTTATACTTATCACAATACAAAAGTCAGTCAGTAGTATTTATAGTCATTAGTTTCATTTGGCTCTGCACCTTACAAATCGAGGTTTTTTTTTGTGCAGTATGGTGAATAACCTTAAACGTTCAGCACCGTCAAGATTGCATAAAATGTTTAAATGTTGTTTGGTTCATTACATTACAGGTTTTGGCCATATGCAATATTTATTACATTTTTTTTCGGTAAAATGTTCTGTTTACTCATTGCAATATCACTTTTAACCAAAAAATGTAACATTAAAAAGGAAAATTCTGGCTGAGAATTCCAATAATTTTCAACTCAGAATGATGGTCTGAATATTCTATTCATTATCATCAGGTCTATTTCAGGATTTGGTACAGTGTTTCTTACATTCTGTATAGTTCTATAAAATTTATCTTTTTAGTTCCTTAGGCCTTCATGACATGACATTGATTTTGGCCAATTTATTCCTCAGTTTGTGGCTTCTGGCTCATGACTGACATAAGACAGATGTCGATTTCGAAACATTGAGCATTTGTGGTAATAGTAAGTCATGTCTTTTTGTCTCACTAGCCGTTCAAAAACATTCTTCAGGTTTAGTATATTAGTATAGTTGTCATTGTCATTTCTTATGTCAATATGCTCTCATATTAGAATTGGTAAATCTACAGTTCTACTTCATAGAAAACTCGTTTAATTCTCGGTGTCCCACAAGGAGCTCTATTGGGAGCAGCCATGAAAATTTTGTTTTTTAAATAAAAACAAATTGACAATGTATACTGAAAATTGCGTTGGGCTGCAGGCATGATCCTCGCCTGTGTGGAAGATCCTCTGTGTGTAATTTGTTAGAGGGACAGAATTCATGACAGCAACGGGTACATGTATTGAGTATTAAGTATCTTTGACAACACTTCACAATAACATCTTTATATTGTTAGGTATGAAACATACTTATCTTCCAATTTCTGAAACAGATTCGGCTTCACTGTTACAAAGACTTATAGCAACCATTTGCTTGTCTATTTAGTAAAACTACAAAAGGCCAACTGCAAAAAAGTTAATTTTAACTAACACTACCTCTAAATTATTTTTAAAGTACATATGTATTTTTCTAATCGCCTTTTTAAACTTTTGCGTACGCTGTACTTTGTTTATGTATTTTTGATTGTATCTGGTTTGTTTTGTATTCTTTTTCAGTGTGGACAAAGTGTCAATTCAGTTGACAGCAACCAGCAAGTTCGTAGCAACGGAAATATGGTTGATCAAAGTGTCCCAGTATGCGCTGAATGTTGTCAAACAGACGGACTGCACTTTGGTAGCAACTGCTGTAAGTACATGGTGGTATTATATCACAACAGCCCAGGGTATGCACCCTGAAAACATTACACTCCTTGTTTAGGCTTAAAGATTATTCTATTCTAGTCTATACATAGCCCAGTCAAGGAACTAAAATACTTAAATTTTGGATTACCATGCAATTTTATTTTTGGATAAATAGTAAAAAAATGCGCTGATTAAGAATTTCGAAACCCGCAGTCTGAACAAGTGGGGTGTCATTTTTTTTTTAACAATTTACCGAAAAAAAGAGTATTTTTTTTACATTTCGTGTGATATCTCGTTTTCAGTACGTTTTTCGTCATATGTGCCTATTACTAAAACTAGTCGGATCAGCTTAGAAAATTCAAAAAACCTTTTAAATTTATGAGCCCGTTGGAATTTTTAAGATATATCGATTTTAACCGATTTTACAACGATATTTTGAGGTATACCTTTTTTATGCGACGTACGAGGGCTACACTGAAAATTTCGGGAATCAAGGAAGTGACACAACATTACTATTTAAAAATGTATTTATTGCTTTTCGAAGTATTTCGAAACTGACGAAATTTGACACATTTTTCCATACGATGGAACCAATCATTGAAGCAACCATTCCATTCGGAAGTTGGGGTCTCCAAAATGGCCGTTTTGTAGGCGTCCACAGCTTCTTCAGGTGATGAAAATCTCTGACCACGCAATTTATTCTTTATTTTAGGGAAAGTACAGAAATCATTAGGGCTTAGGTCGGGACTGTACGGCGGATGGTCTAATAATTTTATGTTTTCTTGCTCTAAAAACTCTTTTGTTCTGTGCGCGGTGTGAGAACTCGCATTGTCGTGATGGAGGATGATGCGGCGGTTGCAGTTCTCTTTACGGAGTTCGGAAACGACCTGTGGCAAACAAATGCTAGCATACCATTCTGCATTAACCGTTCTTTGTCCCTCAAGAGGAATAGTCGCAACATGGCCGGTTTTGGAGACAAACGTGGCCACCATTTTTTTTGCAACACTCCGTGAACGAACAATTTTAGTTGGCTTTAACTCATTTTCGAACACCCAAACTCATGACTGGTTTTTTGTTTCGGGTTCGTACGCGTATATCCAGGATTCGTCACCTGATACAATGTTGTATACAGCATTTGAGGATCCTGCGTGGAATCTTTCGAGAGTTCTGACGCACCAAGTAACGCGAGCCGCTTTTTGCTCTTCACAGAGCAAATGCGGTATCCATCGGGAAAACAACTTTTCTACACCTAATTGTTCATGCAAGATTATTTGTATTTGACTCATGCCAATGTCTAAATTTGCCTGAATTTCGCGGTATGTCACATGTCGATCTTCCTCAATCGGCTTACGCACAGCATCAACATTTTCTTGGGTGACTGCAGTTTTTGGACGACCTTGACGGGGATCATCACTGAGCTTGACACGTCCACGTTGAAATTCAGCAAACCAGCGATAAATTGTGGTTTTGGATGGGGCTTCATCACCAAATGCAGAAAGCATCCGGTCAACAAACTGTTTTTGTGTTAAACCGCTTCGAAAGTCATAATAAATCATCGCCCTTGAATTTTCTCGAGTCAATTCCATTTTGACCTTGTGAGAAGACCGAGAATCTTTTTTTAAATAAATAAATGGTATTCGATTTTTAAAACCAAGGAGTTTTCAATTAAAAAGATTTTAATATGATAGGAATAGTGGAAATATTCCATTCCCGATACTTTTAGTGCAGCTTAGTTATAAAATTCATACTTTTTTTTCTTAGATTTAACTATATTAAGATTGAGTTACATAATTATTGTATTATTGTTTATCTGCATGCAAAATTTCATCTCAATGGGTTGAAGATATCTGCTTTAAAATTCAGTTGCAAGATTTGACCCAAAACATACATATATACTTACATACAAACATTGCCAGTTAATTAAAAGCTTGTAAAATATATTTTATCAGTATTACCGTAATTGCTCATAGATTATGCTGGATGGAAGCTATCCAGCCAAGGAAGCTATTCATGTGGCAGGAGATATATCAAACCATATGAGGAAAATATGCAATTTAGAGCGTTTTGTTGCTCTTTTATAAGTTGCATATAAAACTCTAAAGTAATCTACCAATAGAATACCAGTTTGTATCTGGATGCTACCTGAGATCCTTTCTGGCTGTGACATTTTGCTGTGACCGGGGCGTATCTTAGGCACTAAGACTTCAGGGTCGCTAATGAGAGGAGAATAATTGAAACTCAAACTAGCTCGTAAGGCTATCAATCATCAGGCTTATCACATTTAAAATTGACATTGTTCTGACATCCACGGTCGCTTACATCGGACTTCCACCTATTCTGACACTTATACATTTCAAATTTCTATTTCTATATAACACAGTACAGAGTATCACCTGCCAGAAACATTATATGTCACAGAGGTGTGACAATATATTCCGTTGTTTCAATGTAAAGACAAAATTTGAGGATTATTAACCAAAATGAATTAACAGGAGGTATTGACAGAAGAGATTATGGCATCTCACGTTTGCATAACATTTCTGAGAAATTGAACGGATTCGAACTTTGAAATTTACACTTTAAACCAGAATTATGTGATCGTCTATTCAATGTCAATTTAATACTAATGTTAACATAATATTAAGTTATTAAGAAGAATTCAGCGCTGTCGAAAGTGGGTAGGAAAAAACTGTTTCCATTTTTTTTATTGATAATACTAAACCTCGTGGATAGCTACTGTTACGGAAGCCTAAATTGAAGCGCGGGCGCCCTTTAGTCACGAGTACCGGGTATTAAATTGATCTTTTAGCGAATAACGGAACTAATAGTTTATAATTAAGAATGTTCCACTGCGTTCTAGAAATTCGAACAGCGGTTGAGTCAAGTTGGTTGTACGAGATGTTTCAGGAAAATTCACGAACTTTCTTTGAGATATTTTTCGAACTATATAAGGAGTTTAATGGCGGTACGGACATTCAGTTCTAGTTGAGCGATACTGCGCGTTCACAAGTGCGAAGTATTGCGAATAGTAAAAGTTAATAGTGAGTGGAAACAGTGAGAATTGTAACTGTGACTTGTGTTAAATGCAATATTTAAATTAATTGTGTCTCTTTCCTTATAAATTGGCGGGTTTTCTAATCCTGAACCTCTGCTCGTAACACTACTAAAAGAAATAAGAAAACTGGTTGATAAACAAAGGAAAAAAGGTATTGAACTGTTTTGTCTTTATCTATTTAAGGAAATATTAGTTAACCATTAGACTGACACTATCACGGTCTCTAGCATTTAAAGCTGAAGCCTTAATATTCTCCCCAACAAACTTGCACTCTCATCGTTTTTAGAATAACTTGATAAGTGGGACGTTCCTTTCATCGCAGTCACAATAGGTCTCAATGGAAATTAATGACTTTTAGGCATACTGGCATTCATCATCTATATAGGTTTTACTTTTAAAAAAGATTCTCGGTAGAATTTATTTACCTAACCATGTACATTCATCCTGCGGGTCGACTATACGCAGATGGCATACAGCCACTTTCGTCATTGGACGATAATGCATTTAGGGTGCTGATAGGGCTGCCACGATTTTGTGGTGCCTTAAGGTCATCACACACTATACCGTCACGGTAACGACAGCAATTAAGTTATCATTCAAATTTGAGCATTAAAACGTGGTCGTATAATATATTTCATAATGGAAATATGAAACCACCATACAACTCGGCTCGCAGTCGGCGCGCTGTAAGCTCGCGGTCAGCTCGCTTACAGCGCGCGGTCTACGTGCTTACAGCGCATCGCCTGCAAGCCGCCAGCGATAAAACTTCGCGTCGTGTAGTACATGAAGACGAAGATTAGCTTACACCTCGCGGGCGGCGCGTGGTAAAGCACGCTGGCGGCTAGCGGTAGCCTCAATTTCAGGCGGGCGCCGTGCTGCAGCTATGCCGTTACAGTGCCGTTATAGTGTGTGATGACTTTTAGACGTGGTTGGCGAGGCTATTGGGGATAGCTTTCTTGCGATTATGTGTAAGCAGATGCGCAGGTGAACACCCTGATGCTCGCACTCTGGGTACGACTCACTCTGGAACGCAGTCAAATACTTATGTGTATATATTTTCTAATAATATATTTAATATCACATAAATATGGTATTAAATACTGTAAATATTTGTTAATTTCAAATTAAATTTTATACCTAAGTACGTGATTTTTTTTTAATAGCTAATCAGAGTCATGCGTCACTATAGTTTTATATTTTATATTGGTAAGGTAATATTGTTGTAAAAGCTCGCAACATTTTTTTTTATGGTATAGGCGACAAACGAGCAGACGGGTCACCTGATGGTAAATAGCTCCCGCCGCCCATGGGCACCTGCAACTCAGAGTCATAAGTGCGTTGCTGGCCTTTAAGGTGGGAGTAGGGAAAGAGGGGCAGAGAGGGGGAAGAAAGGGAGAGGGAAGGGCCTTTTGTTTACATGATGAAAATGTATCAAGTATTGTGCATTCGATCCTAACATTTGAGAATTGATCATCCTCCGTGCCCTTTCTCAACTAAGTTGGGGTCAGGTTTCAGTCTAACTACGAAACGGCTGAACTTCGATGTTTTACGTGAAGCGGTTGCCATCAGACCTCCACACCCCAAATACTAGGCGATATCGAAGTTCTATAGTTAGACCTGGTTGTCGGACTTTTTGTTTGGGCTCCAACTACCCGTAACGAATGCCATAGATGTTCTAATGGCAACCGGGACCGACGGCTTAACGTACTCTGCGAGGCACGGAGGGGTCTTAATGTTTTAAGAATGGTCACCTATCCTAAGACTGACCTGGCTAGTATTACTAAACCGTGCAATGTGCTAACCTACTCAGTTATCACTTAGCCACGAGCCCCGTCGCGTGTACAGCATACTGTGGTGATGGACCTTCGCGCCCACTTGTGATCTGCGATTGGATTAAGAACTCTTTGGAAATGGCGCGAAGAGTCTGGCCAGCGGCACCATACTCAAATTCGTATTCCAGCTTTGTAGCTTCCCATATAGATAAGAAAAGGAAATGTATTGGTGTGTTTTTAGACCTAGCAAAAGCTTTTGACACAGTCTCTGTTCCGGGTCTGCTGGACAGAATGGAAAAAATGGACATTCGAGGTAAAACGCTAGAAATATTTGCTAATTGTTCAAAAAAATCGAACTCAAAGGGTTACAATCAATGGCCTCATTAGTAGTGATAAACGTATTCATTATGGCGTTCCCCAAGGCAGCGTCTTGGGTCAACTTTGTTTCTGATTTACATCAATAATTTATGTAATTTGAAACTAAAAAATTGCTAAGTAGCAGGTTGCTAAGTAAGTGCAGATGATACTGCACTTATCTTCTATGGGAACACGTGGAAGGAGGTAAAAAAACAGGCCGAATTAGGACTTAATATAATTTCTGAATGGCTACCTGCAAACTCACTGACACTAAATGTCGCAAAAACTAAATATATACTTTTTGTAAATACAGACCGTACGTTACCAAAAAGTTTTGACCTTCAATTCCATGAGAAATCTTGCCTTCATATACCTATAATGGAGAACAACTGCAACTGTGCCTTCCTCGAAAGAGTTTCAACCATGAAATAATTGGGAATACTGTTGGATGAAAGACTGACTTGGTGTCCACAGATAAACCAACTCACAGAGAGAACAAGGAAGTTGATTTATATTTTTTAAAAACTACGACATGTTGCTAATTATGTTCTACTAAAAACAATTTACCTTGCTCTCGCTCAATCTGTTTTGGGTTACTGTGTCACGACATGGGGTGGTGCACTTACAACGCACATGATTAAACTTGAAAGGGCCTTTGAAGTACTTACAGTTAGAAAATTGTTCATTTTAGACCTAATATTAACCCAACATCAAAAAATATCATATGATCCAACTTTAATCCACACCAGACGGCAAGACAACGTTTGTCCAACTAAACAATACAAAACATTTTTTATAAACAAGTTTCCATGTTATTTAGGGCCTATGCTATACAATAAAATAAATAAAATCTTATATATAATCAATGTAAGAAAACTAACAATCTGGCTAAACACTAAAAATTACGATGAAATAGAAAAATTATTTGAAATTGTAAAATAGTTGTAAATTGTGTCCAGTTCAAACACTCTGTGGTCTATCTTTCGCTGCGTCGAACGTTGAACACAATACTGTTATTACGAGGGTACTTACAGGCAGTATTGCTTAGTTTGTTTAACTGATAACAAAAATTTTAATACCCACTATTATATTGTACAAATAGTAATAAAATGCATTTATAATGTGTCCGAAATAAACTAGCATCTGAGACACAGGTTCGGCCTAGTTCAGGTGCTATTGTTCATTGTATAATCGTAATGTCAGTGTTCCTATGTAACTTTAATTTAAACAGTGTTCAAAGTTATATGTAAGTAGTGAAAATGTGCATGCAACTCATAATTATGGACATATGTGAGTACAATTAGTGTATTTACACGACGTTGGAGATGGTGGGTATAGTGGCGCGTGTGGCATGGCAAAATGGCCTTCATTACATGTACTATTATTTGGTGATAACTTTTTTGAAGAGTATTTTGCAATGCTGCTTGCGCTTAGTGGTTAACTATCCCCAACGAAATCTTATATTGATTTTATTTTACTGTTTCACTAATGTATATCTTTCTATGACAATAAAGATTATTATTATTTGAAATTGTTCGAGGATTCGAAATAGAAGTAAGGACAATCGTCTTGGGAGACTGATATATCAGATGTCGTGCTGGAAGCACGAAGTCTCAAAAAATATTAATTTATTTGTTGTTTTATTAATAATTAATTGTTATTCGGAGTCTAATTATAGCATCAGTGTTGCCTGCCTAATCTTTTACTTCCTCTCCTCGTAATATAGATTCCTTCGAGTCCGGTAATTGCTACTACCTGGGCTGCTGCAATACGACAATTAGTGTGTTTTTAAAAATAGTATCTGTAAGTTAATTGATTGTAAAATACTCTAAGGACATTGGCATATTTACCTATTGTAAGAAGAATAAAAAGTATTTGAGTATTCGTGAGATATCTCTCTTGTTTTTAATTTTAACATTCGTCCGAAATCATCTTAAACGAACATCTATAGAAAGACTCCCTAAACTCCCTCTTAAGACATTTAATAGCGATTAGAGTTCTAGGCAATTCTCAAACATTGTTGAACATTCATTCAACTCAACTCAACATCAGCCAATTGAAGTCCGCCGCTGGACATAGACCTCTCCATCCACCAATCCATTTCAGCTACCAGTTCGTCAGTCCATTCGGCTGTAGGCTTCCTACCTTCCCTTTTAATAATTTGCGGTATCAGTTCTCATTGACTTTCAGTAAAATGTCTTGCCTGTTAATATTAGGTCTGACATTGTTAAATCTATCTCCGTGTTCGTCCGAGACCGATTATCCAGGGCAATTCAATTCGAACTGTAGAATAAATAGCTTTTAGATATAAAACATACCAAGGGTACATTTTGATAATTTGTCGGTCTGTAATATAAACTAACATTTTATTAAAAATTAATAACTAAAAGTGTTCTTGCTAAAACTTTTAATAATAACTGCAAAATATTATTCTTCTTTACACGTCCAATAACAAAACCATTCCACATTTTAACAATGGACGAACATATTAAAAACTTTGAGAATAGTAAGTGTACCTCAACACATTTCAAGAGTACGTTTGAGACCACTTCTCCTCAATGTTCGTATTTCATTACTTACATAGATCTGTATTAAAATGTCTCCTGTAGAACCAAGTCAGCAATGTAACAGTAAACGAACATTACCATAGTGTTTGTAGTATTGCAGTATTACCACAATATTCGAGTAATCGAGAACTATTGGGGTGGACTATTTTAATGAATACTTGTACTAGATTTAAAAAATAATGACGGTAAGAGAAAACATTAGAGAAAATTCATTGGTATATTTCTGAGTTCGAATGATATCTATTATACATATAAAAATTCGCCTGTTGATCTAGTGATTAAATAAAAAATAGATGTTTAAAAAAGGAATGATTAGAAATAATAAAATAATTTATTTATTTGATATTCTGAATTCTGAAAAATATTCTGAATTCTTTCGAAAGTGAGCATCACAGCTTAACTATTTTATGTTCCTAATCACACGCATACATTTTTGTCAACACGGTTGCATCTGAAAAGATAAATAAACGTTTTAAAAAGAGAACATTCATAGCGTACCCAAAGAAAGTGCTGCCCAGAAACGAAAATGTCGTATTGTTATTTAAAAATATGATTCTAAACATTTTTACTTGTACAAAAAAAGTTAATTAATCATTTTACATCTCAGCAGCCCTAACTATACCTAATGTTTTCTAGGTCTATTATGGATGGTCCTAATTTAATTTCGTATATTGCGAAACAGCGATCATCATGTTCACGTTGGTAAGGGTACAGAAAAGAAAATATTTCATCTCGAAAAAATAATCCTCTCGAGAGATACCCAAATTGGTTTACAAAATCTATATCAACGCAAGCAACGCCACTGGCAAGAGCTAGTGTCATCCTACTAATATTATAAACGTGAAAGTTTGTGAGGATGTACGGATGTATGTGTGTATGGATGTTTGTTACTCTTTCACACCAAAACTACACTACCGATTACGATGAAACTTTTTTTTTTAATTTTTTTTTTTAAAGACAACTCCCGCATTAAGAATTACTCCTGTGTCGCGGGGGACTTTACAAACATAGAAACAACGGACACAAAGAACACCCAGACTCAGGTGGGAATCGAACCCACGACCTATAAAGCATAGCGGTCAGGGTCACTAACCACTAGACCAACAGGCCAATCAACTTGGTATGTAGATAGCTGGAAACCTGGATTAACATATAGGCTACTTTTTATCTCGATATTCCCACGAGATCCAGACTTACGCGGGTGAAATCTCGGGGCACTGCTAGTATTATTATAAATCTTAATCACGCTTATTATTAACATTCCTATACCATTAAGAAATTAAAGTACCCTGAAAATATGAAGGCAGTCTTTTATTGGACTTGGAAGAGACACTTCATTAAGTAAATGACTCTGTGCCTTGCATCATAATTAGATGGCCATTGTAATAATGAGATTTTGAGTTTACGAGCTTCACGATTAAGGATTTTGAATTTTATTGTTTGGGAAGAACCTTCATATCTCGTTGCAAGGTCAGTAGTACCTACGTTGTTCGACTTGTCTACGCTAAATAGTATTGTAGCTGTATGTGGATGTTACCACATGGTAATTGCGTACCTCCCATCCGACCCATTATGATGTGAAAAATCCTCTTGCTTTTATTCTTCGGAAGTCCCTACAAAAAAGTTAGGCTCAGCCACTTCTCTACTGATAGCTCAAGCGAACAAGTAAAGTAATAAAACAATCATTTATACCACAAAAGGCTGTCTAATGTTCAACAAATGCTCTTACATTACTTGAACAGAAAATGTTATCACACTCTCTTAGAGCGAACTGTTTTCTTTGTGCAGGGAATGTCCTACCAAATGCGTCTGGAAACTTAGATAACGTTATTATGTAAGACTACGAATAAAACTTTAGAGTTTTATACAAAGTTATATATTTTTAAGCTTTTTATTTAGTTTCAAGTTACTTGTTATTGCAATAGTTGAGAACGATAATAATGTCCTGAGACGTATTACACATCGCTATCTAGACGTAAACTAAGCAGCGCTTGTACCATGCGTACTAAAACACGGATAAACATACTTAGATACATTTTTTGATGTGAAAACTTCTTTAGGCACGTTAGGCACTTTTGGTATGGGGAAAAAAAGCACTGAACTCGCGTGACCGTCGTAGGGTACAACCAGGTACAAAGATATCTATCGAAAGTTTAAGAATGATTTTTAATTATAACATATTATACAACACAATCTTGTTGAGATTGGACGTTCGGATTATGTTTTTCTACATCACTAAAACACGTACATGTCAGCTATGGCAATTCGTAAGTCAACAATCAAATTGTAATATAATTTGTAGCAAGGTGGCGTCAACCAAATGTCGGGTCTCGACTTGTCATAAATGCCAGTCGAGTAAGCAAGTTTGTACCAACTTAAAAACAAACTTGATACTTAATCTTTGAAACAATGCCCTATACACACTTCTTCTCTTGTTCACTCTTCATGCGCTGTCCATTCTATTTTACTATGGAATGCGCTCTCTTCTAAGATAAGATGTCCACCAACGGAGGCACGTTTAAAGCAAAGGTCCGTGAATTTTATAGGAAACAGTTGGCAGAAATATCATCATAACCTCATAACTATAGGTATATTTTTTGTTTCTATATATAATATTTATTTGTATATATATTTATCTATAAGTATTTATGTATATATGTATTATGTATAATCAATTGTATTTGTATGTAAATCATAACTATCTTTAAGAAATTCGTTCTTATACACCTGCCATGTCCCTCTCTGAATCACCCCACATTGACTGGTAGATATTGACATGTGGCATTAAGTCCGCCTTGTAAACTGCAGGAAGTTTTTTAATCAATAAATAAATGCAAGATTCCTGCAACATTACCACAAACTTGGAACATCAACAAAAAATTAACAAAGTTGCAGCAATTTTGTAATAAACTTATTATATTTGACGTGATAATTCATTTTCAATCACTTGCTATCTCGGGTGCAACCTGGTCGAAACGTCAAGCAAATCAAAGGTATGGTGATCGCGTCAATTCCCGTTAACCAAGTTATATTATCATGGAACGCGAAAGTTAGTTAGTATATAACCATCATGCCATGAATATGCTTTAGATGGAGTACGTAGGTTCTATCAAATTGTATGTATGTATGTAATCCCTTGCTCAAAAACTTCATTTATCTGACACATTTCAGTCTAGTTAATGCAAACGGTGTTTTTTACGTTTTATCACACCAAAATAAGATTAGAAGAGATATATTAATATGCCTGATAGCACGATAGTGCTATCCCCTAAAGAACCCTTTGACGCAGGCATTAAGCGTTTTTATTTAGCTGGAGGTGTGAACGGGACCATATAGGTGTATATGACTTAAATAAACAAAACCCGGACA
Source organism: Euplagia quadripunctaria (assembly GCA_963859945.1). Lineage (NCBI taxonomy): Eukaryota > Metazoa > Arthropoda > Insecta > Lepidoptera > Erebidae > Euplagia > Euplagia quadripunctaria. The sequence continues at coordinate 12,446,639 of OY982582.1, read as the reverse complement.
AATCCAAGTGTGACTCGCGCACCAAGGGTTCCGTCATTATAATTTATAATGACAACAAATTAACGACTTTCGGATTTTTTCCTTTATTTGTGCTGTGAAACCTTACTTCTTCTCAAATTTCATGATACTAAGTCAATGGGAAATTCCCTTCTTCAGTATTATCTACAGAACTTGGCAACCATTTCGATCTCAATTCTTTTGTTGGCATAGTCGATAACCACATATATTTTTAACTAGCTGTGCCTGCGACTTCGTCCGCGTGGAATAGTGTATTTATATCGAATCAACAGCCTAAAAATAAGTTTCAAGCTTCTAGCTCTAAATATGACGATACTTCCATACAACTTTTCATCCCCACCTTTCAACCCCTTACACCCCTTTTTTCGCATTAAAAAGTAGCCTATGTCCTTTCTCAGGCTCTAGATTATCTGTGTACCAAATTTCATTTAAATCGGTTCAGTAGTTTTGGCGTGAAAGGGAGACAGACAGAGTTACTTTCGCATTTATAATATTAATAATAAAGGAAGGAAGTAAGGATGTTTATCAGCAGTCTGGTTACCATAGCATACAGGCTTTGCATAGTTTAGGATCAGACGGCCGTGTGTGAGGTGGCAGAAGTTATTATTATTATTAATGCCCTGAAACATATTTATGAATTTAATGGCTGCGAGAGGCAAAATAGCTCGTTGGCATAGTCAAGAACCAGCTACCGATTACTCTGGGATCACCAAACAACGAAAAAAAAAACTCCTGCTGTTTCAACAATCACCACAGAAAAAGACATTCCCCTATGATATCCTACGATTGAAAATATAGATTCACTCGAAATCCTTCCAACAGGATCGACTATCTGCAGGTAAAACCTAATGGAACTAATAATATTTCTTTAACACAGGTAAAAATCGATACTTTGGACTCTTAATATTTATTAGTTAATTAAATTGAGTGGTTTTATAAAAAATATTTTTAACAAAAAAACACCGACGAAAAGAACTAAAACGCATAAAATAAATAAACCTTTTAAGTCTTAAGTATTGAGCTTATTTACATAAACTATCAGATGTTATATAAACTAATTTTCAGTCGACGCCAAACAACAAACTGATTAATTATAAATTATCAAAATTTTTTATGTACCTACGTAATTAATCCTTTTATTATTTGGCGCCGACTCAAAATAAGTTTATATAAAGTTTAATAGTTTATGTAAATAAGCTCAATACTTAAGACTTAAAGGTTTATTTACTTTTTGCTTTTTGTTTTATTCGTCGATTTAATTTTTTGTTAAAAATATTTTTGTTTTATGTTTTTTTTTTCATCATCAGCTCAGCTACATGATGTGATGATTTCTAAACGCAAATACCTGATAAAGAAATGAAAAGTAAACAGAAACACTATTCGTTTCTACAATTTTCGAGGGTTTCTCTCAATTTTATCAGAATTTCATCATCAGATCCTGACTTCCTTGACATGGGACCACCCTTGAGGTATACCCTATCTACCAAAAAGAGAATAATCAAAATCGGTTCATAAATAACGGAGAGGGCTGAACATACATAAAAAAAAAATATGTATATATGCGGTATATTTCATCGGTTAAAACCGATACCTAATTTAAAAAAGTAAATTATTTCAAATATAAAAATAAAGTGCAAAAAAAGAAAAGTGTCAAAAGAGGGATTAGATCTCGCACGCGCCGAGTAGAAAGCGTACACTATACCAGATAAACCAAACGCTCGCTGTGAAATAAATCGAAATAGAAATATACATTCTACTTACATTAAAATGTTATTACAGCTTTCATTGATTTTCCTGTGGGAACCAAAGTTTAACCCGGGATAAAAAGTACCCTATAACCTGCTCAGACACTCAAACTATAATCATACTAAGTTTCAAGCATATCCCTTCAGTAACTTTTGAGCTTATCGTGAACATACAAACAGACAGACAGAAAGACAGACAGTCAGACAAAAAATTTTTGAATCGCATATTCGGCATAAGTATCGATATCTTAATACCCCTCAGTCGATTTTTTTTAAATATATTCAATGTACAGAATTCATCCCGCTACAGATTTATTATAAGTATAAATATTGAACTTGGCTCCCATTTTCACATTTATGTTTTTGATGGGATGCAGTTTAGTGGCTAATTCGGGTTTTTTTATCACTATCGGTGAGAATGGCCTATCTTGAAATAAGATAATACAAGATATAAGTCATCGGGTGGTAACTCCGATATGATTGTTATCGGAAGAGTCGTCTTCAATACGTAAGCCTTAAGTGGCGGCTCATCCTCCAAGATAGTGAAATAGAAATCCGTGATATTAACTAAAAACCTTAATATTATAAACTAACTTTCGCTCGCAACTTAGCTGGCGTTAATCTAGATTTTGGCAATCAATTTAGGTATCCCTATGAACCACTTGGTCCCTACTTTCTTCTGCATAAAAGGTACTCTATGTCATAGTAGTTAGGGCGTGGGTGCATAACAGTCAGACAGACAGAATAGTAGAATAGTAGTCCATTACTGGACGTCATCATCAGCGTAGCGCCGTCCACTGCTGGACGAAGGCCTCCCCCTAGGAGCGCCAACTAACCCGGTCTTGGGCAGTTCGCATCCATCCGCTGCCAGCTACCTTCTTCAAGTCATCGGTCCATCATGCGGCTGGACGCCCTACAGTTTTTTTATGGGATTGGGGGCAAACGAGCAGACGGGTCACTTTTTTTTATATTATAGGGGGCAAACGAGCAGGCGGGTCACCTGAAGGTAAGTGACTACCGTCGCCCATGGACACCTGCAACTCAAGAGTCACAAGTGCGTTGCCGGCCTTTGAGATAGGAGTACGCTCTTTTCTTGAAGGTCGTATCGGTCCGGAAATACCGCAGGCGACAAATGTAAAGATAAATGACTACTGCCGCCCATGGGCCCATGCAAATCGAGTCACAAGTGCGTTGCCGACCTTTAAGTAGGGAGTACGGGAAGGGGGGAAGAGGCGGAGAGGGGGGAGAGGTAAGGGTTAGGGCCTCCGGTATCCTTACTCACTCAGCGAAAAACAATGCAATAATTACTTCACTGCCGGTTTTCTGTGAGGCCGTAGTATCACTCCGGTTGAGCCAGCTAATACTAGAAGCACTAGCCTGAGTCCAAGGTTGATTAAGCATAAAAAATATAATATTTCTTTATAGATTTGTAGTTTCGGAATAATTTTAAAAATAATATGATAAGTCGACTCACACAGCAACCGAAATACGTAATCTATTACTTTTTATTTAAATTAATTCAAAGTAAATACATTTTTAATGCTCACTTTCATTCGCGGATACTTTGTCAATATTAGTTATGTAAATACTGATCTTAACCAAAACCAACGTCATACTCTTTAGGTCAACGGTCAAAACCAGAATCCAACCTATATGTATTGTTTGCAAAACAAACTAAATAGGTACGTTCTCAGTGGCGATCCAATACCATCTGAGGCCCGTGGCTAATTCATCGACCGACTTGGCCGTTATTTACTTACGGATGTGTTAAAATCTTGATAGGTAATTCCTTTACATAATTCGTGTATTTTATTATGTTTATTAAATTAGATAATTTATATTTATTAAATAATATTAACACTATTTTAAAATTAAAATACACTTTTACACCAAAACTACCTGTTTTCATATATTTACTGTTGTATTGTCCATCCAAAGGTTGCCTGTAAGAGATTGCTTTTAGCGATAAAGCCTTTATACATACTCACAGGATGTAGGTACCTATTCCATGTAAAAAATTGTTTTGGTGTACAATAAAGTTTATCCTATTCTATTTTGTTCTACACTAGCTACCCGCCCCGGCTTCGCACGGGTACAAATTATATGCCAAAACCTTCCTCATGAATCACTCTGTCTATTAGTGAAAACCGCATGAAAATCAGTTCAGTAGTTTTTCAGTTTATCGCGAACAGACAGACAGACAGATGCGGCGGGGGACTTATAATATGTAGTGATTTTGCAATTAGTGCCTCCTGTGTTCAGCCGTGGGCCGTGGCATATTGCCCGCTATGCCACCCTATTGTTATGCCACTGTACGTACCTGTTATATAGTTAGCATCCACGTAATAATTTCAAAATCAAAGAATATATAAACTACTATTACGCATTAGTAGAATTAACGTTAAGAAGAAAAGCTGTAGTGATTGCTGTACGGACAGTAAAATTTCGTTGAATTTTCAACAAAAAATTTACCGGCCGTAAGCAAAACGAATCGTTTCTTGATTATAGGAACGCGGTATTATAAGTGACTTGATTTTTTTTACTATTTGTTACGCTTTGACGCCTTAACTACTCCACCGACCATCATGAAATTTTGCACACGTTGTCAGGAGCACTGAAAAGCAGATAGGGTATCTTTCACCCAGAAAAGTACGGTTGCTGAGGGAGACCCCAATTGAACTAGTACATGTTTTATAATTTAGGAAGGCAGGTATGGGTAAAATATTGAAAAGACGTTCGTATTTCAAATAATTATCTTTTGAAAAAAGTATCACAGACTTCAATGCGCCCCAAAATACCCAAATCGCTTCAAGTGTGTCTATAAAATTTGAAGAGTTCCCTCAATTTCTCCAGACGACCTGACCTGATGACCATGGGACCACCTGGGAATATACCTTTTCAAACAAAAGAAGAATTTTCCAAATCGGTCCAGGCGTCTTTGAGTAATCAGTGAACATAGATAAAAAAAATATATACAGTGGAACATAGAACCTCCTCTTTTTTTGAAGTCGGTTAAAAATAGCAAAGAGCATGATATTTTTTTTTTATATAATACAAGAAAATCGCTTTCTTCCTTAGCAGGGCAGTAGGATGGCAAATGGCAATCAAACTAGAGATCGCCCTGGTGGTCGAATATCAACCAAAATTCATTACGTTTTGATTGTTTTGTTTTATGCTCTTAGCAAAAAGGCCAAACTTTGTACATATCAATTTTTGTAAACTCACTGTAACCAATATTTACTGGTGTACAATAAAAAAATTTCTATTCTATTCCGTTCCGTTCTCTTCTCTACTCTTCTGTTCTATTCTATGTAACTGATCAGTATAACTTGAATTTTCATTGATTCACTTTCCGTACATGACAGGTTAAAATATGACACTGGACCTCTGTAATTTTTTGTGGCCGTTTTCGCGTGCGGCCTTCTGTTTAAAAGGCGGCCATATTCGGCCGGGATTTTTGCGGAGCTCCTTGCAATAGACTCACTTGTGACGGAACCCCGTGTGGTTTTAGTCGGTTCGATTCCGATATAATACCACTTCACCAGTAGTCATGGTAAGGTGATGACCAGAGGGGGATACCACACGTACAATAAAGTTTATTCTATTCTATTTTATTCTACACTAGCTACCCGCCCCGGCTTCGCACGGGTACAAATTATATGCCAAAACCTTCCTCATGAATTACTCTGTCTATTAGTGAAAACCGCATTAAAAACCGGTCAGTAGTTTTTCAGTTTATCGCGAACAGACAGACAGACAGACGCGGCGGGGGACTTTGTTTTATTATATGTAGTGATTTTGCAATTAATGCCTCCTGTGTTCAGCCGTGGGCCGTGGCATATTGCCCGCTATCCCTCCCTTTTTTTTTTTTTTTTTTTTTTTATCGTGTGGAAACCCCCACGGGTCATCACCTCACCGGAGCTAACGGTAAAGTGGTATGTCGGAATCGAACCGACTAAAACCACACGGTGTTCCGTCACAAGTGAACCCGGGTATACCCTAGGAAGGAGTCCTCCGGGAACCCCTGCAGACCTTGCCCGCTATGCCACCCTATTGTTATGCCACTGTACGTACCTGTTATATAGTTAGCATCCACGTAATAATTTCCAAATCAAAGAATATATAAACTACTATTACGCATTAGTAGAATTAATGTTAAGCTGTAGTGATTGCTGTACGGACAGTAAAATTTCGTTGAATTTTCAACAAAAATTTTACCGTCCGTAAGCAAAACGAATCGTTTCTTGATTATAGGAACGCGGTATTATAAGTGACTTGATTTTTTTTACTATTTGTTACGCTTTGACGCCTTAACTACTCCACCGACCATCATGAAATTTTGCACACGTTGTCAGGAGCACTGAAAAGCAGATAGGGTATCTTTCACCCAGAAAAGTACGGTTGCTGAGGGAGACCCCAATTGAACTAGTACATGTTTTATAATTTAGGAAGGCAGGTATGGGTAAAATATTGAAAAGTCGTTCGTATTTCAAATAATTATCTTTTGAAAAAAGTATCACAGACTTCAATGCGCCCCAAAATACCCAAATCGCTTCAAGTGTGTCTATAAAATTTGAAGAGTTCCCTCAATTTCTCCAGACGACCTGACCTGATGACCGTGGGACCACCTGGGAATATACCTTTTCAAACAAAAGAAGAATTTTCCAAATCGGTCCAGGCGTCTTTGAGTAATCAGTGAACATAGATAAAAAAAAAATATACAGTGGAACATACAACCTCCTCTTTTTTTGAAGTCGATTAAAAATAGCAAAGAGCATGATATTTTTTTTTATATAATACAAGAAAATCGCTTTCTTCCTTAGCAGGGCAGTAGGATGGCAAATGGCAATCAAACTAGAGGTCGCCCTGGTGGTCGAATATCAACCAAAATTCATTACGTTTTGATTGTTTTGTTTTATGCTCTTAGCAAAAAGGCCAAACTTTGTACATATCAATTTTTGTAAACTCACTATAACCAATATTTACTGGTGTACAATAAAAAAAATTCTCTTCTATTCCGTTCCGTTCTTTTCTCTACTCTTCTGTTCTATTCTGTGTAACTGATCAGTATAACTTGAATTTTCATTGATTCACTTTCCGTACATGACAGGTTAAAATATGACACCGGACCTCTGTAATTTTTTGTGGCCGTTTTCGCGTGCGGCCTTCTGTTTAAAAGGCGGCCATATTAGGCCCGGGGTTTTTGCGGAGCTCCTTGCAATAGACTCATTTGTGACGGAACCCCGTGTGGTTTTAGTCGGTTCGATTCCGATATAACCACCTTCACCAGTAGTCATGGTAAGGTGGTGACCAGAGGGGGATACCACACGAAAAATAAATTAATATTTAGTATTCGCAATTCGAACACTTTACGTACCTTAAATGATGTAAGATGAGATAAGATGTTAAGTAATCGTATTTCGGCTTTATACCTTACGACTATTGGCATTATGTTTTATCATGATCTTATCTTATGCTATTGGTATCACCGTAAACACATTCTATATTACATTTTAAAGTTCTGTTATTTTTGTGTCAAATAACCAAAGGGCAGCAATGTGAGTAGTTTAGTCATTTTACTTTTTTTTATAAGATAAAGTGAAAATGAACTGTGAAAACTAAAAGAAATTAAAAAAAGACCGTAAAAAATATGAACTAAAATTATGAAATAATATTTTCATATTTTTACACTAAATTAAACAATAAAAAACTTTTTATCAAAAAATTAAACCGATGAAAGAAGGAAGAAACTGAAAAGCGAGAAATAAACTTGTTACGTAGTTAAAATAAACCCCTACACTAATGTAAATAAGTACCTAAATAATTATGTGTTGGGTTAACTTGAGAACCTGTAGTATTTATAGCTCTTTGTTGTAGACCTAATTGTAGACCATCAATGACAACTGTCAAATTCTTTTTTGTTGGACACGGATAGCAAAAGTGTTGTTAATATGCAGTCTAAAAATCGCACTGCATCAAAAAAAGGGGTTTTTATAAAAATTGCGGGTGTTTAATATTATTAATTAATTAATTGTGTTGGAATTTTTAATAAATAAAAAACTATTTTTGGATTTCCAATTAGACTCTAGTTTGTGATATGTTATAGAAGAAACCAATATTCTACATTTATATAATATAATGTATGCATTTCTTTCAATTGTCTGTTAATTTCTTAGTTTATTTTAAGTAAGTTGATCATACACTGTATAATGTTATCTGGAACATACCTTGTAGCCTGCAGTTAATTAGACATGCTCCAAATATACATAGGCACGCCTGTATTATTTCAATTTTTTTTATTTTTTTTTATTTAAAAACTCCACACATCTCACACACGGCCGTCTGATCCTAAACTAGGCAGAGCCTGTACTATGGTAACCAGACTGCTGATAAACATACTTATATATTTCTAAATACATACATATTATAGATAAATTACACCCAGACACAGAACAAATGATTATGCTCATCACACAATTATTTGTCCTGGGTGGGAATCGAACCCACGACCTCTGGCTGAGCAGTCAGGGTCACTAACCGCTAGACCAACAGGCCAGTCATTCAATTGAATACTTAATTTATCTTCGATGACATTCTATTCTTTGCATAATTGAGTTGTTATCATATTGAGAATAAGTAAATAACACTTAAAATAAACTTGCTCGTCTCCTAACGAAGAATGTTATCTTATCTAATACGATCTTAAATTACGTGAACAAATTATTATATATTGCGGCTTGCTGCAGAAATACACATTGTAGAATACTGCAACAGTGGAAAGAAAGTACTAATTCTTTAATTTATTTTGTTCAGGGCTGTTATTAAGCTCTTTGCGTTAGTGTTGGCGGTTTCTTCCGTCACCCTTTGGGATCTGTCTAAGGGTGACATTACGGAAATGAGAGTTATTCCTGAAGGGTTAAAGTTGGGTGTAGCAACTAGCAATTTCCAAATTGAAGGTGCTTGGAATGTTTCAGGTATGTAATTTTTCTTAGAAAATGTTTTCTGTGAACAGTAGTTACGGTCATCTCCAACTTATAAGGATTAAATAAAGAGAAAAGTAACCCATTTTCAAAAACCGTTCATCTAAAACGGATTAATTACCAGAACCTGAACTACTTACTGCATGCTTTTTATGTTTGTCTAAGTCACTAACAATTCATTTTTCTTTTTTACCTATTGAAGTTTTAGCAAATTACGATGAGGCTTGTGAAGATGCGCTTATACTGAAAATGTAGTTTTTTTACAAAGTTCAAATTTTATCATGCTTTCTCATATCACATTTATTTCACAAATACTTACGTTTTACGCTGTTCCTTAGACGTGTAAGTGTACAGTAAAATGTACATTCTACAAAATTTTATAATTTCAGATAAGTCACCTAGCATTTGGGACACGTACTGCCATATACCAGGCAAAATTAAAGGCGGCACAAATGCAGATGATGCGTGTAAATCTTACGAATATTACCAACGTGATATTCAGATGATGAAATACTTGGGAGTGGACTTCTACAGATTCTCTATAGCCTGGACGAGAGTTTTGCCAAATGGTTTTGCAAATGTTATTAGTAAAGACGGTATCAACTATTACAATAGACTTATTGATGAACTAATAGCAAATGGAATTGAACCAATGGTGACGATATTTCATTGGGATTTGCCACAAAACTTGCAAGATCTCGGCGGTTGGACAAACCCTCTTATTGCGCAATGGTTTGAAGACTACGCTCGAGTTTTATATGAAGCATTTGGCGATCGAGTTAAGACATGGATAACTATTAACGAACCAAAACAGTTTGCAATATATGGCTATGGCACAAACAGATATGCTCCTGATGTTGTGTCAGCTGGAATAGGCGATTATATAGCAGTAAAGAATGTTCTTCTAGCGCATGCTAGAGCCTTTCATTTGTATGATAAAGAATACAGGGGGAAACAAGAAGGTTAGTATAATTTCTCTTTAAAGAAAAAAAACACAAAGCGAGGAAAGTGTTTTAAAGTGGATGATAAATCTCATTCTTATCATCTCAAACTTTAATAGTTGAACGGACTTGATCTAACATGGAAAGAGTAAGAGGGTTGCATACTTATTGCAACTGTTTCTTCACATAGTATATTCCTCTGAAATACCTAACACTATTTTACCGAGTAAAGTAAAAGTGGGCAAGATCTTTAGCAGTCTTTTAAACAATAGACATTTAAGGAATCTAATAACTGTATGAGAATTAAATCCCTATTAGCTCCACTGGAATGATAATGAACCATAGTTTTAAGCATAGCTCTATATTCGCACCCGAATTCGATATAGAAAAAAAAGCTCAAAATGATAAAAATATTTTTGTTCTATCGCTGTTTAGAGACTTTTGAAAACTTTGGAATTTTTTTTTTATAAATTCTGAATTTACAGGTGTTTGTGGTATAACAATAGCAACAGATTTCCGTGAAGGTGCGACAAATTCTCCGTCTGATATTAGCATCGGTAAACTGGCAATGGATTTTGAAGTTGGACTATACAGTCATCCTATATTTTCAACCACTGGAGGATTTCCTGAAGATGTGGTCAAACGTGTAGCTGATAAGAGTGCCCAACAAGGCTATCCCAGGAGTAGGCTGCCAGAGTTAACGCCGGAAGAAGTGGAGTATATAAAAGGTAAATCAATAAAAACCGGACCAGTGCGAGTCTGACTCGCGCACCGAGGGTTCCGTAGGCAAACAAACTTGTATTTAGATATTACGTCCATCTCGGGAATCAATTCATGAAGACTTTTGCCCGTCTTTTCGAAAGACAAACTTAACTTTGCCGTTGCTATGTACGACTCAGTCAACAATAAAACCGCAAAATATAAGTTTGTAATCACAAAAACTGTTTTTATGTGATATAACAACAAATTAACGACTTTCAGATTTTTTTCTTAACTTGTGCTATCAGACCTTGCTTCTTACCAAATTTTATGGTTCTAGGTCAATGGAAATAATAAGTTTTGATTTACTTGCGAAATGTTCAAATTTATTAAAATCTGAGGCTTAAGTGGCCATATCTTTATGATTATCTTTTATGTGGAGTTCTAATAACTCCATTCACCAATAGAAACCCAACAAAAAAACTAAATTAATAGCCATGTTAAACCGTAATCACCATTAAGTACAGAAATCTGCCGTAATTTGCCTCCATTGTATCTGCTTTTCCTTTTTTACCTTACCTTATTCATTTCCATCATAAGATGCAATTTTTTCATAAAGTTTTTGAAGGTATTAAGGTTTTACTACCTGGTATGCTTTTAATGGATTTGTAGGTATTTACTTTATGCGCATTCCTTTCTGCTATAATTACGCTTACCTTTTTCAGCATCTAGTCTGTGTTAGAATCAGTGATTAGTGTCGGTGTGTTACACTCGCTCAATCTTCTTTCTATAAACGTATATTGTTTTCTGCCGTTTTCACTTTAGTTAACATTTTTATCAATAGTACGAAGTAATATTTTAATCTTACTCAAGGATTCTTATAGTTTACAAAATTATCATCTACAGGAACCAGTGACTTTTACGGGTTCAACCATTACTCTACTAAATTTTATACTGAGGATGGTTACACCCCAGGAATTTACTCAATACCTTCGTATGATGACGACATTGGAGCAATAACTTCATATCTGGACTATAAGCCGGCTCCTGTTGTTCATAGTACGGTAAGTAAGTTACAGAAAAGAAAATATCAGAATATCAAACACACTCAATGTACTTTTAGCGAAATTATTAGCTCCATCATTGTATTATATAGATTTGATCTTCTGAACTTCAGATGAAAAGCGTAACGGCCAAGTCGTTAGACTTGCCATTGAGTGTTTTCAGGTTGAAAACCCAGCCAGCGCTCTACCGATCTGAACTCACTCCTAGCACATGTATTTAGTGTAGGCGGGGCGTTAATTAGAATACTAGTAATGTGCGACCTTTGTTACTAGTAGTCTTTAAAAAAATTATTAACATTACCTTATGACTGAATTATGAATAGGCAAAAAGACAATATATAAATCTAAAATTTCAGTCAATACCAAATGGTATGCGCACAGCTCTGAATTGGGTGAGGGAGACATACAACAATCCCCCGATTATAATCACAGAAAATGGATACGGGGATTTGGGAGGTTCAGACGATAAGGACAGGGTGAATTACTACATGGACTATGTAAACGCGGTGTTGGATGCTATCGAAGACGGCTGCAACGTGACAACGTACACAGCATGGAGTCTCATGGATAATTTTGAATGGGATACTGGTTTGGAGTAAGTATTATTTCTTTACATTTTACAGTAATTTGCCATAAAGTAATTCGGATGGGTATCCGAATTACTTTATGGCAAATTGGGGGTGTGTGATACTACACACGGGTGTGTGATACTATTTTATCAAAATTACCTCGAATTTACTTGTTTAAAATCTAAGTTCTCTACTTTTCATTGACTGCACGGATGGCGCAATGGTTTAAGTGGTTACCTTGCCACTACGCTTCCACAAAAAATTGTGTGATCCACAAATAGTTGTCCCGAGTCTGGGTGTTCTTTGTGTCCGTTGGTTGAATGTTTGTGAAACCCCCGCGACAGAGGAATACTCGTATTGTTAATGCTGAAGTTGCCTTTTTATAAAAAAAAATGTATTTACCTGTCTGATATCTATATATCAGACAGTTAAATACGTGCTGTATTTATGTATATTTTATACACTATAAAATAAAGAGAACGCGGCCATAACGTCATGATAGCGATGCACAGGGTCAGGGGTTAGCAGATTTCTGCAAAATTTGGAAGTCTGTCTGAGGAAGTATTTCCACTATTACGAGTACACTAAGGTCAACTATTCTGTGATGAGCACGATAATTTTTTCTGTGTCTGGATGTCATTTATCTATAATATGTATGTGTTTAGAAATATATAAGTATGTTTATCAGCAGTCTGGTTACCATAGTACAGGCTCTGCCTAATTTGGGATCAGACAGCCGTGGGTGAGAGAGATGTGTGGAGTTATTATTATTATTAACTAGTACTATTTGTACAGTGTTGTTATGAACTTTGAAAAAGAGAGAGGCCTTCTTTCTAATTCAGTAAATATTTCCAAAACTAGGTTTTTATGACTACGCGTTAATCCGTAAAAGGGTAAATCTATACTATCAAATCGTTTCCAATTCAATTGATTGAAAGTTTTGTGTGAGCAGGCGATTCACTGTATATAGATATTGATAATCTAATGAATATAAATAACTGTCTAAAGGCTTCAACATTTCTATAATATTTTATTGAATGATTTAAATCTTAAGCGGCAATCACCTCGTGGTAGAAATTAAATTAATTATAGTTGACAAAAAACACAAGTACCTCACGCAATTTTACAATCAAATTAATTATTTTGTTAATAACGTAATTGTTATTTTAAACTTATTAAAAAAACCCTAATTAATTATATTAAAACTTGCTATTACAGCGTGTTTTTTTTCGTTTTTAAACTATGATATTAATGAAAAAAAAAAAAAATAAAAAAAAAAAATAAACTACTTGCATGACAGATATGTTAATAATAGATAGTTATAGTGTATGTATGTATGTATTTGTATGTGTGCTGTACTAATATAACATATAACGCAATTAATATATGAATGTATTAATATTTGTGCAATCCATTCACAGATTGCATAAATCCCTACATAGCTCTTCTTTGACATTGCGACACCAAAACCACCCACGTATATCATAACACTCCTGTCCATCCAAAGGTTGCCTGGAAGATATTGCTTCTAGCGATAAGGCCGCCCATTGTGCATTTTCTGTATAATTTGTATGTGTATTGTTTCCTTTTTTGGTGTACAATAAAGTGTATTTATTATTTATTATTATTATTATTATGATTTATTTTCTTAATTTTTAGGCTTGTATTACAATCGGTCCTTGGTCCTTGGTTAACTGGACGTTTTAAAGTTGGTGAAAACTATATCGAAATGTTCCCTTATATACATAGATAGATAGATACTGGTCAGGCTAATACAAAGAGCGTTAAAACATTGTTTCTGCCACGGGAATCATTTGAAAGTAAAAGTTTTGAACCATTACGTTGTTTTTGACACACGAGCAGACAGCCTGCCTATTGCTCAAGGGTTATTTATGAATGCCTACTTGTTAAGGTATCTAGAAACATCTGCAAAATCAGTGGTGCCTTAAAAATCTATCACAGTCTGCCAACCTTTCAAACGTTATCATCAGTACCTATGCGAAACTTATCTAATGTAATATAATTTCAGATCAAAATTTGGATTATTCGAAGTCGACTTCGAAGATGACAAGCGAACCCGTAAAGCTAAGAGTTCAGCAATTTGGTACCGCCACCTATTATCTACGAGAACATTGGATCACCTTTATGAACCTGAAATGGAAGAAATAACCTTTTAGACAATAAAAATTTTGTTGGTTAAATGTTGTTTATTGGTCTTACTTAAAGAGCAGTTCTGTGCATTCCACGCGGCATCCACATCGCATCCAATCCCGTCAATATGAAGATGTCATCTGATTAGAACTCATTACTTCTCTTGGTCGCCAGTATTTCGGTATTCCGGTATTCACTCAGTATTTCGGTACTACGTCTAAGATTAAGTAGATATTTACGTTACGTACTTTAATTTTATTTATTTATTTAATACTTCCTGCATTTTATATTGCACGGGGGCGGACTTAATGCCACATGGCATTATCTACCAGTCAACCTTTGGGTGATTCAGTGAGAGACATGGCAGGTGCTAAGGGAGAAAAGAAAATTCCCGGACCTTAGCTTTAAACGCGCCACAGTTTCTTGACATCCTAATTTTAGGTGGAAGCGCATTCCACAGTAAAATAGACTGGACAGCAAAGGAAGAATGAACTAGAGAAGAAGTATGATTAGGGCATAAAAGTAAAAGATTATTAGTGGAGCGAAGATCTCTGTCATGGTTGGAACATAGCAGTTGAAGCTGTGAAGAAAGGTAAGTGGGAGCAGTAGGATTATTGAGAAGAGAATAAAGAGTTGTTAATGCACGAAGGCTACGTCGCTGACGTATAGGTAGCCATGACAGTAGAGTTCCATAAGTAGACACATGGTCATACTTACGGAGATTAAAGATGAACCGAATGCAATTATTGTGTAGTCGGTCAAGCTTGTTAAGCAGATCTGCATTCAGGTCGAGATAGCATACATCACCATAATCTATAATTGGGAAGATCAAGGCCTGTACAAGCAATAATTTAGTGCTGGTTGGAAGAAAATTCTTAAGTCGATACAGTGATCGCAGGTTCCCGGTGACTTTTTGACTGACACTCGCGATGTGCGTTTGCCAAGTGAGGGTAGATACTAATAGAAAGAAAGAAAGGCATAACCATTTATTGCCTCATAATACAGCCGCGCAATGCGTATGCGTATTGCGCGGCTAATAAATATCTTAAAAATGAACGATCACTTATCGTTATAGTTTTGTATAGTTAGTATTACTTGGGACCAACAGATGTCGTTACCTGTTGTATTATACATAATATTATATTTTTCTAGAACATTTTAAATTATTTTTTCTATTGAGAGAGGGAACCAATTGCGATAAATCAAATATTTAATGTTACACCAAATTATACACAATACTTAGCATAAAACGTTTCTACGATTATTTCGTGCTTTTACGTGATGCGATAAAAAAAATTGTTTTGGCTTCTGTATAGATCATAGAGTGCCCCCCAAAAAAAATAATTTTCAATATACCTTCAATGTGCAGAATTGGACCTGTTCCAATTTTATTATAAGCATAGATATTTTAGCATACTGTTCTAGAAAATACAACGCCCTGGGCTCCAATACTAAAATAATTGTTTGCTAAAGACAATGAAAGTCTACTTAAAATGTTAGTATACGGAGAAAACAACACAGAAAAGTTATAGTAGTTGAAAATGTTCAAGAGTGACCATCACGTGGGACGGCTCTTCAACGAGACTACAAATTAGTACTGATTCAAGATAGATACCCGTTAACCATGTGATGTCTCATAGATAGTTTACCTGAATATACGTACAAATGTCTACTCAATCAACCATTATATTATGCATACCACATGCCTCAGGAATAAGTCATAATTTTTGTAACACTAATAAGTGCAAAAAAGCAATGTTTAAGTATTTACGTAGCTTATGTAGTGACAATATAGTCCAAGATCCCAGTCACTGCAGACTTACATGATTTTAGGAAAGATGAAATTTTTAGGATCGGTAGTATAACATAAACATAAAAAGGAATGGATACTAAGCTGAAAGCGGGGCCGTTTTACAGGTAGCAGGAAAAAACCATAACATACGTCAAAGTAGCAGGGCTAGTTTTTACATATGTCATATTTGATATTGTTATAAACAAACATATACAGTTGCCAGACACTTTCTGTGGACCATAACTTTTGACAGATACTTTAGCGAGTATATTTACTACACTATATTTACGTTATACAACCGATCCTAAAAAACTGACTTTTCCTAAAATCACGTAAGTCTGGGGTGACTGGGATCTCACTCTAATAAGCTTCTCGTTTAGAAATCACCTAGTCCTAGACTCCATAATACACGCTATGTTTAATTTGGGGTAAAATGTCTAGAAAGCGCTGTATGATATGATGTATGATCTTTTTTTCCTTATTTTTATTAATGATGTGCCAAAAATAACAAATAATGAAATGACCCTATTCGCTGATGATAGCATAGTATAATTTACTGGTAAAGATTTGACTAACATAGAACAGGACATTAATATATTTTTGACATCAATAAATTAACAGGTTAAACAAAAATGAATTAATAATCAATTTGGACAAAACGAAAATTATACATTTCAGACAAAGACTACAAGCACTGAGGAAATTGATGTAATAAAGTTCCTGTCGTTCAGCATTGACAATAGGGTTAATTGGAAATCGCATATTGAACAGGGCTGTAAGAAGCTTAATCAATTTTCATATGCTCTTTACAAATTGACACACATAGTGAGTGATGCAGCACTGTTAACAGCAAATCATGGCTATGTTACTGGGACCTTGCGATATGGAATAATATTCTGAGGTAATTCGGTAAAAAGAAAGAAAGAAGGAAAATTAATTTATTTAGTAAAAGTAAAAGAAAATGAGTGTTTGGGGCGCAAAAGCGATGTATTAGAAGTGTTTGCAATATACACCAAATGTACTCATGTATTAAATTAAATATACTGACAATGATGTCATTATTTATTTATGAAACGGCAGTATTTGTAAAATTAACCGAGGAATTATTCGAATATCATACTAGAGAACGCCATAAAAATAAACTACGAATGCCTAAAAACGTTCGGCATCGTTTAGGAATGTCGAAATTATATTCACTGGATTCAAATGAAACATCAGACTCTTCATCATTACAGGCTTTCACTGGCCTTCTTGATGGTCCCAGTTAAGGATCAAAAGCTAGGTGTCTTCGAAGATCGGGACCCGTTTAATCTAGTCAAACCCATTTGTCTCGTTTTTTCAACTTTGTGACGTTATTTTCTTCGATCGAGATTTTCGCAACATTTTTTTAACAACACTTGATTTATTGAAAAATTTTCTTGGGTACAACTATTTTTGGATAACTACTTTCAAATGGATTCCAGTTTGTGATATGAAAGAATAAACCAATATTTTACATTAACAATTTCTTTAATATAATGAATGCATATCTTTCACTGCTAGATAATTAAAACAAATAAATTCATAAACTGAGAGTTCCATTTGAATGTTATCAAATTGGGAGAACAGCTAAAATAAACATGAGCGTATGTTTTTTGTAACGACGAATGTTATCTAATCTAATACTATCTTAGATTACGTGAACAAAGTATTATTTAATGCGGCGTGCTTCAGAAAATACACATTTAAGAATGCTGTAACAATAGAAACGAAGTACTAATTCTTTAATTTATTTTATTCAGGGCTGTTTTAAAGCTCTTTGCCTTAGTATTAGCGGTTTCTTCGGTCACGCTTTGGGATCTGTCGAAGGGTGACATTACGGAAATGAGAGTTATTCCTGAAGGGTTAAAGTTGGGTGTAGCAACTAGCAATTTCCAAATAGAAGGTGCTTGGAATGTTTCAGGTATGTATTTTTTTTTTAGAAAATGTTGTCTTTGAGCAGTAGTTCCGGTCATCTCTAACTTATAAGGATTAAATAAAGGAAAGCAATCCATTTACAAAAACAATCCATCTAAAGCGTTAACTACCAGAGTCTGAACAGCTTACTGCATGCTTTTTATGTTTGTCTAAGCCACTAACAATGAATTTTTCTGTTTTTAACAACTGAAGTTTTAAAAAATCACGATGAGGCTTGTGAAGATGTGCTTAAACTGAAAAATATCGTTTTTTTTTACGAACTTTAAATAAAATTAATGGTATATTTTAAATTTATTATATCTTTTTTTTTCTATTGTGAAATGGGATAGGCGTTTGTCTTACGACTCACCTAATGGAAAGTGACGATGAAGACAAAGATGGTACACGCCTATCCAAGAGAAACCCATTCACTCTACACTTGAACGTTCCAGGATTATAATTGACTAGAAAAATATATCATTTTCATTTTACAAATACTTACGTTTTACAGTGTTCCTTAGACCTCAAAATCACTACATATTATAAAACCGCCGCGTCTGTCTGTTCGCGATAAACTCAAAAACCACTGAACGGATTTTCATGTGGTTTTCACCAATAGACAGATGAGGAAGGTTTAGATGTATAATTTGTTAACGTTTTGTGTATATTGGTTGAAATATGATGATGATTGCTGAAGATGTCTCTACTACCTGTGCGAAGCCGGGGCGGGTTGCTAGTAAATAATAAAATGTACATTCTACAAAATGCAATAATTTCAGATAAGTCACCTAGCATGTGGGACACGTACTGCCATATACCAGGCAAAATAAGAGGCGGTACAAATGCTGATGATGCGTGTAAATCTTACGAATATTACCAACGTGATATTCAGATGATGAAATACTTGGGAGTCGACTTCTACAGATTCTCTATAGCCTGGACGAGAGTTTTGCCAAACGGTTTTGCAAATGTTATTAGTAAAGACGGTATCAACTATTACAATAGACTCATTGATGAACTAATAGCAAATGGAATTGAACCAATGGTGACGATATTTCATTGGGATTTGCCACAAAACTTGCAAGATCTCGGTGGTTGGGCAAATCCTCTTATTGTGCAATGGTTTGAAGACTACGCTCGAGTTTTATTTGATGCATTTGGCGATCGAGTTAAAACATGGATAACTATTAACGAACCGAAACAGTTTGCAATATTTGGCTATGGCACACAAAGATTTGCTCCTGATATTGTGTCAACCGGAATAGGCGACTATATGGCAGCAAAGAATGCTCTTCTAGCGCATGCTAGAGCCTTTCATTTGTATGATAAAGAATACAGGGGGAAACAAAAAGGTAATTTAGTATAATTTCTCTTTAAAGAAAAAAACAAAGAGACGAGTGTTTTAAAGTGCATCATTAATTTTAATTCTTATCATCTCGAACTTTAATAGTTGATCTAACATGCGAAAAGCAAGTGGGTTGTGTAACTACTTATTACATTAAATTGTTGTATATTCTTCAGAAATACCTAACGTTATTTTCCCGAGTAAAGTAAAAGTGGTCAAGTTCTTTAACAAATCGATTCTAATATTATAAAGCTGAAGAGTTTGTTTGTTTGTTTGGTTGAACGCGCTAATCTCAGGAACTACGGATTTGAATTGAAAATTTATTTTAGTGTTGGATAGCCCATTTATCGAGGAATGCTATAACATCACGCTAAGACCAATACCAGCGGAACAGTGAGCATAAACGTAGGTGAAACTGCGGGGACAGCTAGTCTAATGTATTTACGATAAACAAAGCCACATTAGCTTTACTGGATTGATAATGAACCATAGTTTGAAGTATAACTTTATATTCGCACTCAAAATTCGAAATAGGAAAAATGCCCCTAACTAGAAAAATTTTTTTGTTCTATCGCTGTTTAGAGACTTTAAAAAAAATATAAACAGACGAGAGTTTTGTGCGATTGTTTTTATAAATTGGGAATTCACAGGTATTTGTGGTATAACAATAGCAACAGATTTCCGTGAAGGTGCGACAAATTCTCCGTCTGATATTAACATCGGTAAACTGGCAATGGATTTTGAAGTTGGACTATACAGTCATCCTATATTTTCAACCACTGGAGGATTTCCTGAAGATGTGGTCAAACGTGTAGCTGAAAAGAGTGCCCAACAAGGCTTCCCCAGGAGTAGACTGCCAGAATTAACGCCGGAAGAAGTGGAGTATATAAAAGGTAAATCAATAAAGGGTACATTATTCCATTGTCCCAGTATTTTGCTAAGAATGCGTTTTAAGAAACTATTCAATAAATATTAATAAATAAAGTACTGTAGATATGTATATGTGTAAAATTATACAAAAGTGCAAAGTTACTGCAAATTTTATGTATTCCACTTCAAGTTTTTAAGCGCTGTTATATAGTAATAATGTTGTATGCCATCTTCTTCATAAGGAGAAAGTGTTTAATACTGAAATCAATAGTCTTTGATATCGTCAACTTTTTCCTAAATATTCTTCACCTATATACTAATACGTGAATAGAATTAGAAGAAGTGTAGACATTAACTGACATTTTTTAACAATTTTAAAAAATTGCACGTGTCCAGTATACATATATGTTGATCTGTCATGATAAGAAAGGTTTATACAATGATAGTCCAGCTTATACAGGCAATGAATAGATTTATGTTACAAATAGATCAATGACATTAAACAAAATATTCATGTAATGAATTATGGTCGAACACGACCAGGCGATCTTTAGTATCTAGCTTATGGAGAGCTGGTGGAGGTGACTCTATATACCAACAGAAAACAAAAAAAAAATACTACAAAGCGAAGTCATCATTAGGAGGAGGTACAGAATGCTGTAGTTTGCCTCCTTCGAATCAGCTTTTCCTTTTTTTCGCTTTTTTATCTTACCTTGGATAGCGGGAACAGCTATAGCATGATATCTAGATATTTGTGAAGGTTTTATCGATGACATAATATCGATCAAATATCTATGTTTAATTTCCTTGCAACTTGCAATTGGTTAATTTTTGATTAATTTTCTGCTTTTAATAGATTTGTAGGTAGTCGGTTAATTCGCATTATTTTCCGGTACAGTAACGCTTATCTTTTTCAGTGTCTAGTCTGTATTAGAATCGTTGATTAGTGTCGGAGAGTAACACTCGTTCTATCTTTTTTTCTACAGACCTATTTTAAACGTTTTCTGCCGTTTTCAGTTTAGTTAATCATTTTTATCAAGGGAACAAAATATTATTTTACTCGTACCTACTGTAAAGTTTCTTGTAGTATACAAAGTTATCATGTACAGGGACCAGTGACTTTTATGGGTTCAACCATTACTCTACTAAATTTTATACTGAGGATGGTTACACCCCAGGAAAATTCCCAATACCTTCGTATGATGACGACATTGGAGCGATAACTTCATATCTGGACTATAAACCGGCTCCTGTTCTTCATAGTACGGTAAGTGAGTTACAGAAAAAGAAAACATCTGAATATCAAACACACTTAATGTACTTTTGGCGAAAATATCAGCTCCATCATTGTATTAAATAGCTTTAGTCTTTTGAACTTCATAAGAAAAGCGTAATGGCTAAGTCGTTGGACTTGCCATCGAGTGTTTTCTGATTGAAAACCCAACCAACACACTACCGATCTGAACCCACTCCTTACACACACTTAGCGTAAGTGGGGGGTTTAACAAGAATACTAGTAATGTGCGACCCATGTTACTAGAAGTCTTTAAAAAAAGTTATTTTCTCTCGTTCATCTGAAGTAACATCGTAGATGACTGGTTTATGACTGAACTAGAAGCAACCGAGAATATCAAGATAAAAAGTAGCCTATGTGTTAATCTAGGTCTCCAGCTATCTACATCTAAGTTTCATCGAAATTGGTTTAGTAGTTTTTGCGTGAAAGAGGAACAACCATCCACACATCCATACATCCACGTAAACTTTCACGTTTCTAATATTTTGGATTCTGCATAGGCAAAGATAAAAAGAACAAACAATATCTGAATCCAAAATTTCAGCCAATACCAAATGGCATCCGTACAGCTCTGAATTGGGTGAGGAAAACATACAACAATCCCCCAATTATGATCACGGAAAATGGCTACGGAGATTTGGGAGGTTCAGATGATAAGGACAGGGTGAAATACTACATGGACTATATAGACGCGGTGTTGGATGCTATCGAAGACGGCTGCAACGTGACAACATACACAGCATGGAGTCTTATGGATAATTTTGAATGGGATACTGGTTTGGAGTAAGTATTCTTTCTTTACATTTTGCAGTAATTTGCCATAAAGTAATTCGAGTATGAGTACAATTTAAGAAACTGGCCTAACAGACCGGAAGCGCGTTAATCTATTAAAGGAAGCTGTATACTTATAATGAAATTATATTCAATTCAATTGATGTTTATTAAGGAGAAGTTTTTATTGTAATTCAATTGACTGAAAGCTTTGTGTGTGCAAGGGATTTCGTTATATAAAATTATTAATGTTATCACGAATATAAATGTCTAAAGGCTTTAACATTCCTATATTTTATTGAATATTTTAAATCTAACGTTGGTAATCCCGTGGCAGTAACAAAATTAATTATAGTTCCAAAAGTGTCAAGCTACTTTTTAATTCGTTCGATTTGCTGTTAAAGCGTGATATATTTTTTAAACTATTTTCAAGTAAATCGGACGGCTTGAAGTTGGTGAAAACTACGTTGAAAGATTCCGTTACATACATAGATAGGTAGATACAGGCCAAGCTTATATAAAGGGTGTAAAAACATTATTTCTGCCACAAGAATAATTTGAAAGTTTTGAACCACTACGTTGTTTTTGACACACGAGCAGACAACCTGCCTATTGCTCAGGGGTTATTTATGAATGCCTACTTGTAAAAGGTCCTAGAAACATTTGCAAAATCAATGGTGTTCAGTTGTGCTTCAGAAATCTTTCAGAGTCTACCAACCTTTCAGACCTCATCATCAGTACTTACCTAATTTAATATAATTTCAGGTCAAAATTCGGACTATTCGAAGTCGACTTCGATGATGACAAGCGAACTCGTAAAGCTAAGCGTTCAGCAATTTGGTACCGCCACCTCTTGTCTACGAGAACATTGGATCGTCATTATGAACCAGAGCTGAAAGAAATAACCTTTTAGATAATAAAATTTTAGTTGGTTAAATGTTGTTTATTGGCCTTACTTAAAGGGCAGTTTTTTCATTATTTACTTTGCCAACAGTTATAACAATAAAGCAATCTTACAAGTTAGTACAATGTGAGATTATATGTAATATTGTACTACCAATTACAACCAAGCATGACCTGCTCAATTTGCTTAATTACTAGCTTGTAACTAATTAAAATTAGAGGAATGCTTATAACCACGTGTCACTGGTATTGATAAGTTCAGCACTTGATTCACCCTGGGGGAATGTTTTCGTGTTCCATGTCTTTGGTCTTTGTTTCTGAGAGCAGCTAATATTAACGTTACTTTAATTTTGTTAGCTAGCTCCATAAACAATAATTCATCCGAAATAGGACTCGCAAGCATAACTGCATGCGCAAAAGTTATAGATAATTACTTTATATCGCATATTATTCTAGAAATTTTAACGTTCTGGGCTCCATTACTAAAGTAATTGTTTTCTAAAGACAATGAAAGTCTACAAAAAACTATTAATTGATATTTAATGATAGAAGTATGCGGCGAAGAAACAGTTATAGTGGTTGAAAATGTTCAAGGCCGACTATCACGTGAGACGGGTCTTCAAGTAGACTAACAATTAGTACTGTTTGAAATAAAAAGAAACCCATTAGCCATGTGATGTCTTATGGATAGTTTACTGGAAAATTTCAAAGTACAAATATCTACTCAATCAACTATTCTTATCGGTGTTAGGCCTCAAGAATAAAAGCCATACTTCATGTGACACAAACCAAAAAAGCAATGCTAAAGTATTTAGATAGCTTATGTAGTGACACTAAACTTTTCTTTAACGTGAAGAAAGCACCTCAACTAAGTGAAGTGGTGGTCGGAATCAAATTGACTACAACAAGGTACACAGTGATCCTATTTCATAAAGATATACAGTTTTACTCACGTGTAACGTCTGAAATTGTCGCGGCAGGATGCTTCACTCCTTGATAAAGGGTCGAAACTAGTCGGGCATCTCCGAAATACACACGTCAGTAAATCCGTATGTTAATGTGAATAAAATAATATGAATACCTTTCACGAAAGTTTTCATTCTAACACACGGTATTACGTCATAAGTGATTCTACTGTAAGGGACTCGGATATAACGTAACAAGGAAGTTGCCGAGCAACCCTGACAGACCTTAGCCGACTCCCGACTATGAACAGCAGGCTCCCACCCCATTGAGTGCTGGGGCCTTGCCCCTCTCCGGTTCAGAAGGGCGCGCTAGGTCCGCTCCTGCAAGTTTGTGCATTGCGTTTTTGGAGATTTACATAAGTTGAATATGAGTATCTTTTTATTTATATGAAAATATTTTAGGTTAAAATGGACATACCTACTGTTTGCATGTCCCATATTTGATTATTGAAATGTATATTTATTTTTCGTGAATAAAAATGTCTAACTTATATCGTTTTGTTTATTTAAAGATTACAAAGATTTTTTATAGACACTTGGATACTTTGATTATATACATGTCTAAATAATCAAAGCTTGGATATTTATTCGGCTTTGCCATCGAAACGCAAATGACAATTTTTTTTAGTCAGCAATATTTCCTTTATTAAAACAATGTAGATTCGTAGGGGACAAATAATTTCAATTATAAAACTGCAGCGCTACGCTGGAAGGAAACAATAAAATGAAATTAGGCGCCAATATTGGAACTTTTTCCAGACAAAATATTTTTTGTTCATTGCTCTCTGTCATATCGTTCTAAGAAATTTTTCTTTTAAGGTGAACATTTTTGATTGGGATAAATTCATTTTAAAACATAACCCTCCTTCTGGCGCAGTCGGGTAAAAATTGTAATAGTTATTTTACGATAAAAACTTTTGTGAGTGTTATTCATATTTATTAAAGACTATGCGGTTTTACTGGTTGTATACCGAGTGTGACGCCTGACGCCTTCGCGGCAGGATGCTTCAATCCTTGAAGAAGGGCCCCCGTCGGGTCCGAAACTAGTCGGGCACTCCGAAATACAAATGTGAGTAAAACTTTATAGTCTTTAATAAATAGTTATTTTTTAAGTTTTCCATAGATCCTACTTCTAATTGGCGATATTTACATGATGACTAGATGAAGATATGGTGGAAAAGAAACTGGCGATAATCACCCTTTTTTCCATTCACACATAGGTTTACCGGACAGCTAAGCAAAGACCTCAGCGTAATAAATACCCAGGCCTTCATAGACGCTGACATGAGGCTGAATACAAACCTTTGAAAGTAGTATTGATTAGCAGCGGCCTTTAGAGGAAGTAGTTACCCAGTAGGGCTCCTATTCGGCCAGACAGCTATGGTATCCTACAGCTTATCACACTACTTAAATACCTATACTACTTGAAAGAACTGAACAATCCCGACCACTCGGCATATTATTATACATACATAATTCGTTGCTCTAGGATTCACTTTAGTTAGTGCAGTGAACCCTGTATTGGGCTTTAGTTGTATACGTATCTAGTAGATATTTTACGGATATTCGCATCCGCTTTTCTAATTGCAGAGCTTCCGCATCGACTTGGACATCTGCATCCTTATCCGCATCGGCAATAATCAATGCGGATGTTCATGGAGTTAAGATTGCAAGCAAAAAGAAGAAGTAATGCAAGTCGCGACAAGAAAGAAAGTGGGAGGGGCCGATGACTGGCGTATGTCGTAAACACGTGCTGATTGAGCAACAGGAACTAAGATTTCTGTGACAAGATCCGACGCGTTTGCTATCGTGTATCAGGGATGTTGGGGATATTCGCATCCGCATTCACAATTACGGAGCTTAAGCATCAATTTGAACAACTGCCGAGCCCTAAATATTCCGCATGTGCATCCGCTTCCGTGAATGTCAAAAATTCTGCATTCGCAACATCCTTTGTATCTAGATACAGCGTCACATCAGATATATATCGCAACAATTTGATTTTGAGTAGAGAAATGCCTAGACTTGATTTTCTTTATGTTGTATTTAGACTTTAAACTAGCATTTCCATGAGCAATTTGTATACTGTGTATATGTGTAATTTTTGGGTGAACAAAAGCGTAAAATTCGAGTCATCGTCACCACACGCTTACTGCTATGTATATTTTTGAAGTGAAAACTTCTTTACGCACGTTGGGCACTTTTAGTTTGGGAATAAGCACTAAATTCGCGTGACCGTCATGCTCAGATACATTATGTAAGTTATATTTTCACTTCTGACGTGCAGTCCTACGACTGACAGTTGTTTTTTTAGGCATAACACATCATATAAGTACATCATTAAAAAACCCGAGAATCTGCGGGGTTTTAAACATTTTTTGCAATATATTAGTGAATGATTATGTTAAGCTCACTGAATCTCTCCTTTGGCATCAAATGTTACAATGCTCTCCATATTCAGAATTCATATCAAGATTCTCATTTGAATGCCTCTGCCTGCCATTATCCACTATAATATGTAGATTATATTGCAGCGTAAAATTCTTCGTGGTGTAAGCATAAATCAGACGAAGTACACAGCTCATATCTTTTTAAGCTGGCTTGAACCTTGCGAGTCATTTAAAAATATTTTATAGCAGTAAAAATGCATGTAGAATTAAAATATTGCAGAACTAGCTGTTTTCTGCAGCTTTACCCGCGTTTATGGTCAGTGCTCCGCTCCTATGGGTCGTAGCTTTATGGTAAATACTGTACAGGGTGTATATGACCATGAAACACTTACTTAAATCACTGAAAAGGTCTCACTCTAGTATGAACTTACAAAACTATTTTTTGAAAAAAGAACGATCCGTTTACAATGGCAGTTTGAATTTCCAAGTATTTTTACCTCAATTTCTCATAAAAGCAGAATGTGTAAAGTTAAATATTTTAAATCGTACATATTTTTTTACTTTGGAACTATTTACTCAGATATTGAGAAAATCCATAAAAACTAACTGAATATAAAAAGTAACTAACTACCAGCTCAAAAGTTGAACATTCAAGTACCCATTCTATCACTTCTGCTGCGTCTACATTCCACCGAATAAGAGCTTTATTTCTCATAAAAGCACATTCCGTCGTCCACATTTAGTGTTACAATAAATTTTATAAACCCATTACTTGGTAAAACAGAAGATAATATAATAAATAATAGTTAAAAAAAATAATAAAAAACACGCTTTAATTAAAACCAAACTAAAAGAAGAAAATAATTTTCATTAAATTTAAATTAAAAATAGTGTGACTAATAAAAAAAAAATATTGTAAAAATTTTTTGACAGATATTGGTAAAAGTACAGACATTATGAAAATATCTTAAAAAGCATCCTACGATTTTTTCCAATAAAATATTTTTTTTGTTAATCACACTATTCTCAATTTAAATTTATTGAAAATTATTTTCTACTTTTTAGTTAAGTTTTCTATTACAGCATGTTTTTTTAGTTTTTTTTACTTTTATTTATTTTTCACAGTTCAAGTTATCATGAATGCCTGATTTTAATTTTTTTCAAAGATAATTTATTAATGTTGTAACTACCTCCCTATGATAGGAGTGGGTAATTTGCTGCCTTCCTCGGATTTTGTCGCCGTTTCTCAGGCTCCCTCTCCGGAATATTTATTTTCAACGCGTACGCGGCTCAAGACACTACCGTGTCTTCGAATTTAAAAAAATCGCTAATCCTGAAAATCCTGATCAGAATATAATGGATCAAACTATTGAAATTATTGCATTGTCATCGGTCCTTGATAAGTGTGCAAAATTTCCAGTTCAAAGATTCCGTTACATACACACATAAATACCATGCTAATAAAATCCTGTTAAAATTAGGAACGTTTTATCAATATAATACAAGAAAAGGTGACCGGTTTTATACTCCTCATTTCGCTATATCTTACGCAGATTAAACTTTACATTGAAAGAATAAAATTAGTTTTAAATAAAGGGCAAACAGGTGTCAAATGAAAAGTAATTAAAACTTTCATTTCAAAAGTATTTAATTTAATTGAAATGAATAAATATTGCAATCAAACAATATTCCAACTTTAAAGTTATTGAAAAAAATAATTTGATGTGGTTAAAATTCTGAAGCAAAGGGTCTTTGAACTTTCGAAAAAACTTTTTTCGAACTTTTTAAAAATTGCAATGCAAATTTTCTTACCCTTTGTAAGAAAATTTTGCATTGCAAGTTTTAAAAACATTAAAAAATACCTAGATATATAAACATTTTTTTCTTTTACAATTTTTTTTCACTGACATGTAACTAGTAAATCTGTGCTAGTCAGCGAACTTAAACCAAAATATTTCTGTTAATTTAACTGTATTATTATCTAAACTAATATAATAAAGCTGAAGAGTTTGCTTGTTTGTTTAAATGTGCTAATCTCTGGAACTACAAGTTAAATTCGAAAACTTATTTTTGAATTGGATAGAGTATTCATTGAGGAGGCTTTGCAGTATCACGCTTTGACATTTAGAAGCGGAGCAGAGCGTTCTGCGGAGAAAGCCCTGGTAGCTAATATTTTTAAAGGATTATGAAGTGAAAACTTCTTTAGAGGCGTTGTGCACTTTTTGGGATGGGTAAAAAATGTTAAACTCGCGTCAAGACACTTGACCTGATCGAAAATTCGTAAGACGGAGCCGAGTTTCATATATTTAAAAAAATATATTTTCGCCGTCTGTGGATTCTGCGCGATACTACTGTAGTTTAATATAAACAAATTATCCATATATTAGTTAAGGCAAATTACCATAAGTATTTATTTTGGTACAATTTATTCAATCCATTAAATGTATATATATGAAATTTGTTCCAACCGGGTGTCCGAAGGATACCTCACGCTTTTTGAAGTGAAAACTTCTCTGGGCACGTTTGTGCACTTTTGCTGTGGGGAAAAAGCATTGAACTCGTCACCGTCACGCTGATAATACATTTATATGTATTATACGGTATAGATCCACTAGAGGGCGCTAATCTAAACATTGAGTTTTGTCAGCTCCTTATTAATTAATCTTTAAAAAATGTGTTTTCACTTGTGACGTGCAGTCCTACGACTGACAGTTTTTTTATACTATTTATATGACTTTGATAATTATGAGAGCAATAGCACGAAATACAAATGCACTTTGGGAATTAAAGATGGGAAAATTGGGAGTATATTAAAAAGGAAAGGTGGGTTACAAAGGGGAAAGGAATATTGAATAGCTTGAGCAGGTTAAAATCGTACACCTTTAACTAATACTGGCTGTTAACGAGAAGTCCGAACATTCTAACTATTTAAATTTTGCCATGTTTAAATTTACTGAATTTTTCACGCTTTATATTAGCTTCACTTGTATGTATGTTTGTTTGTATGTTTGTAACCGACTCCTTTGGGCACGATTTTGACCCACTTTAAACGGCCAGATTTCATTCAAGTTTTGCACACCTGTCAAAGACCAATGACAATGTAATAATTCGATTATATTTTTTATTTTTTAGTTGAATTTTCTATAAAACCGTGTTTTTTAGTTTTTTAAACTATAATTATTAATATTACATATTTAAAATTAGGATTATGTTACTGCCACTGGAAGAGGCAAAGAATCATTCACACTACCGTGTGGTTTCCGAGGTGATATGGTCAAATGGTTTTAAAATGGCTATGTATTACCTATATATATTACATAGGTATTATATATCTGTCTTTTATAGCTTCATTGTACTAGTTAATTTTTTTTTATTGTTTCTATAATATTATTAGTGTCAAACAAGGCCATAACTAAAATAATAAGTAGGTCTTCTACACAAATGAAGAAATAGGACCAATCGATCGACCGACTCGATCTATCGCATGTATCATGGGGAGTGCTCCGAGGAATTGTTCGGACTTATATCGGCCGCAACGTTTCGCCATCGTTCAACGCGACAAAAACTTTCATCCCCATCACCTGGATAATTGGCAATCCACCACTGTGCGGTTCTCCAGAAATTTTTTGCCTCCCACAACCAATCTCTAAAAAAAATTGTCGCCTGCGATATTTCCGGACCAATACGACCTTCAAACCTTCAAGAAAAGAGCGTACTCCTATCTCAAAGGCCGGCAACGCACGTGTGACCCTTGAGTCGCAGGTGTCCATGGGCGACGGTAGTCACTTACCATCAGGTGATGGTAAGTTTGCCTGCTCGTTTGCCCCCTTTAATATAAAAAAAGATTTTGGCAGCAATTTTTGGCAACAGTGCATATTAGTCTGCGCGTCACAAATAGTACTGTTACATGTACGATTGCACTTCAATCCTAAGTATCTAGAGTTGCTATTTCATTACACCTTTTTACAAAATGGGTGAGTGATCCCTTCAAGCTTCAAGAAAATTTGGTCCAAAATCCAGACTACTTTTAAAACTATAAATTGCATTCTTACAATATAAGTAAGTACATATTTTCAGTAACGAACCTCAAATTTGGCCTCCAACTATTCTTGTTCAGTGGCCGCGGCATATTAGCTTACAGATGACTTATACCAAGTTAGATTGCCAATCAGACTTACACAATACTACACATTTGAAGTTTATCTTAAGCCTTATTCTGATCTACGCCGAGGTACAAGATTGCTTCTGCATAGAAAAACAAAATACTTGCAAACTCTACGTTCACAAAGAATGTCATGTTTGCAAGTATTATGTTTTTGAGAAATAATAACGGCTGGCATGCATAGCGGCTTACGTAGTTTTTTTTTTATTATATAGGGGGCAAACGAGCAGACGGGTCACCTGATGGTAAATGACTACCGCCGCCCATGGGCACCTGTTACTCAATAGACACAAGTGCGTTACTGGCCTTTTAGGTGGGAGTAGGGGAAGGGGGGGAAGAGGGGGAGGGGAAAGGAGAGGAGGTGAGGGAAGGGGCCTCCGATAATCTCACTCATTCGGCGAAAAGCAATGCAATTATTGCTTCACTGCCGGTTTTCTGTGAGGCCATGGTATCACTCCAGTCCAGCCAGCCCTACCTTCCCGAAGGATAGCTCTCCCACGAACGAACTAAGGTAATTTTACAAATGAAATAATTTTGATCCCCCCCAGCTAAAAGCTGGGTACGCCCAGAAGTTTTGTCCTTTATCCAAATAAAACTGACATTATGGACAATCAGAGTCTCATACAAACATGACAAAGTGCTTTTTCTGAATAAGATGTAGAATTTGCTAAAAGACTATTATATCCAGCCATTCAAAACAGCTAGCGACTGATCAACAGAAAAAATAAGAGCTTGCCTGAAAAGGATTTAGGTGATATCATAAGCCTATTTAAACAAACAGACCATGAACTTATCTCACCATCCACATAGGTACTATAAGCCTGGTTGAGGAACAGTACAATAGTAAATGTGTATTTCGGCACGTTAAACAATCGCCTTATGTAAGTTCGGGGCCCAGGACCAACGTAAATAGACAGAGAGATACATTTATACTAGGCGAAAATTCCTACATGGATAAAAAAATTAATAAATCACACAATGACTTGCAGAGTACGGAGAGAACGATCAATACAAATACGAATGCAGAATCATAAAATATAGGCTTCGACGAAAAAATGTGTGATTTAGACGACGGAAACCCGCTCAAATAAGCAATAAATAGTTACGAAAATTTTAATAAATAAATAGAATTTCTCGTTAACAAACGAATATTTTTTGATAAAAAAAAATTTGTATGTTCAATAGCATGAAAGACGTATTCTCCTAAAGTTTCACGTTAGAAAAGTGTTTGACTAAAGTTAAGTTAAACGACCTAAAGTTTTCAACCGTAATTCGTCATTATTTTAACAAATAATGGACCAAAATTAATCAAACTAGTCTTAAATTTTAAGAATTTTTACCGTTCATACGATAAAAAAAGATCGAAATGCGCAATTATTATACGGTAGGAGAAAATTACAAGAAAACTACATTTTTGGCGATTTTTTCGCATTAAAACGTTAATTTGACAATGTTCCGAACGTCAAAAATGGGATGAAATTCAGAATCAAGTAACTGATATACTAACGAACAAGTTTTAAAAAAGTAGCCTCTTTTTGTCTAATTCCACTGGCTTACTCGCACCGAAAACTTGGGCGCCCCTCTCTGTCTCACATAAAGTAACGAGTATGTACACAGCGTATAGAGGCCACGACAGACACTGCAGTTCCGACAAATCGTAATGAAGTAACGAAGGCCCATGTACATGTGCAGCGATGGACGAAACACGTGCTTGAAACCATGTGAAGTTGACAACTCACGGGCTAATATTGTGAAGAGTGGAGAATGGAAAAGGGTAAAACATTATAAAAGCAAGAAATCAGTCAATCGTTTTGTTAAGACTACAGATATTAAAGCAAGAGACTACAAGAGACATGGTTAATGTGTGTTTTTCTTAGAAATATACACCATGACTTCGCATTCACCGGCAACTCAGCTAGTGTATTTCGTGGTCGAACCTAAAGAGGTGTAGCTCTCTGTGGCGAAAAAGCTTGTTCTCGATATAGAGCTTTATACAGTGCACTAGTGTTCTTATAGCAGCAATTAAAATGATACTATGCGACAGAAATTTGTTAATATTTTTTGTAAATATACCTACCAATTCAAGTGATAATATTACTGAGCTTATAGACTGCTCAAATGAAATAGCAGCTGTAATCTATATTAACAATATAGAAACTGTGTTTATGCTCGGTGATTAAAATGCGCATACTGGTGAGTTATTTTATCACGAACAACTTAGGTTTTGTGAGGAGCAAAATTGGTCATGTGCTGATTCTGAGTGCCTACCGCGGGACTCTTACACGTTCGTGAGGGATGCGCACGACTGTAGGCGCTGGCTTGACCACTAACTGTGCGACGACATGGAGGCCGTGCGACCTTCGAGATATTATGTACTAGAGAAGCCACTCAGAACAAAATACATGTTCCGTTTTTATTTGAATTAAAACTAAAAAGCGCTGCACCGCTAAAACAATAATTTGTAGTCAAATCTTACAGTATTAAGTTATTAACAAGCAGCGCTCGATCGTTTTTGAGTTGTAGTATTCTCGCGAGCGTAAGGTCCTAAGCGCCGTGATTTTCATAGCGTTTACGCGTGTTGCCCAACGAACTGCTACAAAGATTTGTTTTCACTGCGGTGCAGCGACCGCAGTTCGCGTTACAAACCTTTTCTTTGCGGTGTCTACTCTATACGCTAGTAATAATAACTCAGTGCGTGCGACAGACACTTGTTAATGTGTACTGTATGATGTATATTGGTCGGACCACTTGCCTGTACAATTAGAATGTAACTTACGATTAATTGCACCTAATATAGTATATTATGTAGTATTTACCTGTACCAATCTATAATAACATTGCGTGGGACAACGTGACCCATGTTTGATAAATATATACTTGTGAGGAATTATGTAATGCGGGTCTACGAGAAATGGGTCTCCCACCAGATCTAATTCCATGTACTGATATTCACTGTAGTAGGGCAGACCATCATATAGACGGACGGTATGTATAACAAAAGAATATGTATCCTCTAACAGTCTGAGAAATGTAGTCCAGTAGTTGAGAAGCCTAGGAAGTAAAGTGGACTAAACAGAGCACGAGAAGTCTCGACTTCCTCTTCAAGTTTGGCAGCTATGTGGTAAACCAGATAGCGGTAATGAATTTGACAAAATACGTAATATAAAAAGACAACAATAGTTTGATAAGTTCACTTATAATGTAACCACTAACCCTATCTAACAGTCTGCAAATAAATAAATATTCTTATTATTCTCTTCATTTATTTCATAAACATATAAATTACATTTTTAAATATACTTACAATAAAAAAAAAACAAAATATATTTAAAAATATAAAAAATAGTGTCCCACCGGTATCGAGTACAGAGACCAAGCTACCGGTGGTTAGGGTTCCAGAGACAGAAACCTCCTCACAATACGTGCCGTGTCAAGAAGGACTGCCTTCTACATTAGGCCCTTAATCCAGCTGCCTAACGTGAGCCTCTGAAGTTCTCGATGTGTCTCAAGTTGCCGATGGACTATCCTGTTATGTCTGTACAAGTACTCGCCGTTGGCAAGACGAGAACAACCGGAAATTATATGCCTGAAGCTTTCTCCGGGACGATGACATGCCCGACAAATGTCAATCGTGCCGTCCTTCAGGATATGTTTCCGATAGTTGTTCGTCATAACAACTTCATCAGTAATTGCACAGATAAAACCTTCAGTTTCTCCAAAGAGGTCACCGAAACGTAGCCAGGACACAGATGATAATAGATCTACTTCAGGCCCATTTAAGGCCCGATAAAAACGTCCATGCAGCTCTTTGCTCTTCCATACTTCCCTGCGATCTGTAATATTGAGTACTGCAGGTTTGCGCCAGTTCTCTCCACCTAAAGCAAGTGGGATGAGTCCGTTGTCAACTGCCACAACATCACATGCACCTCCATGTTAACAGAGAGGAAGTAATCTCTGAGATTGCATACCTCGCGGTTATGTAGTGTCTTGGCATTCAAAAAACCACGACCCCCACAACGTGGATGGTGCATTCGGTACGCGGTTAGCAATGTACGGACTCTTCTATCCAGGGCATCAAGTTCCGTCTGAGTCCATCTAAGTATGCCAAAGGAGTAGGTTAGGACTGGTATGACCCAATCATTATAGGCCCGCACCTTATTACCGCCAGACTTTTTAATACTTTTTTCAGGCGGCCAAAGAAGCGTTCCTGTAACGATTGCTTCATGGTCAATTCCTTTAAACCTAACACCTGTTACATTCCTAGATACTTGTAAGTTTCGTTCGCGGAAAGACATCTAAGGTGTGTAGAATCTGAGAGTTCCAAGCCTTCAGATTCCACAATCTTGCCTCTTTTTACATGCATGACTGCACATTTATCCACACCAAATTCCATCCTGATACATTTACTAAAGTTTTCAGTTACCTCTAGTAATTTTATCAGTTGGAAATTGCTGCAGGCAAAGAGTTTCAAATCATCCATGAAAAGGAGGTGGAATATAGCCTGATCTCCTCTCCGCAAACGATAGCCTAGTCCTGAACCCTCCAACATAGTGCTGAGAGGATTCAAAGCCAGGCAGAACCACAAGGGACTCAAACTGTCACCCTGAAATATACCCCGCTTGATCTTTATATACTGGCCGTCACCCTGAGATTGTCGATACCCTGGATAGCAAAGAACTCTTCTCCATTGCTGCATATATGCCTCCAAGAAAGTGCATAGAGTTGTATCAATCTTAAACAACTCCATCACCCTCAGGAGCCACGTATGCGGCACAGAGTCATAGGCTTTCTTATAGTCTATCCAACATGTCACCAGATCTTTTCGGTTACGGCGAACTTGTTGGTTAATGGTCGTGTCAATAATAAGGAGCTCTTTAGTGCCACGTGCCCCACTTCTACATCCATTCTGAGAGTAAGACATAACAGAGTTGTTGGTAATATGAGATGCTATCTTCACTCTCAGAATGGACGTCAGTAATTTATATACTGTTGGTAGACAGGTGATAGGTGTGTAGTTTTTGGGATCCGTGGCACAACCAGATTTATAGAGCAGGTGAGTCACGCCTGTGGTCATAAAAGTTGGAAGCGAACCCGATTCCAAGCATGATTGAAATTTGAGATGCCAAACAAACATGTGAGCTACGCAACCACTTTAACCAAAAGTTATGCAGTCCGCCCAGTCCCGCTGATCTCCAATTCGGCAACGAACGAACTGCATAAGCTATATCGATGTTTGAAATCAATACTGGCTCCATTCTATTAATTGACTCACATGATCGTTCGACATCACGCATCCATTCACCCTCAGTGTGAGCGACAGGCATCGACCAGATGTTACGCCAAAATGAATTCGTGATTTCAGCATCTGGTAAATGAATGTCACTCACTAAATCAGGCTGCTCCCACTTTCTATAAACCCACCTCTCATCCCTTTGGAATGTACGATTCTGAGTATATTGGTCCACCCTTTTTTTGTACCTTCGTATGCGATTTGCCCATGCATAAACCTTCTGTTTCAGAAAGTCAATGCGCTCTGTGACTCGCGCTGTATAATCACAGGAACTGATACCAGTTCCCGAAAACGCCCGATTCACACAACGCATTACTCTCGGGCGTGTGTTACCCGATCTGAAACAGATAAGCTTGCCAATGAGTACCCTCGACTCAGCAATACAACGCTCAATCCTGCATTGCCACGCCGGAACAACAAGTTTTGACCAAGTAGCGGTGTCATTTCCTGGGAATTTAACACTAGCTACTCGGCATGCTGCAACAGCCGCACAATACAAAATTGAGTGTGTATCGCTGAGATCTATGCTTTTTTCAAAATAAACAGATAACATCGAATCAAGCGTACACACTAGCGCTTTGTTTCGTTTATGCATTGGCAAACGCGGTAAACGTGGTCTACTTTCAAAACCAATATTCCAGAATAGCGCCTTCCAAAGTATTCCTTATTATATCAGAGTACTGAGTACTTACAGATGAAGCATCATTTTCCTCCCCTCCTTCAGCAGGATAAGGTTGCAACAACAAAGAGTCTGCATTTGTCACAATTTGTGAAGGAGGGGAAGTAGTAAGGCTAACCTGCAAGTCCGAGCGTAGCCTTTCAAGTATGGAGTTATCCAGCAAATTACATCGCTGAATGGCCCGCACTTGATCCGATAATCATTGCACCGAACCGTTAACAACTGGCTCAAGTTCCTGAAACAGACGCATCATACGATCACGATACGCAGTGAGGTTAGTTCCTCCCTTTGTAGCCACAAAATATGCTCGCATGACGTTCTCATTCATTGAACTCGTCCATTTCATGCGACGCACGTTACCACCGGTAGCGGGGGCCCTATTCGAAGCCGATGGGCCTCGGGGTCCCAAGCAGGACGGTGGCCGGCCTCTCCCCGGACGACGTACAGGTGTTGGCGACGTCGCCGGGGAGAAAAACTCGTCGCTCGAAGTCGAGCTCGACGCCTCTGCAATGGCCGGACCTTTTATTGTGGTTTCCGGGGGCTGAGAGGCGGAGCTGAGCGATGAGTGATGGTAAAAGTGCTTTAGTTCTGGCTCTGGTTAGCATTGTCTTCGTCTTCGGTTATTATATAAATATTTTGACATGACATGACATTAAATGTCATGTCTAAGTATATATACCTTTTTATGGTCAATTATTATTATTAAAATCGAAAAATACCCGTGCCTACACTCGTAATTGCTAAACAGCTGAACCGATTTTGTTGTATAGTTTGTCGTCTTTATTGCGCAAGTTTCATTGAGTACAAGAAAAAGGTCTTACAGGAATATATTCAACTATATATATTATGGTTATTTTAAAAACTGGTAAATGCAGCCACTCTCAGATGCCTGACTTAATGCATCATTCTCTATTAATCAAATAGATAATAATGTATCTAAAAACCAGCCGTTGTAAAATAATTCCTTTCCGACGTTGCTAGCTCTTGAAGCACTATTTCTAATGGTTTTCTCTCTCTCTTTAATTTGGGATCATACATAGCTTTGAATTCTAGTTAATTACTCCTTAAATTATTAATTCAAGATGTTTTCGGCTGTATAGTATATATTATAAGATTAATTAGAGCCACTCGTTAAAAACCAAGACTGTAACACCGTTCAATGTTGCCGTGTAGAGCTTGTGCGGTTGCCGTGCAGAGAGAATCAATTTTTTTTTATAATTCTATACCAGCAAAATAAATAGGTATGAGTTTGTTTAATACTGTAAAGTATTTAAATTGAATACTCACTATTCTAAATTTATTTTGTAAACAAAAGTTTAACAATACTTACATATTTCTATGAAGGTAAACATTGGTAACTACCGTAGAAGCACACTTCTGTACCTATAAGTCAATTTAAATGTGTTTGATAACCACCACACAATATTATTATTATTTGTAATACATTATATTCACCAGAATAAGTCCTTATATTGACAAATGAATGTCGGTACACAGTGAAGGTGCCAATTTCACGCATTACTGCCTGTCTCTTGGTCTCATGGGTTGAGGTAAGTAATCCTCTAACTTTGAAATTCCTTGAAATAAAAGTTTTCGCTCGATAATCCAACTAATAATATATTTTAATAGTGAGAGAGCCATGCTTCGGCACGTATGGGCCGGCTCATAGCAACGCTTGTGTTATGTTTCGCCGAGTAAGTGAGGTTACCGGAGGCCCTAACCCTTCCCTCTCCCCTCCTCTCCCCCTCATCCCTCTTCTCCTCTTCTCCCCCTACCACCACCTTAAAGGTCGGCAACGTACTTGTGACTCTTGAGTTGCAGGTGGTCATGAGCGCTGGTAGTCACTTACCATCTCGTCTGCTCGTTTGCCTTCTGTCACATAAAAAAATAATAATACGAAAGTAAGTTTGTTTGTTTCACGGGTTTCATGGCTTAACTGCTCAACCGATCGTCGTGTAATTTCCCATACACATTGTCATTGTCATACAGAAAAGGACTTGGAGTAGGTACCTATCGCATAAAAAAAAAAACGTTCTCGAGGGCGAAGCTGCGGTCAAAAGCTAGTACAGTTACAAAAAGTTACATATTGATGTAACCGAGAAGAAAAATACCTCGTGTAGGATCATTACTAGATAAAAACAATTCCAGTTATTATTTTGCAAAATTCGGTATAGAGTCTTTCTGTTAGGTCATTACTAGTGGTCAAAACAAACCTTCAGGATCAGAAGGTCTAAGTAGCCAAACGTCCAACAGCGCGAAACGAGTCTAATGAGCAGTAAGCCTATTTAAGAAAATGTCCATGTAGCAACCCTCAAACCTCTTGGAAAAGAAGCCCTTTTGCAAAATCGCAAATACAAGAATAAGTTATTTGAAGAAATAAGAGAAGAAAGATATAATGTTTAATGTCAAATACAAACGGAGCTTCAAAATCTTGAGAGTCAAAAAGTCCCTTTAAATTTTTAGTGAACCTTGGCCATATTAAAAGAATATTAGGTGCATAAATTTAGGAGAATTTGTGTGCCTCTAATATCCTAAAAATATTTAAAAAGCTTTTTAACACAACATTTTTATAACAAATAATTTTTTTTCAGTTTATCTTAGAGTTTCACTGTCTGTCAGGAGTGTACACATTTTAAAAATGATTGCTAAATAGACGTTCTGCTACACAGACCATCTGAGAGTTGGACGTTTTGCTACATGGACATTTTGTTAATTAGGCTTACTGCTCATTAGACGTTTCGTGTTGTTGGACGTTTTGCTACTTAAACCTTCTGATCGTAAAGGAAAACAAAGCCAGTCCATCCACCAAGTTTTACTGCTTTTAACACAAATCACATCTGGGCTTGGAAAAGAGAATTAGCTCTCCAATAACATAAATAATTCTAAGTAACGTTGGAGGCCTTTATGGTGGGAGTAGAGGAAGGGAGGTAGAAGAAGAAGAGGAGAGAGGGGAAGAGGGAAGGGTTAGGGCCTCCGGTAACCTCACTCACTCGGTGAAATACAATGCAATCAGTGCTTCACAGCCGGTTTTCTGTGAGGCCGTTGTATCACTCCGATCAAGCCGGCTCATACGTGCCGAAGCATGGCCCTCTCACTTTTATCTCCTGTTGGTTAGGCGAGTCTGAAATCAATTTGACAAATCCTAAAAACCCGGAAACGGACTTGCGAAATTCCTCTGCCCCGAGATACAGAAAGAAGATTATTCTTTTATCTTACCACTCTTTATTATTTACCTTACAGGATTTAAGCTCTTTTTTGAACATTAAATTCAAAAAGTGTGCGCATGAGAATGGTACACTTTATTTTAATAAATACAATTTTGAATATGTCTTATACCACGTTTTAGATAGATAATATTTCCATGATTCAAATGGCGACTTTTGTAATCAGATGTCAGTCTTGTTATAATGCAGTTACTCTGATTATGTTGCCTTTAATACTAATTACTGTCTAACAGATATAGATTTTAATATTGTTTAAATTATGATTTCCATACTGAGCTGTTGTTAAATGGCAACAAGAGTAGTTAATTTTGCCAACATTATGATGTAAAGGTATCTTACATATGAATACTATCTATAGGTAACTATTATTAAATAGCATTTAATAAATAAGGTGTAAGGGCCAAAGTAATCACCAAAAGCCATAAAACAATGAAATATTTCATTGTTACCTATAGATATACTATTACATTTCTTTACAAACAATCGCTCATACTTAAATACGGCATGGTTTTTAAAAAAATAAATCTATAAAGCTTTAAAGTAATATTTATGAGAATAAATCTGTACAAGAAATAAGCTATATAAGTCTTTTTTTAGGTTTCGTGGTGCGGCAGCAACAGTTCGATTCACTAGGAAAAGAGGGCATCGGTGGAATGGATGGGGCGTTTAAACCGGGCGTACCGGGCCTATACCCGCGAAGAACAGTTCCACTGCCGTAATCGTATTGGTTTTGAGTTGGAGGAACGTTTTGCATCCTCGTCATCAGGCTATTGAGTTGAGTTGTGAGAAGTCCAATAGTATTACACATATCTTCTACGGCACCCATTGAAGGCGAGCTGCTAACAGGAGCGGGGCAGCTGGGAGGTGGGGAGCAGCTGGGAGGAGGAGAGCAGCTGGGAGGAGGGGGGCAGTTGGGAGGAGGGAGGCAGGTGGGAGAAGGGGGGCAACAGTCACCCTGAACGTCTTGTTGTGGAGGCGGGCGTGGACCGAAGCAAGTGTTTGGCTCAAAACAACTGTCTGGGGGAGGGGGAGGCCTAGGTGGCGCTGGATAGGGTACACACGGTGGTACTGGAATTGCTGGTAAATTAACGTAGGGAAGCTGTGGTGTGCTGTGTTGCTTACAGCTGGTGCCACACGTACCAAGGGGGCAAGTCGGTTTAGGAACTGCTCGTCTTTCACTATCGTTTATTGGACACCTTGCATTTTCACATTTTGGAGGACGATTTGCTGGGCACAGCTGGTTGCTGCAACTAAATGGTTGGTTTGTTCTATATTCTTTTGGCAAAATTGTCTTGCAGTCGGGGCACGGACATGTTACTTTGATGATTCCCTTCTTTATATCTCTGATTTTGCCGGGTGTGTAGTTTAAGCAGCTGTAGTGCACCCAGCTCTGGCAGGCTCCTTGACATTGTATGCCGTTCCTCGTGTTAACTGTTTCTAGACAAATTTTACACGGGCGTTTCACTTTAGTACACTTTGACATCTTGCCAGTTTAGGTTTGGATTACTATTGACACAATATCATCTTTGAAGTATTTCGGTTACTTAGGACGGTTCATTTTCTATGTGCAGGCACACAGGTGTGAGTGAGTAATATTAGAGTTTTATTTTTG
Source organism: Euplagia quadripunctaria (assembly GCA_963859945.1). Lineage (NCBI taxonomy): Eukaryota > Metazoa > Arthropoda > Insecta > Lepidoptera > Erebidae > Euplagia > Euplagia quadripunctaria. The sequence continues at coordinate 12,405,240 of OY982582.1, read as the reverse complement.
TAAATTTAGTTCATGCTGTCAATTCATCTTCAACTCTTATGTTCTGATTCGCTCTGCGACGAACTTCATGTTGTCATTCACAAATTCAGGAATTAAGATATGACAGATATTTTTTTATGCCAAATCTTTATCACATGTAATCTTTGTTACCTTTTGTAAAACGAACTTCTTGCATAAGGTCTTTCAATGTGTTTTATGCAAAGCTATCGTATACTAGCATAATAGACAAATAGTCCCTTTTTTACCGCATTACCAAAACAGAAATATTTGTGTTTGCAAGTTTTACAGACGTGTGACTGAGTTTTAGTGTAGAGAAATGGACGTCACTACATTATCGATTTAAAAAAATCGGCACTACTAATATCAAAAAGGATTGCCAAAAGGATTGGTAGTACTTTTTTTTTTTTTTTTTTACTATATAATATTTAATTTTTTAGCAATAGAATGATAATTTAAAGATTTTTTATGCTAGTATATTTTTTAATATTTTCCAATGTTAATTATCAAGTTTTATGTTGATTAAGTACATATACTCACACTGTACACACTGGCAAACGTCTGCCATTTGCTTTGGTCTTTACACACCTCAGGCTTTGTCTCTTTGTCTACTATAGTCCATCAAATCTAAGAAGTACCGTTTGACGTTTCATACTTTTCAAGCCGAAACAACTTTGTATAGGCGTAACTCACACAATTTCAATAACCTTTTCCGTAAAACCATGGAATTATGAAGATATTTTTTATTTTATTCCAAGATGTACAATTCTTAAATGTTTTAAACAAAGCAAAATGACCAATATATACAATAGATAGCTTTATTTGGACTTCGTTTCAAAGTCACGTAATTAGGTTCTTTACCGTAGTGTTGCGACTCTTCAAATTCACTTGTATACGAAGGATCGTTAAAATGTACGAATAATCGAACTTATTAATAACGAGCCGAACTTAAATTTCAGTTGACATTCAACTGTCAACGAAAACGCATAATTAAAATTAAAAGTATGTAAGCTAATGTTATTTTAAATAAATCCTTGTACGCAAATCTTTGTAGCAAATGGTTCTAAATCTAAGAAAAAAAGGGAACTAACTTTAATGAAAATTTGGTTAGTTTTCAACATAATAAATACTTCATGAAAATGAATGATTTTAAGTCAAATTAAAATATGTCACCTCCGTGTAAATGTACTTACGTCAACTCCACACAACTCGCCTGTCTAGTGTGGTGTATACGTTACTGTAAAACCCCAAACTTTTCAGTAAATCCTAAGATTTTCCAGTAAAACCTAAGATTTACCAACTCTTGATGGTAAAAGTCCGAACTGCTCTTCGCTCATGCATGTGCATAATATGTAATGGCAGCGATGGGCGAGTACCAGAACCGAATCACTTTTATGAAACTCAAAATCAATAATGTACAATGTCCGTTAGGTTAGGATGGAACTGAAAAGCACGAAAGATTCTCTCTCTCATAAAATTCTGACATTTACTTACACACGTTGTTATATACTAAGATTTGTGTAAATTATTATCTATAATATGTATGTATTTAGAAATATATAAGTATGTTTATCAGCAGTCCGCTTACAATGGTATAGGCTCAGCCTAGTTTGTCTCTCTGCATTCAATATATGCGTGGAGATCAACCTTGAAAGGAAAGTAAAGAATCAACACACATGTACATCAACTCAGACAGCCAAGCGGTGCTGTTGGCACTAGACAATTTTGAGACTAGTTTAAAGCTAATACAAAATTGCAAGGAAAACCTGAACACACTGTAGTCTAGTCAACAAGTTCAAAAACGTGAAAAATAGAGATAAAGCCAGGTCCTAAAAAAATATTAATATTTAAGCAATTTTGAAAAAAGAAAAAAGGAAATTTCCGAAAAAAAGTCTAAACTTCCGGAACTCTATCTCCATTATTTATAATTTTAATTTGACGTTGAAAATAGGGCTCTGCGCGGCTGTTCCGGCATGCGTAGCTTTTTGAAAAATGGTGATGAAACTTTTTTTCCAACGGGGCTCGATTCTTTCCATTGTTAAGAAGATACTAGAATTTTTCCAAGTTGCGCGGGACGGCTAGTAATATATAAAACGTATTTATAAAACTCTATTACTTTTTATATATTTATTTCCTTTTAGATTTAGCTGGCAATTAATTTTTGATACTGTGTACACGGCAAAATAATTTTTACGTTTTTTTTGTATGCATCTCCCTCACTTAGCCTTCTGCCATTTCATATGTAGTTAATTAAAAGTATAAATAATAAATAAAGCACGTTGCCAGAACTGCACCTTATAATTTAAAATTTAAAAAATGCATTCCTGCTTACCGACTTATGACGATATTATAATTTTTCACATACTTAGCCACCATTCTACCCTCTGGCAGCTTGATTTTTTAAGTAATTAATTATATGAAAACGAAATCGCCAGAACTGCACCTTGTCATTAAAATTTGAACAATTTTTTCACAACATTATTGACTTCTGGCAACGTATAATCCCCGACCTAGACTTCTGGCAATAATTTTATTCCAGCGATTTCCACAGTTAAAAACTTTAAACTACACAAAATTTCAGAACTGCACTCAAGGATTTTATTTTGATTAAAAATTTACGTGTTTGACCAGCCCACGCATCTAACCCCGGGAGAGACTTCTGCCTGTAAGCACTATGGGTTTGTCATATAGTAAAGAGTGTTTTTAGACAAAAATGTTCACTGCACCTTATCATTTCTGATTTTGGTAACCAGCTCTCCGTCGATTAGTGGCTAATCAATTTTACAAGTTTATTATAAAGCGACTTTACTTCACATAATTTATTTATATTTTTCTTTATCCAACATTTCAGTGCTGCATTTCACAGAACACTAATTTAATATAATCACCGAACTTGAACTTGAATAAGTAAAACTCAAAATATATACTTTTGAATGTAATTAAACAGTAACAAAGCTAAATTGCGATGTTTTTGAAATACTTTACCTAATGATAGAAATAAATAAATGCAAATACAAATTTTAAGAATCAAATACAAATTAAAAATTTGTGACTGTCATTTATATTTGTACTTATTTATTGGACAGACTGTTACTATTTTTAAGCAGTCGAATATACTTAATTAAATACAGTAAGATTTTTAAATCCATAAAAATAACATTTGAGAATAAACCCTTAAATATAGTACAGACCTACGTATTCTTTTTTTGACTTTCGCAGCAGCTGCAGTTTGCAGGTTTCGAACCCTGGCGGCATTTGAGTGTGTGCTGGTCTATAGGTGCGCACCGGCGTTAGAACCACCACCAATACCCTTCTGATTTCACGAATAGTTCTGCATCTTCCTCATAAGTTCATTGAGTTGACTTGCGAGAAGTCCTATAGTATTACACATATCCTGTGTACCACCGCCGCCACCAGGAGGGCTGTAACCGGCACCAGCATTAGGTGTGGATAAACATCCACTACTTGGGTTCAAACACCTGTCTGAAGGCGCAGGCACGGTTTGCTGGTGCAGGGGTACACATGGCGGCATTGTCACCGCCGGCAAATTAACGTAGGGAAGTTGTGGTGTACTGTGTTGCCTACAAGTCGTTCCACACTTACTAAGAGGGCAAGACGGTTTAGGAACTGCCCTTCTTTCACTATCGTTTATTGGACATCTCGGATTTTCACATTTTGGAGGACGATTCGCTGGACACAGCTGGTTGCTGCAACTAAACGGTTGGTCTGTTCTATATTCTTTTGGCAAAATTGTCTTGCAGTCGGGGCACGGACATGTCACTTTGATGATTCCCTTCTTTATATCTCTGATTTTGCCGGGTGTGTAGTTTAAGCAGCTGTAGTGCACCCAGCTCTGGCAGGCTCCTTGACATTGTAAGCCTGACCTCCGGGTTACAGTTGCCAGGCAAATTTTACATGGGCGTTTTGATTTGGTACACTTTGACATTTTGATAATTTAGTTTTCGGCTACTTTTGAGACTACTATCTTCTGAAGTGTCATTTCGGTTATTTAGGACGGTTCAATTTTCTATTGGCAGATTATCATTGTTGAGAGTAGTCTCCGAGGTTTTTTCTTGTAAATTTAGTTAAATTTCATCGTCAACGTCAACTTAGGTATGTTGTCATACAGAAAGTCAGGAACTAAGGTATGACAGATTTTTTTTTATGCCAAATCTCTATCACATGTAGCCTTTACGTTCCTCGATCCGTTACAGAACTACTCTGGCCAAACGACATAATAAAGTCATTAGGTATCAGCTTTATAATAAAATCAATAACCGTTAAATTTTTACCCCTGCAAATCTAAATTAAAAACATGGCTTCAAAAGCAAACATATACAATACATAGAAAATCTTCCGCAAACAGTATTTTAATATTTACTATAGATAAGGTCGCTGCAAACGTAACGTACGGGACAATACGTTTTGAACATATCGTGTCATACAAAATGTATACGAAAGCGCATACGTAACGGGTGCACGGACGGGACGGCGACGTGGCTCGCAAGGGACGGGAAAAATATCGTCGGCGACGATGTTTAGCACGTCCCACCCCGCGCGGAACTCGTACGCTCCGGACGACGATAAATTTATTGAATGTGCACGAGCACTGAATGAATGGGAAGTATACTTGGCCCAAACTTGTTCCTCATATTCATCAATAATCTGTGTGAACTTAAAATCGCAAATGGGCAGATTGTGGCAGCCTTAATCCTGCGCATCCAATTGGGAACAGACGTTTAGTAGAGAGTAATAGAGCGCAAGTGGGTTTTAACCTTGTTACTACATGACTCACCAAAAATGCGTTGTCCCTGTTGACAAAAATAAATTATATATCTATGTCATTAACATCTTCTCCTTCTCCTGAATTATCTAAGTATAGCATTAAAGCCCACGTTTACATACTCATAATTCGTGGGAGAGCCATGCTCCGGCACGTATTGGCCGGCTCGACCGGAGTGATACCACGGCCTCACAGATAACCGGCCGTGAAGCAATGCTTGCCGGAGCCGGAGGCCCTGACCCTTTCCCCCCCTCTCCTCTCCTTCCCCTACTCCCACTTTAAAGGCCGGCAAGGCACTTGCGACCCTTGAGTTGCAGGTGTCCATGGGTTGAGGTAGTCATTTACCATCAGGTGACACGTCTGCTTGTTTGTCCCCTATATAATAAAAAAAACTTGTGATTTTGATACCATATGCGCTTGTCCCAGAATGCAAATTAAAAATGATATCAAATACCTTGGGGTCGTCATTGATAAGAATCTTAGCTTCAAACCGCATTTAATTCTCTTGGCGTCAAGGATTCGTAAACTCACTTACACCTTTAAGAACCTTAAAAATATAGTGGATAAAAACATAATAAAAAAACATCTATTTAGCAATAAGTATGTCAGTCCCTTCTCACGTACTGCATAACTGTCTGGGATGGAGCTGCAAAGTCGCTAATTCTTCCAGTAGAACGAGCACAGAGAGCTGTCCTAAAGGTTGACCATTTTCTCCCTTTCTACTATCCCACCACTTACTTATATAGCGCTTACAATGTTCTTACAGCTCGCCAGCAGTACTAAGAACACACTCAGAAATTAATTTTACACCATACAACCACTCACATAGACGTAGAAACGTTAGGGTATATCCTCCCGTATTATATAGAACTAGCCTGTCCCACAAAATGTTTTGTTTTTTAGGTGGCCACATATATAACAGAGTAAATACAATGCTTGAAATATACTCTATTTCTAAAAATAACTGCAAGCAGATTGTCTCAAAATGGTAAAATGGTTACAAAAAGTCAATTACGATGAAACTGAGAATCTTTTGAAAACACTAATATTAATATTTACACATGAACACGCCCGCACGCGCTCACACACATACAAACACACACAAACACATACACAAACACACACACACACACACACACACACACACACACACACACACACACACCTATAATTATGTTCCATTTATTTTCTTTGGTTATAGCGTAACTACTACATCTGGCTCATATTGTCCACACTATCTGAGACTCGATGTATGTGGGAAGCCTGGTAATCTGTCTGACAGGATCTTCCTAGTTCAGATACCAGTCTCTCACAAAGGTCAATGTTCTTTAATTATATTGTAAAATACTATGGAACTTAAGTTAACCTTTATGAAAGAAAATAAATATTATTATTATTTTTAATTTCTTTATTTATTTAATATACATATAATATTTATTTAAAAATATTAAAAAAAATGTGTCCCCCCGGTATCGGGTACAGGGACCAAGCTACCGTGGTTAGGCCTCCAGAGACAGAAACCTCCTCACTATGCGTGAGGCCGCCGTATCGAGGAGGATTGCCTTCTGCATTAGGCTCTTAATCCAGCTGTTTAACGTAAGCCTCTGAAGGTGGTGGTCAAGGCTCTTAGCAATTAAGCCATGAGCCAAAATGACTATCGGCACAATGATTGCTGAATCCACATCCCACATATCGATAACCTCGTGGGCTAATTCCAAATATTTTATTTTTTTATCTTTTTCGGCCTTTAAGTGATTCTCGTCATGGGGAAAGGTGATGTCAATAATCATTGCTCGGCGCTCTAATCGGTCTATTACCACTATATCAGGCTTATTGGCAACAATAGTCCTGTCAGTGATGATAGATCGATCTCAGTACAATGTTGCGCGACCATTTTCGAGAACTGGGTCGGGTACATACCTGTAGTATGATAACTCGATAGCCACAAGGTTATATTTAAGAGCAAGTTGCTGATGGACTATCCTGGCCACTTGGTTATGTCTATGCAACTACTTGCCATTGGCAAGACGAGAACAACCAGAAATGATATACCTGAGGGTTTCTCCGGGACGATGACACGCCCGACAAGTGTCTATTGTGCCGTCCTTCAGGATAGATCTCCGATAGTTATTCGTCATAACAACTTCATCTGTGATTACACAGACAAAACCTTCAGTTTTTCCGAACAGGTCACCGAACCGCAGCCAAGATACTGTTGCTAATAAATCTACGTCGGGCCCATTTAAGACCCGATAAAAACGTCCATGCAACTGCACAACATGCAACAAAAGAGCAAGGCTCTTCCATATCTCCCTGCGATCTGTAATACTAAGTACTGCTGGTTTGCGCCAGTTCTCTTTTGCTAGAGCAAGCGGAGTGAGTCCGTTGTCAACTGTCACCACATCCCGATACACATCCACGTCAACGGAGAAGAAGTAATCTTTAAGGTTGCATACCTCACGGTTATGAAGCGGGCTTCAGCAATAAATAAGTCCGTGTAGAAGAAATGAAAGTTTATTGCAGTATAGGCATGAATAGAAGACACAAAAGTAGATTAGAAGGAGAAGTGAGCGAAGTAGATTAGCACTAGGTACAGTTATAGTCTTTTAGGCAATAATAGGAACAAACACGTATATGCGGAATGCAACCGGCAAGGGCGTGACGGACATGCAGTAGGCGTCGATGTGTTAATACGCCTGGTGCGGCGCGGGCGCGATCCCTCAGTCGCTCACGGCAGCCCGAACCGGCACTGCATTCCTCATATTTTATCTATAGGTAAAACAAATACGTTCGTCCTAACGTATGTAAATATATATTTATACAAAACAGAAAATAATTTTCTTTAACTTAGGTAGTAGGTAAGTACGTACAATACAATTTATGCATAAACATAAAATTTATATTAGTTATTAGTATTTAGGTAGGCAGGTATATAGGTATTTATACAGAGTAGCTATGCTACAGAGGGTCTTGGCATTTAAAAACCCACGACCCCCACATTTTAGCGGGATATACAATCTCATGACCGATGAACGTGGATGGTGCATTCGGTTCGCGGTAAGCAGTGTACGAACTCTTCTATCCAGGGCATCTAGTTCAGTTTGAGTCCATCTAAGTATGCCAAAGTATGTCACCTTATTACCACCTGACAAAAGACTTGTCAATACTTTTTCCAGGCGGCCAAAGAAGCGTTCCTGTAACGATTGCTTCATAGTCAATTCATTTACACCTAACGCCTGCGCCATACCTGGATACTTGTAAGTTTCGTTGGTGGAAAGGGCGGAAAGACATCTAAGGTGTGTGGAATCTGAGAGTTGCATCCCCTTAGATTCCACAATCCTGCCTCTTTTTACATACATGAATGCACATTTATCCACACCAAATTCCATCGTTATCCAACAAATGACATCGTTGAATGGGCCCGTACTTGATCCGACAGTCTTTGTGCCGAAACGTTAATAGCTGGTTCAAGTTCCTGAAACAGAGACAGCATGCGATCACGATACGCAGTAACGTTAGTTCCTCCCTCCGTAACCACAAAATATGCTCACATGACGTTCTCGTTTATTGAGGTTATCCATCTCATGCGATACACATTACCACCGGTAGCGGGGGTCCTATTCGAAGCCGGTGGGTCTCGGGGTCCCAAGCAGGTCGGTCGCCGGCCTCTCACCTGACGACGTATAGGTGATGGCGACGTCGGCGGAGAGAAAAACTCGTCACTTGATGTTGAGCTCGATGCCTCCACAGTTTATTTATTATCACCAAACTTTAACTTGTACAGTGCACTATTTGATAACAAAGGTAGCATAGTTATGTACATTTTATATTACCTACGGTCACTAGTTAGACCCCCTATCTCTTAAATTAGGCAATTTTACCTGTATTTTAAGAAACAGTGTTCGGCAGTAGAGGATTGACATTATACATAATTATAATGAAGATGATAGGTGCGGCTCGTGTAGCTCTTGTCAGATAGTGATGGTTGGTATGCTTGATGCGGTTTCCGGGGGCTGCGAGGCGGAGCTGAGCGACGAGTCCCGGGATGTTAGGTATGCAGTCCTTGCTCTGGATCTTGTTTGCATGTATGTAGCAGTCGTATTATTGTGTACAAAGATTGTGTATTTCTTTTTCACTAGTAGGTATTAGACATGACGTTATAAACGTCAGGTCGTACTGATATATATTTTTTGTTTCTTTTTACGTATTTAGACTTCCTTGTAATACAAAATTGTATGGTATTCATTTTTATTAATATTATTAAAAATATAAATATTTTGATCTGTAAATACAGAAAAATAAAAATATTGGAAATTGGGTGAAAACTTTACGGCTGCCATAAATAGTGTTGCCAGGTTATTATTATTATTATTATCCATGCTTGTATAGTCTTGCACATCCAAAATAAATCTCCTTTTCCTCTTGACGGCTGTAGCTTCTTCGTCATCTAAAGCAATAGCAATTCTTTCCTTGTTTAAAACACTTTCATGTTAGTTTCATGCATGCATTAAACTCCCGTCCGTGTTCCGTCTCCGACCCGTTCGGTATGCAGGCCTTAAGTCTATTACTCGCTTTACACACTCACATAAGTCTCACACATATCCGTGTGCACATAATTATAAGTAATGCATACACACAAGGAACAACATACACACATATATACACAACAACGACACACACACTCAGATTCTTAATGCTTCAATTATATTTTCTATTTTTATGTTTTATTGTATTTGTTATTTTTACATTTTCTCCTGTCTGGTTTATATATAAATAGGCTTCAGGCCCAGGCCTAATGTAGGGAAAAATCCACGATAAATTACATACGAACAGGTTTTGTGACGGCTGGAACTGTGCTGTTTGGGATTATCCTTAACCTACTTGCTTATTACTAGCACGGGAATGGGGTAGCCTCCGACCTCGCCAGCCTTGATGGTCGCTGCAGCCGAACATAATTACTTAGGTTTTTTGTGTTTTACGTGGATTTACACGTATGATTGTTGTTTTGGCAATTTATTCCCAAAATAATAATAACACTATTGTTATTATTATTTTATTTACCTTTTGTAAAAAAACTTTTTACATAACACATTGGTCTACCGCGATATAAATAAATAAATAAATACAAATACAAATTTAAAATTTTGTAATTTATATTTGTACTTATTTATTAGATATACTATTACTACATAATTCAAAACAGGCAAATACACTTCAATACAGTTTTTTTTTAATTCATCAAAGTTACTTGTTAACATTGTGTGAGAAGAAAGCCTTAAATATAGTACCTACATCAATTTCTGTCTTTCGGACGGCAGCAACAACTTTGTGGTTTGGAACTCTGTGGGGGCATTTGGGTTTTTGCCGATTTATTAAAACAATCAGGACCTGAGTCCTGTTTTTCATTAGCAAAGTTTTGCATCTTACTCATAAGATCATTAAGTTGATTTGTGAGAAGTCCAATAGTGTTACACATGTCCTCTATGGCACGTAGTGATGGCGCGATACCAAGTGCTTGAGCGTTACCATAATCACCCGGAACGTCGCGTCGCGGAGTTAGGGACGTAGATGAACATCCAGAGGAACATTGGTTTTGGTCAAAACAACTGTCTGACCTGGAAGGTGAAGGCTTAGGTTGCGGTGGCAGGGGAACACACGGTGGCAATGGACGCTGTGGTATATTAGCGTAGGGAAGTTGGGGTTGGCTGTGTTGCTTACAGCTGGTGCCACACTTACCAAGGGGGCAAGTCTGTTTAGGAGCTACTTGCCTTTCACTATCATTTATTGGACACCTCTGATTTTCACAAGTTGGAGGACGATTCGCTGGACACCGCTGGTTACTGCAAGTAAATGGTTGCTTTGTTCTATATTCCTTTGGCATAATTGTCTTACAGTCGGGGCACGGACATGTCACTCTGATGGCGCCAGTTTTTATATCTTTGATTTTGCCGGGTGTATAATTTAAGCAGCTGTAGTGCACCCAGCTCTGGCAGGCTCCTTGACATTGTAAGCCGTTCCTCTGTGTAACAGTTGCCAGACAAATTTTACACGGGCGTTTTACTTTGGTACACTTTGACATCATGACACTTTTATTTGTGGACTCCTATCGACGAAATATCATTTTCTGAAATGTTATTACGGTGATTCTTTTACTATATGCAAGTTATCATTGTCGACAGAAATCCTGGTCAGAATGGTGTTTTTCGAAATTTTATTTCATGTTGTGGAAATTCAGAAGGTGAGCGATGACAGATGTTTTAACTTACGTCAAAATTTTGTACTACAAACTATTTTATTTTTCAAGAACAAACATTTGCATCAGATCTTCTACGCAAAGGTCAATCTTTAGAAAAGTGCAAAAAATGTTTGGTAAAAAAAAATAACATTAAGAATACCATAAAAGAAAATAATATCAAGAATAATAGAAAGGGAAAAAAACATTGCGCAAGGAAGAATAAATTAAAGTCGATCCGAATTACGAGTGCAATGGTCGTTGCTCGTAACTCATACGCTTAGGGGTGGAAAATGGTTTTTCACGATTTCCGCCGAAACTAGTCTTCCTATCAAAAAAAGTTGAATGTAAAATTTGTAGATAATATAAAGCTCCTACTAAATAATATAAATCAACCGTATTTTCAAATAATCTAAAATTTTACGAAAAAACCGAAAAACCATTTTTTGGTTTTCATTTTTATCTCCCAATTTTTTTCACGAAACTTGGTGGAAAAATTAAAAATTATTTACTTAAAAAGAGACCTCATTTTAAACCGAAAAAATACCTATTTGGTGGAGACAGTTTTCTTTTCAAAATAGCAGTGGTCTTTTTGTTGAAACATATGAAACATTGTTTTTTATCAGGAAAAGCGTAAACCTGAAAAATTCTAATTTTAAAAAATATTTGCCAAACTTACAGTTGAAATCCTTGAAAAAATTAAGATAAAGAAATAAACTCCTATGTGTTACCATGTGGTTGATAACATTTTTTAGGGTTCCGTACCGTCGCACCGAGCGCCGGAGGGCGTTTAATGACCTCCAGCCACCTTAGGAAGTGGCCTGCGGGTGGCGAACTTTTTTGGGGAAGTCGTCGTCCGAACAGATACAGGCCCGAGAGGCAGCACGCAGTGTTCCGCGCGCGCTCCCAGACTTGTGCGGCCAACGGGTGATGGCCGTACCGGGTGACGGGACCCGTCTAGGGTGAGACGGGTCAATGCCTGTAGGGGGTTGCGGAAGAATGCAATAGCGATTCTCGCTCCCCTGATCATAGGCAAGTAGTGGAACACCAGGGTGGATTTTAGTCGGTAAGAATCCGTTCCGTACCCGAAGGGTAACCAACAGGACACTATTACTAAGCCTCCGCTGTCTGTCCGTCCGTCTGTCAGTCAGCGGGCTGTATCTCATGATCTGTAATAGGTAGACAGTTGAAATTTTCACAAAATGTGTATTTCTGTTGCCGCTATAACAACAAATAATAAAAATTAAAATAAATTAAAAAGTACCTGCATAGTAATAAATCTTGTATGATGGTGCGGTACCCTGCATGCGCGAAGCCGACTCGCACTTGGCCGGTTTTTGAATATTAAATAACTAGTTCGTAAACAAACCAAATGATATTCAAAAAGTGATTCTCACTCACAGTGTAACGCGGACTCACACTTTTAGAAAATATCATTACGCAACTTCACGTAGCTTAGAAGACAGCCGCTGAAATTATTATTACAATTTAATTCTGAGCAAAATTATAACGGGCCTATTGGTCTAGTGCAGGGGTCGGCAACCTTTTGAGACGGAAGAGCCAAAAGTTCATTTACAAAATTTTACAATTTTTAAAGAGCTAATTAAATTTGTAAATACAAGTATCGCTCCTATAAATTCGACAACCTTTTTTTTTAGTCCTCATAAAAATATTTGAGGGTTGTTGCGGATCAAAATTGTAATTAAAATGTTGTTCACCGTAAAAGGAATTAGATGACCTTTTTTTTTAGGTTTTTTAAGAATTTTGATAGTAAATAATATTTTTTACATATGGAACTGGAGAGTCGCAACTTTACATCGAAAGTGCCACATGTGGCTCGCGAGCCGCAGGTTGCCGACCCCTGGTCTCGTGGTAAGTGAACCTAACTGCTAAGCCAGAGGTCATGGGTTCGATTTACCTAGGACAAATAATTGTCTGATGAGCACGATCATTTGTTCTGTGTCTGTGCGTAATTTAACTATTATTACAGCGCGGTTTCACCCGCGTAGATCCCGATCCCGTGGCAATATCGGAATAAAAAGCCTATGTTTTAATCCAGGTCTCCAGCTATTTATATACCAAGTTTCATGGGAATCGGTTCAGTAGTTTTTGCGTGTAACAAACATACACACACACACACTCACAAACTTTCGCCTTTATAATATTAGTGTGATATGCATGTATTTAGTAATTATATAAGTATGTTTATCAGCAGTCTGGTTACCGCAGTACAGGCTCTCAAGCATTAAAGCCTAATGATGCCCTCCAATCACTCAATTTTACTCTTCATATATTTTTTTGTCATACCGGGCGCCTTCTATGAAAATCGATTCTTTCTTAGGACTTAGGCTCAACTCTAAAATTATGACATGTTCATGAAATTTTGGTTACCATGGTCATTAAAAGAAATGAGTTCCATTTGTTTTCCGGAATTCGTAGCATATCGTCAGAAACGCAAGTGGTCAAATACGCATTTCGCCAGAAAATGCATGTTGACAGATATACATTTCGTCAAATTTGCACCACGTCAAACACGCAACTCGACAGATGCATAAACTAAAATATATTATACTGAAATAGACTGGCAACTCGTTTTGTGTAGGTCAGCGCCTCTGACCGCAAAGCACGGGAACTTTAGTTCCCTACTTCACCTATAGAGGCGCTGACTACAGGTGTAAAAAGTGTAAAAATTTATTATTACTAAAGCTATAGCTATAATTTATAATTATGAGAACGGAATAAATAAGACAAAAGTCTAATTTAATTAGTTTATTAATAACATATTATCATTTCATTTATATATATTATTTTATTATGGACCCTATCCCGCGCAAGAATCAGCGCAGGAATTCCGCCAATGTCAAGTGTTTTATCTCCTATCCTATTTATTTTTATGAGCATCATTTCATTTACAAGACTTTATAAGGTTTTGAAGCATATAAGAACTGTCACTGTCACCACATACATTTTTATAAAATGTAGAACTCCTTTTAAATGTGAGAACATTGTTCACTTATTTGCACTAATTCACAATGAAAAATACTTTACTATTACAATAAATGTTATCACTTTTATTACAAACAAGAAATAATTTAACTTCAACTTTTGGATTGTGGCTTTGTGAAGAAATAATTTAAATTATTTAGTAAATAATATTTATTATATAACAAACCGGCGATTTTTTTTCTGACATTTGACATTTAGACAGAGACCAGAGTTGCCAGCGTGTTATACTGGTTAACTACTTTATGGTCTCGAGTAATAATTTATTTTATTTGGAAACAATGATTTATTATTTTAAATATAAATGAAGAAAAGTTTTAAACTTTTTTTACTTAATATTAATCACGGAATTATTAAGAATGGCAAACCTGGTGAAATGAATATACAAACTTGACAAGTTAAATAAAATACCTTAAATGTGTGACGGTAAAATATGGTAACCTAGAATAACAGTTATATGTATCAGGTAAAGATGGATCTTTTAAAAAATAAAAATTTGTTCCCGAGTTGCCAGGGCATGGACAGATGCGCGTCTCGACGGTTGTGCGTCTCGATAGATGCGCGCCTCAGTCAATTAATAAATACTTTTTAAACGCTTGTAGTCATGTACATTATGCAACTAGTCAAACAAAGTAATCTACTATTTCGTATTTTTATCATTAAAAATCTTAATATGTTTAAGGAAACAATTCCTCTAGTAAATAATACTTGTCCACAGCTAATTTCTGTACTGGCCTGTTGGTCTAGTGGTTAGTGACCCTGACCGCTATGCTTATAGGTCGTGGGTTCGATTCCCACTTGAGTCTGGGTGTTCTTTGTGTCCGTTGTTTCTATGTTTGTAAAGTCCCCCGCGACACAGGAGTAATTCCTAATGCGGGAGTTGTCTTATTAAAAAAAAAAAATAAAAAAAAAAAAAAAAAAATCATCTTATTTACCCATCTTCTTCGTTGCTTCGGTACAACTCCGCCTTCCGCATTCAATCCATCCCTGCTACCTTCTTCAGGTCGTCAGTCCATAAGTCGTTAGTCGATAATAATTAAATCTATCGGTTCTCTATAACTTTGTGTGAGTGTGCGAAAGCTCTCCGAACTAATTGGTCCCTCGCCATTCTTTCACGACTTCGGACGACAAGACGCAGACACTTTTTGGTGTTTCGACAATGAAAGGAAGATCCCTACACCAAAAAGTCGAACGAAACGTTTTGACAGTTTCTTTTTGGTTCTAGTAGCCAAGGTCTGATATGAACTGCCTGCGTCTATTTTTCCAGATAATAATAATCTTGGAACGTTCAAGAGTAGATTGAATAGGTTTCTCTTGGATAGGCGTGTACCATCTTTGTCTTTATCATCACTTTCCATCAGGTGAGTTGGAAGACAAATGCCTATTCCAATACGCAATAAAAAAAATTGTAGTCATCTCATCATTAGGACTGTACGGCAATACAACTTTTACGTAGTCAGTGGTAAAATCTATCAATTCACATTTTTTTTTATTAATGACGTTTGCAAATAAGAACGTGGCAGGAGGTTTTTTTCAAGATGAACGAATAGACGTCCATTTTTTACGTTTTTGTTATTTAACTTGTATAATTAAAACACTTGACATTGGCGGAATTCCTGCGCTGATTCTTCGCGCGGGATAGAGTCCATAATAAAATAATAATAAGAACGTGGCAGACATCTGCCTTTATTAATAGATTATACTGGAATATATCAGACCTAATAGTAATATGGTACTGACAATAAAATTGGGCTGAAAAATGACAATTTTTAGGTCGCAGAAAAATAATAGATAAGCTAGATAGATAGGTACTCTTTATTGCACACCGGAAAAGTATTATAAAATCTAGAAATTTAATATTAAGTATCAGTACAATGGGCGGTCTTATCGCAATCTGCGATCTCTTAAGTTATACTCTAGGTCACAAGTAAAAAATACATAAAAGTTCAAATTCATTTATTTGTTATTTTGCACTGTAGTAGGCTTTACTTTTTCTATAAAATTCCTGATTTGCGTAGTAAGTTTCCCCACGGCGTGGACCATATCTTGGAGGGTAGTCATTAACAATTCACTCCGCCTCGGCACCTGGGTGGCTGACGACGATTTTCCCTTGAATTTGTCAGTAGCTTCGCATTCTGAAATAGATTTATCATTAAGTCTTTTTACTATGTATGACACCGCAGATATAGAACCGATACCAACTTCTGTACAGTCGTAAATGGAGTTTCAGGAGCCAATCATTGGAGTCAAACCTTCTAAATATGATATTTGGAAGACTACGGGCTCTCTGCTTGTTGTAGGGTTTCATTGGTAAAAATATATTTTCACTAACTGCATTATACAGAGTGAAAGAGACAGCGTATCGAAAAGCAAAGTAATGGACTCATTCAAAATTTATTTTTTATAATTTTACAGTAAACAGATCATTTCATGGAACAGTATCAATAAACACCTCATAAGTAATAATAATATATTAATAATCTTAATGATGAACTCTCTTTAACGATTAGAAACGAGCTGATGATCTGAACATTTTCTTGAATTATAACTAAGAACACTCTCAGTCAAGTCATCTTTCAAACAAAACCAACTAAATCAAAATCGCTCCATCCGTTTAGGAGCTATGATGCCACACACATACATATAGATTAACTGACACACAAGTACACTCGATAAATTTATAACATCCCTCCTTTTTGCGTCAGGGTTTAAAAATGAACTTACAGTTCTTATCAGTATAACGCGTTCAAACAAACATACTTTTGACAAGCCAGGTTCACTCCGCAGTGTAGGTATAAAGCTACAAGTACACAGCTGGGTCGACTAATCGTGCGAAAGTTCAGTAGGATGTCGCACGCCGGCCGGGCCGCACGTTAGATCACTCATGCGCTGCGTCTCGTTATCCGTTCGTATCTAGACTATCGAGTTATTAGTACCTAGCCTAGGTTTATTAGTTAACAAAAATACAGTAAGTATAATAAAAGAGCAAACAAGGGAGTGAACCCGGAATGCAACGGCCGCTATTGACTTCAAATGGAAGTCGAATCTTTACTTTCTCTTTTGTGTCAATTATTTCAAAATTACATACAAAAGGATACATAAAAATAAAAGTAAAATGTTATAATGTGTTGATGGAACAGTAACAGGTATTTACAGGTATTAGAACAGGTATGAAACAAAAGTACTGTTTAGCAAACGTATCATAAAACAAATAATAAATGGGGTTTATAACATTCAAATGAATGTCTCTTATCTGAGTATTTATTTTTTCAGTTTCACATTCAACGTTAATGCATCTCAATGCTTTTCATGAAAGTTTTCACTCGCGAACGGAGTTGATTGACAGCGGTGCACATTTCCTGCAGAGCGGATACCATTTCATCTTCTGTGTCGTCTGAAATTTGCGTGGCCGACGTTGATATGTACGTCTGAGAGCATTGGTAATCTGAAATGTACATAAAATAATTTAGAATTTTTGTGCCCATGGCATATGGCACTTGCTTATATCCATAATACATTTTACTTCTGATTTTTACGTTACAGTAGCTATTAAAAAATAATAAGTAACTAACTAAAATTGTCTTTTTAACTAAAGAAGTTCCTATTTCACACCACCTAGATCTAGGTAATAATACTTGTCAAGAAAAGAAGTTGAAAACCGACGTTGTTATAGCAGATGGTACCATCACGATATCATATTCCTGCATTGTCACCGCACTTACGCATGTATTCCAAATTTAAATATTATTGGTTGGGAGGCAGCGATATTACACTGTCTCACTTGTTCAGCTTTTCAGCCGAATACTCAAATAGTATGTAGTCAAGTCTTGTTACAATTCACATATAAAATTTTAGATCTAGGTATATTTTTAAATTCATTCAAATTAATATTTTTTCTCCATAAGGTTATTTCCTTGTATATTAAACTGATTGACTGCGATTTGTGTACCAAAAGATGGTGAATTATTATTGTTGTTGTCCCATTCTTCAGGCATCTGAGTTGCTGATATTGATTTCGATAGCGTTTTTTCTTGTGGACTATCTGAAATGTACAAATAGCTTGAAAGTATATCAACTTACTGTAAACTGTAATATTTGCAAATAATAATTATCTTATTTAATTTAATATGTATATTTAGACCCTATACACTAAATACAAGTGAGGGACAATGTTATAATAGATGGCCTTATCATCAATCTAAGTTATAATTGACAAGGAATAATAAATTTTAAAAAACCTTTAATTTTGACTGTTGAGTTTTTAACAGTGCCAAATGTAACAATCAATATGAAAGAGCTCATTTATATATACTTCCTTATTTTTAAATCAAAGCAAAAGTAAAAATCTTAATTTGATTTTTCATTTGCAACGGGGTTCACATACCCTCAAAATATGGAGTCAAGGAATAGCCGGAGTCGGCTGTCACCAGCACCACCGATGATGTTTCAAATGTACTTTGTGGAACGTCTGAAATTTACGAAAATCTTAATTTTTTTAAATTATGCATTAGATGCAACGAAACTTCGGGACGGACAAGATACGAGAATTAAGAAAATTAAGTCTAAATTTTAAATTAATATAAAATGCAACTAAAATTTTTAGTAGGGGAGCTCACGATGCTAAATCGGGATTTACTCGAGCGTCGTTGGGACCTATTGGATTTTGAAGATTAGATAGTAGAAAGAAAAAAGTTTAAACGATGTATGCCTTTCACCAGTGGGGGGAGCGTCTACATGTTTTCAAAGACGTAATTTTTTTTAGTAAAACGGAGTTACTCTATCGTGTCTGATATTAAAAGTGTAAACGCCCCATATGTCTCTCATAACAAAGGTAGGTTAATCTGTCGATTTGCATGGTGGGAGTGATCGTATGGAAGTACGATACGATGTTTAGTATAACCAAAAGAAACTCCCATTCAAAAGACTGACGACTCGGACGTGACGCAAGCTAGCGGCGGCTTTGATTGCAAAAAAATATCGCCATTTTGAAATACTCGAGCGCGTCAGATTATCATACAGATGGTTTAGCTTAATGTATTAGACCAGCTAACTAATAATCTGACAATTATTTGTAAGGATTTTCTTAATCGGACGATTTGAAAAAGAAATATATGTATTTTTATCATTAAACGTATCAAATAAAATGCACGGAAAATAGCAAGCAAATACAAAAAGACTTAATTATCTATATACATATGTAAAAGCAAAAAGATACTCACACACTCACTCACTCACTCATTCATCTACTGACTAATCACGAAATCTGGAAAATTACTTGACCTATGAAAATGAAACTTGGCAAGTTTATTTTTATTACACGTGTAAAAATAATGTATATCAGTTTTTTACAGAACAGATCTTTGTTTTTAAGAAGTTAAAACACTGAGTTATTATTACTAGCGTATAGAGTATACAACACGAATAGCACTGCGGGGTGCGCGGGGAGTAGGTTAAGGTGTCAAAGATAAAACAAAAACTGTACAGATGTGACACAAATATCTTTTTCTCTTGATTTCTGCCTACCCGATTTGTGTCGTGGTTTATTTATACGTTACACTATAAGTTTCTGGCGGTTAGAAAAATAATCATTGCTGACTTAAGCTTCATGTTTTAAACTAGTTGTTATATATTTATGATTTATACTTCGAATTAGATGAATCTTATGATTCAATGTAAGAAGGTGATTGTATGCATGCTAGGTCAAGTATATATAATACTTCTTTACCATTAATAAAATTAATCCAAAGTGTTTCACATTAGTTCATGTTCAACATGTGAATTGAATACAATTTTCTCTTTTAAATTATTTACCATTATTTCGTAAGATTCACATTTTTTCTTCAAATATTATTGTTTTTTGACGTTGAATTTTCTTGAAATTCACAGCGAGTTGTTTTCTTGCTGTAATTTCTTGGAATATTTTTTTAACGAAAGCAATTAGTCAAAAATGGATTCCGAATCACTTACTGATTTAGAAACTGGTTATGACAATTCTGACTTTACCAGTGACGAAACTATATTGTTGTTGAAAATAGCACATTTCCTAAGATATGATCTTACTACGAAGGTAGGGCACCTTTGTAAAATATAATTAAACTATTTTTGAAATGCTTTAAACATATGTATATCTTATTTAGATAAATTTGATCCAACTTTCCCCGTTTTCGTGACCGATTCGCAGAAATCTAAAAGAACCGGTTCTTTTCGGTTACCCGGCTAATCAGTTCAGTTGTACGAAAAGAAATCAAATTAAATAGAAAATATACCAAGTTAGTACTGGGTATGTTTTTTATTTAATTTGATTACATTCTTTTTAAAAAATAAAGAATAATTGCAGAAAACAACATTATAATATCCTATCAAATACAAAAGAGACCACAGGCGATTACTAGTCGTGTGTTACAGGTGCTGTAGGTAGGTACATAGCCCGGTATCAGGTCTGTGTGTATTTTTTTTGTTGATCTATGATGTGCTTAGAAAATGGCGGCGCTGCCGAACCAAAATTATTATTTTAATTTATTATTTTGTGTTGGTTTTAGTAAAAGTTTGTTCACTTACTAATGAAATGTCACACCGCAATTATGTTTTTGCTCTTGAATGACTTGTATACGTTTTAAAAACACAATTAGGCATTTTTTTCGATAACTATAAGTAGGTGAAATATGTTCGAGCGCTGCTGAGCGTAAACTCCGACTGATATCACTGCGGTCCATGAACCGCAGTTCACGTTACAAACTTTTCTTCGCGGTGTCTACTCTATACGCTAGTAATAATAACTTAGAGAGGTAAAACAGGTTTTCATATACACTGACATCATATATACTGACATACCACGGTCAGGATGTTTATTTCTTGAAATTTCTGCCTAGTCAATCACAATTATCTGAGTTATACATTGCTCGGATAGCCCTCTTCTGCAGTACGAAGATAGTTTTATACGACATTTTACTATGAAAATAACTAAAATAGACTAATCTACCTGTAAAATATTCGTCAGTTCACGAATTTATCTAACTGTGTATTCTGCTGAGCTGAGTCAATTCAATAATTTATTAATATGCAAATCCCATTGAAGCCTATAGAGCAAGAGCTCATAACGAATTTTGGGAAGGTATTTTAGGGCGTTAGATATTTTGAAGAGTAAAACTTGAATACCATTCAAGTATACAATGGAATGTCTGGCTGACCAATTCGGCACTCAATAGTACTGCACATGATGCAAATACTGCAAAATATTTCTAAATAACTAAAATACCTTTTTTGGATACTTTTTAATACATGTTCAGGGTCTTCTGGCCGTAATTTCAGACAAAGTAAAATGTCTGGCACTGTTATTACTATGTTAACTAATATATCCACTTTAAATTTCTTTAGGTCTCATTCGAACTAAAATACCTTTTTTGGGTAGGTACTTTTTTAATACTTGTTTAGGGTCGTCTGGCACTAATTTCAGACAAAGTAAAAATGTCTGGCACTTCTATTATAACGTTAAATAATATGATTACTTTATATTTCTGTAGGTCTCAATCGAACTAAAATACCTGTTTTGGGCATTTTAATACGTGTTCAGGGTCGTCTGGTACTAATTTGTGTAAAATGACTGGTATTTTAATTTTTATGTTAAATGATATGTCTACTTTATATTTCTATAGGTCTCATTCGAACTAAAATACCTTTTTTGGGTACTTTTTTGATACATGTTCGGGGTTGTCTGGCTCTAATTTCAGACAAAGTAAAATGCCTGGCACTTTTATTTCTATGTTAAAGAATATGTCTAGTATATATTTCTTTAAATCTCATTCGTCCTAAAATACCTTTTTGGCTGAAATATTTTGCAGCATTTGCAACATGCGCAGTACCATTGAGTGCCGATTTGGTCAGCCAGAAATTCCATTTCATACTTGAATGGTATTCAAGTTTCATTGTTCAAAATATCTAAAATAAAAATACCTTCTCAAAATTCATTATGAGCCCTTGGGCTATTAGAATCAAGAGTAATGTCTAAGAATTTCGTGGTATCCAGTAGTTAGTTTAGTTTTTCACTTGTTTAACGTTTGGAGTAGAGAATCTGATACATTTAGTCTTTTCTCCATTAAAAAGTAAGTTGTTAACGTTGTTACCAGCGAACCACTTTCGAAATAGCGTCATTAACATCTTCAAAGTTTGTACTCGTACAGTTTAGTCCAAATAAGAGTAAATTGTCATCCACAAACAACACTATCTCGTGGTTGCTCTTAACAAGGTGAGGTTTGTAAATAATCATTATCGGTTTGCACGATTGCTATCACGTCATCTTTAACTCGACTTGAAGTACCGCCGTTCTCGTTGAAGTCCCGGTGACGGCGTCAGTCGACAAGCGCCCTTACGTTCTCTAGCAACTTTCAAAAAGAACATAAACGGATGGACAGATGATGGATAGACAGTGGGGACGGTGTGAAAGAGTGAGAGATAGAGAGAATGTGTAAGGAAAAGAGAGCTCACTGCAGCTGCAAACACTAAACTTTCTTTACGATTTTCATAACTTCGACTCGTCGAAATCGGTAGATTATAGGTTTCCTGTTATCCTTGAATTATTTTATTTAAAAAAAAAAAAAATTCGACCTTGCTCGAGAATGTCAAGGTGACTTGTTTTTTTTTTGTAAGTTTGGAACCCACCCACTCCCTTACGTCACACTCAAATCGTCAGATTATTAAAATGCACACTTTTCAGCATGTAATTAATATAATGTGTACCAACTATAAATGAATTACTATTATTCTCTTTATTCATATAAATTACATTTTTAAATATGTACATAAAAAATATATATTTAAAAATATAAAAAATAGTACACCACCGACATCGGATACAGGGACCAAGATACCGGTGGTTAGGGCTCCAAAGACAGGAACCTCTTCACTATACGGGCCGTGTCGAGAAGAACTGCATTCTGCATCAGTCCCTTGATCCAACCGTCTAACGCGAGCCTCTTGAGGTATTGATCGAGGCTCTCGGCTATTAATCCATGAGCAGATATGACAATCGGAACAATGATCGCCGATTCGACATTCCACATATCGACAATCTCGTGAGATAAATCCAAATATTTGATTTGTTTATCTTTTTCGACTTTCACGAGATTCTCGTCATGAGGAACAGCGATATCAATGATCATTGCACGGCGCTCTAATCGGTCTATCACCACTATATCAGGTTTATTTGCAACAATAGTTCTGTCAGTGATGATAGATCGATCCCAATACAATGTGGCTCAACCATTTTCGAGAACTGGGTCGGGCACATACCTGTAATATGGCTCCTCTGAATTCACAAGGTTGTATTTAAGGACTAGATGTTGATGTACAATCCTGGCCACTAGGTTGTGTCTGTGCAAATATTCACCATTGGCAAGACAAGAACAACCAGAAATAATATGCCTGATAGATTCACCGGGACGGTGGCATGCCCGACAGATGTCAACCGTACACCCTTTTTGAGGATATATTTCCGATAGTTATTTGTCATAACAACTTCGTCCATAATTGCAAAGACAAAACCTTCGGTTTCTCCGAAGAGATCACCGAACCGTAGCCAAGATGTGGACGCTTTTAAGTCTATATCAGGCCCATTTAGGGCCCGATAAAAAAGACCATGAAGTGCTTTGCCCTTCCATACCTCCCTGCGCTCATTAGTACTAAGAACTACAGGTTTGCGCCAGTTCTCTTTAATCGGAAAGTTCGACTCCTTCAGATTCCAGTATCATGCCTTTCTTTACATGCATGACTGCGCACTTGTCCACACTAAATTCCATTCTGATAGAGTTGCTAAAGTTTTCAGTTACCTTCAGTAACTCTATCAATTGCAAATTAGTGGGGGCTAGTAGATTCAAATCATCCATATATAAGGTGAGATATAACTAGATCATCTTTCTGCAACCCAGCCTTATAGCCTAGCCCTGAGCCCTCTAACAGAGTACTAAGAGGGTTCAAAGCCATGCAAAACCACAAGGGACTCAGACTATCACCTTGAAATATGCCCCGCTCAATCTTTATTGGTACATCGCTTGCCGCAATCTGCCGACATCCTGGATAGCGAAGTACCGTCCTCCATTGCCTCATACATGACTTCAAGAAAGTGCAAAGAGTTGTATATTATACAACTCTAGCGCTCTCAAAAGCCACGTATGTGGAACCGAGTCATAATAGTCTATCCAACATGTCGACAGATTCTTACGGTTACGACGTACCTGTCTGCTAATGGCCATATCCGTGATAAGGAGCTCTTTAGTGCATCGGGTCCCGCTTCTACATCCATTCTGAGAAATAGAAATGATCGAATTTTTATTTAAATGTGTAGTAATTTTGAGTCTCAGAATGGAAGTTAGAAGCTTAAATATGGTTGGTAGGCATGTAATAGGTCTATAGTTTTTGGGATCCATGGCACTACCGAATTTGTAGAGTAAGTGGGTTATGCCAGTGGTCATAAAATGGGGTAATAACCCTGAATCCAAAGCATGTGAGCTACGGAACCACTTAAGCCAAAAGTTGTGCAGTCCGTGTGGTCCAGCTGATTTCCAATTTGGTAATGAACGGACTGCACTACTTACGTCCTCTGTGGCTATTGCAACAGGTTCCATTTTTTGTATACTCTCACATGATCGGTTAACATCTCGCATCCAATCACCTTCTGTATGAGTGACAGGCACCGACAAGATGTTACGCCAAAATATATTTGTAACATCTTCATCCGGTAAGTGCCCATCACTCACACATGGATCCGCTTGTTCCCATTTTCGGTAAACCCACCTCTCATTTCTTTGAAACATACGATTCTGATTATACCTATCAATTCGTTTTTTGTAACGTCGTATCCTATTTGCCCACGCATAAACTTTTTGCTTTAGAAAGTCTATGCGCTCTGTGGTACATGACATGTATTGTTGAGGACTGATGTCAGTCCCCAAAAATGCCTGTTTTACAAAGCGCATCACCTTTGGCCGCGTATTGCCCAATCGAAAGCTAATTAGCTTACTGATGAGTGTCCTAGCCTCAGTAATACGACGCTCAATTCTACACTGCCAGGCTGGCACAGTAGACGTGGGTCGAGTAGTAGTGGTATTTACAAAGAAATGAACTCCCGCTACTCGACATACTGCGACAGCCGCACAGTAGAGAATAGAGTGTGTGTCACTAAGATCTTTGCTATTGTCTAAATAGTCAGGCAATAGCGAATCCAGGGCACACACCACCACTATGCACATTTCTTTTATGCATAGGCAAACGGGATAAACGTGGTCTAATTTGATAATTTACAAACCTGTATTCCAGAATCGCACCCTCCAAAGCACTCCTTAGTCTCTCATTGTATTGGGTACTCACGGATATAGCCTCACTCTCCACACCTTCATCAAGAGGTGGTAATTGTGGCATCTCGTTAGTCGCCAAACTCACAGTTTGCGATGAAGAAGGGATGATAAAGCTATTCCGTATGTCAGAGCGTATCCTGTCAAGTACGGTATCATTCAGCAGGTGGCAGCGTTGTGTAGCGTCGTTGTGCAGACACGTTGACGGCTGGTTCAAGCTTCTGAAACAGATACACCAAACGAACACGGTACGCAGTAAGATTAGTTCCCAACTCTGTATCCCGATAATATGCCCGCATGACGTTTTCATTAATTGAATTAGTCCATTTCAATCACCACCGGCAGCGGGGGCCCTATTCGAAGTCAGTGGTCCTCGGGGTCCCAAGCAGGTCGGTGGCCGGGTTCTCCCCTGCTGACGCACAGGTGTTGGCGACGTCGGCGGGGAAAAATACTCGTCGCAGGAACTTGAGCTCGACGTCTCACTGCTTGCCGCTGTCCTCGAAGGGTGTAGTGGCGGCTGTGAGGCGGAGCTGTGCGACGAGTCCGGGGTTATCCGTTGTGCATTTCAGTTTCGGGCTTGATTTCTTGTTAGCATTTCTATTGTGTTCCATGATATTGTATTCTATGACATCTGTCATTATCTTCTAAAATTTTTGGTTTATACTTTTCCATATTGTTTATGTGGGTTTTCTTATATTTTTTAGTAAATATGTCTCCAAAATATATATTTTATGTGTTTATTTCCGATTTTGATAATTTATTTTAAATTAAAAATATATAATATCTTTAGTAAGAAAATGTGACGCTAACAGATAAGTGTTGCCAGGTTATTATTATTATTATTAAAATCTGACACGCTCGAGTATGTCAAATGATCGATTTGTTTTAACTATTCTGATTGGCTGCCCTAAACGCCTGGCTCTAAATAGAGAGCTTATATATGGTAGAGGTACTTACTAGGGTGCATGGTATCCCTTACACAAAATCCCTTAGTGGGCTCCCCTACTATTGGTTTTAAACACGCTACATCACACATGCTTCTAAGGCTGGCGGTAAAAGACTGAAACATAACTGATGAACAATATAAGAAAAACATTATTCACTTATGTAAGTGTGTGTATACCCGTGTCTTCTCTCTCTGTATTAGACAAATATTTTTTCTTGCAATTCTTGTTATATCACTATCACTACCTAGCACAGATTAATGAAAAAAACACGGTGAATTACTTCAACAAGACATTGAAATAAATAGGAACTCTTGAAACGGGTGAATAAAGTTCAATATTGTCGCTCACCAGTACGATAATTTAACGTATACCTGGACCTCGCACGCGCAAATTAATGTGTGCCCAAATAGATATTACGGTGGAGAGCGTTTTTAACATTGATTACCATCGTTTGAGAAGTTCTCGTCACGACATAATTATAACGACGTAATGTCATTAAACCACAGTGTACTAGCAACGCAATGTGTCTAAATGTAAAATGGTTTTGGAATTCACATTATGAGATCGGGACCTGCTAAATATCACTTCGTTTTGAGTAAGTCGGTAAGTACGATATTTATTTATTGAATGCGCTCCGAAGTCACTAGAAATAATAATTTTACTATGCGCTAGCTAAATTTTTTATTAAACAAAATATTTTTTTTTTAAATTCCTTTTACTTCCTATTACCTCGCATAAGTAAGACATAATTCGCTGGTTTGCGAGAATAGCGACATAACTAAAAATTATTGATTTTAGAGAATGGCAATGTTTTGTATTTTGTTCGTAAATTTATAATGAACTTGTCGCTTTCTAACGAACGTTAGCACGAAATCGGCGTTGCATCTTTGTGCACCATAAAATATCAAATATTTATCATCGTTTGGCATACTTAGTTCAATTCGACTGAATTTTGAATTATGTCGATATTCTCGCAAACGAGGGATATATGAATTGTAGAGAAAAATTTTCGAAATTAAAAAGTTGCATAATTAAATTTTACGATTAATTGTAAAACAATATAAAATAATTTTTCTACCATAAAAATTCTATTATCGCAGAAAAACATGTGAAATAGCACACTGTTTCCAAATTGTTTTAATGAACTTATTCGTACAACTGATACAAGGCCATGTTCAGATAACAGGCCTAGCCCAGTAGCCTATGTGTTAATTCAGCTTTTCAGCTATCTACATACCAAGTTTCATAGCAATCGGTTCAATAGTTTTTACGTGGAAGAGTAACAAACATCTATAGATTCTAACAAACTTTCACGCTTATAATATTACTAGGTCTGCCCGCAACTTCGTCCGCGTGAAACAGTGTATTTATATCGAATCAACGACTTAAAAAATAAGTTTCAAGCTTCTAACTCTAAATATGACGATACTTGCATACACCTTTTCATCCTCACTATGTCCTTTCTCAGGCTCTCGACTATCTGTGTACCAAATTTCATTTAAATCGGTTTGGTAGTTTTCGCGTGAAAGGGTGACAGACAGAGTTACTTTCGCATTTATAATATTAGTAAGGATTACTAGCAGCGCCCCGCGGTTTCACCCGCGTAAGTCCCGATCCCGTGGGAATATCGCGATAGCCTAAATGTTAGTCCAGGTCTCCAGCTATCTACATACCAAGTTTCATCGCAATCGGTTCAATTGTTATTGCGTGAAAGAGTAACAAACATCCATCCATCCAAACTTTCACATTTATAATACTAGCAGCGCCCCGCGGTTTCACCCGCGGAAGTCCCGATGCCGTGGGAATATCGAAACAAAAAGTAGCCTATGCGTTAATCCAGGTCTCCAGCTATCTACATACCAAGTTTCATTGCAATCGGCTCAACGCTTTTTGCGTGAAAGAGTAACTAACATCCATCCATCCATCCATCCTACCATCCAAAGTTTCACATTTATTATGTTAGTGGGATAGTACGATTAGTAGGATTAATGCCCGGTTCCTATAATCAAGAAACGATGAAAATTCAACGAAATTTTACCGTCCGTAAGCAAGCATCCCCAAAATACACACATCAGTAAAACTGTACCTATATCCTTTGTAAATATAATTCACATCAAATATTTAAGAAAATTAACGTGTACACATTTTAAAAGAAACAATGGTTGTCTACATATTTCTGAAAAAATTTCGCGTTACTATTTTGCTTTGAGTCGTGTTGGTATAGATACTTCTTGTCTAACACTAAATTACATTATACTGTAAACAGTAGTAGTTCACGCTTAATAATTGCCACTTTTATCCAAACGTTTCATTACTGTTCATTCCGAGGCCGCATTACCGCTTTGCGTTAGGCGTGTGTTCATCAATGGACAGGATGGGATGAATGAATGATGATGATGATGTAAAGGTCAATCATTTGAGTAAATAGCATTGACTTATAAGCAAGATTTACTGAAATAGTAAACAATAAGTACACTCAATAACAAAGATTGGTTTAAGTACTAAACAAAATATTAATTATACCCTAACACATTGAACGCGGAAAACGATGATTAACATGCCATACACATTAAAGGGCACACCGAATATTAACTAGTGAACACAATATAATGTGCTTGATGAGTTATCTGAAGTTGAATCAAAACGAATATACAATTATATTATATATACGCTAAAAAATTTGTTTCAACGATCAAATCTTGGTTAAAAACATTCGAATAGTTTTTTTTTGCGTTAAATAGATTGTTTATTCAAGAAGACCTTTTTGAATAAACAATATATTACATACAATACATACAATAGTGAAATTTGAAATACTTAAAGTTTATATTTTATTATAAGTGCAGAAAGCTAAAAATTTTAAAAATATGGGCTATAAAGTTAAAAAATCGGTTAAAAGCTATAGTGACTTAGTATGTATTTTGATCTGTCATGGTAGAAAAGTCTATACAATGATAGATCGAGTTATATTTGTCAATGAAATATTCATAACGGTCAAAATTCGACCCCTAGGCGATATCTAGTAAAAATATATTTACGCTGTTACTCATGGCATGACGTACTTAGCTGCCATCATACATGAAATTCCAAAGCACGATTAGTCTTTAAATAAACCCTGTTAAATAATTCATTTCGGGATAATATGGTATACAAAAATATAGGTTAGTAATTATCATGGTAAACGGTCTTTATTTTGTGTCAGCCGTGTAGGTTTTCTTAATTTTGAATCTATTCGTATTGTGTACATTTACTTTGTAAACGCAGAGTTTGTTTAAATAAACGACTTCAAAAAGGAGGAGGTCTCAATTCGACGGAATATAATATATTATTTTGTGTATGTTTCATTATAGGTATTTATGAACCGATTTCAATAATTGAGTTGTTGTACTCAAGGTTCGTACAGCTGATTCCAATGTATCTAGGAGTATTGAAGTCGGTAATACTTTAAAATAACTTAATTATTGACCACACATTATAAGTTGCATGCTGTATGTCGTAGCTCGCTTATTGAGGGATGCCTTATACTAAACAATATCACGCTACGAACCATACGAATGGTGTAGGTAGTAAATTATACTTTAAGGCTTATGAAACTTATGAAACGTACAGAGCTAGTAAGTAATAAAAACTTTACTTCTTACCTGCAACATCATAAGATAAATCTGAACAAGATGGTGATTTCACCATTGGAGATCCGAAGTCAGCATTGATAGCTTGCTGCTGCTGTTGAGATGAATTATTTGGTCGTCGTGGAGCACTGTAAGTTTGATGGAGACGAGGAAGGGTCGGAGGACTAGCAGGTAAACAAGAGGGTTTCATTGCAGGGCAAGCAGGATTTTGAGAGCTTGGAGGACAAGGTGGAGGTGGGCACCGAGGTGGCTTTGGCTTTGGAGGACAACATGTAAGGCTATAGGGAGGGCTTGGAGAACTAGTGGGAGGGTTTGGAGGCCGTTTAGGAGCGGGTGGACATTTGGGAGGGGGTGGGCATTTGGGCGGAGGTGGACATTTGGGAGGGGGGGGTGGACATTTGGGAGGGGGTGGTGGGCATTTGGGAGGGGGTGGTGGGCATTTGGGAGGGGGTGGTGGGCATTTGGGCTGTGGTGGTGGGCATTTGGGCGGGTGTGGAGGGCACGTAAGAAGGGGTGGAGGGGATTTGGGAGGACAACAGGGAGGGCATGGAGAGCAACAACGAGGACTTGCAGGGCAACGAGGGGGGCTTGGAGGGGTTGGAGGGGTTGGAGGAGTTGGAGGTGTTGAAGGAGTTGAAGGTGTTGGAGGAGTTGAAGGCGTTGGAGGACAAGTGGGAACATATGAGGGAGGAGATTCTGGGCTACGAGGGCTAGATGGAGTTGAACTGCATGAATCTTTGTATTCCGGAGATGGTGGATTTGGAAAAGACACCACATTTTTCCTATTCACTGGACATTCAAATGAATCGCATTTTGGAAGCTTGTTAGCAGGGCAATCAGTATTTGAACATAAGTAGGGGGCATTCTTTAGAAATTCCTTTGGTTGTGATGTGTTGCAATCTGGACAAGGGCAAGTCACTTTTATGATTCCAGCTTTTATGTCAGATATTTTACCTGGAGTGTAGTTAAGACACTTATAATGAGCCCATTTCCCACAAGCTCCCATACACTGTAATCCATTCTTATTACTAACAGCTTGCAGACAGAATTTACATGGGTTTTTAACTTTACCACATTGTTTATCCATTTTGTTTTTATTGTAATTATTTAGTTTTGTTATTACATTTTTTTGTGTGTGGTGTTTCAAGATGACATTGACAGTTCTTTTTATATTTCATCCAAAGATATAATTTGATCAATCATCTGTCTTATTTCTTGTCTAGTTGCTGGTCATTTAAGAACACCTCTGTGCTTAACATATTTACATATTTGGTATTATCTTTTTCTCATATGTGTAATATCATATAATATATTTTAGTTTATGTAGTCACATGCATCATCAGTTCAGCTAAGAAACGTAAATTTCTACCAAAGATTTAAATAACGCTAAATTTAGTAATCCGCCTGCTTGAGCTTCTTGTACCATAGGTTCTCACTTAGGGCAAAGAAAATCAATGATAGAACGGGGCTTCAGATTTTATGCATATTGAAATTAGTTTCATGTTGAACTGAACGAAATTGTTTGTTTAGCATCCTAATTAACATTTCAACTACTTTTAAATTGCTAACTCGTTTTGTCTGAGCAGTTTACAAAATTTAATTTACTTTTTAAAATTTAATATTAAAATCAATGTTTGCTTGTTCGTATTTTATGCGCTACCGTACCATTCATCCCATTGTCATGAAATTGCATGTATACCATGTAAAAGTATTTTGTCCATCCTGTATCGTGGTCTACGTTGCCAGGGACACAGATAAGAACACAGAATAAGTACTTTTCATCCAGAAAAAAAAAAGTTCCCGGGGGATGGAAAAAATACTTTTATGCGAGCGAAGCCGGGCAAAAGCGAGTTAAACATACAAGTTAGGGTTGTTAAAAAAAAATTAAATAATACAATGAATATTATTTCTGTCGCTTTAGCTCTGTGACAAAGTAACTAACAGCGGCTAAAGCTGCTACAAATTAAGATATAGAAGACTTACTTGATGAAAGTCTCAGTTAAACAATAGGTTTTAATAGCTTAGTAGGTATATTTCTGGTAGTAAGCAGTCATTAGGTATAGATACTTTAATGACTTTCTCTGTTAGCAAAGGGTTGGGAAATCGCAAGTAAAAGCACTGGGAGGGTTTACCGGCACCGACCGGTAAGCACTTACCGTCAGAAAAAATCAATCATGACGTGATTGATTTCGAGATTCAGATAATATTATTATGTCACTCAATGTGCACTCGGTGAAAGTAACTTTAAAAGTTCTTTCATTTTATTAGTAATTATGATTTCATTTTTAAGAGTGCCTAAGTGGTATAAAAATAATGAGTCGTGTTAGTACCAAACTCACACTGTCTCACACCCCTATACATAAACAAAGCTAAATAAGGAATTTCTCATAGCGTTCGTTGTGACTAGCAGGCTAACACCCGTATTTACAAAACAATACTTTGTTTAGCACTGAAGTAACACTAAGCTAAATAAGGAATTTCTCACAGCGTTCGTTGTGGCCAGCTTAGTCATTCACAACCAAAGCTCAGGTTACCCTTTGCTAAGCGAACGCTCTGCATCGAATACTGATCTATTATTGGTCCATTTCCGTTGGTCCGTAAGGTTTCTGCGGTATTTGATTGCTTTGGATTGACAGATGTGCGTATGACATAAATTTTAACACAATAAATAGTACGAGAGCCCGTGATCAAAATGTTTGCTTCATCGATTTACTGTCAAAACAGTACAAAATCGATAAATTTGGTTGTTCTGATTCCAAAATACCCAATTTCAGAATTTTTTCGCGAAACATCTGACCTGACCGCATTTTCAAATATGTTTAAATAGTTTTACCTGATGGACATGGTCTTGGTCGTAGGCCCTCGTACTATAAATTATGTGATGATTTTTGTGTGCTAAAGAAAAATCGGTGTAGTTTGAACATGCAGAGGGAGAAAATATTTATAGAAAGAGGGAAGAATATATTAGAATATTGAAAAGGACTTCATCAATTACAAAAATAAAATCTCAAGGTTACAAGTAATTGACAAAAAGCCGACATTAGAAAACTTCTTTTATTTATTGTTTTGGATTTAAATTTCTAAACGGTGCTAGTACAAAAAGTACAGTATTTACTTCCTTACTGTAATAATTTTAAGAAGTTTGAAACTCTCGAATTACTATTCTCGTAGTTATTGTCCACTGTTCAATCGAAAGTATGAAATAAAACAGCTACGTTCGTCAACTGTCACTCCCACCGGCGCTATGCTTTGCGTAAAATAGCTGTCGGGCTACTTTACTTATGGGTTCCTTTTAATGAACGCTGTTGTCAATTACTCAAGTATTGTTTAAGAATTGAAATTGCCGACTCTATGGGTGTGTCTGGGCTCTCTGTGGGTCCTCATAACATTGTTTGTGAATACGGGTGAATACTTAAATGTCACTGAATGAAAAGAGGTCACTTGAACAGGACTTCATCATTTACAAAAATAAAAATATAATCATAAGGCCACAAGTAATTGACAAAAAGCCGGTATTAGAAAGCTCATTTTAGTTAATTTTATTATTAATAACTGTTATTGGAAGGAGTTTGACGATCTCGAATTACTATTCTCATAATTATTGTTCCCTGTTCAATCAAAAGTTTGAAGTAAAACAGCAATTTTCATCAACTCCCACCGACGCTATGCTTTGCGTAAAAAATCTGTCGAGCTACTTTACATAAGGGTTCCTTTTAATGAACGTATAGCTTTGTCCATCGCTCAAGTATTTTTTAAGAATTGAAATTGCCGGCTCTGTATTGTGTCCGGGCTCACTGTGAGTCCTCATATCACACACACAGACACGCAAGCACGCACGCACGCACGCACGCACGCACGCACGCACGCACGCACGCACGCACGCACGCACTAACACACGCACGCACGCACGCACTCAGTCAAGCAAAACAATAAAAATAAAATGCTTATTACGATGACAGCGACACACTGTACAAACCTAAGAGCAATAATTACTATTGCTCTTAGGTACAAACTGTAGCGTCACCTATACCCAAGATACAGGCTACCTGCCTAGTTTGGGTATCAGTTTCAGCACCTACTATAATTATAACTAGTAAATGTTTGTGAAGAGAGAGAGAGAACATGTATGAAACTTCTGTGTCCAATAAACGGTTTTATTTATCATATAATTGTTTGTGAATACGGATGTTAGTTTAACTACTTGGCTACTACTGACATTATAGTGTTGACAAGGTTAACCATGCTTGAAGTACCTATCTAATATAAAAAAAATATTGTAGCATCTAAAAAAACTCAGCAAACACAAAACTTTTATGCTGGCACTTCATGCTCGGAGCCTCGGACGAGGCGCTTAGGCGATAGCCACTCCGTGCAGTTCAGTCACCAGTGTTGCCACCTAACCTTTGAGGACGCAGTAAAAATCTCCGTTACAGTAGTGGCGGGCGATTGTGAAACATTCTAATGGAATAAATACGATTATGAAGATGCGTCGAGATATTTAATTGGATAGAGTATTTAATTGAGGAATTATTCATTTCATTTATGTAACATCACACAAGATAGATATCGTCCAAAATATTACTAGTGAAATTTAGGCACAGTAATATACTTCTATCTACCCCTTTTGGTAACGCAGCGTGAATATACGTACATAAAAAAAATACGTGTGCGCCCGATAGAAGTAATAAACTAATACGACTGGCGCTGTGGGTTAGAGTGAGAGAGGAGGAGCCTGCCTACCGCTGCCATATGCGTGAGAGAAAAGGAAGCCAGACAGATTGGCGTCGTAACGTGTTACGTAACGAAGCGGTTTCCCATAAGAAGTTATCACTTCAAAAACGTTTAGGGGCTTAAAAAAGAAATGAAGTTTATAGGTGTCGTCAAGGTCTACAAATCATTTTGTATCTTAAATATGAAATATTGGAACTGAGAAATATCTTTAGCACAGCTCCACAAAAAAGTTCACCGGACTAGACCATGTCAGAATCTGTGATCTGTTTAACCTATGGTCATGGCTTTCACGCCGTCGCCGCGTCGCGTCATGGCAGACACACGAAAAAACGCAGTGGCCCGGAACCTCAATATTGGCGTTTTCGTCTTGTTTTTTGAGGTTATGGAAAGATGGTGATGAGGTCAAATGGACCACAGATTTTTTTAGACTGACCCAAAAACTTAACTTCATGTAGGTAATATAGTTTTAAAAAATATCAATTTTACCAGGGTGTGGGGGTTATCGGGTTAAATAGTAGAGGGGTTGGATGGTTAAGTGGTAAAGACCTCTTAAGGTATACTTATATATTTTTGGATCAAGAGGTCAAATAATTACGTGGTAATTGGTATTTTGTGGTGAAAATTCGTTACAATACAATTATAAGCAATTACTAGGTTTTAGACCTACTTTTGGAGGTTATGTTATGAAAAAACCCTGGGTGATGGGATTGAACAGATCACAGATTCGGATTCAGTGACCCCAAAATCATAGGATAGACACCAAAGATACGGTCTAATCTTGGTCTAGTCCAGTGCACAATTTCTTTTTTTTTAATAGAGCTGTGTAATTCATAATTTACTAAAATACGGCATTCGTTAAATTTTATATATATAAATGGTCGAATCTCAATCGACTATGAAATAATTCTAGGGGCAAATGTTTTGATTAGTTGGCACCACTCCAATTCCAAACAAAGTTGAAGTTGACGTTGACACTTGACAGAGTTGACAGCTGGTTTTGAGGTTATTACCTACTAAATTTGTGTTAGGTTCATAGGTTAGGTTAATTCAATATATAAACTAAAATAAAAATAATAAGAAAATGCCGTTCATGAAAGGGAGAGCTCCTATTCGGCGTACATTAAACTACTTAAATGCTTGCAGACTGGTCTTGAAAGATAAAATCAAGATATTCTCAGTAGCCTATAACATAAGCGGTCAGAATAACACAGGAGCCAAAGATTTCGTCTTTTGGTATTTACCACAAATTCAGTACAAAAATCCAGACGTACAAGTAGCGACTTTCAAGAATTTAACGCCATCGCCTTTTATTAAATGCTATTTCGAAGATGGCAGACGAATCTTGGTTGACATCGATAATAAATCAAAAGAGGATATATTAGATCATTTGATTAACACTGTTGGTAAGTTTTGTATATGTTTATTTGGTAGTCATTATATCGATGGTTATTTTTTGAGCAAATAATGGACATAATAATAATTAATAATAACTTCACACATCTCACACACGGCCGGCCCAAACTAGGCAGAGCCTGTACTATGGTAATCAGACTGCTGATAAACATATTTATTTATTTTTAAATACATACATATTATAGACAAATTACACCCAAACACAGAACAAATGATTATGCTCATCACATAATTATTTGTCCTGGGTCGGAACCGAACCCACGACCTCTGGCTCAGCAGTCAGGGTCACTAACTACTAGACCAACAACATCCAGAGATTTATTATTTAGACACCATCCCAGTCAAAACTTACAGCCAAATAATGCATATTTGATGTCATCTAACATAAAATGCAAATAATAATACTCAAAAGTGAGCTAATCCTGGACCTTAATATTTAATTAAACAGGCCTATTGACAGTGTTTTCTTCTTGTATATACTATAATAGCAGCGCCCCGCAGTTTCACCCGCGTAAGTCCTGAATATTGGGATAAAATGTAGCCTATGCATTAATCCAGGTCTCCAGCTATCTACATACCAAGTTTCATCACAAATCGGTTCAGAGGTTTTTGCGTGAAAGAGTAACAAACATCCATCCATCCATCCAAACTTTCACATTTATAATATTAGTGGGATAAAAATATTTAAAACTATGTAAATGAATGTTATATCGATATTTCAATTAACAATCAGTTCTCTTATATACTGTACTGACTTCAACTGCTTGCAGATTGATAGGTATATAATTTCTTAATACGGCTTAGATAACAGCATATACTTAAACTGAATAATTTTATACTTGCTGACCTAACATTCCTGTTTCAGCTTAAATAAATTACCTAAAAAGCATAACTTATTTTGAGAATTTTAGTCAATGTTCCAACTATTTTATTATGTACTAGCAACCCGGCCCGGCTTCGCACGGGTACAAATTATACACCAAATCCTTCCTCATGAATCACTTTGTCTATTAGTAAAAACCGCATGAAAATCTGTTCAGTAGTTTTTCAGTTTATCGCGAACAGATAGACAGACAGACAGACACGGCGGGGGACTTTGTTTTATAATATGTAGTGATATCTAGTGATACTAAACATTATCTTACTTAATATGAATAATGAAAAAAATTAATTGCAGAATTGATTCCAGTTATCCTTAAGTGATTTACTTTCCAATGAACAGTATTTATTTTTATTTAGATCTTAATGTTAAAATGGTTATTTTATATTCATAATGATATATTAATAATTAAACTAAAGCTATTTAAATTTGATTTTTAATGGGCATGTTAAATATTAGCGTATACTATACATAAATATAAACTTTAGTAGCAATGTTTTGACTATACTATGTAATGTATACGCTCCCGTAACATGGTCTTGGCCCTTGCCTGAAAATCAGCTTTGGCAATACTTGTATTATAGAAGCATTATGCTGAGGCGGGGGCATTTTCTGACTGGCACAATGCATATTTTTTATTAGGATAAGTGCGTGTAAATATTTTTTTGTTTATCAATACTATTTATTTAGACCTATCATTTATATGTATTGTGTTGGAGAAATAAACATTTTTCTTTCTTTCTTTCTAATGAAAAGCTTAATAAAAATCATTAAATATTAATTTATTATTGAATCATTGTATTGTTAAGAATTCTGTATGTAGTTCACATAATGTTCCTGAATATCATAGACACAAATCTATATAAATTCAAATTGCTGGAGCAAAATAAATAAATTTGAATAAATCGGTATCTATTAAATACATTTTGCTTTTCAGGCAAATCCAAAGAAGTACTTGCTGCAGAAGCTATAGCTGCTGAAAAGAAGGACAATCCCGCAAACTTTGGCATTGGTTGTGATCGTCCTTGTATATGTGAAGTGTACGGGCAAATACCCTGTCCCGGTGTAGTGCCGTTACCTAAGTTTATGAGAGGAAAATATAAGAATCAAACTGATTAAGCTACTGTAGCATAGTATTTTGAAATTTTGATATTAGTTGTAAATATTTAGATTAAATAAAAATCTATTATAGTTGTTTCTGTTGTTTATTAACCCTGTGTGAGTCAGTTTTAGTTTATGTTGTTGCAGGAAACCACATGATTTTGTTTGAAGTGTATCAATTACAAAGCCTAAATTAGTTTTAAAGTAAATGCAATATAAATACTTACTGTACTGTTTATACTTTTATTTCATGTTTATAAAAGCAAATTTGAAATTATTCCTGTGAGGTAAAAAATTAAAAAAAAGACAAGTAATCAAAAAATAAAAACAGCCTAGTGCAAGTTGAACTTGCTTGAAGAGGGTCCTGCAAGATGAATATGTATCTACCATTGTTTTTTTTCACAAAGATAACATTGTAGTCGAAGAATATGTTCTTCCAACTGCTATTGTAAGGTGTACGTTACCCCAGCTGGAAAGTTGCTCCTAGAGTGATATGAGTGGAACGTATAATTAGTGCTTAATCTGCTGTAAATGTGCGCCGCATAAAAAAATTGTGCCTGCTGTCGTTTTCGAAAAAAACGGAATAAACGATTCCTGCTGGGGTAACGTTCTTCCAGCAGGAAAATTCTAAACTAGTTATCGCAGAGAGAAATTTTGTGGATGGGCTGAGAGCTTATATTTGTGCTAAAATGTGGGCCGAAAATATAATTTGTGCGTCTTCAGGTTTTCGAGAAATTCGTTTTCCTGCTGGGGTAACGTTTTGCAGAATCGTGTATCTCAAAAATTATTGTATGTGCGCCTATAGAATAAACATACACGAGTAGCTCTTAATTTGTGCTAATTTGTGACAGAATAATATTTAAGAAAATATTTATAATTTTCAAGCAATCGTGCTTTTTTGAAAACCCAAAAAAATATCGCAGCGCCTAAACGAGAAAACGCAGAAGCTCGCTGAAAACTGTATTCAGTGCTTCTTGACGCCTCTAATCACCATAATAAGTTTCAAGAGTGTACATACATGCGTTATTGAATAATATTACTAAAAGTCAAAACGATGGTGTCATAACTTTGACTTCAACATGCAAAAAACTGGCTCAACCCAAAATGTGTAGGTGTAAACCAAAAATTAGTGCCTTTAGTCAATAATATATAGTAAAAATATCCAGCTTGTATGTTTCGCATCAAAAATCAAAACATTAAACAACGGCTGGTTATCCGACCAAATTCGAATGGCTACAAAAAAGCGACGGATTCGTACATATCGATGACCTTCGATGAACTTTACTCACGAACCGGTTGAAATTTGTTATGCCTGAGTACACTGAAGTAGAAAAGAAGTAAAAGAATAAACTTGTTATTGGATTATATTCTACTGGCTGTTCCCGTGACTTTGCACATGATTAAGTACATTATAATAAAAAGTAGCCTAAGTGCTATTCCAAGGTATAAGCTATCTTCATTCCAAATTCCATTAAAATACATTCAGTATTTTTTGTGTTAACGAAGGATAATATATATATCCAGACACTGCCTTTCTAATATTAGTAGAAAAAGTACTATAAAGACCAAGAATTTGATAAGCGGTTGTTTTAAAAAATATATCTAAGTTAGTTCAAGAAATGTGTGATGAGTACTACAAACAGTAGAATCCAGCGACGCGAGAAATATAATATTATGCCACAAGTAATAGTCTACTTAGTAGAATAGACAAAATTGTACAGGGTTAAGAAAATGGTATAGTTTTCAGAGTTGTATTTAGTGTAGGTATAGGTATACCTACACTAAATACAACTCTTGATTATAGGTGTAATCAACCGCACAAAGATATGTGTTGAAACAACGTGTTATTATATGCCCGCTATTACTTAAGTGGGATATATAACCTACGTACATTATATTGAAGCTGGTAAAGGGCTGTCACATAATTTTGATTTGGTGGCGTTTTAGATATTTATGTGTTATTCCACGTCAGATGACAATGTTGTTACGTATAGGTATAGTATAAATATGTTGTTATGTTATTATTTATATGCCGACCAAATACCATCAGATAATTTGTGCACTTTCGATATTTACATTTCATTATGCGGTTTACTATACTGCCCTCCTTATTGCAAACGCAGTACTTGCAAAATGGTGTTAAAGTATTTTTTGAAATCTTAGCAACAAGTCTATGTTATATAACTTTTGAAGTGTACTTAAAAAATCAGAAAAAAATCAAGCTTTCTATTGACATATTTATTTCTTTACTTTAATGTCTCATTTGGATAAAATGCACAGTACTGCATTTTCATTTCCCATCTGGGCTTGTGAGCTTTACAGTATCACTAAGGCCAAATGGAGTATTTCTGTTTATTACTGCAAAATCACCTAGCACGTGTTCAATACTGCGTTTTTAGTTAATGGTTCCGTCCGCGAATGACATCGACGCACTGATTTGCTAGCACGAAACGCGGCACTGTATACTAATACTGCATTTAGTTTTAGCAGCGCAAAAGTGGCTCTTTGTTATGCTCGCTACACTCAAACGCATTATTGTAGAATACTGCGTTTGGCTTTAGTTAGTATTCGTTTCAAAAGAAGTTATATGCTAAACTAAGTTACATTATACGTATCAAGTACTGCACAACCTTCTAGCACATGCTGAATGCTGCAGATCTTGTTAACAAAAGCAATGTTTTTGTGTAAGTGCTACGTTTCTCGTTAAATAAAAAACATGTTTATAATAAAAAAAATCAGTAGAATATTTTTTTTATGTATAGATTAACCCCCTAAGATGTCATTTTTGCAAAAAAGTGAAAATCACATTAATGTCGAGTACTGCAAGTACAATTAGCAGGGCAGTATACTAACATGCTATATCTGAATCTATAAGCTAAATTACTCATAAGAAAATTATTTATCTGTGATTTAAAATTTAATATTTTTTTATACAATTTACATAGGTTTAATTACCAATATTATAATTATAACTGCTCTGTGATTTTCTGTGATTATGCGATTTTACTGTTTGTATTTCAAAACTGATCTGTGATTTTAAATAATAATTACTACACAAAGTACAAATAATTTTATTGAAATATTTATGTTCTAATATTTATAGGTAGGTAATTTGATCTGTGATTTAATGCCATAATTACTCTAAGAATCAAAATGAAGAGAATAAAAATTATAATTGCTACATCAACAAGCTCTTTCATTTGACATGGTCACAAGATGCATTTAATATATTTTTTAATCAGCCCGCAAAATTAGGTCATATAAATGCCAACAAACGTTTGAACGGACAACAGCTTAGGTATAATACGTTCAATAAAGGAGGTCATCGATATGTATGAATCCGTCGCTTTTTTGTAGCCATTCGAATTTGGTCGAATAACCAGCCGATGTTTAAATGTTTTGATTTTTGTTTATATCTACTTAAATGCGAAACCTACAAGCTGGATATTTTTACTATATATTATTGACTAAAGGCACTAATTTTTGGTTTACACCTACACATTTGGGTTGAGCCAATTTTTTGTATGTTGAAGTCAAAGTTATGACACCATCGTTTTGAATTTTAGTAATATTATTCAATAACGCATGTATGTACACTCTTGAAACTTATTATACTGAATACAGTTTTCACCGAGCTTCCACGATTTCTCGTTTAGGCGCTGCGATATTTTTTGGTTTTTCAAAAAAGCACGATTGCTTGAAAATTATAAATATTTTCTTAAATATTATTCTGTCACAAATTAGCACAAATTAAGAGCTACTCGTGTATGTTTATTCTATAGGCGCACATAAAATAGTTTTTGAGATACACGATTCTGCAAAACGTTACCCCAGCAGGAAAACGAATTTCTCGAAAACCTGAAGACGCACAAATTATATTTTCGGCCCACATTTTAGCACAAATATAAGCTCTCTGCCCATCCACAAAATTTCTCTCTGCGATAACTAGTTTAGAATTTTCCTACTGGAAGAACGTTACCCCAGCAGGAATCGTTTTTTCCGTTTTTTTCAAAAACGACAACAGGCACAAATTTTTTATGCGGCGCACATTTACGGCAGATTAAGCACTAACTATACGTTCCACTCATATCACTCTAGGAGCAACTTTCCAGCTGGGGTAACGTACACTATTGTAAGTTTGCACGCACAATATTGAGAGATTTAGGTACCATGTTCTTTTGAGGCAATATACTTCTTATAGGTTTCCTGTAAGTAAATAACTATTTTATGTATTTTTGTCATAATTTTAGGCTCAGTTGTTTTGGAGATAATAGTGGGAGGATTTTTTAATGAAGGAAGTGCATGCGGTTATTAGTTTGCAGATTCTGCCTTTCTGTCGTTTGGTGATTACTATAAAAGGAGTTTAACGATGTTGTAGTAAGGTTAGGTGTAAAATAATAACTGCCTTATATTAAGCACGTTACATGCTTTGTATAGCTTCG
Organism: Euplagia quadripunctaria; assembly: GCA_963859945.1. Classification (NCBI taxonomy): domain Eukaryota; kingdom Metazoa; phylum Arthropoda; class Insecta; order Lepidoptera; family Erebidae; genus Euplagia; species Euplagia quadripunctaria. Next base: position 12,362,740 of record OY982582.1, on the reverse strand, counting down.
TAGTAGGAAAAAATATTGGTCGGAATGTCGCAACTTTAATATGGCTCTGTGAGCTATCTCTAGTGGCTTCAGAATGGTTTTTTGCTGCACCTACCCAGCTATACACACAGTAAATATGGTAATTGACTGACAGTGCGTAGTAATCATTTTGGATGCTGAAAGAATTGGGTACGTTTCGTAATGTTTTGCAGATGTATAAAAGCTTTCGGATACGACCTGATAGAATGTTTATATCATGCTCCGCGCCTTTTCCCAAATAAGTTGGGGTCGGCTTACAGTCTAACTACATTACTAGCGTACAGACTACCAAAATAATGCACTGTTACGAGTTATAAAGGGATAATTGAAAAATACAAATAATATAATTTATTGTCTATTTTTGTTATTTATTGAGTTATAAAGGTAGATATAGAATAATATAATAAATATATTAATCACACCATTTAATAATCATGTAATATTTACTGTAAACGCAACATTATATGTTTAAGTATATAGACGCTGCATGTTACGTCCGTGAGTCACCATGGGTTCCAGTCGAAAACCAGCGCCGGGCTTTCGCTTGGCACATGCTGAACTGTGAGACAACAATACAATAGTGAGACACAGAATAAGTTATCTAGAAAAATTGTTAGCATCCTAACTAGGTACATTATTAGGGAGTAATGTCCACTATTTATTTATTAAAGAGAACGGTTTCTGCTAACGTATGTTTCAGGGAGGCCCCATTAGTTTCTAACTAGTAAAAGCTCTCTTTTTTTTTTTTTTTTTATTTTCTTTTTTACAAGACTTCGCGCCGTTCACTTTTATAAATAAGGTACATGTTCCTAGTGCTACGAGTCCTAATGGGTGGGTACTATCTTATAATTAAGTGTCTCTGACTGTGCCAAATAAAATTTTCTTTCTTCTTAACTACGATACGGCCGAACTTTGATATTTTACGTGAAGCGACTGCCATCAGACCTCCACAACCCAAGTACCAGGCGATATCGAAGTTCTGTAGTTAGACCATGTTGTCGGTTGTTTTAGGGCTTCAACTACCCGTAACGAATGCCATAGATGTTTGTATGGCACCCGGGACCGACGGTTTAACGCGCTCTCCGAGGCACGAAGGGGTCTCAATGTGTTGAGAATGGTCTACCATCTTAGACTGACTTGGCTAGTATTATTTAACTTTGTAATGTGCTAACCTACTCGGTTACCACTTAGCCACGAGCCCCTCTGATAGAATATTTATATGCTGTCTATAATTTATTTTTTTAAGTCACAAGAATTCATATGTGTACCAATTTTCAAGTTAATCGGTCCAGTAGATTCGAAGCAAATTGGCTATGGCAGATCTTCAGACAGAGGCAGGATTGAAACTATAAGGTTTTCGTTTTTTTGTTGGGACATTCGGAAAAGGTAAAAAAGCTTATCGGTTCGCCTAGCTGAGAGTACAGGGGAGAAATTTGGCCAGTTGATGTTCCAGTCCTAGTGGCCTCTCCAATCACAGGACGGACATACAAGTACGCGGCCTTTTCGAGCTACTGCGTCTTATTCCCATTTCCTCCTCCTGCGCTCTATCCTTTTTCCTTACCCCAATTTACCTTCTTCCGTTGTCTTATCTAAAAACGGTTAAATTCCCGTTGGCGTCAGGTACCAGGCCGACAATAAAATAAACCAGCCCAAACAAAATGAGGAAAAGAGCAGGAAGAGGAGTACAGACGAGAAAAAGAAAGAAAAAAGACTGTGTCGCCATCTCCGGATTCTTTAAAATTTTTTTTACTAGCAACCCGCCCCGGCTTCGCACGGGTACAAATTATACACCTTCCTCATGAATCACCCTCTATTAGTGAAAACTGCATGAAAATCCGTTCAGTAGTTTTTCAGCGAGGGATGTGTTTGTTAAGAACCAATAGAATCACTTCATTTACCTAGGCTCGCTCAGCGCCCGCTTTTGTGCGGAAACGGCTTAGCGGAGCGTGGTTTTTGTACATACAAAACAAACGAGGGATGTGTAAGAGGGATGTGTGCTAGGGATGAACGCGAGCGAGAAACTGCTAGCAGTCACTAGACGGTGTTTGTTAGAAGTCGATGTGTATTGTACGAAACCATCTGCGAATATCTGGACACCAGTTCGCAGAGGGTTTCAGCAGAGGAATGGGGACAGCACAAAACGCTTTTTGTGCTGTCAATAAAATAAGCAGAGCTGCCTGTCTATATCCTATTGTTGTCTTTGAACTGAACTGAGACGCAAGCAGGGGGCAGTGGCGAACGCGCTCCTCTCCCACCATACCTTCTCCCCGCTCGCTCACATCTGAAAAGAGCCCGCTACACATCTCAAAGTAGTAAAATAAGATGTTATATTGTGTGCGCGCGAGTTGAATGCAGTCGGGGCCTGAGGTGACGGCCAGGAGCATCTCCCCCTCTGCCCGCGAACTTCGCCTCGAACGCCCGTAAACTTCCCCCACCGCCGCCCTCGCCTCACACGCCAGCAGTGTGCCCCGAGCTCTGCATTCGAGTCGTGCGACTATTTTACCTATATGACTTGCTAGGATTTTCGACTACCTTAATCACGGAGACAGACCGTACAACTAAGAAAGAAATGAAAAGTAATAAGGTACCATTTAAGAAATAAGGCAGGTAAACAGTACTTCATGTCCTATATTTCATACGTACACACTTTTTTAGACGGGCCTTTTGGTCTTGGGATGGCCGTATGTGAGGTGTCATAAGTTATTATATTATATAGTTATTATATGATTATATTATTCAATGAAATCTAATTTTAAAAAGTTTCACTTAGCAAAATACATAAAAAAGAATTATAATATTATCCTCATATCTTGGTCACTCATGATAAATTTTGGTTTTATTTTTTGAATATCCAGTTAAGATCCAATGGTTCTTCTTATTTATTTTACTTATTCACATATATAATAGAATGGCTTCTAGAATACCTTCCGTGTTTTAGTCTCATTATTAATTTTCAATGGACCTTAAAATAATCGAGATTTTACAAGGTAAACTATCAAAGCAGCGGCGATAAATTGCGTGTTTCTAAATGCGTCGAAGCTTCTCGCTTTTTCGTGAAAGAATAGTTTATTGTTCACTTCCTCTCCTCGAGGAAAAGTGTGGTAGAAAGTCCAGTCATTTGTCGTGGCTTTATTTATCTCCTGGAACATAAAGAGATTAGGCATTTGGTGATATCGTTATATTTAAAAAAAACTATAGTTAACAAGGGGACAGCCAGGTCCTTGCTTTTGTATTCAGATATAATGAAAGAAGTTTTGCAAAATTACCATGGTGCCTCTAATAACCACCCAAAAATGTCTACCAGCTATCCTAACGTTACGTAACTACTTATGTTACTATCTGTTATGGTTAGTCATTGCACCTAAATAGCAAACTACTATAAATTATAGTACACTACTGTACTGTACTTAAAGATGTTTGTTACTCAATCGCGATGTTGCCGCTGAATTTGGACGGAATTTGACACAGATACCTACAGATGGATCACATTCGGGATTAACCACATTGACTTTGGTTACGATCTGCTAATGATATCCAGGGAACTACGTAGGTATACTGACACGCGTCCCAAAGTTGAAGAGCAGCAAGAGAAAGTTTGTTTAGCTTAAATTACTTAGTTGTTAAATGGTACTAGTGCAAAAGTCTCACATCAATAGACAACACAAATTCAGGGATTTTCTCCTTTTTCTTGGTAGTGGGTCCGGCAATAATTATATCTGCGTCTTTCAATGCCTCTGGAGTTTTTATCACTTGCACCATTTTGGTGGATGATTTTTCACATATGTGTTTGCTATCTTCCAACAGGAGAGGACTGACTGGGCATGTCTGTCAATAGATATTTTACGTTTCGTAACAGTATGAAATGCTAGGTTTTGCCGCGGGAAAAAACTAGCATTTTATAAAAATTTATGGCATTTGGGCCGTACTAATGCACACGGTATATATTGTAGGTGCAATATACATACATAACAAGGCATAGCGTGTGCGATTGTGTGCTTTTATTGTGGGAGAGCCATGCTTCAGCACGTATGGGCCGGCTCGACTCCGCTCGATACCACGGCCTCACAAGAAACCGGCAGTGAAGCAATGCTTGCACTGCATTTCGCCGCGTGAGTGAGGTTACCGGAGGCCCTAACCCTTCTCTCTCCCTTATTCCCGTCCTTCCCCTCCCCTCTCCCCTCTTCCCACTCTTCCCCCCCTCCACCTCTTCTCCTACTCACACCCTTGTGCCCTTGGGCAGCAGTAGTCATTTACCATCAGGTGACCCGTCTGCTCGTTTGCCCCCTATAACATAAAAAAAAAGATTTGTAATGTATCCACACTTTTTTGCATGTAAAAACCTGCATTTATATCAGGGTTAAAAAACCGAATCTGGTATTATTATTGTAGAATATGTAAGAAGTGGTATACAAGGAACGCGGCGATGAAATCCCCGAAACCTGGAACCATTTCTGGCAAGCGTGTCTACTTTGTACTTGGAGGAAGGGTGTAACCGAAGTTACATACCTACGCTTTAACAATGTACAGTGGCGTAGCTAAGTAACCAAAGGCCCTGGGGCAAAAAATAAACAAGGGCCCCAAATAACTATTCAAAATCTTTTGTTCCGTATTCGTGTTCCGTTTTAATTTAATTAAATTTTAACATAAATAGTGGTTTAGTTACAACTCTAGTACAAACCTGATAACTTCTGGTTCTAAAAAATCTAGTTTATTTATATTCCGAATGTGCGCGAAATTTTCACTAGTTCAATTTATAGTTTGTAAGTCAGAGTCTGAGGGCCCCCCTAAGCTTGGGGGCCCCGGGGCACTGCCCCGTCTAGCCCTCCGGTAGCTACGCCACTGACAGTGTAGTAACGGTATGAGGGTGCTGTGCTGTGGCTACAAAAGGGTCAAAAATTATCCAAGCAGCTCTAGGCACTCAAAACAATAAACAAAGAGGGTGCTGAAATGTTCTTATTTGATATAAACCCAAAAAATGTGAACACACTTACTTTACAACAGCACTTAAACTTCAAATGGGCTCCAAGCATAGGACAAAGAATTAGATAGTCATTGAGGACCTGGTGGGGTGCGCCAACATAAGCTATGTTCAAATCTTTTATTTGCCCGTAGTCTTCCTGGAAAGTATATTTTATTTGTATTATCACAATACTTTAGCTTACATTCAAAATTGACATTTTTGTTTTTTTTTTTTTGAGGTGTAATTAACGACAGTAGGTATCTAAAACACCCGTCTTTTATTACTTTTTATTGACGAAAAATATGCTGATTCCTCTAGTGTTGCAAGCATCCATATGCTATGGTAGGAAAAATAGGTATTTACAACATTCAGATAACCTTTTTATTTTTTAACACAATATGGACAGACGACCTTGGTAAAGATCGCAGGTCGACGGCGGATGCAGGCCACTTCCAACCCACCGTCTTAGAAGTCATTGGGAGGCTTAAGTCCAGCACTGGACATGTTGTGGCTGTAATAATGATTATGATGATGATGCACAACTGGAGGAGTTGATGTTAAAAAAAGGGCATCAATGAACTCAACAAACTCTTACTAATATTGACATGATTGTAGCTAGGGACTGGATGCTGGCGTGTCTCCTGGACCTCATACACACCACAGGGACTAAAGAATGTTTGGCGAACCGTCTCATACATCCGTGTGTTAGTGATGACACGAATATTGTATCAGCCATTTCTGAGTATACTCTGAAAAAAATTGAGAATTTGATTGACATTTTTGGATTTTCGAAGATGAAAAGCATACGTTTTTATTCATTAAGGAACAACTTACTAGTAAGTATGTAAAATTAGGTTAGGTATATTTACTTTAAAAACACAGATTGTTGTTGCTGGCCTATATGTTACCTATATTTTGTGAACATTTAACAAGTAAACGTAGGTATAATTTAATTATTTAAATGAAATGAACGATATTTATTAGTTATTCAACAAAGTCATCTATTCCTCCGACATTCGATAAATAGGATAGTATTTTTGGTTCATCATTCTGGAAACACTGTCGGAGAGTAAGGTATCCGGTCTACGAGTAAGAAACGGGAACGAATGTAGAAAAAAAAATAAGTATTTGTCTATTGAAGGTGTAGGATTCTGGAATTAGCGACTAGTTTTGGGCCAGACAGAAGACCTTACTCAAGGGGTCTTGCCGTGTCAGGCGGGTCACTAACGTCACCGAAATAGACACGGGAGTTGCACTGTATACCTTTATGTGTATTTAGTGTGGTATAGCAAACCGTAGTATATACCTAACAATACATCGTCTATAGTTTATTTCCTGAATCGGAGTTTTCTCACACTTACCTGCCATTAAAATCGTGCTCCCAGTCAAGTTTCTCTACGATGTGGACATCAGACGCTCCCAACATTGACACAGCTTTTGACACGGCCATACGCAGTATAGGTTCATTGTGGTCTTCCAATATCATTACTTTTGTACATTTTAGTAAATCCTGGAAAGGCGAGAAGAAACATACATATACAGGGTGGTATAGAAAAGTGTAATCATAATTTGGGGTCGTATTGTGGACCCCGTAAATAACTTTTGTATTGTGCATGACATATTGTAAAATTCAAATAATTTATTTGTATTTTTAATTTTTAAATGTATTGTATTATTTATAGTTATTATGCATTCAAACACAATAATATGATTGTTTCTGAATAAATAAACTATGAAACTATGAAAACGTAAAATTCGTGATTTTTAATACAGAAATTTTATTTTGAAACTGACAAATAATTGGTAATATAAATAAATGAAATAGATATTATGTTATTTCATATTGTTATCGGAAATGTATATCCGTCAATATACAGAATTCCTAGGAATTGTATATAATGCCTAAAATGGAAGTGTGTAAAATAAATTTTATTTTACATATTACCTAGGAATTTTAATACATTCCCTTAACAGCACTCGGAAATTTGCTAAATTCGGAAATTTGTTAAAAAAATAGTGGGATGTTGCTACTGCGGTTTTAAGTACAAGTACATAAAATTAATAAACAATCTCAGTAAGATTTATTCTCAAAAAAATATAAAACACTTTCATTGTAACATGTGCATGATTTATAAAGCAAGAGATTTGATTTCAGTCTACCGTATTTATTTTATCCACTAATTTTATGGTATATGTTAATTCCTAAAAGGGAAATGTATGTATTAAAGAATCATTGGCAACTTATTTTATACATTTTCTAAATTGGCTCGGCATTGTACCTACAAAAGGTACTAGAAAATGCATAAAATAAACATATACCATAGAATTAGTAAACTTAGGAATTTTAAACAATTCCTAGGGGTCAGGCATTTCAAGAGGGTAGCATATGTATATGTATAACATAACATAAACACATAAGACTGTATGTATTTCAAGCTCTTGGCTAACAATATTTGAAGTAGCAATTTTGTATGGGAAAGCTGACAAATTATTCTCAGTAGGTAGTAACGACGAACTTAAAAGGGTTATGAGGAAAACCGAAGTACCCTTTTGGGAAGTTGCTTCGATTTATACACATATGCTGACAGTGGGAGAGCCATGCTTGAGACCGGCTCGACCGGAGTGATACCACGGCCTCACAGAAAACCGGCAGTGAAACAATGATTTCATTGCTTTTCGCTGAGTGAGTGTGGTTACCGGAGGCCCTAACCCTTCTCTTTTCCTCTCTCCCTTCCTCACTCCTTATTCCCGCCCTTCCCCTACTCCCACCTTAAAGGCCGGCCACGCACTTGTGACTTTTGAGTTGTGTGGTAGTCATTTACCATTAGGTGACCCGTCTGCTCGTTTGCCCCCTATGCCATAAAAATATATATATAAATATATAAGAAGAAGCGAGGTGAGGTGCAATTCACCCACATCCCTTATAACTACACGCTATACCAGACGGTTATCGAAGGCGAATGACATTGAATTTTATATCGGCTCTTAATTCGATAGATTGGGAAGAGATTAAGGCGCGCAATGGTTTGCCTGCTCTTATGGCTCAGACTATTATTAATATAATTAGTTGTAAGATTGACATTTGTTTTCCGTTAAAGAAAACAAGTAATAATATTAGGACGGACTCATCGTGGGTGACACCAGACATTATAGATTACAAATTATTGCTATTCGAATTTATTGACATTAATATGCGGTATTCCAATGATATAATTAATAATATTATCTCTGACATGAAAGAATATTATACAATTATGTCAAAAAATGATATCTAACTCGAACAATACTTCGAAGACAATGTGGACATTGATAAATAAGGAAAGAGGCAAATGCAACGTGCCTCACTTAGACTTCACTGATATAGTCAAAGATTCGAACGGTAAACTATATCCGACAAAAAAAAAAAACAGCGGTAGATGCCATAAACGTGACCAATAACCCTATAACTCTCTTTGCGGATGACAGTACAATTACGATCAAGTGTAAAGATAAAAACACTTATGAAACCGACATAGGCAACACCTTGAACACTGTTATGAGCTGGTTAAATGCTAATAATTTGAGGGCTAATATAGGTAAGACAAAACTTATGAACTTTAGTCAACGGAACCCAACACAAACTAACATCACTGTAGGCTATAATAACCAAACAATCACAGAAACTGACATTACAAAATTTTTAGGACTGTACATTGACAATAAATTAACATGGAAAGCACATATTGATTACTTGTGTAAGCGTATAAATAAATCAGCATATGCTCTGAACAACCTTGCAGGCAAAGTAAATGACACGACGCTCATAACAGCTTATCATGGCCTTGTAGCCTCTGTCCTCAGAATCGGAATTATTTTCTGGGGAAACTCCACAGATAAAGAACTAATTTTTAAAGCTCAAAAACGGTGTATAAGGGCTATGTTTGGCTTAAGAACTACTGACAGTTGTGTGCCTTTCGTCAGAGAGTACAATATCTTGCCACTACCTTCGATCTATATTTTTGAAGTATCTGTATTCGTGAAACAGAATTCTCAACGTTTTGAATTGGCAGCTGACGTCTATAATCGTCCCCAAAGAGATGCAACTAGACTCCACTTGCGTAAAATGAACATCTCAATGATGCATAAGAGCATCTTTCATATGGCTCGCGTCATTTATAATAAATTACCAAAGGAAATAAAGAAAAACGATATTAATATTTTTAAGCGTAAATTAAGTACTATGCTCTCTGAGAAATGCTACTATATATAGCCTAACAGATTTTTTAGTGGATAAGTTGTAGACATTTTATATTCTCATTTTCGGACATTGCATATTTAATTTTAATTTCACCAATTCTATTGACATGTTTAACCTTAATTATTACTTACTTTGTTTTTTATTTTGACTTGAATTATTTTTGTATTATTTTTTTGTTTAATCTTAATCTATAATAATTTTTAAATATTTGTACGCCTAATTGGCAGGTCATAGAGGACATAAAATACTTGACATAATAATATTTGACCATCACCTAGTACCTATGTATCACAAATAAATTTCTGATTTCTGATTTCTGAACAAACGATTTTTAGGTGCAGCAGCTGCGTGCGGCTCACCCAAAGCTGACATTAATCGTGTGTATCAATGGCTGAGCGAGGAAATGCCTCCTGCAGACCGTTCCTTAAAATTACTCCCTTTCACACCTCATGAGGTATACAAAATCATTATGACGCGTATTCCACCAAAACCGTCTAAGGACAACTACGGGATCAGCATGAAGCTAGTAAGGTTGGCGGCAGTTCCTTTAGCCCCTGTGCTCTTAGATTTTTTTAATACTTGTATCAGGGAAGGCTCTTATCCCTCCCCATTGAAAGTGAGTAAAGTATCGCCATTGTATAGAGGGAAAGGTAAAAGAGATTGTATAGACAACTATAGGCCAGTCTCGATCATTCCAGCTATAGCGAAAGTGTTCGAGAACGGACTTAGTTCTAGGTTAACGCAGTACTTACACGAGATAAATGCTCTCTCAGATCGACAATACGCATACCGCGAGGGTCGATCAACCACTTCCCTGACTCGCGAACTTATACATCGTGTGATAGTCGCTCGTGAGGACAGGTGCCAAGTAGCATTGATATCGTGTGACTTATCTAAAGCATTTGATGTTGCCGACCGGGATGTTCTTGCATTAAAATTGCAGCATTATGGCGTAGTAGGAGCTTCACATGAATTGATTTATGATTTGATGCGTGGGAGATGCCAAAGTGTTGTTGCTTTTGGTGGCACTGTGAAGTCCGATTCCTTGATATCAGAGACGGGAGTGGCACAGGGATCTTCCGTTTCAAATATATTATTTTCTCTCCTGCTGAATGACTTACCAAAAAATATACCGGACGCCGAAATATACATGTACGCTGATGACGTAGCTGTAGAGTTACAGCAAATTCGGTGCAACTGTTAGAGCAAAAATTAAATAAAGTCGCAACTCAACTGCTCTGCTGGTTTAAAGGGAATAGGCTTATGCTCAACTTAGAGAAGACGCACTTTATGCATTCTGTTCTGTCGGGTCGGGCATCAACACCACTTACAGTGGATGGATGGATGGAGTTAATGTCTCCCAGGTCGATTCAGTAACCTTCCTCGGGTTTGAAATCGACTCTGGTTTAAAATGGGAAAACCACATAAATAAAATATGTGGCAAGTTAGGCAGCGCCTGTTTCGCGCTTGGCCGTATCGCGAGAGTGGTATCGATGGGTGAGGTGCGGGCATGCTATTTCGCCACAGTTCATTCAGTCATCCAGTATGGTGCGGAACTGTGGGGACGCGTTGCTGACTGGGAGCGTGCATTCCGGATGCAAAAGCTCGCCATTCGTGCTATTCTACGAATACCACAAGATACGTCCGCACGGCCATATTTTAAAGAACTGGGCATACTCACATTCCCTTCAATAATTATATATCAGGTGGCAGTATACGTGAGATTGAATCCAGAGCATTACTCTAGACGCGGAGACGTGCATTATTACTACACTAGAGGTAGGGAAAAATTGTCGGCAGTGCAGAGAACTCTCGCTAAGACGACTCATGTCATAGGCCCGGCAGTGTATAATAAGCTACCTATGCATATTAGACGGAGAGCTGGCTACAAAAATCAGAAATGATAAGGTGCAGTGACAATTTTTAGCTAAAAACGCTCCTTACTAGATGACAAACCCATAGCACTTACTGCCAGAAGTCTCTCCGTAAATTTTTTATCAAAATAAAATCATTGAGTGCAGCGCTAAAATTTTGTATAGTTATAGTTAAGTTAGTTAAGTATGTGAAAAATAAAGATATTATATTTTGAAGTAAAAACTTCTTTAGCGGCGTTGTGCACTTTTTGGGATGGGTAAAAAATGTTAAACTCGCGTCAGGACACGTGACCTGATCAAAAATTCGTAAGACGGAGCCGAGATTCTTGTATTTAAAAAAATATAACATTCGAAATTCAAATATTTATGAGCCGCCAGGGGCGCAGAAGTTCCAGTGTACCCTATGTATACATGTAACCTAATTATATATAGACAGAGGTGTGTGTGTGTGTATCTATATGCAAATACATTGTGAAGTTATGTTTTCACTTCTGAGGTGCAGTCTTACGACTGACTGTTTTTTCTTAAATTTAAACAATAAGGAGCTGTTCCGGCATTGTACTTTTTTACTATTTATACTCTTAGTTAACTACATTTGCAATGGCAGAATGGATTGTCCATTAATCACGTGAGGCTCGAAAGGGGGGGGCTTCGGAAAAGATCACGAAATATCACAAGGGGGTAGAGAGGGTGTAGTGAGATATCACGTGTGTTTATTTTGTCGTAGAACGCACTATTATATCTGTATTTGAAGATAGTATTCAGAAAATTTTAAATATATGTATTTTGAACAAAAAAATACACGTAATTTTGACTAGGGGGGGGGGGTTAGTCTTAAACCTCACCACGTATCACCAGGGGCGAGTGGGGGTTAAACAGTTGCTAAAAACATCACGTGATTAATGGATGACCCCGAAGGCTAAGGCTAAGTGAGGGAGATGCATACAAAAATCTTAAAAAAATACGGTTTGTGCTCCGTCTACATAGCGTTTTACAAAATTTGTTTTTAACATGCATGATTTTAAACGCCAAAGTAACATTTGGATTGACTGCAGTGTGTCAAATAAGAGGCGTATATATAATTGATGTCAATAAATTATACAATTCACTTGTCCGTCTTTTTCGAAAAACAAACTTAACTTTGCGGTTGCGATGTACGACAAAGTTAACAATCCAACCGCAAAATATAAGTTTGTAATCACAATTTTTTTATGTGATATAATTAACTAAATTTAATAAATAATTTATTTATTTAATTATTATTTAATAATTTAATAAATTAACTGCTTTCGCAATTTTTTTTTTATTTGTGCTATAAAACCTTGCTTCATGCCAAATTTCAAGATTCTAGGTCGACTGGAAGTACTCTTTAGGTTTTGATTCCCTTGCGAGTAGTTGCGAGTTTGAAAATATGCGGCTTAAATTGCTGTTTCTTTTGATTGCGTAGACATAGAAGTTTGATTTTGTTACAGTTTAAAGGTATTATAGACTTGAGTATTTGATATAAATTTCAATTTATTACCTTTACGCGTTCATGAGGAAAAGGGTAGTAAGTTTAAAATTATTAAAAATATTTTTATTATGCGATGTAACTAAAAATTTACGGTTTTCGCAATTTTTCCTTTATCTGTACTATAAGACGTTGCTACGTACCAAATTTCAAGATTCTGAGTTCACGGGAAGTACCCTGTAGGTTTTGATTCCCTTGCGAGTGTCGAAAATTTGCGGCATAAACGTCTGTATCTTTTGATTGCGTTGGCTTAGAAGTGTGATTTTTTCAAAGCTTTAAGAGACAGTAGACTTGAGTATTTGATATAAATTTCAGCTTGATACCTTCACGCGTTCCTGAAAAAAAGGGTCGTGACACGTGATAATAACTAATATCTACTTGTGAGTCAGACCTTCGGACGGACGGACAACATAGTGATCCTATAAGGGTTACGTTTTTCCTTTCGAGGTATGGAACCCTAAAAAGCACAATGCCAGAACTGCTCCTTATTGTTTAAATTTAAAAAAAAAAAATCAGTCGTAGAACTGCACGTCAGAAGTGAAAACATAACTTTACAATGTATTTGCATATATATACACACACACACACACATCTGTCTATATATAATTAGGTTACATGTATACATAGGGTACACTTGAACTTCTGCGCTTCTGGCGGCTCAGAAATGTTTGAATTTCAAATGTTATATTTTTTTAAATATAAGAATCTCAGCTCCGTCTTACGAATTTTCGATCAGGACACGTGTCCTGACGCGAGTTTAACATTTTTTACCCATCCCAAAAAAGTGCACAACGCCGCTAAAGAAGTTTTCACTTCAAAAAAATGCTTTCCGGTTTACCAATTTTATAACGATATCTTTATTTTTCACATACTTAGCCACCATTCCGCCTTCTGCCAATTGTTATCCAGATTGTTTAGGTAATTAATAATATGAAAACGAAATTGCCAGAACTGCACCTTGTCATTAAAATTTGATTTTTTTTTTACAACTTTATTGACTTCTGGCAACGGTTAAGCCCCGACCTAGACTTCTGGCAATAATCTTATGCGATTGCTACAGTTAAAAACTATAACTATACAAAATTTCAGCGCTGCACTCAATGATTTTATTTTGATAAAAAATTTACGTGTTTGACCGCCAGCCCACGCTTGCAGCCCCGGGAGAGACTTCTGGCAGTAAGTGCTATGGGTTTGTCATTTAGTAAGGAGTGTTTTTAGCTAAAAATTGTCACTGCATCTTATCATTTCTGATTTTGGTAGCCAGCTCTTAAACTATATCATCAATGCCAGTAATATTAATATTTTCAAAAGTCGGCTAAAACGCTGGCTTGCCGAGTAAACGTTTTATTCCTTCGACGAATTATTGAATACTAATATTTTTAATTAACTGATAGATTTACGAAAATTTGAATCATTTTTGACATTATTTTTGACATTAAGCTAATATCATTTTATTCACATCCGATGAGAGTGTTATCCACTTACATTTTTATACTGTTGTAATTTATGTATTATTATTTTATCCATTAATATTTAATTGAACTAATATCTACTTGTCTATGGCCTTTTGTAATTTTTCTATAATTTTCTATATTTTTTGGAACATACAGTAATACAATTTAATGTAATTTTCGTTTAAACCCACTTTAAATAATTATTAATATTATGAGTAATTGTGAAATTGGTAGTTCGTATTATACTTATAGTTTCATTGTTATGTCATGCACTTATATTCATATGTATTTTGACCTGTAAGTGACCCTTACCAATAAATTACTATTATGACTATTATACAGGATGGACATGAAATCATGTAATTCCTTCGATCTACTTGATTAGCTGCTGATATATAAGAGATTTGTTCGATCGTTTTAGGGTTTCATATTTTAAAAATAAATAAAAGCCCTTATCACTTCACCTGTGTGTCTCCGTCAAAACCTTTTTCTTATGAACATGTGGACGTATTAAGTTAAAATTCATATCAAACATTTCAGATTTTGGATTCCTTGCAACCGCAAAAATCATGCTTCTACGTTAATGCAATAAAAAATAAGGCTTTTTATGCCACATATTTTGATACTTGCAAGTAAATCAAGTCCCATGGGATACTGCCCGTTTACTCTAAATGCTGTAATTACATTGGCAAGAAATAAGGTCTTACAGCTAAATCTTTAATTTGTTATCAAATCACTCAAAATATTTTTTTAAACTTCAAACGTACAGTTGCAGACAGAAAATTGACCGCAGTTGCGGCCATAATATGATATAGACGTGATTTACTATCCACATGACTAAGGTCACACAGATCACTTAGACACGAGTTTTAGTCACACTTCTACGGTTTTTTAATTTAGAAAATATTTTAGTCATCTCGTCGCAGCATCATCATCCGGCATCGCATTGAAACAAAGGCATCAACGTGTCACTTGTCAAGAATAAGGGAAGCTTCATGCTTTTCTTTGAAACCGTTAGGTACTGGATGGCATTTTACGTTTCTTTTTTAATTTTAATTTATAGTGCAGGTAACGTGTGACTATATTTTTTTCATTTGAACAATTATTTGCTTTATAAACGTCAAGTAATGAGACAAAATATAGTCTTATTACTTGATGTTTATAATCTTTATCTTTTCAAATAAAACTCCCCCAATATGGAAAATCCTTGACAAGTGCAAGGTTTTATAAATAAAGGTATGTCTAAAGAAAAAGTCCCTACACCCAAACCCAGACCTACTGTTAATTTCACAAAAGACTATCCTACGAAATAAATTGAACTCAAAACACTTGATACAGATTCAGTTAGATAGTGTGGTGATTTAAAAAATAATAAGACTTACAATTGATGTCGGTTTCTAGAAAATTCCTTAATGCTGTAAAATAGTACATGTATTATTTTTACCAGTTTCTTCCCATGTGTGTCTCCAAACAAATCTTTCAATTTCATTGCACTGCATATCACATCCATAATGGTTTTAGGCTTCCAGTCCTTCAAGCAGATCAGGTGTCGCACATATTCTCTGTAAAATACATAGAAACGTGGTTAATTTACACACATAATACATAGAAATAATGGTTTAACTTTTGAAAATACTAACTTTTAAATTTTAACCTGGTCGAAGCGCCAGGCAAACTTTAATTTATTGTAGATCATCAACTCAACATCTACATAGCTAATACGCACGGGAAAAAATTGCTGGTTTCAAATAATTGTTTTTTTTTAGTTGAAATATGTAAAACAATAATTTTTTTCTTCTTCTCACAAACAATTTTTGTTCTCACAAGGCTCAACTGATTGAATGTTTGAGAACTTTTAATAATAATTTAAGAGATTTTATACTTACTGTTTACTCCATTCTACTATAATAATATTAGGCGCATACTTTAAAATTTACCGACTGCGCCAACTTAATTTTGCGCCTTTTGACGGACAATTTTAGATTTCAAGAAATGGTGCGCCTAAGTTCTACAATCCATATCAATAAATAAGGTAGCGGAAAGAAACTGTTTCCAACTTTTTTATTGATAACACTAAAGCAATTAAAAAAAAACTGTAAGATGCGATAGACTTGCTACGTGAGCTATTTAAAAAAAAATTGATTGAGAAAACTATATCCCTGCTGTTTATGGGCCCGATTTCAATGATTCTACGATACTAAGCGCCGTTAATTACTTGAAATGCATACTTTGAATCACCATGGATAGTTCGTTGTGTTTGATGAAGTGCTGCAGTTGACTGTGTATTATGATGCATAGCGTTGAATACATTATTGTTGCATAATGTATTTTGCATCGTATATTCTGCGTAACCGTAGCCGGTGCGGAGAACCTTAAGCATTTTGTCTCATGAATCATATAACGCAGAAAATTTCATGTATTGTTTATTACTTAGCATTTTACATACATTTTTGTCTATATTGATAAGATATTTACGAATACTGGCGGAGTTCAAGTTCAAACAAAAACATTGATTAATTCGGATTGTCAATATTTGTCACCACAATTACAGATAAAAAAGACTTTTTTTTACTTAAATAAAAAAGGTGATACGAAAAGAGAATATATTATTATTACATATGTAAGAGGTGGTAGGTAGTAAAGCTGTATAATAGAGTTAATACTATAATACTACCTCCATGACAATGAACATGAACAGAAATGTTTACGCCCGGTTTCTGAATGCTGTCGTGTCAAGGCAAAACACTGTAATCTAAAATACAGTGTTTTGGCTTTATAACGTTAATTTTGCTTAACATAAGGTCTATTTTCTCAAAACCAACATTTTCATAATACAGTGTTTTACCTTTACACGACAGAATGGCTGATCAACGCAAAAATAAACTAATCGGATGTCAAATATCAAAAGCGTAATAAGCAACTGACAATTGAAACCACCTTCTGTATAGTGAACAATCTGAACCACACCATCATACCATCACGTTCGGGTTATTCATCTGATTTTATATAGTATTTTGAAAATCTTTCAACATACATCATCATCATCTTCATCATTTCAGCCATAGGACGTCCACTGTTGAACATAGGTCTACCTTAATGACTTCCAAGAAGACCGGTTGGAAGCGGCCTGCATCCACCGACATATATCAACATACATATATCTACTTAAAAATATCATCTATGTGCTACCTATGTTACCAGCAGGTTAACACGCGTTTATTTTTACTGCAATGCTCCTAAGCGTTATAGCAGTAGCACGATTTTTTTTTCTTTTTGGAGTTTACTCCTTAAGAATCGATTTTCATATAAGGCGCCCGGTATGAGAAAAATATGAAGAGTATAATTTAGTGATCGGAGGGCAGCGTAACACTTTAACGCTTTGTTGTGCTTTTTGTGCTTTATTGGAGTTTACTCCTTAAAGAAAGACGCATGTAATATGTGTATTTAACTTTATGTTATATATATATATATGGAATGTATACTATACAGCGTCTAGAAATGACGTATATATATATAGAAGAGAGAGAGAGGGAGAGAGGGGGAGAGGGGGAGGGAGAGAGAGAGAGAGAGAGAGGGGGGAGAGAGAGAGGGGGGAGAGAGAGATGGGGGAGAGAGAGGGGGGAAAGAGGGGGGGGGGGGAGAGAGAGGGGGGAGACAGCGGGGGGGGGGAGAGGGGGAAAGAGAGAGAGGCAGAGGGAGAGGGAGACAGAGAGAGCCTCCAGGAAATTGTAAACTCCAGTCGTGCGTCGGAGCTGACACACACCTTTTTTTTTATGGTATAGGGGGCAAACGAGTGACTACCGCCGCCCATGGGCACTTGTAACTCGAGAGTCACAAGTGCGTTGCCGCCACAGAAATCTAAATAACGTAATAGAAGTGCTATGAACGCGTAAACTTGTCGCCGCGCTGGTGACTCAGACGCCACCAGTGTGAAATGTTACGCTCAGTTACTCGTGAAGCTTTGTCTCGGTAAGTGCGATTGTAAAAATGATGATTTGCAGCATTAGCCACTGCGGCAAATCGTCTACTACGTGTAATTACACTAATCAAGGGATAACATTTGAATAACTTTCATCAGTAAGTGTTTTCTTTTGGTTTTATTGATGTTTTTGATAAAAGTACATTTTAAAACATAACTCTACCAACAAATAGTACGACTGGAATAATTAGCGGCTTTATTTCTACTTACTACTACATTGCCCGTTGTGTTGGATGCTATCGGACAGTTTGGTTTTACAAAAAGGAGTGTAAAACGCAATGAATAATTTATTTCGTTTATTTTAGATTCCCGTAGAATGCAGATACGAAAGACAAGTGGATATAACTTATAGTCGGATTTGTTTGAGTCATTTTACGGAGGATGACTTCAATATATCAACAAAACGACGTACTCTGTTAAAATCTGCAGTACCTACAATTAACACATGGAACTTGTTCAATGTAGTAAGTTCAGGTTTATATTGTTTTAACTGATTTAATAAAAAAGTAAGTAAATACTTTGAAATGGTGGACGCGAGAATAACGTGAAGTTTGTTTTTTTGTAGGAATCTTAATTTTGCCGTCGTATTTTAGTGATAATTTAACAATATCTAAGGATCTTATTTGGGATGCCACTTTTTTTTTAAATATTTAATGACATACATTTTCATCAATATGATCAGTCCCCGACTGATAACCACGTCATTCATTTGAAATTGTTCCAAAAAGACAGATGTTGAATAAATATCAGGACAGTAATTTTTAATAAGTACTTTATCTTTTTATAATTTTTGTAAAGAATAAATTATATTTAACAATAAAGTACGGAGCCACTAATAACTTTCTTCTATTATTCCTTGGTTCCCTGGTATTACGGTATTGCCCGTAGTCAAGCCCTAGTGTAGATTACGCACTCACTACCACAAATGCAGAATCTATTATCCTTGTGTGAAGTGAGCGGACCAATACGACGTAATATCCCTCTTAGTGAATATTCATAAGGCTTAGTTCAGTTTGGATAACATTCTCGGTGCATCTGTACGCGTGATTGTGTAGTTATCGTTTATGTATGTAGATGTAACACCGAGTTGGCGACATGCGTTTTTGATAGATCCCAGCGCTACATACCATTTCCTTAATTTTATTACCTTATTTAGATTTCTGTGGTTGCCGCCCTTTAAGGTGGGAGTAGGAGAAGAGGGGAGAGGGGACGGACGGGTATAGGGGAGAGGGAAGGGTTAGGGCCTCCGGTAACTTCACTCACGCGACGAAATGCAATGCAAGCATTGCTTCACTGCCGGTTTTCTGTGAGGCAGTGGTATCGAGTGGAGTCGAGCCGGCCCAAACGTGCCGAAGCAAGGCTCTCCCACGTAAATGTTAAAACAGTCTAAAATCTTCCTCTAGAATTGGTTATTTAGACGCAGAGAATATTTCAGAGATTAACGCGTTCAAACAACAACCACAAACCCTTCACCTTTATTAAATTAGTATGGAAACAAAACAACATGATAACATTTAACGAAAGATTTTAGATGTAAAATATAATTTACGTATACCATTAATAGACAAAAGAAACGTCCTTTTTAGTGTATCGTGTGGCAACCCCACGGCTCAGCCCCACACCAAAGAGTATTCAAACACTACCCCACACTGCGGCAGACGATGAAGTGGTATGTCGGCATTGAATCGACGGAGACCACGCGGTAGTCGGTCACAAGTGGGTCTTTTGCAAGGGACCCGGATATCCCCTAAGAAAACAGACGTGTAAGTACGTTTCTGTTGTCTACTTAAGAAGTTAAGAAAAAAGAAACGTACTGACGTGTTACACGCATCATACAGCGGCCTCTACCACGGCCTCACAGAAAACCGGCCGTGAAGCAATGCTTGCATTGCATTTCGCCGAGTGAGTGAGGTTACCGGAGGCCCTAACCCTTTCCTCTCCCATATTACCGTCTTTCCCCCCTCCCCCTCTTCCCACTCTTCCTCCCCTCCCCCTCTTGTCCTACTCCCACCTTAAAGGGCGACAACGCACTTGTGACTCTCGAGTTGCAGGTGCCCATGGGCAGCGGTAGTCATTTACCATCAAATGACCCGTCTGCTCGTTTGCCCCTATACCATAAAAAAAAAAACACATACGGGAGTCACACTGAACATTTTTAGAAAATAAAAATTGAATGATATAGAAGCCTGTTAATATTTTTATTGCTTTTCCAAGTAGTCTCCGTTCCTTTCTTAGCACCGTCGCTTGCGATCAAACCATTTACTAAAGCAGTGAGCCCACTCTTCTTTAGGGATTTATTCCACGCCTTTTTCAAACGCAGCCACGGCATCTTCAAGGTTCATAAAACGAATTCCTCTAATTTTATCTTTGTTTTTTGGAAATCAAAAACAAAGATCAAAAAGTCACAAGGTCGGGACTGTAAGAAGGATGACTCACAAGCTCCACACCTTCGACAGACAAATATTAGATAGGCCGTCTGGCAGAGTGAACTGTAACGTTGTCGTGGTGGAGGAGGATCTTGCTTCTTGGGCGCTGCTGTCTAACAATTTACAAGACAACTGTTAGACAATGACTGACATACCAATCTGCAGTAACAGTCCTTTTATCTTCTAGAATGATTGTTGGGAAATGACTCGTCCGTCCAAAGAATGAGGCAATCTTCTTTTTTCCTTGACTTCTGCCCTTCTTTAATTTTGTCGGTAAATCATCGAATGGAAACATCCATTGCGCAGATTGTCTTTTGGTTTCGGATTCGTAATAATATATCCAGCTTTCATCACCTGTGACGATGTCATATACAGCATTCGAGTCACGTCCATTATACATTTTTTAGCATTGAGCGGCACCAATCCAAACGATGACGTTTTTTTATCTTCTTTCAAATTACGAGGTATCCACCTAGTACAAAGCTTTCTGACGCCTAAATGTTCATGTAAGACTTTTTATACTTGACTCATATCAATGCGTAAAGCTGCCCAAATCTGTTGATATGTCACCCTTCTATTAGCATCTATCATTAGCCGCACAGCACTCACGTTATCTTCCGTAGTCGCCGTAGACGGACGTCCTTCTCGAGAATCATCAGTGAGTTTGTTTCGACCACGTTTAAACTCATCAAATCAGTTGTGAACAGTGGCACGAGATGGGGCTTTGTAATGAAATGTCAATCGAAGTCTATCGTAACATTGTTGTTGAGTAAGACCGCAACGAAAGTCTTAATAAATCATTGAGCGAAAATTTTCTCTAGTCAAATCCATTTAGATGCACGACAGACACTTTTTAAATTGCCATCAATTTGCTAAAACAAATAACATATGAAATCATTAAACATCTACAGATTCCCAAAGAGTTCCTTATTCGAAATTTAAATAAATTTTTCATCGGCTGCTTTTCTTACTGGCCTTTCAGTGTGACCCACGTACATTATGTACGTTGTGTAGAAGTTGTTCAAAGCATTTATGTATGAGATGTGTGCGACAGTTATGATTATATGTCAAATTATACAACGCGGTAGCCACTTTATCCGTGACTGTTTAATATTCTCACGTCATCATATGTATTGTCTGCCATTTTTGCCAATTTGTCTGCAACAAACAAAGTTTCTATTAAATCAACTGTCGATTGGGAGGTCAGGACTTTTGTGGAATTCGTTAGCCGAGTAAAATGTTTGAAACTGTTCAAATGTTGTACCATAGAAGAGACAAATGTCAGAAAGTCAGATTTGTGTTGTTATTTAAATAAATATATTTTTGTTGGTATTACACTATTAAGACTCCTTTATTTATAGATCAAATTCAAACAGGTACAGAGGATGTTACACAATTACATTATCGATCAGCTGTGTTCCGCCATTATGGCATACAATATTAATCATTATATAAAATGTTCAAATAACACTATACTGCAAAACATAAGTAAAAATAATAATCTAGATAACATTAAAATATACATCCATAATAAATTAAATCTCATTTATTAATTATCTAGCATTTTAAATAAAAATCACATCTAAATTATCCTGTTATACATATTACCAAATAAACAATATTTATTTTATTACATAGTCTGTCTGCATTTTGTGCCTATCCCTTATCTTGTAAATAATCTCTTAGCGAATAGTGACATTCGGCAACTAACCATTTGTGAAGTTTCTTTTTAACCGACTTCAAAAAGGAGGAGGTTCTCGATCAATTCGATTGGTATTTTTTTTTATATAGATATTTCATTTATGTTCCTTATCTCTAATGGTATTAGATCTAGTAAAGTAACTAGTTATCGGTGCCTATAAATAGGCGCCTCATGCGCATTGTCAATATTATCTGGCAACCCCATGGTGCTCTGAGGAACTTACTTATCTAAACAGCATTATGTAAGTTTTGCGGTCTTTGGTATGGCGGAGATATTCCTCCATACGCTCGGTCCCGTTTCTGACAAATAAATTATTTCAAGAGTATTGGTTTTTTTATTTAACTAGCAGCGCCTCGCGGTTTAATCCGCGTAAGTCCTGGTCCCGTGGGAATATCGGGATAAAAAGTAACCCATGCGTTAATCCAGGTCTCCAGCTATCTACATACCAAGTTTTATCGCAATCGGTTCAGTGGTTTTTGCGTGAAAGAGTAACACATCATCACAACATCCATCCATCCATCCATCCATGCAAACTTTCACATTTATAATATTAGTGGGATTAATACATAATTAACAGAGACATTTGTATACATGTGCCGTACATTTTTACGATGTCAATTCTGCTCATCGCCGAACACGAAAAAAATCATAAATTAAGTCATTTCAATCAATCATATTTTAGACATTGTACATAAAACTTAGTTATATGTAGGAATACTATCTATCAAAACAATTAGTTAAGAGACATTTTGTTATGACTTGTGATTAATGGCACTTCTTCCTGTTCACTGGATTGTGACCAGTTCAAACTTTAGGTTGTTAACGAACTGCCAGTCGTTGTGATCCATCATCCAGATTTTTTTGGTGGTTCAATACGTCGTGTCAAAACTGTTAACAGTTAATTTCACAACAAAGGCAATTTTGTTGCGCTAAAATACAGATCAACAAAATTTTATAGTTAGGTTTCAAGCTCTATGGTTACTCTGTGGTCAACCCTTAACCGAAAAAACATATATTGAACTAGCCCCCGGTTTCACCCTCGTAAATCCTGATACCGTGGGAATATCGGGATAAAAAGTAGACAATGTGTTAATCCAGGTCTCCAGCTATCTACATATCAAGTTTCATCGCAATCAGTTCAGTAGTTTTTGTGTGAAAGGGGAACAAACATTCTCACAAACTTTCATGTTTATAATATTAGTAGAATATTAAATATTTTTTTTAGCTTTCTGCACTTCTAGTACTTATAAACTTTAATAATTCCAAATTTCACATTCCTGTCTTTGCACGTTTGCTTAAAAAATGAGTACAAAGAATTCCTCTCATATAATACGATCATGAGTCCTATATAATATACTAGCAGCGTCCCGCGGTTTCACCCCCGTAATTCCCGATCCCGTGGGAATATCAGGATAAAATGCCTATGCGTTAATCCAGGTCTCCAGCTATCTACATACCAAGTTTCATCGCAATCGGTTCAGTGGTTTTTGCGTGAAAGAGTAACAAACATCCATCCATCCATCCAAACTTTCACATTAAAATATTTGTGGGAATTACACTAGAGAACATTCAAGACCTCCAGGCCACACACTATACGTCTTACCAGATCCCTTGTAAATTTAAGTGGTTGACGATTTTTCCATAGACATAGTAAGTAAAACTTGACTAAATTTATATACGACTCATGAGATAACACCATAGAAATTTTGATGAATGAATTATCACTAAAAAATTGAGAGAACTTTTATCTAAGTCAGATAAGAAAGCGAAACTCAAGAACCCAGAAATTAGGCAATACGTATACATATATTAATCTGGTCTGGTCTAGACACCCTTGTCGAAAGCTAAACTTTTCCAAATTTACGCCAATAATAAATAAGTTTTGCGTTAATTGCTGTTGAAAACCCTTTTAACTTGTGCTCTGTATTCGGAGATTATTTTCATATTTTAAAAGGAGTACCTAACACTTAAAAAAAAAATCGTTTATCACATTGATATAAAAGTACTTTATAAACACTAAAAAAGATAAACCGACTTCAAAAACCACTACCGAAAAGCACTGAAAAGTGAAAGAATCGATTTCAAACTTAATTAAAACTAGTAGCGCCCCGCGGTTTCACCCGCGTAAGTCGCGATCCCGGTGGAATATCGCGATAAAAAGTAGCCATTGCGTAAATCCAGGTGTCCAGCTATCTACATACCAAGTTTCATCGCAATCGGTTCAGTGGTTTTTGCGTGAAAGAGTAACAAACATCCATCCATCCAAACTTTCACATTTTTTATATTAGTGGAATATTACAAGTGACACTTTTAATATTTTCTGTCTCTGTTGTGTCCTTAATTTGTGAGGGCTTCCCTCGTTTTCCTTCAGATACGATCATTAGATCCGGACTAGGTGACAATGGGACCACCTTGGGAGCATATCCTTACAGACTAAAAATCATTTTTTGAAATCGGTCCAAGGGTGATGGAAATATCGGTGAATATACATAAAAAAAATACATACAGCTGAACATAGAACCTCATCCTTCTTTTGAAGTCGGTTGAAAATGTACATACGCGAAACAATGCACAGTTTCTTATGCAGAGAAGCTTATGCAGGCAACACTCTTAGCTAGCTTATCTATCTAGAAATCACATCAGCTCCTCGAGGGATAAGCAGATTTCAGGACCTTTGATGCCTCGTTCAGTAAAAATTGGATTACTGATCCTAATCTTGTAAGATAGGCCGAGAGCTCGCTACTGTTTTAGGTACTTACTAACCTAACTTATCTTTGCTACTACGAATAAGTATAAATAACTGAATGATACTATATTAAAATTAAACTTTAATGGCATCAGACTTACACATATTCCGATTTATTTTTATAAAATAATAATAACTTGATACATCCCACACGCTGTCGTCTGATCCCAAATTAAATTACGTAATATTTTTATAATAATAATGAAGTCATTATTCGTTAGTTTTTTTTGAATAATTTTCTTTATTTATAATATTCTTTCTCTTAATTCAGAAACCTTTCCATAGGCGCTTTAGCTTTATTGCAGTTTTGTTTAATTACTACTACTTATTAGAAGGTCTTTTTAAAAAATAATTTAATTGTTTAATGTAAATTTTTATTATTCATCATCCTCCGTGCCTTTTCTCACCTAAGTTGGGGACGGCTTTCAGTCTAACTACGATACGGCCGAACTTTGATATTTTACGTTTAGCGACTGCTATCAGAGCTCCACAACCCAAGTACTAGGCGATATCGAAGTTCTATAATTAGACCAGGTTGTTAGATTTTTTAGGGTGTTATTGTAACCCTACTCGGTACTTAGCTACGAGTACAATGTTAATTTTTAATATTATAAAATATAATTGTTTATTTTGATAATAATAGTATCAATCAGTTGTTTAAGTTATTGCATGGCATATGAATGATTTAATTTCCTTTTGAAATTTACAAAAAAGGCAGCCGTAAATAGAAATTCGACAAAAAAAAATTCACAATATGCGTGGTTTTAAATATAAAAGGAATCGTGTTGTTAAAATATTGGTAACGTCTTTGAGCTGTACGTAGTTTACGTGCTAGAATTTGTCATTTTACAACATGGAATAAATGTAGGAATAGTGTGAATTACAAGAGATCTTAATATCTTAAAGTTTTCCATCCGTAGACAGCTCTCAGACTAAGATTGAAAGCGAAGTGTATCGGGATCGAAGCTTTCTAAAAGTTTTTTAGAATCGATTGAGTTTAAAGGAACTTTCATCTAAGAAGGAGATATAAGAACTTTTCCCCTAAGGCTGGGTGAACTTCATTATATTTACCGCTTCGAAAGTACTTCAATATCATAAGGTAAAGGAAATTATTTGGATCTTGGGACTTCTCTTCTTCAACTGCGTTTTTATACATGTACCTAAGTACAACTGACATCTTATTTAATTCTTACACTACAGTTAGTTAAAGTAATGGCACGTCTAATTCGGATCGTAGGAGCAACCGGATGGCGAGTGGTAATCTGCCCGACCGCAAATTGGGGCGGGGGGGGGGGCAAGTGTCATTTCTAGACCCAGATTACCACTTCGACCCGAATTTGAGGTGGCTAACGTGACTATCGGTGTCGGTGACTGTATTTTAATAATGCACCATTGGATTGAAAGCTAGTACATTCCCTGTTTTTTAAAGAATTTTAAACATCTGCTTTTTACGTACCTACCTGTATATATAGATCCTAGACCTCTATGTATAGTGTTACAGAAAGATGTGGTCTATTTATGGTCGCAGAACCTGTGAATGAAGGGGTAACAATTTTTGAAATTCATGACTGACTTCTAATTCAGAAAAAAAACATTTTAAAAATTGATAATTTTAACTTAAAAAATTACCTAAACACGAATAAAACTACACTGGTAGTAACTGTTGGAATTTCCGAATTCGTCCGGAAAAATGGCGCATAAATTTTGTTTACAAAAAATACATTGAAATAAACAAAACATAACACGTTGTTTAAAATAAAATTGACCTACACAAAGAAGAGCATCAAGAAAGAAAATCAAATTTAAGGTAATTAACTCAACTGTTTATTGGCTACAGGTAAAAATCCAAAATATTAAGAGACTAGCCGTCCACGCAGTTTCACCTGCGTTTATTATCACTGCTCCGCTCCTATTGGTCGTAGCGTGGTGTTCTATAGCCTATAGCCTTCCTCGATAAATGGACTATCCAACACTAAAAGAATTTTTCAATTCGAACCAGTAGTCCTGAGATTAACGCGTTCAAGCAAACAAACAAACTCTTCAGCTTTATAATATTAGTATAGATTTCTGATTATCAGAACATTTTTGCTAGTTAAGCTTACGAGTATAATATCAAATCCATCAAGTCATTACTCATAAAAAGAAGACCAAAAGCATCGGACATTGTGTCAGCCCATACCGAATTATTTTTTTCTTGTGAATAAAAATATTAGAGGCCCTAAAATAAATCGTCATTCTTCCAACCTTCCCGGAAATATTATAATACTAAAGGGAATATTTTTCCTCAACACCCGCCAAATTGGGTGTTATATTATTCTATTTTGATGGATACGATTAAAATGTTTTCACTTGGAATTTTCCTTATTATAATTTTATAAAAATATTATAGATTTTCGGTCTTTGAAAAATGACATTGTAAATTTCTCTAATATTTACAATGTCATTGTTCAAAGACCGTTTCTCTAGTTCTAATAACTACCTACTAGTATCCTTAAAGATTTGGTTTATGTTCGGTTTGGAACGAGTTTTTGAGGTAGGTTTATACTGATAGCAATAGGAAGTTCTCTTAGCAGTAGCGTCGTAAATAACCGGATTTAAACATGAAATAGCTCAATATGGCAATTTTTTTTTTATAGAATATGGGCAAACGAGCAGACGGGTCTCCTGATGGTAAATGACTACCGCCGCCCATGGGCACATGCAACTCAAGTGTCACAAGTGCGTTACCGGCCTTTAAGGCGGGGTAGGGGAAGAGTGGAAGAGGGGGAGAGGGAGGGGGGAAGGGAAGGGGGGAAGGGAAGGGTTAGGGTCTCCGGTAACCTCACTCACTTGGCGAAAAGCAAATTACTTCACTACCGGTTTTTTGTGAGGCCGTGGTATCACACCGGTCGAGCCGGCCCGATCCCGTCGGAATATCGGGATAAAAAGTAGCCTATATGTTAATCCAGGTCTCCAGCTATCTACATACCAAGTTTCATCGCAATCGGTTCAGTAGTTTTTGCGTGAAAGAGTAACAAACATCCTATAAGTATGCTACCCACTCACCCATTTGAAGTCGGTGCCAGCCAAGTCTAATGGGTAGTAGACAGATACTACCTACAAGGTTCTACCTACTTACTACATACATACATTTTATCTACTACCTACCACCACAGATAATTGGAGAGTGTTAGATGAAGTACCTAGTCTCTATTTAATCGATGTCTGAACGCCCACATCAAATTATGAGAGCAATTGTGGGTTGGCTGACCTTACATATCAATGACGTTTAAATTATTATTATAGTTTAAATTATTTAAATTATTATATTATTTAAATACTCGTTAAGAAAAATATTTATTAATTTGAATAGCAAACAAACACATGAAATATTACACGGGTTTGTCTTAATGCCTGATATACTCGTAAAAGGGGCCAGAGCAGATGTTTGTCTAGAATGGTTTAAAAAACCGTTACGGTATTACCGCAACATGATGTGGTATGGTTTTGTAGTAGATTTTTTTTGTATATACTAAGTTATGGCGTCCCAGAGTTCCCAGCTATAGCTTGTTATCCACAAAAAAATGATTTATCTGTTAAAGCAGTTTTCGATGTTCAACATAAGGGAAAGAATCTGTTATTCGCTAGTTGTAATGTCTAAGTTTTTTCCATTTACGATATACTTTTACGATCCTGGCTGTTCGTTTGTGGAATGCATTACCACTAAAAATACGGCAAGCTAAACCCTTACAGCCTTTAAAAATATGATCAAGCAACACTATCTATCTCTGAAATATTTTTATCTCTTTCTTATGCTATTAAGTACATAACTAAGATCATAATTACTTTCGAATATCCTACTAGTATGTTATCTCTACTAACTAGCCATATATATGTATATTTCTATATGTGTAAATTATTATCTGTATATTTAATAGTACGCTATCAACAAGTATATTTTTATTTAATATTTCTGTGATTATGTTCATCTAAAGGTTGTCTGGTAGAGATCGCTATTAGCCATAAGACCGCCCATTGTACTCTAATATTTGATATGACATCTGTTTCAACTGTATATTATTAATGGTGTACACTAAAGAAATTCTATCTATACCTTAAATCTGTAGGTAGGTTCTTAAGTTAATTGAAAATTTTGTTGAGAATAGTACTCACCCACCGCGTACACCCTAACCTACACACACTACTTTACCCATCCCGGTAGTGACCCACCTTACTGCAAGCTTTGTTAAAAAATCACATACTTCTTGTGTCCGCTATGAAGGACCGGCAGTTTCGGTGAGTCAGCAGATAAGCCGAAAGTTGCCAGGACAACAGTTTTTACGTGACGTCTTGCACGTGACACAAATACAAAACACACAGGCCGATTGTCGTGATGTGTACACTGTATGTATTTTTTTTATGCGATATGCAAACAAGCAGACGGGTCACCTGATGCTAAGTGACCACCGCCGCCCATGGACAACTGCAAGTCAAGAGTCACAAGTGCTTTACCGGCTTTTAAGGTGGGAGGGAGTACGCTCTTTTCTGGAACGTTTGAAGGTCGTATCGGTCCGGAAATACCGCAGGCGATAATTTGTTCCACAGATTGGTTGTGCAAGGCCAAAAGTTTCAAGAGAACGGCAAAGTGGTGGATTGCCAATTCCAAGTGATGGGGAGGAATGTTTAGTCGCGTTGAAGAATGACGGAACGGCCTGCGGCCGGTATAAGTTCGAATACAGGCGATAGAGAATGCAGAGTGAAACTACATCTCTACGCAACGCCAAGGGGTCAAGCCGATATGAAATATCCTGGCAATCAACGATTCTAATCTCTCTCCGTTGAATGCGGTCCGTTTAACGGTTGAAGTTGTAGGCGGTGGGAGTGAAATACTGTCTCGATCTTTTCAGCACACCAAGAGGTTCGAGCCTAGAAAACAAATATAGGCGAGATAACAAATATTCTGGTTGGGAACCGTTTTGTCGTCGGTTAGAAATAGTGATTCGTTTACCACATTAATAATAATTAGAGCATAGCTTAACTAACTCATTCAACCGGATGGTTTATGGTGAGCGCTTCTAGTAGTGGCTGCTATGATTAAATTAATATTACGCATCATCGTTCCTAGTGATGGACAGGGTTATGTCGATAAAATGTTAAAGTAAATAATTTCTTTATGAAAAAAGAAACTTTGTACTTGGCCAATGAGCACCCGACCTACCACATCCTACTTGTTTACTTTTACATGACTCGCTGCGCCCCGCGGTTTCACCCGCGTAAGTCCCGATCCCGTGGGAATATCGGGATAAAAAGTAGCCTATGTGTTAATGCAGATCTCTAGCTATCTACATACCAAGTTTCATCGCAATCGGTTCAGTAGTTTTTGCGTGAAAGAGTAACAAACATCCATCCATCCATCAATACTCACAAACTTTCACCTTTATAATATTAGTAATATTAGTCATTATACATGTATAACAAGTATCGCACATAGAAAGAGTATTTCAACTAACTTTACTGATGTAATGAGGAGTGAGGACTGACACCCTAATATCATAAAGGAGAACCATAATACGTCATAAATATGTATATATACGGGGATTAACGCGATCACGAAATAAGTATAAGCAATTGCCTGACGTTTCGACCAGGTTGCACTGGCCGTGGTCACGGGCTGACGCTATAATATGGAACGCGAAACTTTAAAAGTTAGCAAAATACGTCGTACCATTATACCATTATCGCCGGTTCTTTATCCGGCTATGGGCTAATTTCCTCTCTGTAAACATATACTGTGAGAACGCAACTTTACTATCTATATTTACATGAACTATTTAAAATCATAAAGGTTTGCAGTGAACTGTAAATAATACCGCAAGATACTTTTCCAACACAACAGTCCTTTCTTTTTTATTATTTGGTGCGAACCGCGTTTGATTGGATTGTACCTTGAACATCAATAGGGCCCCTTGAGTCTAGGATTTACAAATTGGCCAATATACTAACACGGTTGTCATCTTCCTACAACGCCTCAAGCGTTCTAAAAGGTTCCAACTCTAATATTAAATACTTAGCCAACAAGAACTTCTAATAAAAGATACCACACAACTTTATTTAGACCATGTGAAATAAAAAATGTCATGGACTTTATTTATATAAAATACTGATTTGTTTACGAATATCGAAAAGCTGTCACTATAATGGCATTCTCAGCAAATTTAATTTAGACCAAGTTCAGTGCCACCTTTGAGTATAACTATATTTTATTGACAAACGGCTTTGTATCTCAAACTTTTTATGACGACCCCTTCGAAGAAAACGATCTGTACATAATTAAGATGTACTGTACGTTCTTCGTTATTTATTCGTGACCCCGAGTAACGAAGAGGTAAGTGTATGAATAGACTTTATATATAAATTTTATATAATGAAACCAAATAATATGAAATCGATCTATCCATTTCTCACGTGTGGAACCTTCCAGATACCACACTACAAAGGCAAGGTGAAGTGTGTGTTGATTATGATTTTTTGTAAGTTCCTAGTGATCTTAATTAATTGGAACCGAAACTCGGCTCCTTCTACTGTCTAGTTTAGGCCCATATTGGTAATTTTTAAAGAGGTTTTATAATGTCAACACCAAATTCACCACATTCGTTAATAAAATTTAAATATATTTTGTTGTGTGTTATTTATTAAAGTTAACATTTATATTCTTAACATATTACTACCATTAATTCTGACCTTGCTTACGAATCTCAAAGCTTGTGTTAATGGCAATGTGTGGTTAAAATTGCAACTTAATTGCAAGATTAGATCGAACGAAATAGAAAAATAAAATCGGATTTAATTAGTCGA
The DNA here is from genome assembly GCA_963859945.1 of Euplagia quadripunctaria. Taxonomy (NCBI): domain Eukaryota; kingdom Metazoa; phylum Arthropoda; class Insecta; order Lepidoptera; family Erebidae; genus Euplagia; species Euplagia quadripunctaria. The sequence continues at coordinate 12,331,000 of OY982582.1, read as the reverse complement.
GTCAGGTGTAGGTGACCCCCGTTTAAGGTACTGTGGACAAAGTAATAAACAGTTGTTGATCAAGTAACCAGTGAAACTGAATAATTGCAGTAAATACGTATCGAATTTCTAGATTTGTTAAAAGTTGTTTTTAAATATTGCCTTAACAAACATTGAATTCTTCGAATTAGTAGTAGAAAAGTAAGAGAATTGTAATTGTTGAATCTTAGAATTAGTAAGAAAAACATTTAATAGAATTTGATAATCTCAAGAATTTAAAACCAAAGCTAGGATTTTAAATTCTCGTTTGTTTGAACAAATTAGATAATTAACTTTTTTCCTTCGAGCCCTTTGCCAACTAAATTGGAGTCGGCAGTCTAACTACAAAATGTCGAAACTTCAATACTTTACGTGAAGCGACTGCCATCAGACCCCCACAACCCAAGTACTAGGCGATATCGAAGTTCTTTCCAGGTTGTCCGACTTCTTTTTAAGGGCCAACTACCCGTAACGAATGGTTCAGATGTTCGTTTGGCACCTGGGACCGACGCGGCTTAACGTGCTCTCCGAGGCACGGAGGGGTCTCAATGTGTTAGGAACTTGTAAGACTTACCTGCCTAGTATTACTTAACCTTGCAATGTTACCACTTAGCCACGAGCTCCTAAAAAAAAAGACAAATTGTCCGGATATTAAAGTCTGTTCTTTATTTAATTTTTAAGTGACTATAATTATCTTTTCATAAAGTCGACGACGAAGCTTGACTTGATTTTTTTTTTTTTTATGGTATAGGGGGCAAACGAGCAGACGGTTTAACTGATGGTAAATGACTACCGCCGCCCATGGGCACCTGCAACTCGAGAGTCACAAGTGCGTTGCCGCCCTTTAAGGTTAGAGTAGGAGAAGAGGGGGAGGGGGGGAAGTGTGGGAAAGGGGGAAGGATGGGAATAAGGGAGAGGGAAGGGTTAGGGCCTCCGGTAACCTCACTCACGCGGTGAAATGCAATGCAAGCATTGCTTCACGGCCGGCTTTCTGTGAGGCCGTGGTAATGAGCGGAGTCGAGCCGGCCCATACGTGCCGAAGCATGGCTCTCCCACAAAAAAAGTGATGATAATATATTAATGTATTTCAATACATTATTATATCATATTTATCCTATTATTTGAATTTTTGCGCACATACTTTAAGCACAGACTTTAATGCAACTTAATTATGAAATAAGAGATTGCCTTCCATTGCCTACAAAGATAATTAAAAGGCGAACGTGATCTTGATTGACCGTGGCGACAAAGTAATAAAATTTTTGCTTTATCAAAGGTTTGACAACAAAAGGAACATGTCGTTGTAGACGGCTACTCCGACATAATCTAAGGATTATGTTGAAACCCTGCTAAGACCAGGCTTAACCATATTTTTAACGGTTTTGATATATTACATAAATAACAAAATTAAAATATGAAAAAGACAAAAAAAATTAACAAAACGACCCTCTAAGTCAAAAATGTGAGACAGACAGTCGGATAAAACTTGTTTTGTGCTACACATTTTTTTAAGACTGAAAGCATCCCTACAAAAATGGAGGAAGAGTTGGGAGTTTGTACAATGACACTAAAATGTGCGAATGTTCATACTTAGTCACCGATAACCTCTTACCATAGGGTAGGCCGTATGCTTGTAAAAACTATTAAAATCGCAAATATTTCGCATTCATTCACGACACACATAATAGATACTTAAGATCATCGGCAAACCTGACGCTGGAAATTCCAACACACTCCACAACTTTTTCTGACAAATCTTTTACAGTGCAAGCTGCACGCCTATGGAATGCGTTGCCAGAAGCTATCAGACCGGCAAAGTCACTAACTATTTTCCAAAAACTCGTTCGGTCACTACCTATCTTTGTAATAACATATATCTATGTATATATTTCTCTGTATTTATGTGTTTGTATATTTATATAGATATGTATGTATATATGTATGTGTGTCATGGTTTTAGTAAGTAAGATAAATGTTCACCACAAGTTACCTATTACTGTACAGTATAGTCCATCAAAGGTTGTCTGTAAGAGATCGCAGACTGCGATAAGACCGCCTATTGAACTGCTACTTAATATTCTATGTTTCGTATGTATCCTATTTTTTGGTGTACAATAAAATATTTTTTTTACTTTTAGATAGATAGATAGAGTATCTATCTATCTATCTAAAAGTAAAAAAATATCTTCTATCTATAACTTAATCATTGAAACTATTCAAATGACTTTAAGCAGTATACCTCTGTTATAAGGTCAGGAGTTGGAAATCCTGTTGATTCCAGACGGTGCTGCATGAGGTTATGATCACAATGTTATTTTAATAACATTGAAGTAAAATGATACTATTCAAATCGGTCAGTCTAGTAGAACTAGAGTCACTCACATACCTTCAAGGATTAGAAAGGAGCTGATGATCTTCAAACTGCTGAACATATTTCCTCGAATTATAGCTACGATCATTATCGATTAAGTGTCGTTTCAAACAAAAAAAAAATCTAAACCAAATCGGTCTATCCGTTTACGAGCTACGATGCCACAGGGGTTAAAAATATAAAAACTTCCAAAATACTATCATACCTGAAATTTAAGAAAATAACGCCCTTTAACTATAGCATAATTATTTAAGCTGTGATATGTTTCTAAAATAAGACAGTGGATCACTACTATATAGTAAAGTTAAAGAGGTTATTATTATTTTAAGTTTGTATTAGATATTTACTGTTGACTGTATGGCCCTATGTTCGGGTAACTACGTCCAGTAGATAAAATGATAGTCAAAATGTTAGAAATTAGGCATCTATAGCTGTTCACTGAACCAGTAGCAATTCCAGGAGCAAATAAACAGTGTCCATGAAGTCAAGCAAGCTGCGACCATTTTCGCTGAGCTCTCATCAGTTCACTCGTGACCACGATCGGTGCCATTCGATCGAAACGTCGGGTAACCAAACAGGTATTGTACCTTTTCAAAATCACGATTAAGTCCCGAGTTACACATCTAATGTATAAAAACCACACTTTAATGGCGGGGGTTTCACTATCCACCTCCTGGAACCATCAACAGATCAGCTCCAAGACGCCAAATTATAGTATTTCGATATGACAATTAGAATTATGTATTTATACGGGAATTAACGCGATCACGAAAAGGTATTACATACCTCTGAATCGCCTGACGTTTCGACCAGGTTGCACTGGCCGTGGTCACAGGCTGACTCAGCAGCCTGTGACCACGGCCAGTGCCGTATAAATACATAATTATATCATGGAACGCGAAAGTTTAAAAGTTAGTATGACAATTAGAACTTAGGTTAAAATTGACTTTCAACATTAGTTTTCATAGTTAGTTACGTAGTTAGTTACAATAATAATACTAAAAAAAACAGTTATAGGACTGCACGTCAGAAGTGAAAACATAACTTTACAATGTATTTGCATATACATACACACACACACACACACATTTGTATATGTATAATTAGGTTAAAAATAAAAAGTAGGTAATAACATATCTAAATGTATACATAGGGTACACTGGAAGTTCTGCGCTCTTGGCCGCTCATAAATGTTTGAATTTCGAATGTTATATTTTTTTAAATATGAGAAACTCGGCTCCGTCTTACGAATTTTCGATCAGGTCACGTATCCTGATGCGAGTTTAACATTTTTTACCCATCCCAAAAAGTACACAACGCCGAAGAACTTCAAAAAGCATTTTATGGTGGCATTACCCTGGCTAGAGTAATATCTAGAGTAAAGTAGAAATTCCCGCTTTGTATTGGCGCACTGTTCAGAATAAACGTTAAAGAGGAAGACAATATGTGCATTTTATGTTTAATAAAATCTGTTTTTATATAAATATATTTAGTGTACCATAAACATTAATAAATTAGTAGACACTTGAAAATATTTAGACTTTTTGAACTGAAACTTCTTTAGAATCGTTATGATTTGAAATTCGATGCAACGAAAAAGCGACCGTAAAAAGAGACAAACATTTTTATAAATAGGATTTAGCCTGTGAGAGAATGAGATAGAACACAAGCATCAGTGTTTCCTATAATCTTTGTCTTTGCGTCTGCGTACCACCAAGCCTTCACAAGCGTTAATGTCAACGTGGTGTCATTTTTGTGCATTTTGCATATTAAAATTCGTTGGGTAATTAATTTATGTTAATTATTTAACACATCTGTGTTAATTTGACCTCAAATAAATTATCTAAAATAATTTTTTTTAACATTAGTAAAATATTTGTGTTGTTTTTATATTTTATTTCTCATTCTCTCGTAGGCTACTTTTCTGAGTGTGAATTGCACACACACACACTTTTTTTAACATTTATCGTTTTATCATCTACTCTAGACGCACATAGCACACTTCACTCTATCTATAACGGCTAAGCTCATTATCATTCCCATTTTTCGGTTCTCATTAGATCGTACTCTTAACTTCAACCCTTCATAAATATATATCAGCATTACCTTAAAGATACAAAGTAACTTTTTAAGTTGCCCTTTATATACGTGTGTAGTAAACAAAGCTTGTCCAAAACAATTAAGAGATTGCAATCTTGGAAATGGAATTGGATTATGTACGCAACAATTGACCACATCCATTGCAATTCCATTTCCAAATTGGTACAGGAACCTCCATCCATGATTGTGTTTGAAGAGAGATTGCAGAATGTTCTTAAGTACAAGTGTGTGTTATAATTTTATAACGATACAAGGAAACTGAGAATTAAAAATATTCTTTAACTAGCTGTGCCCGCGACTTCGTTTGCGTCTATGTCGGAAAACAATAATTTGTCGCTTATAATAGGCGTAGCACCTCTTCCTGAAAGGGGGCTTTCCTCCAGGCAGGATTTTTTATAATGTATAGGCGGTGAAACAAAGATATATACGCATTATACGAATATTCGACCTTTTTTTATCACCTACTAGCAACCCACCCCGGCTTCGTACGAGTAGCAGAGACATCTTCAACAATCATCATCATATTTTAACCAATTTACACAAAACCTTAACAAATTATATACCTAAACCTTTCTCATGAATCGTTCTATCTATTGGTGAAAATAGCATGAAAATTCGTTTAGTAGTTTTTGAATTTATCGTGATCAGACAGACAGACGCGGCGGGGGACTTTGTTTTATAATATGTAGTGATAATAATATGTAACGAAGTTATAAGTTAAAACTAACTATATTCATGGATTGTTATAGGAAATTCTATATAGAACTAGTAATGACAATGAATACGCACTACACGCAGTCACGTTTGAAGGAAAAGAGTTACAATGTATGACATTATTGAGCAAGTATATAGGCCGCAATTTTTTTTAAATGATAAATTTAAACTTAAAACTTTATACATTCATACGTTTGACTTTTGGAATTCATTTACTATCAGAACATAACCTACAACTAGAAAAAGGTTTTCATTGATTATGTCTAGATTAGTCTAGTCAGCTATTAGTTCGATAGAACGTAGAAAGGCCTTTACTCCGCGATAGCTTGATTAATAAAATTATTGTGAAAATAATCAGGTGTTTGAAAAATAGCTTAATATTTTGTAACATCTACTACCCGTGCGAAGCCGGGGCGGGTTGCTAGTCCTTACTAAAAATACGAATCCAGCATCTATCAATCTGTTTAACGAAAAGTCGTTGAAGTCAATTTTCAAGTATTTGCAGACATCTAATTTATTTTGTAATTCAAACCTACTTGTTGTAGGTCATCAAACCTACTTCTTTGTAAGGGAAAAACAATAAAAAATCTACAACAATATAGTTAAGAAACAAAATGAACCAGCAGCTTAAAAAAATCTTGAGAGAAAAAAGTAGAGTACTTGAGTACGTGCGATTACTTTAGTTTAAAAATAATAAAAAAAGTGTGTGTGTACGCACGTAAGAAGTTATACTTTTATCTAGTTAAATAAAGTTTATTTAAATATCATAATAAATAATACATATCGTCAACTAACCTCAAATTCTACAAACGTACTCAAAGTAATATGTAAAAACCATTTTTATCACTTATAATCACAGTCAATTATCATAAATAATACATACCGTCAACTAAACTCAAATACTACAAATGTACTCAAAGTAATATGTAAAAATCATTTTTATTACTATCGTGAAGTAGGTAACGTTTTTTGAAAAACTAAAATGTTGAATATCTAACTTCAGGGTGTCGGTTTTTCATGACGGTGTGCGCGCGCATCGTAAAAATTTACTCTCATAATTTTTCCCTAACGCGCCAAAAGAAGTATAACTTCAATAAAAAAGAAAAATAGAGGATTCGAAATTTTGTTTTTATAACATAATGATTAATTGTTAAAAGGCTGACCTAATTATTATCTAAAATGTGCAATGAAAACAATTTATCGATGATCCTAAACATAGATATAAATAATGTACAACACTATTTAGGTAGCAGATTGCAAACGTGGTTGACCGCGTTTTATGGCTAAGCGCTAAAACCAATAATTCATATAGCATATAAAGGCACGAGAGTTATGAAACGCTTTAGTATCAGGCCACAATTGGTCCAAGCAATACACTTTTTATTAAGCTAAAACCAAAATATGTTTTGTAATAATTTATTGGCATCGAGAACACATTACAGTTACATATATACATCACATAAGAATAATAACAAATATGAATAATGCTTATTAAACAGTGGTCCCCGTTGTAGGAAGTCCTGTGTGTACGGGGAATAGCGTTCCATGTTGCATGAGCAGGTAGTACCTGTAATTATTTACTTGAAAATATGACGACAATGCCATTTTCGTACAATATACAGATAATTTTAATAAAGAATACTATAAGAAGTATGTCATACCTATTAAGTTCACGTCTTGGACGTAGGTACATTAAAAAGCCTGGCTTTATCTTGTATGCAGCATGAAAACTTTCCTTGCGCGATACATGATCAGCATTTACTTCGTTGTCCGTTTGTTCTTTGCTAGGTGGTGCTAAAGTATGTTGCTGTATGTCGATGTCGTCACAAGCCATTTTGATAGACCTTCATTTACATTTTGTTTTTGTTATTATGCAGTAGGTACACAGACAATATGAAGGCTTGAATGAAAGCCGACCCCAACATAGTTGAGAAAAGCGCGGAGGAGGATGATGATACAAAATATAGTGGCTAAGAGCGGAAATACCCGTTATTAGAGCCAAGGCTGCCGAAGGTCTATTGGGTAGGGTAAAAGTATTCCACCCGAGACAAACATCAACTCATTCATAAACCGCCATATCTTATTTTTAGTTGTATTTTCTAGTCAGTTGGAGTCTAATACATCCATATTAATGTCGAGTCCTTGACGAGTGAGTAGGTATCTTAAATATGTACCTACTTATGTATTTGTAAAAAAAAGATCATGTGTGATTTAGTTGAGCTTTTAGTAAAAGCTATGTAATCGATAAGTAAAACAGGAATAAGGGGCTTGGCACAAAATTTTGAACATTTAATCAAACGATAAGAACTCCATCGTCAATAAATTCTTGTTTTTAATACTGCATCGTTCATGAATGCACAAAGACATTTTTTTATTTCGAAGTGCGATCAAAGTATTTTTATTATTTTAGATGTAGTAGCAGTCTACTGCGTCGTACGTCGTACTATTTTCCATTATCAGGCGATTTCTCTAAGGATCGTTTTTAAAATACATATAACTAGGCAACATGATTTACAGAAAGTGGAAAAAAATCTTTTATTTCTGTAAAGTGTTATCAGTGGAAAATATTATAAGTGAAACGTTTTATTTAAACAATGTAGGAATGTATTTAATATAAAAAAAATCAAGAGAAAGATGAATGAATGATTGAAATCAATGGATAAATGTATTTTTTTAAAAATGTTTGAAGAATTTAAGTGTGTATGAAAATATGTAGAACTAAATGATTATGATAACGAAGACCATGATATTTAATAACTACAACTTTGGTTTACTAATGATTCATATTTTATTAAAAATGGTGATTAAATTATATTGAAAGCGAAAAGATAACAAACTACACAATGTATTTAGTTGTAACTATAATCAATTAATGGATTACCATATCAGCAAGTGCGTGTATATTTCAGATGGGTTAGAGTCAGGTGTAAGTTATGGATGACATATTTCTTGACACACCCAATTTTGCAGTATTTTGAAAATGAATAAAAAAACCGCAAAATTTTGTTTCTCACAATATTGCTCTTAAAGTACTTGTAGTAGTAAGTAAAGTGATTCGCTCAAGATAGTTCAAAGCAAAGGAAGGCGCTGGCAAAAATTATTCTCAAAACAAGATATCAAAAATTGCGAGCAAATCCCGCTCTCATATCCAACAAACTTAAGTTCATACTTGTCAAAGCTCGTGTCCATTAATTACTTTATTTTTCATTTTTTAATATTCTTCCTTATTTTAAGTACCTTCCTCAAGTTCTCCTACAACTTGTAGATCATGAATCTCCTGTTGGTAATAGGTTACTGTATCTATCAATTTCCATAAAATATAAAATCATCGATGTTATTTAACTCCTCGTACAGTAATTTTGGAAGATTAATAAGACTTTAAAGAGTACTATATATCATACCATATACCATAAATCCAGGGGCTTTCCACATATAACAGCTTCGGAATTTGTTTGATCATCAGTCTTACTTCAGTTGTATTCATTTGTTATTCTGCTCATACCTCCACGGAAGACGTATAAAAAAAAATGAAGTTATACTTTGGAACTTTCTGAGCAATACGTGGATCAACATCAATATATCTTTCATATCAATCTCAGAAAACAACAGATAAGCTTATTATGCTTATTTGAAAACAAAAAAAAAAATTAAAAAAGTTCGGCATTCGTTACTTCGAATTTATATTAGGGTGTGTATTAAAACTTCTTTATTAAACTACGACTGGCACGAACACTTGAGATAGTTTTAGTAGAAATTTGGAAAAACATATTCACGACATTACGACGTTAAGACATGGGACATGACCTAGATTTCATAGCCAAACAGGCTCCGATATTGGAACCAACGCTAAAAGTAGCTTAAATGTGCCCGCCTTTAAATTTCAAGAAGCCACAAATAGAGTGTCTCAATAAGTGTCTATTTATAAAAAATAAGTCACCATGATAAGTCAGGATATAGGTACTGTCCACTGAAATAGATGAGCGTTAGATACCGTTCTGTGTACGTGTTAATCAAATTGCAACCTCAGCCCGTCAATACAGGTAGAAGGTTCTCAATGCGGTTGGATATCCATCAGTAGATTGAATGTACGAGTTTATTAGAGTACTGGACAAGGCACATTTTTGTTTGAATCAAAACCATCGACTTGGGCATGCCCCAGGCAAGTGGAGGAAGGTGTGCAGTTACTACCTCTTCAAAAGACTCAAAAGTACGGTCAAAAAGAAGTAGGGTAATATTTGTTTGCTCGGGAAAGGGATAAGTTTTTTAACTTGCTGTATCTTTATATTTAATTACTATTTAAAGACTATATTACCTGATTAATAAGTCTCGTCCTTATTTTCGCAAGCTGTTCAGCTTCGGCTTTATACAAGAAACAAAAGAAAAATAGAATGCAGATAAAAATAAGTCCAGCTGCATCAAAGGCATAGCCTTGTTTGGATTCAAATACGGGCACAAAGAAAACGAATATTTCATGTACGACTTTCGGAATTTTCCAACAACCGCAATATTTTTGTATCGTCTGATAGGCTAAACGGGCTCCTTTGATATTAAAGTATAAAAAACACTATACAAATAACCATATACTAAATAACCATTTGCATTTTGCTGATCATTTATTAAAGCCAAAACATAAAAGGAGGATTTGAATTAGTTGCAGTGGTTCTGGTGGAAGTAAAATCCATGTCCACGCATTCTGTCCCATTTTTTATTTCACTTTGCATCTTTCATAAGCCGTTTTACTTAAGTCTGGATAAAATAAAATTACTCAAACTAAGCAGAGCTTAAAGTGGGTTCTAGGACATAAATCTTTAAGTGGGAGAGCCATGCTTCGGCGCGTATAGGCTGGCTTGAACGGAGTGATCTTGTGGATCTGTGTTACGACTCTTACGATTTGAATCAAATTTTGTGTTTAGATCCTTATCATAATAAAAGTTGCTTGGAAAATTAGACAATTTAAGTTAAATTTAATTAAATTTAATTTAAAACTTAACGACGATATTAACTTTTCTAGTGTAACCTTAGCGCTTTTGACATAACTGTCAGTCGTTTGACAGTTGGCGCGATTGTTCAATATTCATAGTTAAGACAGGACAACGTCTATCGGGTCAGCTAGTCAAGAATAATTTTCATTTATTTAAAACACTCTCAACGACTCTCGTCAAAATCATAAAATAAGATATGTTTCACATAAAAATACTATTCTACACGCTTTATATTAGCTTCACTTGTATGTTTGTAACCGACTCCTTTGGGCGCGATTTTGACCCACTTTAAACGGCGAGATTTCATTCAAATTTTGCACACGTGTCAAAGACTAATGACAATGCAATAATTCGATAAAAATTTTAATTTTTTTTAGTTGAATTTTCTATAAAAGCGTGTTTTTTAGTTTTTTAAACTATAATTATTCAAAAGTAGTTTTTAGCTCATACCCAAAATATATAATAAGTTACCCAAGAGTTTAACCACGATGAATGATATCAATAAATTTAAAAATACTTTAGACGATTTGCTAGTTATAAAGCTTACTACTCAATTAATCAATCCCTGAAAGACAAATCGTAAATTTAAGCAAGGTTAAGTACGTCCGATTATTTATATCTGTATATGAATATTGTATTAGTGTTCACATATAAGTCACACATTTATTACTGACTTATACATAGTTATTATTATAATTAGGAGATTATTAGATTGTATACATTGACATTCTACATACATTACTTCTTCATTACTGAGTCATGACTTTTATTATTGCTGTGACTTATGTTATTATTTTATGAATCCTTCATTATTTCATTCATTAATTTAATGTATATAATTATGTAATATTTATATTATATTATATTTTAAGATTTGCATGCCAATATGGTAGAGCATAGCTGGACTTTTTATATACCACGGCCTCACAGGAAACCGGCAGTGAAACAATAATTTTCATTGTGTTTCGCCGAGTGAGTTAGGTTACCGGAGGCCCTAACCCTTCCCTCTTCCCCTCTTCCCCACTTCCCCCTCCCCCTCCTCTCTCCCTTCCACTACTTCCACCTTAAAGGCCGGCAACGCATTTGTGACTCTTGTTTCAATTGCAGGTGCCCATAGGCGGCGGTAGTCACTTATCATCAGGTGACCCGTCAGCTCGTTTACCCCTATGAAATAAAAAAAAATAGTTTTTGTGATTACGAACTTTAATATTTTTTTTTTTTCAAGCTTAATCAATTACTATTTGTCAGTTATACATAACGCTCCAAAATTTGACCTTCCTGTAACACACTCTATGATAACTTATACATCGGAAATGAATAAAATTCCTACATAATGTTTGTTGGCGGTCTGTTGTTTCGTATACGAACAACCATATATTATATTAGTGGTCCCACTGAGTAATTGTCGTTGCGTTAATCCGACTGTGAAAGAAAAACAGCCTGTCAAGCCTATTGTATCGAAAGGAAAATAATATGGATGCTTTTCCTATCGTTCTAGAATTTCCGATTGAGGATTTGAATGCGTGAATTGAATGAATAATTATTTCTATTACTAGACAAACCATACTCACATAACATTTGAGCAATAAAAAAACAGTAAGTCGTAGGACTGCACGTCAGAAGTGAAAACATAACTTTACAATGTATTTGCATATACACACACACATATGTATATATATAATTAGGTTAAAAATAAAAAGTAGGTAATGACATAATATATCTAAATGTATACATAGGGTACACTGGAAGTTCTGCGCTCTTGGCCGCTCATAAATGTTTGAATTTCGAATGTTATATTTTTTAAAATATAAGAAACTCGGCTCCGTCTTACGAATTTTCATTCAGGGTCACGTGTCCTGACGCGAGTTTAACATTCTTTAGCCATCCATAAAAGTGCACAACGCCGCTAAAGAAGTTTTCACTTCAAAAATTGTACTGATTCTTCTGTTGTACGGTGTAGAATGCATGTATAAATACTATGATTTAGAGTACTAGTGATGTAAATAGTATGTGTAATAAAAGCCTCTATATACCATAGGTAAAGGTAAATTAATTAAGATTAATACTAACTTTTAAACTTTCGCCTTCCATTATATACTTAACTAGCAGTGCCCCGCGGTTCCACCCGCGTAAGTCCCGATCCCATGTGAATATCGGGATAAAAAGTAGCCTATGCGTTAATCCAGGTCTCCTGCTATCTACATACCAAGTTTCATCGCAATCGGTTCAGTGGTGTTTGCATGAAAAAAGTAACAAACATCCTTCCATCCATCCATCCAAACTTTCACATTTATAATATTAGTGGGATTACGTATTTATACGACAATAAAAATCAGGCAATTCAGAGGTATGTAATACCTATTTCGTGTTCGCATTAATCACTACATATTATAAAACAAAGTCCCCTATGCATCTGACTGTCTGTCTGTTCGCGATAAACTGAAAAACTACTGAACGGATTTTCATGCGGTTTTCACTAATAGACAGAGTGATTCATGAGGAAGGTTTAGGTGTATAATTAGTTAAGATCTTGTGTAAATTCATTGAAACATGCTGATGATTGTTGAAGATGTCTCTGCTACCCGTGCAAAGCCGGGGCGGGTTGCTAGTCCCGTATAAATACATATTTAAGAAAATTAACATTAAGCTGACGTAATTAAAAATGACTAAATCATTAAAATCGATGTATTCGAAAAAAAATAGAAGTATTTTTTACTAACCGCGGACTAGGGTACAATCACTGTGTAGCCAAACGTACTATTGATGGACGTAAAGTTTAATTAGACTTAATTGGTTTTAAACTTTCGGGACTGTGATAAGTCGCGATTAAATCCCGAGTTACACATCTAATATTAAACTTAGATTATTATTATATATAAAATAAATTATTATTGTATTACGAGCTGACCCGACAGACGTTGTCCTGTCGTAACTATGAATATAGAATTCGAATTGGTATACTTAATAATCAAATAAAACTTTCAATAAAAAAAAATCCAAAAACATAGTTCCAACCGATCTGTTTTAAACGATATTTGCAGCGCACATTCTGTCAATCGCGCTAACTGTCAAACGACTGTCACTTATGTCAAAAGCAAAGTTAAAGAAAAGTTAATATGGTCGTTAAGTATTCTTAAATTTTCTAAGTTTCTGCGCAATTTTCTTATTTTTTTTTAATATAAGAACCTTCTACGAAGTATTAGAAAACATTTAAAAAAAAGATGAATGAAATCGGTAAAGCCGTTCTAAAGTTTTAGCGTGACCAGGAGAAATAGGGGTTCATTTTTATATATATAGACTAGCAACCCGCCCCGGCTTCGCACAAGTACAAATTATACACCAAAACCTTCCTCATAAATCACTCTGTCTATTATTGAAAACCGCATGAAAATCCGTTCGGTAGTTTTTCAGTTTATCGCGAACAGACAGACAGACGCGGCGGGCGACTTTGTTTTATAATATGTAGTGATTAACCGAATTAAAAAACTCAACTTCTCAATTCGACTCAATATTGCTTTTTTTTGTGTACGCGATATGTTCGCCTTTTGTGAACCGGATCGGTTGTACTTAAGGTTGATCACATTTAAGTTTGAAGAAAATATTCCACATCGAGGGGTGGAAAATTAAGGGATGATAAGTACAGCTTCTTTACATTAAAGTTGGTGATACTTTTTTTTAAGTTAATTATTAACAGTCATAAGCTTAACACAAAAAATAACCGTACAAGTGCGAGTCTGTCTCGTGCACCGAGGGTTCCTTAAGCAAACAAACTTGTATGTAGGTAGTACATCCATCTCGGGATCGATTCTCGAAGATTTTTGCCCGTATTTCCTAAGACAAACTTATCTTTGCAATTCTAAAAATACTGTACCATACATCGATTTACGGCAAAGTCTGTCAATGGGCATCCAGGTTTTGATTTACCTACAAATCTCAAGCTTAAGGTCCAACCGGAAGCTTTAAATGGCCGTTTAAAATAACTTGATGCGTCCCCGGGTTCCTGAGAAAAAGGGTCTAGCCAGACGGACATCAAAGTGATCCTATAAGGGTTCATTTCTTCAATTTCAATTTCTTTATTTTGCTGAACATTATGACACCACAAACGTAAGTATTTGGTATTAATTTCAACTTGATGAGTCCATGGGTTCTTGAGAAAAAGATAGACAGACAGACGGACAATAAAGTGGTCCTATTAGGGTTCTTTTTTTGTTTTTGAAAAAAAGGAATACTAAAAAAACTCAAATTGATAAATTATCTTATTTTTTACGTCGAATAAAAACGGTACAAGCCCAATTTTCGCAAAATTCAAAATCTATATTATACAATTATTAGGATTAGATTATAAAAAGGATTTATTGGTATCAGTCATAATAAGTACTCTCTGCATTTGAGAGAGAGAACATTAGCTTAAACTAGTGATTTATATGGACACTAACCGCACCCTTTTTTTTCTTTTTAAATCCTAACAAATTTTATAAATGCGAATATATTTGACAGATGCGAATAGGTTTGATAAATAAAGAAATAAAATCTTTATTAGGCACATTAAGTAAAGACGAGATGTCAACAAACAATATAGCACTGTATCACATTGAGGTATTGACACTGGTTTCCAAACTAGGCTGAGGCTTGTATTTTGGAAGACAGTTGTTCAGTCGTTTAAATTTATCAAGTTATGTGCTTTTAGCATTCCTGTTTACTTTACTTCTGAATGTGTGTGTCTATCGCGCGTGTGTGTGTGCGCGGGTGTGTAGGCGCGTGCGTGTGTGTGTATGTGAGTGCGTGTGTTTGTGTGTGTGTGAGTGAATGTGTGTTTGTGTGTATGTGTATGTGGGTAAAATGGTATTTCTCTGGTCACGGTTACACGGCTTAAGGGCGGTTATACGGCTCTTTCAATATTCGAACAGAACTTGATCACTATGGGTACAACATGTATGACTGTAGAAGCTACGAAGTCTTATTGTACACTTAACTTCAGTGACAGCTACTCAATTGAAAGCGAGTGGGATAGATTTAGGTTAATATAGACGTATAACGTAGTACATCAGTCTGTTAATATAAATATAGAATCAAGATTTTTACTGACCTCAATTTAAGAAGTAAATGGTTAAAGGGATATGTATATTTTTTTCGTTTTTATTATTAGTTTAATTCGTAATTAACTATATAAATTAATATTGGAAGTAAATTTTAACCTACTTCTAAATGGCTCTCATTAAAATAATTTGGAATAGTGTTTGCAAACAACAAATTATTTTGGTTCGGACCCTTTTTTTATGCGTATGGAAACCCCCTCGGGCCGTCACCTACCGGGGTTTTCGGTGGGGCGGTCGGAATCGAACCGACTAAAACCACACGGTGTGCCGTACTGGACCTGAAATAGGAGGGATCCGGGAACAGCTTTTATTAAGACATCCGGACCCCTCCTAGCGCCTGCCTGCAAAAGCGCGGGCACCACCTTCGGGTAACAAGCTCTCAATAGGCAACGTCCAGGCACACGCGGACGCCCCCTCCTCACGGGGGGCCACTATAGCGGGTGGAGGGGAAAACCCGTCCCGTCCACCCGCAGTCACACTCAGGGCGGCATGAGGCGCTGGAAAGCACCCCTCCGTAGCCCGGTTCACCGGCGGTGGATTAGGTCTGAGTGGAGATCGTCCTCCCTGACCCATTCCAGCGCCTCCTTCTGCAAGATGACGACCTTATAGAAGGTTGCGAACGCGGTAAAATTCCTGTCGCTACCGGCCATGGAGCGTATGACTACCCGTCCCGTGCTACCGCCCTGCCCACTCGATGATGACCGGCTGGAGCGCCTCCACGGTGGCAAAGCCAGCACATGGAGCCTCCACATGGAGACAACCGACGAGCCATCGTGGCTCGGCTAACGACCTCACGCCATTCGCTTACCTCTTTGGGTGGGGGCCGACTCCCGCTTCCCGCCCGGATTTTGGTTGTGACCTGCTATAAGAGGAAGCTTAATTATCTCAATTCAGGTAGTTCATATTTTAAAAAGTTTAAAAAAAATTAGACAAACAGCTTTAATTCTGTATAAAACTAAATACTTGATGTTTAATGAAAGGAAAACACAAAATAAAAACCAAGTAGGATAACTTTTGTATCTGCTGTTTTGTCATCTCTTGCAAAAGGAATCTTGTTCCGAAATAAATTTAACGAAAAATAACAAATCACTCCCAAGACAAGTCGATATGCATAAAATAATAGTTTTCATTTAGTAGTATTGAACCATTGTATGACGGAATAAAACGCTATTAATTATACAGTATTTCTATTCATGTCAACCTAAATATCCGTTCTGCAAGTCCGCTATTTATAAACCACACCAGAAATTACAACTGCGTTCAGGAAGTACTACGTTCAATGTTTTGTTGTTAATTACAATCACTAAATAAGGGAATGAAGTACCAACAAAGGGTTAATGGTATCCATGCTCGCCGAAGTTTGTGTCTGCGTTCTGAAAATTGCCGAATCGTCTGTAATATTCAGTTGCGAGTCCGCTTTCGAACAGACCGGGTGTCGTCATCGTACGTCCTGTGACATTGCACGAAAAGTTTAGCAAAGATATTTTTTTTGCGTAATAAATATATATTGTAAATAGAAGTAGTATTTGGTGTAGAAAAAGTGAACTTGATATTTAATTAGTTTTTAGTGTTTGTGGATTAAGAAACTTCAGTGAAAGTTTTGTGTAAAATTCAAGTTGATATTGTTGTTGGTAAGTGTAATTGTGATTGATAGAGGTTTCGGAGTAGCCTATTAGATTTATAATTTTGATTGGATTTCCTAATTGTTTGCGGAGGCTTATTTGTTCAGGGTTTGAAATTTTATTGTTCACGGTTGCGAGTTGTGAATATTTATCACCGGATTTGGAGTGTGAATACGTTTGTTTAAAAATCGTACAACATTTAATGAATTTTCGTACTGAGATTAATGTTTACAAGTCAAATATGTGTACATCTGCACATAAATAATTGTAGAAGCTATTTTCTGTAGTAATAAAAATACAAAATCGAACTATAAACCACATATTTTTTTATATTTTTATTTATTTAAGCGGCAGTAGCGTGATGGCTAAGGCGTCGGACCTACAATCGAGTGGTAGCGGGTCCGAACCCCACCCAGTGCACTACCGACGTGACACCACTCCTAACACAAGCATTTATCTCCGCTAGAGAGTTTAACAATAATACAAATAATGTGTGACCCACGGTACTAGTGTCCTTAAATAAATAATATCAGTGATAGTCACTAAATTTCTGTAGGTACCTACTAAATGGAATTGAAACTAAAAGTTATAAGAAAAACTATTTCAAATCGCTGTTCAAAACCTAATGAATTGAAAATAAAATGAATAAGTTACATACATATATTCACGCTTGTACCCCCAAAGGGGAAGGCAGAGGCGTATATAAATGTAGGTGTTCAACCTACATTTTGCCAACGACACGTTATAGGAGGTAATGTAAGGGTAATTTGGGAGTTGAGGGTAAAAAATGAAGGCAAAGCTTAATTATCGATTAGTTATGACGCGTTTTAACATTAATTTTTTTAAATATAAATAACTTATGCCAACAATAATTACTTAATTATCTAAATCAATTATTTTTTATTTTTATATAAGGCACCATCTATACTTATGAAAACTTTGTTATTTTTTAACTAATTATAACAATAATAATAATAACTTCACACACCTCACACACGGCCGTCTGATCCATTACTAGGCAGAGCCTGTACTATGGGAACCAGACTGGTGATAAACATACTTATATATTTCTAAATACATACATATTATAGATAAATTACACCCAGACACAGAACAAATAATCATGCTCATCACACAATTATTTTTCCTGGGTGGGAATCGAACCCACGACCTATACAGGTTGTATTTTAAAATAGAACACTTACTTAAATCACTCAAAGAGTATGCCTAGCATGCAATTACAAAAAAAAATGGAAAAAAAACTATCCGTTTACAAGTTATGACTGTTTGAATTAACAGGTATTTTTACCTTGGTTTCTCATGAAAGCAGGTGGTTTAAAATTGAAAGTAGTAGATTTTGAATCATACGTATTTTTTTATTTTGAAGCTATTCACTCAGTTTTTAAGAAAACCCATTAAAACTAACTTAAAAAAATTTAATATCAAAGTCAGTTTTTATGGATTTTCTTAGTTACGGAATGAAAAAATCCAAAATAAAAAAGTATTTTTATAAATATACTTCTTTTATGAAAAATGGAGGCAAAAATACCTGGAAATTCAAACGGGTATAACTTGTAAACGAGAAGTTTTTTTTACATTCTTATTCTATTTTATAAAATAGAGGGCAGATGGTAAGTGACTACCGTCGCTCATAGACACTTGCAATCTAAAGAGTCACAAGTGCGTTGCCGGCCTTTGAGACGGGAGTACGCTCTTTTCTTGAAGGTTTGAAGGTCGTATCGGTCCGGAAATACCGCAGGCGACAATTTGTTCCAGAGATTGGTTGTGCGAAGCCAAAAGTGTCTGGAAAACCGCACACTGGTGTGTTAGTCATGTCCTTTCGGTGATTTAAGTAAGTTTTCTATTTTCAATTTACTCTCCAAAATTATTCCATAACTTATTTCCTGTTTAGCTAAGATAAGATATATTCATTCGATGTACGCCGTAAGTAAGAGTAGCTATTTAAGTTAGCTACTAAATTTGATTTTACACACACACTCACACAATAATAACAATAAAACACAACTGTAATCTAGTTCATATGGTATCTAAAATTGCATCGGAAAACCGCATCTGTGTTTGTAGCTGGCTAACAACATCAATAGAACTGCACCGTGCTGAGTGGGTAGCTCTTTGTTGCATCTACAAAGTGAATACCTACCTACCTGTTATTCCATAAATAGCCTTTGTATATGTATGTGTCCAATATTAAGGATTTTTAACCGGCTTCAAAAGCCGACTTCTCAATTCGACTATTTTTTTTATGTTTGTTACCTCAGAACTTTCGACTGGGTGAACCGATTTTGATGATTCTTTTTTATTTGAAAGCTGGTGCTTCCTGTGTGGTCCTATTTCAATTTGATTCCAAACTGACAATGGCATCCAGTAGATTAATTGCGGGCCCATGGGTTAATTGTTAAGAACCTTGACCAACACCTTCAAAGGCTTACGTTAGGCAGTTGGATTATGAGCTTGATGCAAAGGCAGTCCTCCTCGATACGGCTCTTATAGTGAGGAGGTTTCTGTCTCTGGAACCATAACCATCGGTAGCTTGGTCGCTGTACCCCATACCGGTGGGACACTATTTATTATATTTTTAAATACATTTGTTTTTTTTTGTGAATGTATTTGAAAATGTAATTTATATGTAAAATAAATAAATAGAATAATAATAAATATTTGGATTTGTCTGACGAAATTGTCGATATGTAGAATGTCGAATCGGCGATCATTGTTCCGATTGTCATATCTGCTCATGGATTGATAGCCAAATGCCTCGATCAACACGTTAAGAGGCTCGCGTTAGACGGCATGATCAAGGGACTGATGCAGAAGGCAGTTCTCCTCGACACGACCCGTATAGTGAGGAGGTTTCTGTCTTTGGAGCCCTAACCTCCGCTGTCTTGGGCCCTGTACCCGATGTCGATGGTCTACTATTTTTTATATTGTTTTTTGCATATTTAAAAATGTAATTGGTAAGTTTTAAGATGAATATAGAGAAATAATAATAATAACTCTTTCTTGTACACCTAAAAAAAGGAAACAATACAATACTTTTATGTCCCTGACAACATCTTAGAAAATTTTCAGTATGATCAGTTGAGAAGTTAGGCATAAAAGTTAACAAGCAAATAAACTTACATTAGCATTTTTTTATGGTGTAGGGGGCAAAAGAGCAGATGGGCCACCTGCAACTCAAGAGTCACAAGTGCGTTGCCAGCCTTTAAGGTGGAAGTAGAGGAAGGGGGGAATAGAGGGCGAGGAGGGGAGAGGGAATGTTTAGAGCCTCCGGTAACCTCACTCACTCGGCGAAAAGCAATGCAAGCACTGCCGGTTTTCTGTGAGGCCGGTCGAGCCGGCCCATACTTGCCGAAGCATGGCTCTCCCACGAAATAATAACTATTAATTAGGATAACAAATAAAACATGTTTTATTATTTTAATTATTTGAATAACTATTACACTCGCCTATTCATAGTCCAGAATATTTCAAAGAATGTTAAAAATTTAATTCGCATTTTATATTCGCCACTAGATCACTAAAAGACAGGCACCCGTGAAACCCAAGACGTAAACGGGTGGTCCGTGGTTTACGTGTTGGCAAGATGTACAGAGGTAGGTTAAAAAGCGGATAATTACATTAGGGAAGGTAAGGTCGTATCATTAATGTTCCGAGTACCTAGTTGTATACCTATAATCGGTACTCACTTACCGGTTTTCAATTACCGGTACCGATTCCGGTATTCACGTCCCATGATCATAGTTATCTTTGTATAAAATTAATTTGAGACTACTTTGTGATAGTACCTGTTTTAGTAACATTAACGGGTAGAATTAGTTCACGTGGTTCGAAGTCATTTTACAACCCAACAGTAGTTCCGCTGTGGTACAATCTACATTAAACTTGAAGCTAGAAGTTTTAGCTCTTGTAAGTAGTTTGGAAGACTTTATAGCTACAGTCTAATGGTATTAGATAAGAAATTTACTGCAGCTTCGATAGCATTAAGTAATAAAACGCTACTTTAAAATTGACTTAGACAACTTCAACTTAATTTTTTAAATCATTCTTATTTACGTAACAGAAAATTTTTAAGCCAGCATTATGTGCCAGTGACCTTGAGCAGGTAGAAACTCACCGTTGTGTCTTCGTACATAACTCCAACATTATGTTCATCACCGATCCAGTCATAAGCACCACTGCTGAATATAAACTTATTTAAGGAATTGTACAATGCCATTTACAATATTTAAATTTGACTATTTTACTAAAAATAATTTTAAAAATCATTTGTGATTTTTATGTTTTTTCATAGGATGAGTTATGTTTTTCGAGCTTTCCTTGGCTTTAAAATTGTATGTTACTATGAGGACAGATAGCTTAGCGCGATTAAATACACAAACAAAACAACTCTTCAGCTTAACTCTGTTAGTATAAGAGCCTCTTAAATAATGACTAGGTAATATAGTTATAGCGTATTTTTATTTAACCCCCGACGCAAAAACGTGTGTGTGTGTGTGTCTGTGGCATCGTATCTCCTGAACGGATAACCTGATTTTGATTTTATTTTTTTTGTTTGAAAGGTGAATTAGTCGGGAGTGTTCTTAGATATAATTCAAGAAAATCTGTTCAGCCGTTCGAAGATCATCAGCTCTCTAATCGTTGAAGGGATTTTCGACTCTTTTGTTTTTTTAAATTGTAAATCCCACTAATATTATAATCCCACTAATATTATAAATGTGAAAGTTTGGATGGAGGGATGGATGGATGGATGAATGGATGGATGGATGGATGTTTGTTACTCTTTCTCGCAAAAACCACTGAACCGATTGCGATGAAATTTGGTATGTAGATAGCTGGAGACCTGGATTAACGCATAGCATACTTTTTATCCCGATATTCCCACGGGATCGGGAGTTACGCGGGTGAAACCGCGGGGCACTGCTAGTTTATTCATATAACCACAATCTTGGAACTCTTCCGTAAATGTGTAGAGTATCAGTCTCCTAAAGAGTTTCAGTAATGATCTCATTACTTAAGTTTGAAGTAACTTAATACCTTCCCTACGATCTTTATCTACTTCGTTTTAAACTTGGCGTAATTAGCGTAGTACCTCAATTTTGGAAGCATCGCTCTTAAGGGCTTGTCCATACAGTACACTGATATTGACCTTTTTTACATTATAATTATGTATTTATACGGGAATTAACGCGATCACGAAAAGGTATTACATACCTCTGAATTGCCTGACGTTTCGACCAAGTTGCACTGGTCGTGGTCACAGGCTGACTCTCTGTCTACTAAGTGAGCCTGTGACCACGGTATGTAATACCTTTTCGTGATCGCGTTTATTCCCGTTTAAATACATAATTATAAAATATTTCAGTCTCTTTTTCCTGTTTTTTTTTGTTTAGTAGCTATTGTAAATAGTGTTGTCATTTAAAAATAAATAAACAAATTAAAATTAAATTTACCCTATCTTCGGTAAAGCCTCATTGTTTTCAATAATTTAATGAATTGCGGTCAGATTTTGACCTCCGGACGATTCCTAGAAATTATAAATGAGAAATAAGCGGTAAAACAAGTTCATATCATGAACATTATCGCTATTAATGTTATCCGACTCTTTACCTTGTTTAAACAGTTAATAATTGGACTATTCAGTACTGGAGATCTCAAACTATATTGGTTTAAGGACTTGAGTACTTATACAATTGTGTGTATGTGCCTGTGGAAACTCGGGCCGTCACCCCACCGGGGTTTTCGGTGGGGCGGTGTGTCTGAATCGAACCGACTAAAACCACACGGTGTACCGTACTGCGCCTGAAATAGGAGGGATCCGGGAACAGCTTTTATTAAGACACCCGGATTAACCCAGACGCAGCCTGAGTTAAACAATTATCTAATTATGCCACAGCCTAAAGTAGTAATCTGTATGCCGTAGCATATCTACAGTAGTAACTTGGAGTAATGGATCTTTCAACTGACTCATTTTTCAAACAGATGCAGTGATTCCGCATATTACTCTCCACATACACACAAACTCACAAAATGGGCACTATTTTTTATTAATGTAAATGTAGATTTCATGACATATTTACCGTTATTTTCAAATTTTTATTGCGTTTCGGATATTTCGGCACTGTTACAATTAAGTAACGTACGGATATGCATATTATTCATGAATATTCAACTTAAAATTGTATACATGCATATTAATATTAAAGAGAAAAGCCATATTAAAGAATTAACTGTAAGTTTTATGTAATTCGTTACTGTTTCCTATGACATTTTATATAAGTGATTTATTAATAATTTCAAGTGAAATTGGTTAAGTTAAAGAAAAATAGATGTTCAATTCGACATATAAATAACCCCCGATGCAGTAACACAACACCCCTCGTTTTATAAGTTTACCGCGTGTCTTTGTGTATCTGTGTGTCTGTCTTTGGCATGATAACTCCTAAACGAATGGATTTTGATTTAATGGATTTGGTTTTTTTTGTTTAAAAGGTGACTTTTTTTATGGGATAGAGGGCAAAACGAACAGACGTGTCACCTGATGGTAAATGACTAGGTACCGCTGCCCATGGGCACGTGCAACTCTGCTGCAAGAGCCACAAGTGCGTTGCCGGCGTTTATAAGGTGGTAGTAGAGGAAGGGGGGTAGGCTTAGGGCCTCCGGTAGCCTCACTCACTAGGCGAAACACAATGCAAGAATTGCTCCACTGCCGGTTTTCCATGAGGCCGTGGTATCACTCCGGTCGAGCCGGCCCATACGTGCCGAAGCGTGGCTCTCCCACGAACAGATTGATTGAGGGTGTTTTCATTCAAGAAAATATATGCCGTTCTAACATCATGAGCTCATTTCTAATCGTTAAAGGAGCCGGGAAAATTTAGATTTTTTTAAATTTCGTTCATTTCAATCTAGTTGGCGTACCTACGTGATCGAACCCATTACCTACAAATTAACAATAATAGTATTCGTAGATAAACTTGGTGCGATATTCCTACTGTGGTGACACAAAGTTAGGCGCCATCATTACATTGCGATGCAGGCAATTCAAACCGGTTCGTGTAAGTTCGCAGTAAAAGAGTTTCTATGTACAACTCAGCGGATGTTATGACGTTGTACATTGACGGGATTTGCAGATTATATTAACGAATGTCTGGACTCAGGTATGCAGCTCATAACCCTTTTTATTGATTATAAAAAGGCATTCGATACTTTGGATCATGATATTTTATTACAGGCGATGGATGAGTGTGGTATACGCGGTCCTACGAATAAGTGGTTCAAAAACTACCTATCGAACAGGAAAATACGCACAATTATTGCTGATGTGAGTGGCGAGGAAATGGATGTGGGTTTAGGCGTGCCGACCGGATCAGTGTATGGGCCAGTGGGATATATAATGCATGTTAACAGTATATCTAATGTGGTAAACAAGTGTCGAGTGTTTATGTATGCAGATGACATGTACCTGGTATATGCCTCGAAGGATATATCGGAGGTACAAAGGTGCGTGCAAGATGACTTTGAAAGTATTACCAAGTGGGCACATGACAATGGAATTATCTTGAACGTAACAAAAACTAAATGTATGCATATACGCTCGCCATACAATCAATGAGCAAAATGTATTAACTTGGCAGACATCCCTATAACGGGACATACATATGAATGTCTGCATAAGAATAAGAGTAATTGCAGTTGCACGACCTTGATATATGTCGATACATTTAAATATCTAGGCTTAACCATTGATAGGAACTTCAACTGGAAACCACATGTTGCTGATATTTGTGATAAGCTGAGATGTGTATTAGGCAAGTTCTACCAATTACATAGAATACTGAATAAACACACATTACTAATCGTATACTACGCACTTGCAGATTCACTGCTTAGTTATGGTCTTATTATTTATGGTCGAACTTTTATAAGTTATTTAAGAAATATAAAAGATTTACAATTAAGATTGATTAAATTCCTATTAAGTAAAAAAATTAGAGATAAGTGTAACAGAGAATATGATAAACTGTTTTCCATTTGCAAAATTTTACCTATAGATAAGAAAGTTAAGTACCTAATAGCTTTAGAACATTACCATAGTGAGGAAAATAAAGTAAATGTAACAAATAAATACTATACAAGAAGTGTTAGAGAGAATATGTTAGTCAAACTACTATGGAGAACGAACGTCCAAGTTTTTAGTACCTAAGATATTCAATGAAATAAGATTACTAAGACAAAATACTAAATTAAACAAAGGTGTGCTAAAAATGAAATTGAGGGACTCACTTCTCGATGACGAGGGGACCGTCGAACCCACTGTCAGCGAGATAGGTCCACAATAATGTTGGATAAAATAAGAACTAACATTGTATAATTTTAGAAGTACCTAAGTAGTAAGTAAGTTAGGGATAATTATTATAAAAAAGTCAAATTAGCATCAAACGTCAAAGTTTGGCGAGTATAGTATTTAAGTAACGATTGTAAAAAAAGCTTATAAAAAAAAAAAAAAGTTACTTTTGTTCTTAAAAGACAAGAATTGAGTTGGTCCTTATTTGTGTACTAAGCTTAATATTGAGAGGGTTCATTATAACAGCTGGTTTCATGTTTTTTTTACTCTTAACTTTGCTAAGTCAACTCCTTTTGTTCTTAAGATTAAACCTTGATGTGCTTTTAGCTTCTCGAGGTATTTTATTGGAATTTATATTAAAGTACAACGTTAAAGACTGGCGGTGGAGAATTTCCAGAAGAAATTGTTTTCTTTTTTAATATATCTCACGTCAACAGTCTGTGGAGTATTTTTATTTTGTGGTCGACTTGTCCAGACATTTGCTGACCATTTAGACTGAGAGAAAACGAGTCTAGTAAGGTTTTAAAGTAAAAACTTTCGTGAGTTCGTATTTATATCTATTAAGGACTTACATACGGTTTTACTCACGTGTGTATTTTGGGAATGTATGATGAGAGATCTTTATCAATGGGTTAAGGAAAAAACACCATTGCTAGCAAATTTATTGACAAAACCATATTCAGTATTATCCTTCTAGAAATGTGTTAATTAAGTAGGTTAGTTGCTAATACCAGTCTCCAACATAAATAACTGTTTATTTTATTTTATTTTTTTTTATAAAAAGACAACTCCCGCATTAGGAATGACTCCTGTGTCGCGGGGGACTTTACGAACATACAAACAACGGACACAAAGAACACCCAGACTCGGGTGGGAATCGAACCCACGACCTATGGCTTAGCAGTCAGGGTCACTAACCACTAGGCCAACAGGCCAGTCATGCAATAAACATAGTTTTCTTTTTCTTTTTCTTTTCTTTTAAAAAGACAACTCCCGCATTAGGAATTACTCCTGTGTCGCGGGGGACTTTACAAACATACAAACAACGGACACAAAGAACACCCAGACTCGGGTGGGAATCGAACCCACGACCTATGGCATAGCAGTCAGGGTCAATAACCACTAGACCAACAGGCCAGTCTTCAGTTCAGTCAGTTGAGAACACTTCATATATTTTACTAGCAGCGCCCCGCGGTTTCACCCGCTTAAGTCCCGATCCCGTGGGAATATCGGGATAAAAAGTTCAATGTGTTTATGCTTAACAATATTTATTCATTATTTTACTTATTAGATGAAATTAGCAACCCGCCCGGCTTCGCACGGGTACCTAGCAAAAACATCTTCAAACACAAATCCTTAACAATTTATACACCTAAACTTTCCTCATGAATCAATCACTCCGTCTATTGATTGAAACCGCTTGAAAATCCGTTCAATAGTTTTTCAATAGTTTGACTTTGTTTTGATAATATGTAGTTTAGGTAATGGGTATGTTCACGATTACCTAATTATAGTAGTGATGAGTATCTATGAGTATCTTGGAGTATACAAATCCCACTAATATTATAAATGTTAAAGTGTAGATTGATGGATGGATTGATGGATGGATAGATGGATGTTTGTTACTCTTTCACGCAAAAACCACTGAACCGATTGCGATGAAACTTGGTATGTAGATAGCTGGACACCTGGATTAACGCATAAGCTACTTTTTATCCCGATATTCCCATGGGATCGGGACTTACGCGGGTGAAACCGCGGGGCGCTGCTAGTGCTAACATAAAGTTCATTCGCAAACTAAACTACATTGAATGTAAGTTAAATGCATTCAGGAGGTTTACCCAATAAGAGAGCGAGGTGTAACTTTAGACAAAAACTCATTTTACCAACTAGGAATACCCCTCACCGAAATTATTACTGGAATAAAATGTGTTTACGTTTTTCAGCACACGCCAATCTAATACATATATATCCCCGAAGCGGTAGGCAGAGGCCTATTAAACACCCATATTTTCCCAATTATAATTTTGGTCCCACTCACGTAATTAACCCGCAAACGTATTACCGTCGACCTTTCACTATGGGAATTAAAGATGGGAAAATTGGGAGTATATTGGAAAAATTGGGAGTATATTGGGAAAATTGGGAGTAAATTGGGTATAATAAGTAGATAAGAATGGAAGGTAATGGATGGAAAGGGATAATACTTATACGGATGGATTGGGGAGTATAAGCAATAGCTCGAGCAGGTCAAGATCGCATACCTGGAACTCCAACTGGTTGTTGCCGGAATTCCGCGCCCTCTAACGCCCTCTAATACTTCACAACTAATAATGATCGGGGTCACGTAAACTAATAACTAACTTTATCGGTGTTGTGACAGTTTTGTTAAGCAGTTCTTAATTATTACATAACGACACGATGCGACGCCCACACTTAATAGAACGAATATGCGACGCTACGGTAACTTAATCAGAAAGATAAAAAGAATAATATTCTGGGATTACACAGCGCTATCTACATCTAAGCTACGCATAGCTTATACACGGTATGGGGTCTAGACACTTCTAGAATCATTTATCTTTAAACAAGTTGCATACTTGTTGAAGGTAAATTGGTCACTGTACTGTACACTGTACACTTCACTTCATTCAGGCCCACCCCACTAACGAGTTGCCAATCCTGTAAAAATACTTCATAACGCAGTCCATCTCAAATCTCTCCAGTCCATACTCCGTTAGAAACAATTGAATCACCGAACAAAATGCAAATCTTTTAATTCAATGATTTATCATTTTTAAACTTCCTTTCAAAACCATTACTCAAAAAATAGGACTAAAAAGTTTCAAGAACATTTCTGCAAGCAATCGCATCTTGCGTGAATAATTACATTGATTTATAACAAGAACGGTCTAAGATTAAACTGTCTGCAATATATCTTACATCTATTGTTTTCGAGGTGGGATAATACCATTCATTTTTAAGAAGTTTGTTTACGAGTATTTAGAAATTGAGTATGGATTCTAAAAATAGAATACTTAACACAAGTAGATACACGAACTTTGTAAAGAATAAAAAGTTCATGTATTATAACTCTGGTCTGAGGTTTGAATACAAAATGCACTAAAAATTGTAGCCTCTTTGATCCAGTGGCATAAATTTGCTTTCGTGTTTGGTGCTATTGCAAGTTTCTGCGTTTAATTTTGGCATTAGCAGTAACATCGCTGTAAAGTCGTTCCCTTCATATATACAGTATAGAGAGTTAAATTAGGGACCTGAAACCCAAGGTAGTGATTATTGGGTATAATAATTAATTAGTATAAATGTATTCACTCCTTTCTTTTTTTTTTTTACATGTGAAAACCCCCTCGGGTACCACCTCATTACTCAGCGAGGTGGTTATGTCGGAATCGAACCGACTAAAACCACACGGTGTTCCGTCACGGGTGTCTATGATCCCTATCTATAACCCCCGACAGACTTGACCACCTGTTCACAAAGCAGGTAGTCTCGCAGTCGTAAGTAGGAGCTGTTTCCCCCTTCAGTCTAGAAAGGCGCTCGCGGAACCCGTCGCGCCACCGTCTCGGACCTATTTTCTACCCTTCTTACCTACTTGGGTTACCCTTCCCGACGCCTTAAGGCCAGCGCTCATGGAGGCCGTAGGTCATTAGGTACCCTACGGCGCCTGGTGCGTCCTCTGCGGGACGGGGGAGTGCTAGTCCTCTCCCGTTCCCTTTCCGCCGCCTCTTTGGCGTACATCACCTCCTCGCAAAACGAGGCGACGGAGTCCCACGCGCTCTCGCTCTGTACCATAGCTGGCACCATGGTCTCTAGCGAGAGGCTTCCCACGCCTATAGCTGTCTCGAGGTCATTGCGCTGTTGGACCATCTCTGGACACTCCACTAGGGTGTGGAGTGCAGTATCCTCGGGACAGCCCCCGCAGTGATGGCACGCAGGCGTTGGCTCCCGGCCTATACGACACAGGTACTTCCCAAAGCAGCCGTGCCCAGTAAGCACCTGCGTCATCCGGTAAGAGAGGCTGCCATAACGCCTCTCTAGCCATTCCTCCATGACGGGCCTTATCGCCAGAATTGTGGCGTGCCCCGCGCTCGGTCGCCCAAGTCGTTCTTTCCACTCGGCCATGAGTACCTGGTGGACCTGGGATCTTTGGGCCAGGGATTCACCGGGCAAAAGCCTCAGCCCGCGGTCAAGCGTCTCCTTGATGTATGACGACGCAAGGGCTTTCGCTTCCAAGTCCCACGGCGGAGTGCCGGCTAAGGCTAAGAGACTTGCCGCAAATGTTTTCACTCCTACATAATTTTATTAGAACTAGAGGTCGCCTGGTGGTATAATTTCGACCATGGTTTATTTATTGGCCAGTACGTATAACTTGAACTGAACTTGAATGACATTGAAGTCTATTCAATGACAGTTCAAGTTATGTAAGTACGTAAAATGACAGGTCAACTCATATACTGGACTCGTGTAACTTGATGAAGCCATTTTTAAGTAATTTTTAAATTTGTACGACTTATTGTTTAAAAATTGTAGCTTCTTCTATATGTGAACTGTAAGTGTTCCAAATTTCACGATAACGCGTGCGCGAAATTTTCTTGAAAAGGCGTACAAAAAATTATTTTCGCTTAATAATTTTTAGATTATGTTCGTTTACCTTATATCCCACTAAAAAAAATTGTGATGGTTTGATTGTTGATAGATTAGTTTTAAATGATTGCTTACCACGTGGAATTTGTTCCACAAGAAAGAAGAGAAATAGGAGAGTTAGCAATAAATAGCAATTGCGTCTGTTGGCGTTAAATCAACAACTAAGGTGGGCACTGAAAATTAGCACTGGGGTGGCATTTGCCCATCGCAGTATATACTGAGTGTATAGGTGGACCTATTAAATAAATTAAAATAGGATGTTTTTTGTTATAATGTGACACTCGTAGAATAGTATGAGTTGATAATATATTATTAAAAAAGAAACGTGCGTGGCATTGACGGCTTGACGTCTCATGTCAGTGTCATGTGGCAATGACACATCGTAAAATTCATGAAGGTAGGGCATTATAGTTTTTTGAGGTAATATAAAATAATGTTACTCATTGAAAATGTTATTTGAATTTTTATGTTTGTTGTTTGTATTGTTTTTGTTATATTTTGTGATGTTGGTGGTTATGTTGTAGTTTATTAAATTAAATCATTTTCTTTCTTTCAAAATTGCTAAACTTCAAATTATCCTTCTGTAAAATGACCAATTATGTAATATTCATGATTTAAATTGTATACACCACTAAGGAGGCCAACAAGCCTGAAGCCAATCTAGTCACTTGGGCAAACTATAACAAAGAAATAGATCATTACCCAAGCTAAAGCGGCAGCGGAAATTGTGAAATTCTTTGTAAATTCCTGTAGACGGGTCACCTGGTGGTAAGTGACTACCGACGCCCAATGGTACCTACAACTCAAGAGTCATAAGTTTGCCAGCGTTGCTGGCCTTTAAGGTGGGAGTAGGGGGGGGGGAAGAAGGAGAGTGCGGGGAAGGAGAGAGGGAAGGATTAGGCCATCCGGTAACCTAACTCACTCGGCGAAACACAATGCAAGCATTTCTTAAATGCCGGTTTTCTGTGAGGCCGTGTTATGACTCCGGTCGAGCCGGTCTATACGTCCCGAAGCATGGCTCTCATGGCTCAATGATAAACATCTCCTAATAGCGATGTGTTCAGAGTTTCAAGGTAAGGTACGTATAATACTATACGTGGTTGTTCAGACCTACTGATTCTAAAATTGGTCGTTGATTACTTTCTCAAGTACAAGATTTTGAGATTACCCGCAATAGACTGACTTGCTTGTCTCGGTAACTTGACTTTTCATAATCATTTTATACGACTTCCGAATTCCCTTTGGAAATTATTTAATTCAGAGAATAGATTTACTAGTTAATCTCAACTATGAACAATCGGCCTATCACATCCTTTGGGAGTGCGGTCTTTGGCACAATAAGCGTAATACAGTGCTTAATAGTTTGGACGCGGAATTTGAAGTTGTATATTCGGCTTTTGTGTTAACTAGAGTAAATTTCAGTTCAGCGTCCCTGCTACACATTTTATCTATATATTAATACGTGAAGCGAAAACTTTGGATCCCTTTTTACGAAAATTGGGCGGACGGAGGAGTATGAAATTTCGCACATTTATAGTTTGTACAGAGAAGAAGTGACGAATGCTAAATTTTTTTAACAATATTTGCTACAAAGTTAAAAAAATGCAAAACGGGTACATACAGCTATGAGTGTCAAGTATATATTTTGACCTGTCATGGTAAAAAAGTATATACAATGACAGGTCAACTAATATTGGCCAATGAAATAAACCATGGTCGAAATTCGACCACCACGCGATCTCTAGTTAGAATAAATATAGCTTATTATGAGTTCGTTTAGCTCTTTGGTCTGTCGCTTTTGCCAAGGAGGGAAGTGGATTTATTATATTTCTAGCTACTTCAATACACTTTTGATAAAATTTAACTATCCCTCGGACTTTTCGAGTGTCATACTCGAAGCTTGCGTTTCTCTTTTTTTTTTAAATCCTTGTGTAAAGAATTCACGACAGTGGGAATATGGGTGGGATTGCACTCCGAATCTAGAAAAAATCATGGTCCATACCGTAGTGTAGTTAAATCATTCCTGTGGAGGAAAGGCGTTATGTCCCTCCAACACACAGGAAGGATCCTCCGACCAGGCTAAGTGATCATGCCTGGCGGACCGCGGCCCAATGATTGATGTTGGGAAGTGGTATACCTACTAATCGGTGAGAGAACTCTCATAGGGCGGTGCAGGATTAGTAGTTACTCCGTAGTTCAGCTCGTCTTCGCTAGATGATGTTGGAGTATATTTTTGCTGTATGTGGAGTCGCCACAATTCCCTTATTCTTTATAGTTTTTTTCTCAATTCCATAACATTTGGAGTATAATATATCTTTTTAACCCCTGACGCAAAAAAGAGGGGTGTTATAAGTTTGACATGTCTGTTTGTCTATCTGTGGCATCGTAGCTCTCAAGCGAATGGATAGATTTAAGTGTGGATCGAGAAGTGACTTGATCGATAGTGTTCTTAGCTATAATTCAAGAAAATTTATTCAGGTGTTCGAAGCTCATCAGCTCTTTTCTAATTGCTAACGGGATTTTCGAGTCAGGGGTATTTTATATTTATCTTGAAAGTTTGTATTCAATGAATAATACATAGATCATATTATTACCTATTTGACATTCACCGCGAGCAGACTCAGTACGTTCTTCTAATATCATCATTATTATGGGTGACAGCCTGCCGTAGTAATAATATTATAATCACAGTTTATACCTCAAAAAGAAAGGTGAAATGTGAGTCTCGAACTAATTAAGAAGGACTGAACTCATCGAACGAAATATCAAGAAGACACTGAATGACGTCAGCGACAGAAACCTATAGCGCGTTGCGGGTTTTTTTTGAAGTGAAAACTTCTTTTGGTACGTTGAGCACTTTTGCTATAGGGAAAAAGCACTGAACTCTTGACCGTCACGCTAATAATACATTTATAGATCCACTAGAGGTAATCTAAACATTGAGTTCTATCAGCTCCTTATTAAATGTAAAGTAAACAAAAACATTATTGTAATTACTGTAAAAATTTATAATGCCTATAGTGCTCAATAGCGAAAACCTTTATTCAAAATTTCGCCCGAACGTACGTCAGTTTGATGGATGTCACTAGTAGATGGCACCACTTTCTTAAAAAATGAACACTTCTGACCGGCAACTCCCAACTACTTATTAATAATTTTTTCAAAAAATTATTATAATTATTGTAAACAAGGCATTTTTGAAGAGAAAACTACTTTACCTGCCGAACTGAAAACCTGCCGTTGGGCACTTTTGGTATGGGGAAAAAGCACTGAACTCGCGTGACCGTCATGCTCAGATACATATATACCGATGAGTTTGTGTGTGTGTCTGTATAATATATATATGTATACCTACTATATGTGTAAGTTATATATTCACTTCTATATCCCTGGCAATGTATCCCTTCGATATCTTTCTTTTAGCTGCATAATATAAAAAGCATAAGTCTACACATACAGTAATTAGTTTCTCACCTTTTCTAAATTAAAAAAGTGATTTTTTGAGTTAATACCTGTTTAGATTTATGGTCGGTTCAGTAGTTAAGCCGTGAAAGCCAAACAAACAAACAAACAACCAAGCTCACTTTCCCATTTAGCCTAGCTGTTGCTCGCGACTTTGTTCACGTAGAAATTTTGGTGAAATCTATTCCAAAGAACCGTACATTTTTCCGTGATAAAAAGCCTTTGTGTTTAGCCTATATGCTATTTCAGACTATAATCTAACTCTGTGCTAAATTTCATCCAGATCCGTTCAGTCGTTTATGCGTTAAAGAGTAACAAACAACCATACACCCATCCATCTTCACAAACTTTCACCTTTATTATATTACGAGCAGCGCCCCGCGGTTTCACCAACATAAGTCCCGACCCCGTGGGAATATCGGGATAAAAAGTAGTCTCTTCGTTAATCCAAGTCTCCAGCTATGTACATACCAAGTTTCATCGCAATCGGTTCAGTAGTTTTTGCGTGAAAGAGTAACAAACATCCATACATACATACATCCATACATTCTCACAAACTTTCACGTTCATAATATTAGTAGGATTAAGATTAGTTAGGATAGTGTGCAAGCTAGAAGACCTTTCTAAATGCAATAAGTTTTCCAGGAAAGCTAATTTATAGATCTTATATCAGTTGGGTAAACGTTAATGTAATGGTGCAAGCGCTGTAATGCCTGAGATAATAGTAATGATTCTTCTGAAACCGATAGGAAGCAATCGAATGCTCTCTTTATAGCCGAATTGACACATAAAACAAGATGAATACGCACCCATAAAGAATTGAGTGGAGTTTTTATTCTTAATTAGTTCACACTTCTCCGTATAAGGTTCCCTTAATACAAGTTAATCTTACTAATAATACTAGCACTTCCCGCTTCGCTCGCGTGTACATATTCATAATTATGGAACCCTAATTCGTTTTTCAAAATAAAAGTAGCCTTAGTTACTGCTTAAAACACCAGCTATCTGCCAGTGAAAGTCCCTTGTCCCGTGACCCCTTTTTGACCAGATTTTTTTTATGGTATTTGTGGCAAACGAGAAGACGAGTCACCTGATGGTAAATGACTACCGCCGCCCATGGGCACCTGCAACTCAAGAGTCACAAGTGCGTTGCCGGCCTTTAAGGTGGGAGTAGGGGAAGGGGAGGAAGGGGGGAAGAGAGGGAGAGGGAAGGATTAGGGCCTTCGGTAACCTCACTCACTAGGCGAAAAGCAATGAATTGCTTCACTGCCGGTTTTCTGTGAGGCCGTGGTATTACTCCGGTCGAGCCGGCCAATACGTGCCGAAGTATGACTCTCCCACAGTCAATATATCGGAGAGTGAGATAATATAATTTACGTTAAGCATAACACAATCCTTTCATCATAGGAAAGTGTCAAACATAACACAATAAATGCTAAATTCAAATACCTCTAGTTAAATTAACAAAAGAATATTCACGCAATCTAGTCCATCTCTGATAAGGAGATGTTAAGTTTCTGTGTTTAATTATTATTTACATGGGGTATAGATACTACAATTATTTATGTGAACTGTGCTATGTTGAAATAAACATTTTTCTTTCTTTCTTTCTTTCTTTCTTTCTTTCTTTCTTTCTTTCTTTCTTTCTTTCTTTCTTTCTTTCTTTCTTCTTTACAATTTTGTCATTCATCTTTTATTGTTATTGGTGCGCTCACTAGTGAAACTCGCACCAAAGTGAAAGCAGCTCGACCTGCGAACTAAATAAGAGTTCACAGATATTTAAAATAGTTTGCAAAAAGAGAACTAAGTTGGCAAAAATATATCAATACTAGTCGTGCCCGCAGTTTCACCTGCGTTTATGGTCACTGCTAAGCTCCTATTGGTAGTAGCGTGATGATATATACCCTATAGCCTTCCTCGATAAATGGGCTATATAACACTGAAAGAATTTTTCAAATCGGACTAGGAGTTCCTTAAATTAGCGCGTTGAAACAAACAAACAAACAAACTATTCAGCTTTATTTATTAGTATAGATACACATGTGAGTTGAAAAACTTAACGAATACTTTTATCAAAACATGTGAGTAACTAAATTTATTCAAAATGCATGGTACTAGAAAACTTTAATGACAAAACTATCAAAAGTTTTTAAAATTGGACGTGAGAATTTAACTTTTATCGAATACTTAAATGTTCTTACAACAATATAAGAAGACTTTTTTTAAATTATTGTAAGTAAATTTAAGTAAAACTTTAGCAGAGTTTTAAAGTTGTACATATTATTATGTATAGGTATTTAAAAACCGGTTTTTTGTTCAATAATTAAGATCTAAAATTAATATCTCAAAATATATTGTCACGAATCTGTGACATACAATAATGTTGGTGTGTGAGAATCTGCACTGAATTCTATAGAACAATATTTTAAAATGTATAAATGTCAGAATAGGATGAAGTCTGAAGGTTTGCCCAAGGAATATTAATGTGATCAAGATATTTATTCAATTGTGTTATTAATGTTGAATGTGATAAGCTTGATGATTAATTCCGTGGCTGGTGTGAACACATTGACATGTCGACTTGCAAGTTTTTTTTTTTATTTGCGTAATACCTCCTACGCATTAGGAATTAAAATAAAAAAATTTACAGTTTCAAATATACATAAATTTTAGAGAAATCGACTTTGGAAAAATTTGACATTTCGCATTTTAACGTGTCTAACTTGACAAAACCTCATGTCAAATTAACGATTCACATGATTTTGTGAATGAACATTAATATTTTCTTATATCAACTTACACTCGGTCACCAAAAAAATATTCGTTACTTGAAATCTCAACATTTACATATAACCTCAAAACTTAAAAATGGCAAATGGAAAAATAGCAATTTTAGACATGTCAACATATTCACGCCAGACACGGAATTATAGCCTTACGAGCTAGTTTGTATTTTAATTATTCTCCTCTCGCTAGCGACCCTAAAGTTCTAGTACCGGAACACTCCCCGGAGACAACAATATGTACACTAATAATAAAAGAACTTACATCCTTTTCAAATAGCCATAGTAATTAATGTCTGCATGACATCATTTTCTGCTACAAACATGGGTTCTATATTTGAACATTTTAACACTGTTACCATCTTGTATTAGAAAAAGGGCTTACTTCCTACCGAATGAAGATCCTGATTGATAGGCAATCCCATGGTAGTGACGTGCCGGGAAAACATCACATTGTTGTCGTGAATGTAGATCTGAGTTATACGCATCAGATTAGTTGTATAGTATATTAGTTGTATTGCAAGAAACTTGACAAAGTGATTTACAGAAGGGGTAATTTATGAAAAGTCTATTAACTTTTATTTTGTTATATTAATTATCTTTAGAAATCTAGAATACTGTGTTTTATATTTAATTAAATTTTATGAAATTTTATGAAAATTTTATTAAATGTATGGAGGAACGGGTGTTATCTCCCTCCAACACAAAAGGAGGATCCTCCGACCAGGCGAGGTGATTATGATGTTGAGAAGTTGTATATTATACAGCGTATAAGTTTGAGCTACGCGAAAAACTTACATAAACCTCTTTCTATTTTTACTTTTCACAATACAAAAGACAGTTCATCATAAAAATGCGAGATTAAGGATGTCATTAGTTTCATTTGGCGCTAAGCAATGTACGCGGTATTCTTTTTGTGCGGTACACGCCGTCGAAGCAGAAATATTGTTTAATTGATTACATTGCAGTTTTTGGCCGTATGGGTTGTTTATAATTTTTTTTCGGTAATATATATTCTGTTTACTCAGTGTGATATCACTTTTAACAAAAAAATAAAATTAAATTATTAAAACAAAATTATGAATTTTTCGGCAGAAAACTATCTATCAGCAGTGGATAATGAAAGGCTGATGATGATGATCTAAACTAAACTGAGCTTGTACTTTAACTAGATTAATGGAACAGGTCCTAGAACACGGATAAACATACATACATATATTTTTTCTTTTGTAAATACAAACATTTTATGCATAGAAACACCCAGACCAATGTAAACAGACAAAATATTCAATTTATACATACAAATACATACCCTGAGTGTGAATCAAACCCGCGATCCTCGGCGTGACAGTTGAATGCACCACCGCCGCTCTAGGTTAACAGAATCTACGTTAGTCTCACTGCAATACAAACTGAACAACCAGATTTAAATAAGGAAGTACGCAAGTTAATAAGATTGGAATTCAAAGCCAAAAATCCACTGCAGTATACACTGGCCGTAAGCTGTGCCTTGCTTTGTGAGCTCTCGGCGGATAAAAAAAAAACAATTGAAATTTGACGAGAAAACATAACAGACAATGGCATGATTAACAAACGTTTAGCGCCCGCGCTAGCAATGTAACGTTTTAAGTGTTGTAAAAAAATGCAAAAACTATATCGCCACCCGGAAAAAAAAGTGTCATAATACAAAAACAGCTATTTCGAGAAAACACGACTTTTATGCCGGTGAATTGAACAAAACAGCTCGAGCTAACAACGATGTTTTTACAGCTGACCAGATGCAACATTTGCTATTCAATGCTATAAAAATGTCAAAACGTACCTAACATGTGATATGATAGTTTTTTTGCGATGCGATGCGATGGCGATATTTTAAAAGTAATTATGAAATCAATAAGTAAATTACATAACATGTTTACGATAACTCATAATGGCATTGATACAAAGGGTAATTTGAAAAGTTTGTTATTCTGAAATGCATAGCTCACGAGAGTGAAAAGGATAGGCGCGCACCTGTCCTTTTCACTCTCGTGACTAATATACTACAGACGCTATACATTGAAGATTTAGTATGAAACCTTTACAACATTTACATTCACAGGGACACATTGTATGGTTTGTTTATTATTAGGGCTACTTATTAAGTGCATGCAATTTTACAGTGGGAGAGCAATGCTTCGGCACGTACGGGCCGGCTCGACTGGAGTGATGCCACGGCCTCACAGAAAGCCGGCAGTGAAGCAATGCTTACATTGCTTTTCGCCGAGTGAATGAGGTTACCGGATGCCCTAACCCTTCCCTTTCCCCCTCTTCCCTTCTCTCCTCATCTCCCCCTCTTCCCCCTCTGCCCAACTTCCCCTACTCTCATCTCAAGGGGGTTACCATCAGGTGACCCGTTTGCTCGTTTGTCCCCTATAACATAAAAAAAATGGGTTAGATCGGAATCAACCGTAAAACTCTTAATCCATAGTCATATTTTATAATACACCTTCCATGTATTTTACGAAAAAAAACTTTAAACGTTTATTCAATATCACAAAAAACTTTACGAGTTACATTATTGACTTATCACACATTGAAAACTGACAAACGGACAAGACATCGGACCCAATATTATTAACATTTTGTTATCGGCTCAGCTGAAAGGGGATTAAAAATTATTGTTGTCAAGTTGTCTATTCTTATCACTCTAATCCATCGCTTAATAACAAGGACTTTAGCGACACGGGTTGAAGAACCGACCTGGGGATTATCTAAACTTTTGTGTCAGGGAGTGGATTAATCATTGTCCAATTCAATAGATAATTGAGAAGCTAGTTTTTGACTGAGGAATAAGGTTTGTTTTCAATTGAGAACTTAAAAACGGGATTCGTTTTCGTAGGATTACGTGGTTTAAAAGTTCAATTTAAAATAAAATCATGCGGTTTTGAATAGTTTTTAACCCCCGACGCAAAAAGAGTTGTGTTATAAGTTTGACGTGTCTGTGTATCTGTCTGTGGCATCGTAGCACCCAAATGGACCGATTTAAGTGCGTTTTTTGTCGAGAGTGTAATTATAAATTATAAAAAGTAATTTTATATTTGATCCAATTCCTCGAGTAGGTACTATTAAAACTCACAAGTCGACTCCATTAGTTTGCTAGTCTTTGCGAGTGGAATACTTATTACGAGCGTAATACGTTCTGTTCTGATAAGAAACTACAGACGCTTTACATTGAAGTTTTTGTGTGAATCTATAACATGATTTATTTCTAGGCACATTCATTGTATGGTCTGGTTATTATTAGGATGGCACATTAAATGTATGCAGTCAAATACAATACCTACTAATTGCACGGCGATAGAGCATTCAACGCCAGGGGTCGAGAATTCAAAATTATATTTGTTCTAGGTTTAAAAAAAAATTTGAAGGATGTTTATCTGCGTTCCATAACCCATAGTGTGTTAGTGAAACGCTCCCGAAACCAACGACAGACGAATACTAATGGTACCTTTGATGATGGGTCAGAAAACAAATCCATCCTAATGAAAAAAATAAATCTTTTTACAGTTTTTTATTACCATTTTTCATGCGCCATCATGTTAGTTTACGTAAATAAACAGATAATTTCATAAAAAAATTAATCAAAAACAGCTGACGCTCGTGTCAACGTCAACTGTTTTTGATTTATTTTTTTATTATTAACGCGATCACGAAATAGATATTACATACCTCTGAATTGCCTGACCTTTCAACCAGGTTACACTGGCCGTATCACAGGCTGACTTGTGATTCAGCCTATGACTACCTATTTCGTGATAACGTCAATTCCCGTATAAATACATAATTTGTGCGAATGGATGTTTGTTACTTAAAAACTTCGTCTTTCACTCAAAAACGGATGAACGCATATGGATGAAACATGGCACAGAGATAGATTATAGTCTGGAAAATATACGGTTTGTATCCCGGAAAAATATACGGTTCCCCTTGGGCAAATTTCACCAAAATTTCCACGCGAACGAAATCACGGGCAACAGCTAGTAAATATTTCAATATTATACTTCTTATTCTAGTTCGGTGACTTAATAACATTCAGTATGTAATTAAATAATTTATTAATTATTTCCATCCTTAACCACATCTTAAAACCTCAATGTGTAATTTCTTCCTTTAACTCTTCACCAAGATACCGCGATATAATATTAATACATGCCATTGGATAACAACAGATTAATTAAATAATTTAATTGATATTACATAAGCCTGTTAGGTACTCGCCCCGGGCATTTTTTGCCAAAGAATTTACATCTCTGATCCCATTTCAAAAGCTTAATTATGTTTTATTTGTTTAAAAATATTAGAAGTAGGCAGATATTTTGTCATTTCTCAGCCGTGGAATTGTATTATCTAAGAATATACTAAACATCTTAAGATACAAATATATGGTTATTTATTTATTTTCTTTTTTATTTTATTTATTTATACCTCTTTTTATCAGAACCAGTGAATTGCATGTGTACACAGAAATGAAAACAGTCAAGGAGGAAGTGGAACACAGAGCAAGAGTATATAAAGACCGTTTAAAAGCTCCCACTAACAATCTGGCAACGGTGTTATTTGAACCAGTAAATGAAAGAAGGCTCAAAAGGCAACACGTATGAGACTTTGTTCATTGACAAATCCAATTTTAATAAGAGACAGTTTCCTCACTGGAGGAACAGTTCTCTCCTGTTAATGAAACTGTTAATGAACTTCTACGCACGGCTGAACTTACAATAAAATAAACTTAAATTTACACACATACATTTATATCCCACGATAGCTTTGCAGCTAGGATCACTAACCACAAGACCAACAGGCCGTCATAATAACCTGACGGTAATAGAATCGCCCGATTTTGATAGTACCTTTACTTTATGATTATGTGGTGTGTGTTGACTGCTTTTTGTGAAACGTTGATAAAACTTTATGACAGGATAGATGATGACAGGTGTTGATTACATACATAAGCACAGGTTAAAACTAACTATCAAGTAACGCGTATGCTTGTTTATATAAAAAAAAACCGAGTCATTCCGCCATGATGGATGCAATTATGAGTTAATGACGTTTCCCCCCGAAAATTTATTTAGTCTGTATTAACTTTTTATTAGATGAATTTGAAGTGGTACAGTCAAATCACCGTTATCGTAAATTTTACAATAAATTAGTTATTGCGACCCGCCATTTTAAAGCATATACTTTACTTTTATATTAGAATTTCTCATTAGTTGAACTTGCATATATTTCAAGATTAAGTAATGTTTGCCTATCGCCGATTTTTAAACAAACTGCTAAACAAAAAAATTGTATAGATTTCATTCTGTAGAATGTTTAAAGTGACGCAAGGCGGTGTAATTAATCAAGGAGCTGAGTTCAAAAAGCCGACATCGTAAAAGTTTTGTAATATTGTATTAAAATTTAGGTCTTTTTAAATAAGCATTAGAAGATCAGATGCTAAAAATAATATGGTGATGTTGACACTTTCACACATTTGTACTTTATTTAAAAAAATCGGGGTATTTGGGAATGTAATTACATGATATTTTATTTCAACGTTCGGGGGGAAATGGGACTAAACCGGAATTAAGCCATTTTGAACATCATAGTTAAACACTTGTAAATAATGTGTTTACCTTGTCTGCTAATCACTACATAGTTTATTTTATGATGCCTATAAACGTGCATTATTTGCTTTCTTTTCATTGAATGCGCCATAAAATAGTCGTAAGTAGTCCGTATGGGGTGCGTTAAGGTGCTTTATAGTGCCCTAAAGGGTTGTGGCCGGAAAAAAATTGCTACACAGTAGTTGGTTACTTGTTTACATAGATACTTTTTTATTTCCTAAAAGATTTTTCGAAGGCCATTTTTATTTATTGACTGACCTGGCTAGTATTACTTAACTTTGTAATGTGCTAACCTACTCGGTTACCACTTAGCCACGAGCCCCTCAATTAGTGTTGTACAAATTAGCGCTGAGAGTCGAGCGTTGGGCGCTGAGTCGACGCCTTTGAGCGTTAAACGCTCAAGCGTCGAACGCTCGCGAGCGTAAGGCTCGCAACTTAAACGCTCGAGCTGCCAGCTCAAGCGTCGAAGCGTTCGTTTTAATTTTTTATTGTGGGTATATTTAATAAATAATTATATTGACTGTTAGAATATTGTGACAGTACCTTTTTGCAAGCAGAGTAGTTAGTCATTCAGGGAACAGTTATTATTAGCTGCAATAAAAATGAGATCATGGAAGTTAGTGGTGAGTTATCGGATTTACCTAATAAAAAATTTAGAATAACAAAAACATCTTTTTATTTGCTGTTAATTTTGCTTACACAATTAAAAAATACTAAATGATATTGTTTTTCTTTTAGATTATAATAAAATCATATGGGTATATACATTAAATATAACATAAATAGGAATAAATCTCTTTTAAAATTACTTGTATGCTTGAGGCTCAAGCTCGACTCGAGCGTCGAAGCGTCGAGTTTGACGGTCCGAATGAGCTTTTTTTTACTAAAACGCTCAAGCTACGACTGGAGCGTTTTGGACCCGACTCGAGTTGCGACTCAAGCGTTTATAAACTGCTCGAGCGCCGACTCGAGCGTTTAAACGCCGACTCGAGCGTTTTTACAACACTGCTCTCAATGCCAAGTATTACAAGTAAAGCTCTGCAAACTTAACTCAATTAATTCCACGGCTTGAACTTTTAATTTAAATTGAAATAGTTTTTTGTAGTGTTACGGTAACTATTTAAGAAATTGTTTTTATTCGTACTTATTTAGTGCCCCGTACTCGTTAAAGGCGTTTCTTTTTGACGTTGGGATAATAAGTTTCCTGAAGAATAAATTGTTTTTGCCGCTTTGTTAAGTCAAGCCCTCTCGTAAAGTAGACTTAAGCCCATTGTGGTACGTTGAAGAGTATCTTTTTGGCTTTTTCTTTTAAACTGAAACTGTTTAGTTGTATATAATCCTTTCAATTTGAAAAGATCTTCTTTGTTAAAAGAAATAAAATGTTGCCCAAGAAATAGAAGTAACGAACATTTAAAAGAAAGAAATAAATAAAGAAAGAAATAAACAAATTTATTTTGGTATATGTATCGTAGGAGAGCCAAGCTTCGGCACGTATGTTCCGGCTCGACCGGAGTGATACCACGGCCTCATAGAAATCCGGCAGTGAACGTTGCTTCACGTATTGCTTTTCGCCGCGTGAGAGAGGTTACCGGAGGCCCTAACCCTTCCTTTTCTCCCTCTTCCACCTTTCCTCTACTCCTACCTTAAAGGCCGGCAACGCACTTGTGACTCTTGAGTTGCAGGTGCCCATGGGCGGCGGTTGTCATTTACCATCAGGTGACCCGTCAGCTCGTTTGCCCCCTATACCATAAAAAAAACAGGTGTAAAAGATTTTATTACAGAGTTATGTTTAATATAAGATTACAAATCTATAATTTAAAAAAAAATGGTCGTTAGCTCAGCGTAATGCCACTTCGAGGCAGTAGCGCTGGTATTCTACTAACACCTAGTGATGTTACACGGACGGAGAGCAGCTAGGTTATTACAATGACAGAGAAAAAGTAAATAATACCTTACAAATATAATAAACATTAAAAAAGTAACATATATAATATACACGCATCTTCGGTCATTAGTACGGATGCTTAGAGCGCCCTCTTTAATAATTTCACCGGAAAGGAACACAAGCGCCATCTATCGGCGTTACGCAGAGTCTAGGCGGAGGGTGTTGGCCTACGGACGAATGAGCTCACTTTTAGTTTAGTCACCGAAGAGTCAACACCACTCTAGGAACTGTACCGTTTCTTTGCGTGTTTACAATGCATCAGTGGTTAAATATCCCACACCACATTGCCCATATTGTGCCTAGTCCTGTGACTGAAGATCCTACATATATACATATAAATTAAAATTATTATATAGAATATTCACACAATAAACAATAATAATATATATAATACATCCTTTCAATCAATAACAAAATTAAATAAAGTATGTACTGTTATGCAGAAACTAAACGCATATGTTCCGCCACTTTTTTTATATAAAAGTTAACATAAAAGGTACGGTAACTTGTGTTTCAGCAAATCTCAGTAAAAAACAA
Source organism: Euplagia quadripunctaria (assembly GCA_963859945.1). NCBI lineage: Eukaryota > Metazoa > Arthropoda > Insecta > Lepidoptera > Erebidae > Euplagia > Euplagia quadripunctaria. The sequence goes on along the minus strand of OY982582.1, from coordinate 12,286,695 downwards.
AACTTGAGCAGTAAGAAAACTCATTGTTTTGTTGTATTTTTCAAAGTTCCGTACCTCAGAAGGAAAAATAAGAACCCTAGAATCACTTCGTTGTCCAACTGTCTGTCTGTCTGCCATGAGTCTTTTTCTCTGGAAGCGTGTATGTAACAGCAGTTTTTTTTTGTGATATAACAATAAAAAAAATAACTTTCGGATTTTTTCCTTCACTTGCGCTGTACGACCTTGCTTCTCGCCAAATTTAATTATTCTAGGTCAACGGGAAGTAACCTATAAGTTTTGATTAACCTGCGAAGTGTTAAAATTAGTTAAAAGTTGTTCTTTTACAGCTTCAAGAGTATTTGAGGTTAATTTCTAACTTAATACCTCCCTTCATTCCTGAAAAAAAGCGACCGAAGACAGACCGACAGACGGACAACGAAATGATCGTATAAAGGTTACGTTTTTCATAGTGGAGGACGGAATGCTAAATTTGTCATAAATGTATGTTCATTTAGAAGGATCGTTATGTATAACCGAAAAATTGCTGAGTCAGCTTAAAAGAAATTCAACTAAGAAAAATATGAAAATCTCTTGATCGTACAATGTGTTGTTTATAGGACCTTGTGCAAAATTACTAACTTCTTTTCAGGTAAGTAATATAAATTACAAAGATAATACACGATCTTAGCTCTGTTTGAACATCTCAATGTTTTTTTAGTCTTTCCTCTCCATAATCTACACTATATCTTTCAGGAATATATATTATACTAGTAAAGAAAACAGATATCGTAAACCAAAACTTACTTCATTTGGGACAACCATTTTTCTTCACACCAAGGGTTTGTGCTGAATATTTTGGCCAAAATACACATATATCTAACACCATTATCTGATTTTCATATCTCCAAATCACGTTACAAAAATAAGTTACCTATATACAAATTGGTGAATGAGGAAGAAATATTCCCTCTCTATATGTTGATTGAAATCTCGTTAACGTAATCACTATGCCTCTATTTTTTTCTTTACTATCCTCTCTTCACTAACAAGATTTTCTGGAAGAAAACTCACCTATGAGGTACGCTCGCATTTGCACATGCCATTTTCCTTCCTGTATCATCCGCCGCACATTTTCCCAACTAAGTTGGGGTCGGCTTTCAGTCTAACTACGATACGGGTGAACTTTGATATTTTACGTGGAGCGACTGCCATCAGACCTCCACAACCCAAGTACTAGGCGACATCGAAGTTCTGTCATATAATATATTATATAGATATACTAGCAGCACCCCGCGTTTTCATCTGCGTAAGTCCCGATCCCGTGAGAATATCGGGATAAAAAGTAGCCTATGCTTTAATCCAGGTCTCCAGCTATCTACATACCAAGTTTTATCGCAATCGGTTCAGTAGTTTTTGCGTGAAAGAGTAACAAACATCCATCCATCCATCCATCCTAACTTCCACATTTATAATATTAGTGGGATATAATATATGCAATAATTTATTAGTAGTCAAACACTAGCGGACATAATTGCATTAATTATTTATTATTTTCTGAGTTGTTCTACGTGTTGTACTACTAAAGACATGTTCTGTTGCATTATTTGACCTAGTTAATTGTTCTAAGATAAATATACAACTAAACCATTATAATATTTCAACTAAATACCTACGATAACAACTTCAAAGTCTTTTTTTATTACTGCCAGTTCATCTCAGAAAACTTAAGCTAAAAAAATAGCAAACTGACAAGAAAAAATTATTTTCTTTCTGCTATAATTTTCTTGGACTGACTTATTCTGCACCTTATTCAGACAAGTTTAAGTTCATAGTTCAGTGAGTTTAGTCCAGCGAGTATAGCTTGATCCTAGGCTTGAAAGCAGTATTGACGTTGGTAGAGTATGAAAGTAGTAAGTGTAAAGAATATGAAACGCTTGCAACAATATCCATCTTTTAACTCGGAACTCAGAAGGTTTTATGAATATTTTATCATCTGTATTTTTAGAATTAAAGAGAATTGCATATGCACGAAGTTATTTTAAAATTCCTGTAACTATTTTTGATAGGCACAAGCCGCGTGCACGTGTGTGTGTGTGTGTAAAACCAGTCCAATCGATATAAAGAAAGAAAGAAAGAAATGTATTTATTTTGTAAAAAAAGAATGCCTTATGTTAGTCCGTGCCTCACAGAAAACCGGCCGTGAAGCAATGCTTGCATTGCATTTCGCCGCGTGAGTGAGGTTACCGGAGGCCCTAACCCTTCCCTCTCCCCTATTCCCGTCCTTCCCCTCTCCCCCCTATTCCCACCTTAAAGGGCGGCAACGCACTTGTGATTCTCGAGTTGCAGGTGCCCATGGGCGGCGGGAGTCATTTACCATCAGGTGGCCCGTCTGCTCGTTTGTCCCCTATACCATAGAAAAAAAAGTCAGTTTAAGTATATTAAGTAAAAATTCGCACCTACCACATTGTAATCACAAAAACTTTCTTTTTATGTGATATAACAACAAATTAACGACTTTCGGACTTTTTCCTTCACTTGTGCTGTCAGACCTTGCTTCTTACCAAATTTCATGATTCTAGGTAAATGGGAAGTACCCTAAAGGTTTTCGACCCAAAACCTATAGGGTACTTCCGGTTGGCCTAGAATTGTTCAATTTTGGTTAAAAGCAAGGTCTTACAGCACAAGTAAAGAAAAACTCCAAAAAATAAAAAAAAGTTGAAATTTAAGGTAAATTTTGGTACTTACAAGTTTTCGCGAAAATCTAAATTTGCCCATATCTTTTTATCGAGTTGACTCAGAACCTTGGTTTTTATACACCTAATAGGGACTATAGACCTCAGTATTTGATATAAATTTCAACTTCTTTAGGTCCACCCGTTCCTAAGAAAATCGGTGGTGAAACACGGACAGACGGACAAGAGAGTGATCTTTTAGGGTTCCTTTTTTTTATCTTTTGAGGTACGGAACCCTAAAATTGAAAGTGAAGAGCACTTTAGTATTTTTAATGTACATAATATGATGAACTTATCACGAAACAAAAATCTTAGCATTGACTTACGCGTCAATGTTTTTTGTAGAAGTAGTTATTATGCTGTATGCATTCCGTGCATGGAAAGGAAAAATAATCAATTGAAGGCCATCACGCCAATAAGCGAAACTTTTGTCTGGGGAGTTAAAGTTCAGAATGAGAGCTTTCTGCAATCTATTCTAATCTACTCTAATACATACATTTGGACGATCACACCACGTTCATTACTTTTTGTTCTTCAAAGAAAAAACAAGTAGATATCTAATGCATACATTGTAGGTAAATTGCCTTGTTTTAACTACAGTGCACTAGCTATCGATGCTACCATTTAAATATATTTGTTCGATGTCAAAGAACACCACATTTATATTAACGTTTATAATTATTATCTAATGCTGCTTCTCCGAATGCTATTATGTCTGACTCTTCGCCTATCTCAAAAATCACGAAAGAAACTGCAGCACTGATGTTTCAAACCTGTTTTTGAAGTGAAAACTTCTTTAGCGGCGTTGTGCACTTTTTAAGATGGGTTAAAAATGTTAAACTCGCGTCAGGACACGTGACCTGATCGAAAATTTGTAAGACGGAGCCGAGTTTCACATATTTAAAAAAATATAACATTCGAAATTCAAACATTTATGAGCGGCCAGGATCGCAGAACTTCCAGTGTACCCTATGTATACATTTAGATATGTTTTTACCTACTTTTTATTTTTAACCTAATTATATATATATTTATTTGTTTATTGTGAAATGGCATAGGCGTTTGTCTTCCAACTTACCTGATGGTAAGTGACGATGAAGACGAAGGTGGTACACGCCAATCCAATAGAAACTATTCACTCTACACTTGAACGTTTCATGATTATAACTGGACTGGAATAATAAAGAAGCCTGTTTAGATCTGTAGATCTATTATTTTTTTCACATAATATATTCGAAATTTATTGACAAACAAGCTTGAAAATAGTAAGTAATTCAATCATTTTAGAAACCATGGACAATATCAAAAATAGGATGTAAGAAAGGTGTGGTCGTATATATTAGGGTCGTATAGTCGACCCCCGTGACTATCGTAAAGCGCTATTTAGGAAAATTCGTGATTTTGAATACAGAAATCTTATTTTGGGTCTGACAAACTGAACGTTGAAGCCAATATTTTATTTAATAACCGATGTGGTATATATATAAAAGGAGATGAGTACTAAAATCATACACCCATTTAGACCATTCAGCTTGTGTCATAAGTTTTTTTTTTTATGGTATAGGGGGCAAACGAGTAAATGTCTAAGAGTCACAAGTGCGTTGTCGCCCTTTAAGGTGGGAGTAGGAGAAGAGGGGGAGGGGGGGGGGAAGAGTAGGAAGAGGGGAGAAGGGGGGAGAGGGAAGGGACGGGAATAGGGGAGAGGAAAGGGTTAGGGCCTCCGGTAACCTGAAATGCAATGCAACCATTGCTTCACTGCCGGTTTTCTGTGAGGCCGGGGTATCGAGCGGAGTCGAGCCGGCCCATACGTGCCGAAGCATGGCTCTCCCACAAAAAAGTTTCTGCAGTTCTACTTTGGTTAACTTTTTACACACCTCTTAAAACCTGTATCCTTACTGTTTTATTTTACAAATAGCCAGTGCGCACGAACGTGGTTACGGACTAGTGTTTGGGGCTGAAGAAATTACTAAATCTAATCAAGTGTTTGCTCCTTGGCTGTTATGATGGCTCGGCTGAAGAGGCAAGACCTCCAAGCTAGCAAATTCGACAATTTGAAGGAGTTAGCGAGGACGTGAGGTGTAATGGAAAAGGTCTGTATTAAAATCGCCTATGATGACGAGATAAGCATAACGCATATTCTGACCTAAAAAATTCTATTACTATTTCCAGACTGGAGAAGTAGTCTAAAGAAGGAGAATAATAGAAGCCACCTAGTAATATTTTGGCTCCTCTGACAAAAACTTCGAGGAAGAGGAATCCTTCAAGAGTGGAATAAGAAGCAGCTAATATTTTATAAGGGAGGGAACAGTGGATATAAATGCCTACACTGCCACTTATCCTATCGTTTCGGTCATTCCGAACAAGAACATATCCTGGGAGAGAATATGATGTAGAAACAAGATTAGGTTTGAGCCAACTCCAGAGATTACCCTGTTCCTCATTATTTGTGAATTTTCACTGTAATGTTTTTTCAGTTGTTCATCTATATTTAAAATTATGAAGCCCTCTTTCCCTTGGTCATACCATAACTTGAGAACAACTTAACCGATTTCATTCATCTTTTTTCACCTGATTCACCCGGGTCACCTGATGGTAAATGACTACCGCTGCCCATGGGCACCTGCAACTCGAGAGTCACAAGTGCGTTGCCGCCCTTTAATGTGGGAGTATGAGAAGAGGGGGAGGGGGGGAAGAGTGGGAAGAGGGGGGGAGAGGGAAAGGACGGGAATAAGGGAGAGGGAAGAGTTAGGGCCTCCGGTAACCTCACTCACGCGGCGAAATGCAATGCAAGCATTGTTTCACGGCCGGTTTTCTGTGAGGCCGTGGTAACGAGCGGAATCGAGCCGGCCCATACGTGCCGAAGCATGGCTCTCCCACATACACGGTTCTCGAAGTTTCAAGTCCAAAATACATCCTACTAACATTTTAAACGTGAAAGTTTGTGAGGATGTATAGTTGTTTGTTACTCTTTCACGAAAAAACTACTGAACCAATTGCGATAAAACTTGGTATGTAGATAGCTGGAGATCTGGATTAACACATAGACTACTTTTATCCCGATATTCTCATGAAATCGGAACTTACGGCGGGTGAAACCGCGGGTCGCAGTTAGTATTTTATATATCTACTGAACTAGTACTATTATTAGTATAAAACATATAGCTACCCTGGGTTTAAATAATGTTCTTCTGTCGGTGCTGTTCTGACTTATTGGGCATTACATTTCCATTTCCGTTGAGATTCTTAGATTTTTTTTTCATTTTCTCTCGCACTTATGTTACAGAACAGAAATGAATATGTAACGAAATAAAAAATATTTTCTTTTACAAATCATAATTTGTAAAAAAAATGTTCTCAAACATCTAATCGTTTATTAAAAAACAAACCGGACTAGTGCGAGTCTGACTCGCGCACCGAGGGTTCCGTAAGCAAACAAACTGGCAATCGATTCAATCGATCTTGAAGACATTGTTTCAATAAGTGCTATACCACGAGCCCTGAAGCTGAGCACTGGCCGAGTAGGTATAAACTTGTTTGTCTCCTTACACGACGAGGCCGCCAGTGATTACTCACACACGCCTCAAGCTTGTAGTAGTAGTACCTATCATAGCGCGATTCTATGAACCTTGTCTCTGTTCCGTTTCTTTACTCATGTGCTTATACACTGTCATTGGCAGTTATGTACGCATTAACAGTATATACTCTCCTAGACACATGCTCTCAGGTTTTACAGGATAGGACACCAGGATCGGTATTGCCATGATAAATAATGTTAATAAGATGATAGAACTATAATTATTCAAGAAATTATTTAGAAGTATTTTGTTAACATCTTGTATGTTTTTGAAAGAAATAATACAGAGATAATAATAACAGAGTCACTACTCTTTAATACATTACAGATATTTACAGTTCTTAAGCGTGAATAATCAAAATATATTTGATGTTTTTTTATTATTCATAGATATTTGTTGGTTTAAAAAAACACTTTGTATTATTGTCAAAATTTTTGTTTTTTATTGTTATTATTGAGTAACTCGATTTCAACGAAGTTTTTCTGATCGACTGCTTTTGTTGTAACTTTTTCATAAAAATGTTGTACTTAAAATATATATTTGCATTCAGTTAGTGCTCAAAAAGACTCCACTGTTAACCACAGATTTTGCACCTTTCTTCTTGTCTATATATTTTTACTTAATTTCGCATGATAGTATTTTTAATTATATTATGTGGTTTTAAATGATTCTTGTCACTGGAATATTATCTATCCAGTATTCTATCTTCATAAAACAGTGAAGTACGAATGGTGTAATGGTTTTGTAAGCAGTAAGCGTGCAATTTGTGTATTTGATTGAAATAAATACAAGTACTTTATTAATATGGCAATTGATTTTTATACTACTAAATTTGACAATAAAGCTTTTGGTATATCTCAGTCGAGGCGTAAATATTTCTAAATCTCATAAGGGTTTTCTGATCTTAATTAAAGTTTATTCCTTTATGATAACAGTAGCTTTGGTATATCTTACATTCTTGTTGTGTGATGAAATTGTTGGATTTTTTTTGTTTGAAGTACATTCCAAATAATTTTTGAAGTGAAAACTTCTTTAGCGGCGTTGTACACTTTTTGGGATGGATAAAAAATGTTAAACTCGCGTCAGTACACGTGACATGATCGAAAATTCGTAAGACGGAGCCGAGTTCCTTATATTTAAAAAAATATAACACTCGAAATTCAAACATATAAGAGCGGCCAGGAGCGCAGAACTTCAAATGTACCCTATGTATACATTTAGATATGTTATTACCTACTTTTTATTTTTAACCTAATTATATATACAAATGTGTGTGTGTATGTATATGCAAATACATTGTGAAGTTATGTTTTCACTTCTGACGAGCAATCCTACGACTGACAGTTTTTTTTAAGAATTTTGAAAAGTCCCTGTGAATAAGGGTTTCGCTAAAATATTTAAACCATAAGTATTAAAATACCTTTCTTTAAATATTATGTGCATTTTTATTTTCTCAACAATTACAGCACAAAACGGTTTTATTTACTACTTGATTTAATTTATGTTGTCATTAAAAGGATCTCTAACGGTATTTATGACCAGATTATTCGTTTTTTCGAGCCATTGTGGTGGTGGCTTCTTTGCCAAATTTTTGTAGTGTATATAACAGTCTAGTACTTTCTTTGTCACATTATTTCTACGACCAATTCTATCTAAATATAACAACATCATTCTTAATTCATCACCTACTTCACCTGTGCGTCTAATTCTTTGTGATTCGAGGTAAAAATATCGAGTACTTAAGTAATGGTCTTTCATAAAACTAATTATTTCATGTAATCTTAACATATGTTCTACTCTCCTCTTTAAAGTCCACCCAGCTGGTACTGTAACATTTGGTCTCTTTATCCCATTCCTTCTTGATGCAGGGAAATTCATCAAAAATTTAGATCCACCTTTGTTTTTACTGACATGTTCTTGAATGTCTTCCCTGAGATCTTCTTTATGTATTTTTCGACCATATTTAGGAAGAAGAATAATTAATGAATAATTTGATAAAGTTGGTATATTTTGGTGTTGTTGAATTTCATAGTCGTCTTTTTCTGATACAGTTTTCAAAAAATTTGTTATATCAAGAATTTCTATCTCAGTATTTGTTCCATGTAAGTAATGCAGTAAAATTATCTGGAATTGTTTTAAAATGTTTTTGTTTATAGAAAGTGATTATACAACAAAATTTTTTGACGCGGGAGAGCCATGCTTAAGCACGTATGGGCCGGCTCAACTCCGCTCGATACCACGGCCTCACAGAAAACCGGCAGTGAAGCAATGCTTGCATTGCATTTTGCCGCGTGAGTGAGGTTACCGGAGGCCCTAACCCTTCCCTCTCCCCTATTCCCGTCCTTCCCCTCTATCCAATCTTCCCCCCTCCCCTCTTCCCACTATTCCCCCCTCCCCTCTTCCCACTCTTCCCCCCGACCCCTCTTCTCCTACTCACACCTTAAAGGGCGGCAACGCACTTATAACTTTCGAGTTACAGGTACCCATGGGCGGCGGTAGTCATTTACAATCAGGTGACCCATCTGCTCGTTTGCCAGCTATACCATAAAAAAAAATGTTTAAACAAAAATACATCATCTGAGAACTGTGAGAGCCCTGGTACCCATAACACAAGTTAAATCTATCCTTGGGTACCAGAATTCAACACAGCACTGTATTAACTTGATTATGACTTCTGTACTGTATTGTTTTTACTGTTTTGAAATAAATCAAATGAAAATATACTCACACTTATTGGCAATAAAAATGATGAAAGATTCATGTTATAGTATGACAAAGAAAGTTACATAAATTATTTTTGAATTTACAATTCCAATTAGTTCTACATTCGCACAGTCAATGGAAAATATAATCGAATTATGCAAAAGCATTACCGATAAAGAAAAAACAATCAATATTTGTGTAAACTAAGAATTCCTTTAATGTTTGTTTTCTACTGAGGTATGTAGTCGCGTCACTTACTCTTATTAATATTTCAAGAATTAAGAAACTTTAAAAAGGATAAATAAGGTTCATGGATTAGCTAATGGATAACCCTCGGTATGTGATAATTTGACGTATTGATATGAGGAGCTTAAATATTATTTATAAACGCCTGACACCGTCGCGGCAGGACGCTTCACTACTTGAAAAAGGGCCCCCGTTGGCTCCGAAACTAGTCGGGCATCCCCGAAATACAAACGTGAGTAAAACCGTATAGTTTTTAATAAACATGAATACCTCTCACGAAAGTTTTTATAGTAACAGAGCTTAAATACATCTAATTTAGCCAAGTACTTTTTTAAATGACTCCAAAAAAGGAGGTTTTTTTATATATGTTCCCCGATTACTCAAAGACGCCTGGACTGATTTGGAAAATTCTTTTTTTGTTTGAAAGGGTATTGTATTTCCCAGGCTGTCCCATGGTCATCAGGTCAGAATCCTATGATGGGAACTTGAAGAAATCCAGAGAACTCTTAAAATTTTATAAGCACTCTTGAAGCGATTTGGATATTATTTTATAGTGACTCGTCCATTTATTAATAAGTTAGTCTTAATTAAATTCAAAGAAAATATTACACCCTTAAAAATGATTGCCCTTTTAAGGATGGAAAATTGAGGGATAAAAATACAGCTTACTACAAATTATCATCAATTATTTAGGCGCATTGAATCGGTGATTCTTTTTTTTTTAATAATTGTGTTTAACCATTTCATACAAACAATTTTGTACTTGTCTAACAGTGATTTATCTATCACGACCATTAGCATTAGATATCGACCTTAAGAAACTATTTAGTTTGTGTCGATACCCTTAAAATGCCAATAAAGTTAGACCATTACCAAATAAGACCAATTACAGTCAAACTTTGAATACCCAATTTATCTTAGGCTCAATGTACGCCGAATAATTTACTTTCCATTACACCACTATTGCTTTTTTTCAAATTAAATAAATCTATCCCATAAATCATTAATCCTTTGGCTATTATCCAACCCGTAAATATTCCTTTCAGCACATTCGATTTAACACTTCAATTGCCTGAGTAAAGGTGTGAATATTATTAAGCCCTTTGCCCTAAAGGACTTTGCAGGAAGGGTCGTGAATAACTGGGAAAATAAAAAAGGTTTTTTTTTCTATTTTCAAGCGCTTGATATCGATATTTTTTTGTTAGGTAAGAGCGATTGTGTTGGTAGTAAGTTGTTTCTTTTTGTTGTGTGTTTAATCTTCACGGTAATTTACTTTTATGCTTCAAGGATTTAAAAGCGTATGATATTCGTTACCATAATGAATTTTCCTCCTTGCTTGTACTAAGTTTATACCTCAATATCTTCACCACTTAACCTCTCATGGAATGGTTCATCGTAATCAATAGAATTCTAAAGCTTTTGACTCTGAAGTTCTAAATGATTATTCTGCAACCTCAGCTTCAAAAAGTACCACGATCTGATAGCTTTGGCATGATGACGGTTGAATGACATCAACTCCCACCCAACTACTTTAAAATTACAAATCCTTTATTTTGCAATAAAACTTCTCACGCCTTTTTATTAGTGTTTATAATTATAACATTCAACATCAATGATTGTTTTGCGGCCTGGGCTCGCTGAGCTCTCATCAGTCAACTAGTGACCACGATCGCTGCAATTACAAAGATCGAATTCGATCGAAACATTGGGTAACCAAAAAGGTATCGTACCTTATAAATATTATCGCGATTAAGTCTCGGGTTACACGTCTAATATGTATCAAAGTTTAAAAACAATTTATTAAAATAAGTTATTTTATTTGAAACTTGTCAAGATCTTGCAAAATATAATAGTGATTATAACAATAGTCTTTGGGAAGCATTGAAGCAAACATTTAATTATTTGTTACTTATATTTTTTAATAACAAAATACGAACACTTGCCAATAGCCACAACATATCCATATAAACACAAAATAATCAGAGAAATAACCGGTAACATTGTATGTTAATAAAGTTTGATGTAACATAACAATAATATCACAGATAGAATACTTGAAGAATCAGACACACTTTTATATAGAATCAAATTTAACGTTATTATTAAAGACCTCAACAAATAATACTTATTTTGTGTGTTATATGACATGAATGTTTTATGTTATAATCTATACTTTGTACCTCCATCATTGTGAACTCTGGATAACCTTTCTCATGATATCAAATCTATAATTCGAACATAGGATCTTTCTTATCAGCAGATTAGTGCATAGATTAATTTTAAGAATAGAATTATTAGTAGCAACATACACTACGTATGTTGCTACTAATAATTCTATTCTTCGGAAAGGCAAATAAATTACTGACTGAGTATCAGACATCCGGGGTAGCTTCAAATTGTAGTTAAGAAAAAAATAAAACTGCAGATTTTGCATGGCTGAGACGTGGCATTTGACGAGACTGCATCGTTGTAATATTGGAATAATGTTTCAGAAATTATTTCAAACTAGCAGCGCCCCGCGGTTTCACCCGCGTAAGTCCCGATCCCCTGGGAATATCGGGATAAAAAGTAGCCTATGTGTTAATCCAGGTCTCCAGCATCTACATACCAAGTTTCATCGCAATCGGTTCAGTAGTTTTTGCGTGAAAGAGCAACAAACATCCATACATCCATACATCCTCACAAACTTTCACGGTTATAATATGAGTAAGATATTAGTAAGATAAACTACATAACTAAAATAACTTGGAAGACTTATTCGTGAACAGAACTAGTCGCGGCTTATCCCCGACTCTTTCTGTTCACGAATAAGTATCAATTAAGTGTTTCCAAAGAAACGGTTAAATTAAAAAAAAAACTGTTTGAAAGTAAATGTTATTATTTAATTAAAGTACATAGAGTATAAGATCATTTTATATTACAGGTACATAACAAGGCTGTATAGGCTGTATAAAACCCTGAACCCAACCGACTGAAACCCACTGCTCATACAAGCAATCAAAACCGTAGTTTGACGAGTTTTGTAACCATTCCAACTAAATTTGTGAGGAAGTTAAAAACTTATTACTTTAACATTTAAAATAAACTATACTTATTTACACAAAGATATATTAATATCTTAGCCGAATAGTAAAAAAGATCGATGTACCTCCCTCTTCGCGAATGTCAACTTGCCGGTGTGCGAACGCATTCTACATTCATTTTCTGCTCTACCGTCATTAAGGAGACACGTGAGATTTATTTACATCTACAGACATTTTTGTGAATAATTTCTTCATAGTTTGCCAAAAATAGTAATATTTATTATATTATAAACCTTACTTGTAGTATTCTTAAAGTTGCCTTAAAAGTCGCATAAAATCTCATGGCCGCAAAATACTCAAAGGTTACAATTTTTTTTTCTTAAATATCCCATTATCTATGATTCTAATGATGTTGAAATTTATTATAAAAATTGTAAATCATAAAATTCTCTACAAATTGTATACAGTCGAGTCTTAAACTTAGAGTACTTAAGTATAAAAAGTGATATAGTCTTTGAGAGACGCTTTGAGTGTTGCTTTTACGTCGCTACCATTACTTATGAACTAACCAATCACGGTGTACCTACTACAGTTTACTGAACTCTTCACGTATTGCGAACCTTTTATACCTGTGTGTAATATAATACCCCATTCTATTTCGCTAATTGGGATACCCTTAACAACTGGTTTTGTAACGTATATTCCTACAGAGAGTTATATTTTATGGTCGTATTGGAAAATCGAGATTTTTGCGAAATTGAGAGAGCTGACATGAATGAAACTGTGGGTATTTAATACTAAGGAAGTTGATGGAATGTCCGGATTGAAAAAAATCCGAATAAAGAAAAAAAAAGCTTCAAAAAAGTAGCTTCACTCTGTACTCTCTATCGCATGTATCATGGGAAGTGCTCCTAGGAATTGTTCGGATTTATACCAGCCGCAACATTTCGTTCGACGCGACAAAACTTTCATCGGCATCACCTAGATAATTGGCAATCCACCACTGTGTGGTTCTACAGATTTTTTTTATCTCGCACAACTAATCTCTGGAACAAATTGTCGCCTGCGGTATTGCCGGACGGATACGACCTTCAGACCTTCAAGAAAAGAGCGTACTTTCATCTCAAAGGCCGGCAACGAACTAGTGACTCTTGAGTTGCAGGTGTCCAGTGGCGACGGTAGCCACTTACCATCAGGTGAACCGTCTGCTCGTTTGCCCTCTATAATATAAAAAAAAGAAAAAGCATTTTCCGTTTTTTTAAACCCATTTTTTGAAGCTAACTCAAATATTTTTCGGCTACACTTAACGCTCCCAAAATTTGACAACATCTTTCTGAAACAACTTGTATATTAGCTACGTGGTAATCACACATATAATGGACCTTAAAGAAAACAAACGGACATCAATTATCTTTTAAAAAAGTATCACCGACTTCAATGCACCTCAAAATACCCAAATCGCTTCAAATATGCCTTTAAATTTTGAAGAGTTCCCTCGATTTCTCCAGGATGCCATCATCAGATCCTGACCTGATGACCATGGGACCACCTGGGAAGTATACCTTTTCAAACGAAAGAAGAATTTTCCAAAACGGTCCAGCTGTTTTTAAGTAATCGGTGAACATACGTAAAAAAATATACATAGAACCTCCTCCTTTTTTTGAATTTGGTTAGAAATGTAATATGTTTGACTGCACGGGTGGCGCAATATTTAAAGTGGTTACAAGTTTTGTCGGTTCAATTCTCAAAGAGAACCAAAATTTCTTACCTATGATCAACAAATAGCTGTCCTGACACGCGACACAGGAATAATTCTTAATTCCGAAGTTGCCTATTTCTTTTATATACGTCTTTGTAATCGTCCTCATAATCTAGTAATATTTGATAATATGGTCGGTAGAATGTATGTGGTGTACTTTATTTCAAGGGTTTATATAGGAAACGTTACACAATTACTTTTCATTCTACATATTGTCTGAACAACTTCGGCAGCCATTATGACAAGACATGACGTATTAAGAGAATTCATAGACAATGACAACCAGTGCTGCCAAGATAAAAGTATCATAACTAATGAAAATAAAAACATTAAAAAGTAGAGTAAAAAAATATATTTAGAAAATTGCAACGTCTCGCTCGTCATCACCGTTACTATTATGAAGTCCAGTGTCACTTTTTCAACTCAATTGGCCACATTGTGGGTTATTACGCATGTATATTAACATATCGCTGATCATTTTGGTATGGATGGGTGTCGTACTTAATGGTTTCGTATACGTGATAATCATTTTCCAATGTACTAAGAGTGGTCGATCTTGATATGTTTTTTTCGATAGCGGTGCTGTTGACTGACATCTGTAATTTTAAACAAAAAAAGAATTTTCTAAATCGGTCTAGCAGTCTTTCAGTAATCAGGTAATCTACATTAACAAAAGATGCCGACGAATTGACCTCCTCTTTTTCGAAGGCGGTTATAAACCAGGCAGAATTGTACAGAGCAATGACGACTAAGAGGAATAACCACACAGTGCGCTACAAAGTAATTTTATAAATCGAATAAGACACCAGCTGCACAGTCATTTAGTTTTTTCTTCAACAGGCAAAATAATGTTATATGACACATGTAGCCCATTATAATTTTAGTTACCGGTAAGGCTGCGTTTCTACCAGAGATGTGCGAGGTTGCGAAGCGAGGGATGTGTTTGTTAAGAACCAATAGAATTCATTTACCTAGGCTTGCTCAGCGCCCGCTTTTGTGGAAACGGCTTAGTGGAGCGAGGTTTTTGTACGTACAAAACAAGCGAGGGATGTGCGAGGGATGTGTGCGAGAGATGTGTGCGAGGGATATGTGCGAAAGATGTGTGCTAGGGATGGACGCGAGCCAGAAACTACTGGCAGTCACTAGACGGTGTTTGTTGGAGGTCACAAACACTTTTATATTTAACTTAACTTAATTTGCGATGAAGAAATGAAGGCAAAAGACACAGAATTTATTACTACATTTTTAAGCAGAGCTGCCTGTCTATATCTTATATACTATTGTAGTCTTTTAACTGAACTAAAATACAAGCAGCGGGTAGTGGCGAACCTGCTCCTTTCCCGCCACACCTTACCCCGCTTAGCACAGCTCTGGTGGAAACGCTCACATCGTTTCAGTTTCGTTACGCTTCCTAGCACCGCTCAGTTACCTCGCACATCCCTGGTGGAAACGCAGCCTTATAGAGGATGGGCCTATTACTGTGTACATATGTTTATAGACTCTTGCGCCACTGAAAATTCATTGCTGTTTTGTTGATGTAAAATTGGACTTATGATAACACAATGTTTAGAAATCAACAAAAATAAAATTTCAAAGTCTAATTTCTTTCTTATTCTGATACAACTTCTTATTGCCTTTAAACCTTATATCAGATCAAAAACATAAATATGAATGTAAGGGCAAGTTCTTTGTCACTAAAAAAAGAAATCAAATCAGAATTTAACCTCAAATTAAAATTGTTAAAATGTTAATCTTAGGAATGGTTAATATGAACTTGACGATTTTTTTGCATTTATATTCATACATACTTACAAAAATCATAATATTGACCTGATTTTAGATATTTTTGTTCGTTGAAGTCGAAAACGAGGCATGCACCTCGCCTGCTCGCAAGATTAATATATTAGATAACCATATCCCTGTTCCAAATTCACATTTCTGGGTGGCCTAGAAGTGGTGAAAGTCAGTCAGTTAGTCAGTCAGTCAGTCACCCCCAAAATGTATTTTCAGACGTCCATTTCTTGTAAGCCATTAAAGTAAGTTTTTGTGATTTAGAATATGTTGTGCATTTTCATTTGGCAAAAGTTGATAATGGTTCGTGTAAATATAGCACTGGAGTGCTTTGGGACCAAAAACTTATCCGCGCACTCTCGTGTTCATAGACAGATAAATAATACTGTATTTGTATACCAAGTTTTACAGAAAATATGATACATAATAAGTGTAGCATTGAAAATGTACAAAGGGCAGCCTTATCGCTTAAAGGCTTAAAGCAATCTCTTCCAGGCAACTTTAGAATCGAAGCATGCATAGTTATGTATGTTTCTCACCTTGCTAGATTCACACTTCTGCCTTCTCCTCCAACAATAGTAAAGTGAAAAGACCAGAAGAATTATTACAACAATACCCGCTGAAGAGTAGATAATGACCATTGTGGTGTCTTGAAGGTGATCTGTGGGTAGTAAAGTAAGCTTCTATTAGTATAATTGTGACTGAATGATGAAATGATGAATGAAAAATGAATAATAATATTAGAATTTAAAGTACATATCAGATGCTGGTGTTCCATCAACTGAAAAATCAGAAAATTAACGGCTTAGAACGACCGTATCGTTGCTTATTTTGTAGAACTAAGTTGTCATAGAAGCACTGCGGATCTAATAGGTACCCTATAAAACCTGGCATTTCCAGTAGCGACACTATCTTAAATGATCTCTGCCGGCTCAGTTCACCAGCTGAATCACATCACTACTCAAGAAATGCTCATTAATTGCATCTTTTGTTAATAAAATTGCTCTCTTCGCCTAATAAAAGTGCTTCCCCGTTTGGCTGCCGGCGAAGAAAAAAACTATGTTCCACTTAATATTTCGTTTTTGTACAACTAATCTGTTATCTATAACCAATTCCTTGTTCTATGCCTATAGATAAATCGCAACACTAGTGCTGTTACCTGAGCATTGCCAACCTTATATCTCCCTTCCTTAGAGCTTTGCTCACCCCACTCACTAACAGGAGACAAAACAAACGAAAAACTACACCAGAAATTTCTTCTAACCACTGTCTTCTTTAAAGAAGAGTGGAAATGCAGGTGCTTCTCTATTTGGCCAGCTATAATTCAAGCATAATCAGGTTGTGCCCTGACTTCGATTAATGTAAAAAAAAAAATTGCACTCACTTTTTTGATGCAGAAGTATAAGAGCTTGTCCCCACTTTTCTTTTGCAATTGAGCTGGTATCTTCCGTCTCACCAGTTAACAAACATTGAATCATTTTACTGTCTAAGCTCGAACCTAACTGAATTTCGCTCAGTATACTACTCGGGGCAATTTGCTTTATCACTGAAATCGAATAACCATATTAATATTAAATTTTTTTCTAAATGGCTGTTGGTGCCCCAGGACCCGTGACGTCCATCATTCATTCACTTCATAAGTTAAACAGCCTGTACCAAAATAATATTGGCTGCGACTTTTTACCCGACAGGTAATGTTTTTCGAGCGTAAGTATGAATGTATGTCTAATTTTTAGTTACAGTTGTGGGAGTGCCATAGGTTATTTTATTTTGATTTTAACTCAGTATTTTTAACGCAGTTGGGTTTATTGCTTCAATTAAGAAATTATCTCCTTGGTCATCGTTTAAAAATTAAACATGTTTTTGACCTTTATACTTTATACAACAAATTTTGAAAGTTTTTAAAGTATTATTTTTATACAATAACATAAAAAAATGCATATTTTTAATAATAACTAGTCAAATAAATAAGTTCTGGTTACCTGGGCTTATAAAAGTTATAAAACCTTGAGATGCGCCACGGGACGACGTAGAACAATTAAGATTCATGCGGTCACCGTCGTCAAACTCATAATATATGACATTTAATCCCTCGTAATTATAAAATTCTATTAATACCTTCTCCCTTGGTAGATCTACGATAAGTTGCGGTTCATCTATAAGAGTATAAAATTCACAGGAATATTTAGTTACGCCATACTAGTATTATAAAATATGAGTTTGTTCTTTATGCCTTCACGCTTTAACTACATAACCGGTCATCATGAAGTTTTGCTTGCCCGTTCTCAGGGGTTCAAAAAAGGACATAAGTTAAATTTTATCCAGAAAGATATGCTGTTCCCGAGGGATACCGGAATCGCTTAACAAAATCTTCATTCATGCGAACGATTTCGTTGTGTTTCTTTTTCCCTCCCAAAAGCATTTTGAAGACGAGCAGTGCAGTCTTGCGGAGTCAGTGAACATTTAAAATCATAAAAAATCATCGCCCTAAAATCTTTTCGCTTTAATTCCTTTTTTGCTATGGACGATGAACTTAAACTTGTGATAAAAAATAATTGACGCGCGATTTCCCGCCATTTTTTGTTTAATCAATGATTGGGTTTCATATGTTTAAAAAAATATAACATTCGAAATTCAAACATTTATGAGCGGCCAGGAGTGCAGAACTTTCCGTGTATCCTATGTATATTATATATATAAATATAAATTTACCTGCCTAATAAAGGAAAATGTATCACTTGAAACTTTAATTCTAATTCCCTCAGGATTTTATTTGTTTTTTTATCGGCTACTTTAAATGTCAAATCCCAATTTTTATGTGGTATTTGTAACTCGATGTGCCCTTCTGTTTCATCTGAAATTACAACAAGTAAAAATTAAATACTATAGAATCTACTATCTACTTACTAAAAGTTTTATAAATATTTATAATATTAAAGAAAAGTAAAGCTAAAATATATAGCAATAATCATCATTATTATATTGGGACATTCCTATACTTATGTTTAGAAGTGGTAGTACCAAAGTTGATCTTTGATGATTAATAAATTCTACACGATTATTATTTTCGATATATTTTGACTGGTCTGTTCGTCTACTGGCTAGTATTCCTTACTGCTGAGCCAGAGACAGTGGGTTTCCTACCCAGGACAAATAATTGTGTGATGAACATGATTATTTGTTCTGTATCTGGGCACAGAATACATAATAGTACAGGTACAGAAGGCTCACTCCGTCAAATCGTTTTAAATAAATAACGATTCTTGTTCCAACACAATAAAGTCGCAATTCAGCTCACACAGCGTACGCAACGTTAATGACGCCACGACATTAGAGTTGTCGTTTTTTTAAACGATTAACTAGTCTGAATATTTAACCACCAGTAAGTTATGTGCGTATTACTTTATTTTTGGGAACAAATAGACTAGGCCTAGGTACTAATATCTCGAAAGTCTAGATGCGTGAGTGAGCATCTGACTAACGTGCAGCCCAGCCGGCGCTTGGCAGCCTACTAAATTTTGGCGCGATTAGTCGTATCCGCCGTGTACTTGTAGCTTTATACCTATACTGCGGACTTGAGTTGTATTGTAATTTATGTACTATATTGTAATGTATGTATTGTACACACTCTGTTCAGTTTGGGATCAGATGGGTCAAGTTATTATTATTATTTCTTTCGCAGTTAGTTTTATTATCAGTAGTTTTTATTTTTCTACACGTAGTTAGCAAATAGACTTACTTGAGTTGGGTATCAAATCTTTGGAAGGGCTTGCATCCATATGCAAGACCACGTCTCCCTTGCTTGTGTAACATTCCACATTTACGTATTTATTTTCTAAGTATTGTTGTCGTATTACTGCGATAGTTAATCGTTTTACTGGTTTTAGTTTCACTACTCTTACTATTAGGCCGTTAATTTTCAGGTTGAGTATATCTGTAAATGTAAATAATTAATCAATAAAAAAAATATTCCAACAGTCAAATAGGTAATGCATAAATCACTCAAAAAAAAAATAACATTCGCGGCTACTTTTGCTCATATGCCTCTTAAGTCTAATGATACATCGACTTATTCTTAAAGCATCTACATATACATGGTACAATACAAAGTTTCTTCCCACCGTCTGCCCTTCTGTACGCTTAGATCTTTTAAACTGCACAACAGATTTTATTTTATTTATTTATTTATTAAAACTTTTTGCACATTAGTACATAGGCGGACTTAATGCCTAAGGCATTCTCTTTTACAGTCAACCTTTGGGTGATGCAGAGAAAGGAAGAAGTAGGTGCAATGAGGATCAGTCACGTTTTTTGTTAAGTATGCAGATTTATAGCTATAAAAAAAACAATAAATACTGTGTTTAATTTTTTTTAATCGGATCAAAAATTACCAAGATACAGAGATTTTAGTGCACCAACTTAAAAAACGCTCGCGAGAAAGGCCGTGAACGCTGTGACGTCACTCATCGCGTATCGGCAAAAGTGGCGGGTCGCCTTCGCGTCGCCAGCTTGGTAAGCTTTTAGTCTAGCGCAGTTAGTGCAACGACCTGACGATTGCTGATTTTTCAGATTATTTTTAAAGTGATAATGCCATCAAATAAGTATTGCATTGTCCCAAAATGCAAAAATACAAGCACCTAATAAGCTTTTTTTGACTGTGCCGAAAGATGCACAAATAATAAAAAAAATGTGTAAAACAATGCGGAGAGATGACAAAACTCCTCTGTCATGCCGAAGTGGTTTATAGGTACTGTTGCGAAGATTATTTTGACGTAAGTAGGTACCTACAGTATCCTAGCTAGAGTATCTACCTAATATCAGTAGGTACAATATGGTCAACGGGTCTAGTGCTAATCATTCGTAAAGTTAGCAGTTTCGATGCGCAGTAGACAATTTAGTATGAAAAAGCTGCACTGCGCATGTCAAACAGCTAAAATTCACGAATAGATCCACTGACCGTATAGAGTATAATATACCTACGTATTGTGCATCGTTTCTATCATTTCTTAATAACATTTGAATTTCCGCGGATAGTTTTGATGTTCGTTCATTCATGCCTAATGCCTACCTACTCAAATAAACAATCGAACACAAGGATATTCGAGCCCAGGGCTGTACTCAGACCACCACCGCGATGTTACAGAGAGGATTTTACGAGAGAGATTTGTTCGTGGGAGAGCCATGCTTCGGCACATATGGGCCGGCTCAACCAGAGCGATACCACGGCCTCACAGAAAACCGGCAGTGAAGCAATGCTTGCATTGCTTTTTGCCGCGTGAGTGAGGTTACCGGAGGCCCTACCCTCTTCCCTATTCCCGTCCTTCCACTCTTCCCACTCGTCCCCCCTCTCCCCTACTCCCACCTTAAAGGGCGGCAACGCACTTATGACTCTTGAGTTACAGGTGCCCATGGGCGGCGGTAGTCATTTACCATTAGGTGACCCGTCTGCTCGTTTGCCCCCTATACCATAAAAAAAAATGCCCTGAGCGCGCAGGTGATTTTGTCATGTGATAAACGCGATCTGTGATTATGTGTGAAAGCGCGCCTGCCGCCCGACGCCCGTTACTGACTGTTGAGTATTGTTCTTTGCATCCTCTCCCATTCGGATGAAATGGTCAAACAATAGTTTTCGTCATAGTCAACTTCATATATAGCTAAAGATTTATCTTGTTCAAACTGAGGGCTCGCTACGCAAAACAAGCATTTTCTTTTTCCTGCGAAAAACATGCTGTTCGGTTTGTGCTTTGCACTTGTTAGAGATAATATCTGAAATCAGAATTTGATAATAGGGTACTTGACTATGGTTAAAATAAATTAATTGACATTCCTCGTGAGATCATCACACATTACAACTAAATAATTCAAAATACCGAGGTATGACGACGTAAACGTTGTTTCATACAAGTTTTTACAGATCATACCACTTCTAATTAAGTTTTAACATACCAGTCAACTCCAGTATTCTAAAAAAAACATGTTTTGACATGTATTTGAGCCAAATTCATTGCAAGTTTCCTTCAGGTTTCTTTCTGTTCTTTTTAGATTAAATAGAAACATGGCTTGTACTTACCATAAAACGTATTTTGTAAAACAAAAGTAACTGAGTAGACGTCTTGGCAGCCGTAGCAATTGCATGTGATGTTACTGTAATTATGCACAACCTGTAGTTTAAAGCGAAAGCCGACTCCGTATCTCGAGTAGTTAGATTTAAATGCATCTGTAACAGTGTTTGCGTTTAGTTTGTATCTCCAAATTAGGTAGAGGTGTTTAGAAAGATCCCACATTTTGTCAACTGTAATTTGTTCACACTCGCGTTGATGGCAACCCTATTACCGTCCATTGGGCGTTTAGGGACTTAAAGATATTAAATTGGGAGTATATTGAATTGAAAGGTGGGTAAGAAAGGAAGTCAATGGCAAGAAAGGAATATTGTTTATACAGGTGGATTGAGGAGTATTTGAATCAGAATCACATACGAGTACCTGTAACTCGAATGGGCTGATGCCGGAAAGTACGAGTCTAATAAGATATTGGATTAAAAGTAAGTAAACGTAAGTTTCATATACTTACCACTTTAATCTTAGACTATTCAATTCTACTATCAAATTAGCTATACCAACACCAAATGCGTTGGTGCGTGAATTGTTCCATACAATATTACGCAATTGCTTGACGAAATCTTAGTTAACTCATTTTTATCTGTGCATGTTAATACCTTGTCGTCACGCACTTTATTTGCCTTGTAGAATAATAGTTTCCTATAAATTGTAAAGGTTTCGGGGGAAAGTAAAGTTTAGATATAGATGCTATTGCGTACGATGCCATATCGATTACGTTACTGTCTAATAAATCTGCATATATGTAGACCGATTACGCTACTGTCTAATATATCTGCATATATGCAGCTTTAGTAGACAGTAGCGTAATCGGTCTGGCGTCGTACGAAACAACATCTATATCTAATGTATTTTCCCTTTCAAATGGATATTGTACATTCATCTAAAAAAGTGACTTCTTGAAGTGAACTGATTTATTTTGAGTTGATTGACAAAATATTGTAGTAAAAAAGAAAACTATTACTGACCGTGTAACATTGTAGCGTAGTCGTAATTTATTTGTACGTCACATTTGCTCTCCAAGCAGACACAAGATACATCTACCACTTCACTATCACCGTAATAGTAGATTACAGAATGAAGACTATTGTCACTTAAATTTTTTCGTTGAAATGTTTGTATCACATTGTTTACCAGCAGAGCTATTTTGCGTTCTGAGTACATCAAACATTTAATTAATACACATCACAGTCACCATATTGAAAAAAAAAAGGAAATGAACTCACCTTGTGGAAATGCACTTCCAAATACTAATAGCAACATCATTAAAGTAAATAGTGTATTTAACATTGTGATAATGGTAAATATGTATTACTTGGTTCGTTTTAGAAATACGTAGTTCATAGATTTCACTTTCAACTGGCAACACTTTTAAATTCACATTGTTTTTGAAGTTCTGAATGTTCAAGACATTTATCAATATAAAATAAACGTCCAAAATTGTCTGTTACTGTTGCAATATACATTGCAAAACTGTAGTGTAGTGTGTGTGTTTAGTCCAACCATTATGAGGTAAAAATGTTTTTCCTTGTGTCACCAGGGCCTTGTTCAGAAACAAGTTATTCAAATTATAATATAATGTTTATCATAATTTTAAATGGCATTTCGTACCTACACTCAAGTAAATCCCTATCAGTTTAAATCGTTTACCATTATTTATTTAATCATAATATAATATAATATTTTAACAGATTTCAAAAACAGGAAAAATATGTAAAACTGTATTGTTGTTCGTGTGTTGGTGTTCGCAATTTCTTTGACAATTATCAACACACTCTAATTTTCCCGCGGCTTTGCTCGCGTCAATGTTCATTTTTATCCCTCGCAATGTTCATTATTTTATTACGTGTATGTAAAATTTCATAATGATCGGTTCAGTAGTTAAAGCGTCAAAGCATTACAAATTAACGAAGAAACTGGCTTTCCTATTTGTAATATTACTAAGGATTTTAATTTTAATTTAATTTATTATTATTTAATTTTAATTTTGTGTTAGTTATATCTCTAGAGTTGTCCAAGTTTTTTTTAATTCTGAACTTAAGTCCGGCAAGATACCTAATGAAATCTTTTAGAGACATTATTTAGGCAGTTCGGTTTTACTGTTTTTATAGATATTTATTGATACTTACTAGAGATTTCCTGGTGGTCGAAGTTCGACCATAATAAATAGGTATAACTATAATCGCAGTCGCAGGTAGGTCGAGCTGCCGTGTGCATTTAACTGTAATAATGACATCCGATGTAGTGAAGCGTAATACATGCAATATTGTGATTAACGAAGTGCTAGCATTCATACAAAATAAAATGGATGTGATGGACAACGTTAGCCTAATCAGGATCTGCACCAGTGCTTTTTCTGAGTAATAATAACACTAATAAAAATTTAATTACGGACGAAGTGTTTATGACGAATAACTATCAGAGATATATCCTGAAGGACGGCACAATTGACATTTGTCGGGCGTGTCATCGTCCCGGAGAAACCCCTTAGGCATATCATTTCTGGTTGTTCTCGTCTTGCCAACGGCGAGTACTTGCATAGACATAACCAAGTGGCCAGGATAGTCCATCAGTAACTTGCTCTTAAATATAACCTTGTGACTGTCGAGTTACCATACTACAGGTATGTACCCGTCCTTATATGTATATTAAATAAATAATTAAAACAATAATAACACCACACATCTCACACACGGCTGTCTGATCCCAAACTAGGCAGAGCCTGTACTATGGTAACCAGACTGCTGATAAACATACTTGTATATTTCTAAATACATACATATTATAAATAAATTACACCTAGACACAGAACAAATAATCATTGCTCATCATACAATTATTTGTCCTGGGTGGGAATCGAACCCACGACCTCTGGCTTAGCAGTCAGGGTCACTAACCCCTAGACTAACAGGCCAGTCATAAGTAGGATATTGTAATGGCCAACGACCTTTTGTTTCATGCGGTGAGAACCGACAAGCGAAAAAGACAGATGAAAAAAGGTGGCAAATCTCAATGTGATGTCGAAGACATGATTGGACTCATGAACGAAATAAATCAGGATGAAATACCAATTTTTGTTGCGCGGAATTTAATCGTGTCATTTGATCATGTCGACGTACAGGAATATTAAAGGACATTGTACAGAGTTTTAATTCGTATGTTTACATAATTAAATATGTAATAATAAATGAAATACATAAAGATATTAGTAT
The DNA here is from genome assembly GCA_963859945.1 of Euplagia quadripunctaria. Lineage (NCBI taxonomy): Eukaryota > Metazoa > Arthropoda > Insecta > Lepidoptera > Erebidae > Euplagia > Euplagia quadripunctaria. Next base: position 12,261,559 of record OY982582.1, on the reverse strand, counting down.
TATTTCATAGTCTATATATTGGAGAACCTGTATGCGGAATTTTGTATTCGTAGGTGTAGTAGGAAAAAAGGTTCAGATTTTTTGAGACGCAACTCACGCTTTCATCCCGTAGTGTGGAGACGCTTCGGTCGGCATTTTTTTCTTGTAAACTCGCGTTTTTTCAGCGAAGACGCCACAAATAGGTAATTTTAAAAAGCAAAACCTTATCTAAATACAAAGTTTGATTCAAATCGTTACAGTCGTTTCCGAGATACATGAAATATACATAGGTACTTATTGACCAGTATTATTTAAACTGTCATTGTAAGGACTTTTATTACCATGACAGATTAATATTTAAGATTGAACCCCTGTAGCTTTTAATCACCGTTTTCACATATTTTTATTTATTTATTTTTTTTTTTTTTTTAAAGTGACTACCGCCGCCCATGGGCCCCTGCAACTCGACAGTCACAAGTGCGTTCCCGGCCTTTAAGGTGGGAATAGGGGAAGGGAGGGAAGAGGGGAGAGCGGGGGTGGAGGGTAGAGGGGTTGGAGATGGGGAGATGAGGTGGAATATGGGGAGAGGGAAGGGTTAAGGCCTCCAGTAACCTCACTCGCTCGGTGAAATACAACGCAAGCATTGCTTCACTGCCGGTTTTCTGTGAGGCCGTGGTATCACTCTGGTCGAGCCGGCCCATGCGTGCCGAAACATGGCTCTTCCACTGCTTTTTATTTTTTATCTTTTATCGTATTCCAAAAACCACACTCCTCCGTACCCGAAATAGCTTTCAAAATCTGTACAAAGAGTTCTCCATATGTTTGTACGTATTAATATATTAGGTATAGTATATATAATGGAAAACAAGAATTGCTTGTTAAATCACAAAATACATTACCAATTACAGAAACCCGGGACGAGGAAAATAGGTAATGAAAATTTCTTCTGGTATTATAGAACTATAATATAATTATATTTTACCAAATCTGTCTGTAGTAAAGTACACAAAACAACGTGAATCACACGATGTTTCAAAAATTTAACTGTAACTCAATCATTTATTTTATTTTTAAACTTTTAATATTCAAGTAAATGATAAAAAAAACAATGACTTGTTTGAGTAAGTTTCAGTAAGTCATTTGTAATACAAAAGTTCGTAAACGTCGAAGTTCTTAATTTCTTGTAAAACTTTTTTCCAATCATCACTGATAATTCTTTACCTCTTGGTTCAATGCTGCACTAGCTCTTTTTGTTAACGAAGCACTAAGAGATGTTCCCATATTCACTGTTATTGCGAGTGTTTATAACTATAAACTAATTTTACATTGCCTGTATAATACCTATCGAACCCTGAATAGTTTTGTTCCAACAACGAAAGCTTATAACAAAAAAAAAACTGGAAGCAATAACCTACATACATTTTCCAGCAAAAGTAAGGCCCTCCTGAAACGTGGAAATGGTTGAAATTCACAAAACAAATCTATTAAAATGCGACTGCGACTCCATAATCATCCTCAATTTTGAATACCTGATTATGTGTTCTTTCAGACTGATTTCACATTAATTGAATTTTATTTTTGCAGGAGACGGCGAAGCTGATGAATGGCTTTCAAGAGTTACCAGACTTAGAGTATAACTTACAAAGTGAGGTATGTAATAGCTGTCAAGTAATTGTTAAAAAATCGGCCAACTGCGCGACGGACTCGCGACAACACGAGGGATTCCATACCGTCGCGCATCGTACAAGACTTAATGAAAACTCGGAAAAAAATTTCGTTTTTGTATGAAAAGGTTCTGGTTTCCGTTCAAGACTGCAACATGTTCACAATAAACCTAAACTTAAACGACCTGCAATTGCGAACAACACAAAATCAATGATTCTTACTAAATCAATCGGACACAAAATCAATGATTCTGTAAGAATCATTCATTTTATGTCCTTCGCAATTGCATATCGTTTAGCCCCGTAAAGCCCTAATTTTGATAATTATATATAGTTTTGATTTTGGAAATACTGTATGATTTCAGTCGGTTGCTGTCGACATAACCGTCATCGCGACTAATAAAGTGGGCATGAGCATAAATATTAATATAATATAATCTTCTTCCACTCCTAACGGAGGTTGTCCGTCACCATGACGCTGTGAGGACTTTTGAGGCAGCCATTACCATTCAAACAGCTATTATAATATTAGTTTTTTTCCAGATTATGTTTCTCTTTATAATAATTAGCAAAAAGTAACTTAATATTCGACACAATCTAGGCTTTGAATAAATTCATCTTAACCTTATTTTTTTTTTTTTTTTGGGCGTTTGGAAACCCCCTCGGGCCGTCACCCCACCGGGGTTTTCGGTGGGGCGGTGTGTCGGAATCGAACCGACTAAAACCACACGGTGTGCCGTACTGCGCCTTATGTAGGAGGGATCCGGGAACAGCTTTTATTAAGACATCCGGACCCCTCCTAGCGCCCGCCCGCAAGTGCGGGCACCACCTCCGGGTAAAACCTAAAATCTCTCAATTAGGCGACGTCCAGGCACACGCGGACGCCGCCTCCTCGCGGGGGGCCACTATAGCGGGTGGAGGGGAAAACCCGTCCCATCCACCCGCGGCCACACTCAGGGCGGCATGAGGCGCTTCGCGGTTCGCCGGCGGCGAATTAAGTCCGAGTGGAGGTCATCCTCCCGGACCCTTTCCGCCGCCTCCTTCTGTGAGATGACTTCCTCACAGAAGGTCGCGACCGCGGTAAAATTCCTGTCGCTACCGGCCATGGAGCGTATGACGGCCGGTAGCGAGAGATCCTCTCCGATGACTGCAGTGAGGGCCCGGCGCTGCGTTGCCCAAGCAGAGCAGACCGCTAGCGTGTGCTGAGCCGAGTCCTCACTGCAATCGCAGTGGTGTCAGGCGGGACTCAATTCCCTCCTAGCGACCGAGTGCAGGTACTTTCCGAAGCAGCCGTGCCCGGAAAGAACCTGCGTCAGTCGGAAGGAAAGGGTCCCGTGCTGTCGCCCTGCCCACTCGAAATTCATCTTAACCTAAGTTGAGTACTACACGACTATAATCGAAAATAACTTAATTTTTTCCAATCAACCGAAACATGTGTGTGAATTAAAGAAAACAGATCACGATTTAGATTACAAAGCTGTACCTAAATAGCTATGTATAATTCAGGAGACGCTTTGTATTTGACATCTTGTTTACAGATCTGATACTGTTTTATTCGGAATATGTTCAAGTGATCCTCAGGCTAAAAATATATTTAAAATTCTAGGATGCGATAATATTAATTTTCTAAGTATGTATACGGCATTTCAATGACATGGCATGTCGTAGGAAGAAATATCCTTGAGGGCTCTAAATGACGCCCTATGAGACCGAGCCTCCGACAAAATGGAAAATTACTGTATACAATAAATAGAATAAATATTGAAGGAACGATATAAAATATTTTGCGTGTTGAAATGTTTTCTTCTTTTGAAATATTGCCCAAAGGGACGTTCACCATGGTGAAGGATTGGCATTATAGTATACTAGAATTTGAGTGGCATTGCTCACGTGAGAGTTATTTTGTTATTCCTCATTCCATTCTATCTTATTTTTATGGTGATAAAAGGTACTTATGTCCTTTTCTGCATCCCTAACAATGTATACGAGGCATGCCTTTTAAGTTTTGTCGTTTGAGGAAAAAACAACTAGAACCTTAAAGTATTTTTTATTGTTTTACAAAATATTCACCACGTAGTTTAATACTCTTTTCCATTCGCTCGAACCAATTATTAAAACATTTATTCCACTCCAAAGTAGGCGTGTTCAATTTGGCTGACTTGAAAACGTCGACTGCTTCTTCACCGGACTGAAACCTTTGACCCCGAAGATTTTTCTTAATTTTAAGAAATGTAAAGAAATCGTTAGGGCTTACATATAGTAAGTTAGTAAACTTTAAAACCGTACTTAACGTACTGTAGCACTCTCTCGCATGGTTAACTACTCGTTTTATCAAGAAGATAGTGACGTGTCTTACGGGAGAATATAAATTAAACTCTGGTACCTATCTGCAAATAAATATTGTATTGGGACAAACACTTTTCATACAATCACTTAATACATTTTATATCTTCCAACGAGCTGACAAACAACCAGCCCGGTGGATGTCAAAACTTGCAGTCCACGATAGTCGTCTATTTCTTCCCTATCAATTCTATTTTTATACATTTAAATAATAAGTAGAAGAAATACAATATCCTCTAACAAATAAGCACAAACGGTATGATGAGCCACTGCACCAAAAGATGTTATGATGTTTTCTCACGTCCTAGACGTTACTCCTATCAGATTAGTCGTTTACAGCTTACTTACTCACGTATTATTCTTGCAGCCTAAAAGGGAAATCAGGTAAATACCGTTCCCCTGGAAGAAAAGCCCCTGACCCCTGGAGCGAAATTCCTATCCCCAAGCAATATCTTGCCGATAACTGCTAACCATCGGCCATGTCCTTGTCAAAGTTTAAAAAAGTACTTAAAACAAAAAAAAATAGTGGTGTTATTTGTTCATGACATCTAGTGTGACGATTTCAGCCAATTTTATGTATGCAATAAAGTGTCAGAAACCAAAAAGAACAAACTTTCATTTAAAACGCTTAATTCAAATTCAATTCGAATGAATGAAAATGAAGTGTTCCGCACCATATGGATACCGGTCATTGAAAGCCACTCCAATTAAGTCGCGGCTCGTTTATTGAACATTTCAGTAAATTGCGTGTTACTACAGTTTAAAAACAACAATTTGCGGTATTATGTTCGGCCATGTATTTGTGATGCTCAGCACAAAGTTTTGCTACATCGCAATACTTTTTGGAACAATGATGTATTTACCATGAAACAATATAAACACGAAAATAAATACTGTAAATAAAAACAATGTTTAGGTGTCCGAGAAATTCTTCCCTCCAAGTAGTATTATCAAGTTAAATAGTACTGTAAAATCTCTGTGCAAGAAAATAACAGGCTTTGGTCATGAAAGGCGACGATCAGTCGCTTCGAGATTTAGTAAGCAAGTGCTTGGTTTTCACGCACCCTTTTGATGTCAAAGAGCTGAAAAAAATAATTGCCTAAATTGCTGTATTATGATATTTTTCCAGTTCATTCTTTATCTGAAGTAGTAGGATTCAGTCACATAATGTTTTGCCGTCAAGCCAATGCATTTACTGAGTGTTTATAAATTTGTCGGGCCTGTTGCTCTAGTAAATAGTGATTGTGTGATGAGCACGATCATTTGTTATATGCCTGGGTGTAATTTGTTTATAATACTCGTATGTATGTATTTAGTAATATATAAGCAGTCTGGTTACCATAAATCAAATCAAATTCTTTATTTCCAAATAGGCCGTATAAATAAATTTATATGAGTGGTTGCACAAATTATGTACATTATTAATGAAAAATATAATATCTCCAATAGTATAGTACAGGCTCTGCCTAGTTTGGGATCAGACGGCCGTGTGTGAGGTGTATAAAGTTATTTTTAGTTATTAAGTAAGCTTCGTACTTATTTTTATGCAGTCATAATTAGTTTGAATCTTCTTTATAATTTCCATATTGAGAGAAGTTATTTTAAGATATTACTTACTACCTTAGATTAACTTCTTTTGATAAATATAGTACGGACCCCATATCGTTGCCTAAGTGCTTACTTATCCAATCTACCATTGGTTGATTTTGTGCAGGACGAAGAGTTTTTTACTCTATTGAAAAAGAAAACAGTCGTAGGACTGCACGTCAGAAGTGAAAACATAATTTCACAATGTATTTGCATGTACATACACACACACACATCTGTATATATATAATTAGGTTAAAAATAAAGAAACTCGGAACTCTTAAGAAACTCGGCTCCGTCTTACGAATTTTCGATTCGTGTTTAACATTTTTTACCCATCCCAAAGAGAGCACAACGCCGCTAAAGAAGTTTTCACTTCAAAAAAAGCCACAGTTTCAAGATTTGAAAGTCTTTCTCAATACATGAGTTACCAATAAATTGATTGCTATAATTTCATTTATTGATGGTCACTAAATATACTTTATTTTACAGATTTTGTATAGAGATAGAACGAAAATGCACAAATAAACTTACGAATATGGAGTAAGGACACTACCTCATTAGAGATAGCACAAAGTGACATGGCGTCGTGGGCTGTGATTGGTCGATTGAGTGGACATAGAACACTCAAGCACTCAACGTCTCTTACGTAGGATATAGAACAAAATCTGGACATAGTAAAAATAAGCACAAAAATTTTTAACAGCATTGTGTCACAAATAAAACTCAAATAGTTTTTTTGTTGTTTTAAAAACAAACTGTCTTACTACAAAACCGTGTTTAACACATGTTTAGTTAGACGCTGCCTAACCCGATGCGTGTTGTATATTGAATATGGTTATTTTTAATGCGTTATGGAAAAATGATGAGAGTAAATATTTACGATGCGCGCGCACACCGTCACGAAAAACCGACACCCTGAAGTTAGCTAGTCAACATTTCAGTTTTTTCAAAAAAGTTACCAACTTCACGATAGTGACAACAATGGTTTTTACATATTACTTTGAGTACGTTTGTAGAATTAAGGGTTAGTTGACGGTATGTATTATTTATTACTATATTTAAATAAACTTTATTTAACTAGATAAAGGTATAACTTCTTACGTGCGTACATAAGTACACACACACTTTTTTTATTAAATTAAAACTTTTTCATAATAAAATGTATTTGTTTCTTAAAATCAGTTCTTCACGTAACGAAACGTTTCCTAGGGTTACCATATTATATAGAACACGCATCGAGTTAGGCAGCGTCTAACTAACTGTGCAACATGTGTTAAACACGGTTTTGTTGTAAGACAGAAAAAGTTTAAGTCTGAACACTGCATTTTAAGTTTATTTTCGATAAATTTGGTCGATAGGGCAAATAAGCACCAAGGTGACGACATGATAAAGGAATCAGAGAAGGAATTTATTCAGTATATAGCCGTCTTATTATCAGTTAGAAACAATAGGATAACGAACCCTTTATAAGGAACCTGTGTAATTACAAATTAATGGTGCTTTGTCCACGCAGTTGAAGAACAATTTACTTAGATAGAAAGGGTCTTTGAAACAAAGGAGGTGCTAACCACTCACATTTTAATGTCACGATTTTACGAAAGGTAAAATCCTTTGTATAATCTACACGGCAGTTGAGATATTTCTTTGTAGAATTTTTCTTTTAACTAAAATTAGCTTAGTAATTAAAGGGCAAATTGCAATACAAAGAAACTGACGTGATATCTAAATATGCAAAGTCAGGGTAAGTCAATGATGACGTGTCGCCGCGTCGCTTGGTTGAGCTTAGAAAATATTTTATTAATCCTTCTGTTTATAGAGACTGAAAAGTTACTTGATGTGGAAGAGAGAAAGAAGTGAAAGAGCCATGCTTCGGCACGTATGGGCTGGCTCGACCGGAGTGATACCACGGCCTCACAGAAAACCGGCAGTAAAGCGATGTTTGCATTGTTTTTCGCCGAGTGAGTGAGGTTACCGGAGGCCCTAATCCTTCCTTCTCCCTATCTTCTCCCTTCCCCTACACCCACCTTAAAGGTCGGCAATGCACTTGTGACTCTTGAGTTGCAGGTGCTCATGAGCGGCGGTAGTCACTTACCATCAGGTGACCCGTCTGCTCGTTTGCCCCCTATAATATATATTTTTTTTATTAATTTGTGTGATTTTAGGTTAGTTAGTATAAACGATTACTACTGTTATCACTACAAAACAACGTCCCCCGCCGCGTCTGTCTGTCTGTCTGTCTCTCTGTCTGTTCGCGATAAACTGACAAAATACTGAACGGATTTTCATGCGGTTTTCACTAATAGAGTGATTCATGAGAATGGTTTTGGTATATAATTTGTAGCCGTGCGAAGCCGGGGCGGGTTGCTAGTTGATAGATATTTAAATACTCATATTTGGATAAGTGAATCAAGTTATGAAATTCACTCTTAATAAATATAGCTTAGGTACTTGTTGTTTAAAAGTTGTTTGGAAGGTCCCAGTGAATATTAAGGAAATTAATATGAAGCTTTGTGGCAGCTAATCAATTAACGTTTATTGCTTTCTTGACTGTGAGGGTAGTGCAGACATATAAGTGGTTCTATACAGGATGTATTTGAAAAAGGAACACTTACTTAAATCATTGAAAAAGCATGACTCTAGCATGCAGTTACAATAAGATTTTTTGAAAATAAAACTATCCGTTTGCAAGTTATGACCGTTTGAATTTCCAGGTATACTATTTGCCAGTGAAAGTCCTGTGACAATCAGTCCACCTGTTCCGGAGATTAGCCGGAACAAACAGACAGACAGACAGACAGACAGAAAGACGCTTAAAAAAACTAATATTTTGACATTACAAACAGACGCTTTTCGTGTTAGAGCCATGCTTTGGCACGTACGGGCCGGCTCGACCGGAGTGATACCACGGCCTCACAGAAAACCGGCAGTGAAGCAATGCCGGCATTGCTTTTCGCTGCGTGAGTGAGGTTACCGGAGGCCTAAACCCTTCCCTCGCCCCTCTTTCCGCTCTTCCCCCCTCCTCCCCCTCTTCCCCTACTCCCACCTTAAAGGCTGGCAACACACTTGTGACGTTTGAGTTGCAGGTGCCCATGGGCGGCGGTAGTCATTTACCATCAGGTGACCAGTCTGCTCGTTTGCCCCCTATAGCATAAAAAAAAAATCTTCAATTTTATTTATTTGTATTGATATATATTATGCGGACATATGAACACTTTTCTAGCTCGGCAACTCAGTATAGATATGCAAGCTGACACGTCTGCACTTGCCGGTGGCTCACGCAATACTGACTGACGTGCGCTCTCCACAATGAGTACGAGACAATTGTTATAAGTATGATTTAGTTCTACCCTACATACACTACATTTTTATTGCTTTGTACTTGTACCGTACTTATTACTTGTACTGAGTACTTGAAAGATATCAATCTTATCTACGAATAAAGAAATATATATATAGTTATTATTGTCTTTAGGGAGTCCATAGTCTATTGCGTTTACACTACGAGGAACTCGTAAGGATTCTTTTGATGGGTCTTCCTTTATTCTTATTAATTAATATCTTATAAGAAAGATATATCCACTCTGCGGTAAATATTTCTTTGCTTAGTATATATTGGACGTGGGAGAGCCATGCTTTGGCACGTATGGGCCGGCTCGACTCCGCTCGATGCCACAGCCTCACAGAAAATCGGCAGTGAACCCCTCTCCCCTCTTCCCCCCTCCCCCTCTTCTTCTACTCCCACCTTAAAGAGCGGCAACGCACTTGTGACTTTCGAGTTACAGGTGCCCATGGGCGGCGGCAGTCATTTACCATCAGGTGACCCGTCTGCTCGTTTGCCCCCTATTCAATAAAAAAAAATATACATAATATATATAAATATATTTCGTAGAGTAGGATTGAACGGACTGAGAGTACTTTTTGCTGTTATAAAAATTCCCCATATAGATTGCAAAAAATAACTTTTTAACTTGTTGAAGGTACGCCGGGTCCCAAGTCCCAAGTCGAGACAAATGAGATAATAACAAACGAATTAATAATTTTCTGTCTGTGTGTCTGTATTTATGTCTGACCATCTGCATGTATGTTCCGTCCCTACTCTTCGTCATAATTGGGTGTATTTTCCAACTTTTGATGAAATGCGTGCGTGATTATTAGTGACTGGGGATCTGGACCCCATAAAAGTGGGTTTTTCCCATTCCCATTGTTTATTGAACGAGTGCAGAGAGAAAAAATTTGGCAATAGACTGTTAATTTTTCACACTTTACTACTCGTGAGGTCCACTGTTGTCAGATGCACGGGATATTTATTAATATTTTATATTAAAAACTAAACTGATACTGATCACATAGGCGGTCAAGGTATGTAAATACTTTTTTCTTTTATTTCTGTACATGGATTTCATCGGACACTTTTACACGTCAATTTGTTCTGGTAAAACAAGATGGTGCCGACATTTTCTATGAATAGCCTTGAGAAGACACGCGCAAACAAACTCAAGGATCAAAGTCTGCCTAAATTCGAACCGTGCAAGTGCCATCTAGACGTATAGAGTGGCATTTTGGTTATCTCACACGGCCCTTTGATCCCAAACTAGGCAGAGCCTGTACTATGTTAACCAGACTGCTAATAAACATACTCAGTTATATATTTCTAAATACATACATATTATACATAAATTAAACCGAGACACGGAACGAATGATCAATGACCATGTTATACAATTATTTGTCCTGGCTGGGAATAAACCCACGACCTCTGGCTTAGCAGTCAGGATCACTAATCACTAGATCAACAGGCCAGTCAATTAATAAATTATTAAACAATATTAAACGTTATAGGTAATAGTGATTCGTAATAAAAGAGTTACTGTAAGTATAAATATTTCAGTTTACTATTATTATCATTCTGAGTAGTTGCCAAGTTAAACACGAAAGACTTGAATGTAACAGCAGCAGGTGTAACATGAGTATTAATACATCTTGCCCATTTCGTTATCATTATTCAGAGACATCTGAAACGTAGAATGACATTTCTTGCCATTAATTTAAACACACGTAACAAAGGATTAATAATCTTATCCTTTCTTTGGGTACCTATATGATGTCGGGCTTACACATGCTGATAATTTATGAAGTCCTGCAATCCCTAAATTACGTAGCAAAAACGAAGAAATTCATTCTCGAATTGAAGCTAGACTTTGGCTTTATCTTTGTCTAAAAAAAATGCGGTTCACTGGCACTGCTAGTGTAAGATTAAAGATAGATTAATAGAATATTCTTTATTGTACACCATATAAAATTACAATGGATCTTAAATTTCATTTTAATGTTAGGTTCAATGGTCTTATCGCTAAAAAAGGACACCAGACAACCTTTGGATGGATTTAGTGTCAGGAGTAAGTGGTAGCTGACGGTGTACTATATCCTTTGGTCCATTTTCATAACTAATTTACATAACTAGTTATTAAACAGGAATTTTCCTTCACTGTTTCATAACTAGTTATTAAAAAAGACTATTTGTTCCTTTTACATAACTGTTTTACATAACCAGCTATGAAAAAGGAAATTTCTTTCGCTCTTTTATAACTAGTTATTAAACAGTAACATATCCTTCACGGTTCGTAACTAGTTATTAAAAAAAATGTTCCTTTTTCACAACTACCTACCAACTTCGACTTCGACTGGCCCATTGGCCTAGTGGTTAGTGACCCTGACTGCTATGCCATAGGTTGTGGGTTCGATTCCCACCAGAGTCTGGGTGTTCTTTGTGTCCGTTGTTTATATGTTTGTAAAGTCCCCCGCGACACAGGAGTAATTCCTAATGCGGGAGTTGTCTTTTAAAACTAAAGAAAAAAAAAAAAAAAAAAAAAGAAAAATAAAGAACTAAATAAGGCTTTGTTATTTTTTAACTTCAGTTCTGTAATATTTTAATCTGATTTCATTTCATACCAAATAGATAATTACGAAAATTTAAAAACAACCTATTGTTTGTGTATAAAATATTTATTTAATATAGAATCCACTAATTATTTCCAGGCAATGGCCTACTGTAATATTATTTTTGGATAAATCTTCAATTGCGGAATGAATCTCGTGGTCGATCTCTTCATAAGTATTGCTTTTTTTCTTTTTTTTTCTGAAGCTACTTATTTTGGTTTCTTTAATTAAAATGTCCAATACCTTCAAGAGTGAGGGGTCTTTTCGTCCCACAAATTTATTTAGTCTGGCATGCCATCCCTCAAGGTTGTTTGTAGTTCTGTTTTCTTCACCATAACAGCACCACATCTTAATACAATTAATGTCTTTGAACCATGTTCTGTTTAAATAATCATTGAATTTTATAATCTTCTCACTTTTTGGTGTTCTAGACATCACGTATTTGTAACCAGACATAACATATTTCAATGGTAACCGTGCCAAACCTGCACATCTAGCTATGTGTCGTTTCTCCACTCTACTTTTAATACCAAGTCTCTTCCCGTATCTGAATAGACTATTACAAAAATGATAAAAACATCCCTTTATTTTTGTATCTGGAAATACATTTTCTATAGCTTTTATGGCCGATTTTTTATAATCCAGTGTCATTTTTGTAGGATTCCAACATGGAAGCTGAGATTTGATCATTTCGAGTATTATTTGGTACGTTTCAAATTTTTTATTATGTGTAAAAGCAAAAAACAGTGGTATTATGTTCTTTGTTGTTTCATTGAGCCCATGAATGGTGTATATCTGTTGAAACGGAGTTGGACATGATTTGAAAGTACCATCGAGAAAGAAATGCTTGTAACTATTTAATTTATTTTTTATGTCAGGAGAACAAAAAATTAAAATTCTTGTTTCATTGTCATTGAAGTCGGTCAGTAAGAAACTTTGGTACTTTTCTGGAATACTTACTTCTTGAGTTGATCGAAAATGAAGCTTTGATACACCAATACTTTTATGTCTCGCATTATATAGTCCATTCTTAATGTTATTGAATTGTGGCATATCAGTTGTAAAGTGCACACCTTCACCTTCAAGATCAAAAATCATTTCCTCGAATTGCTTTTGTATTGGTTCGAGATTATTACAGACTTTAGTTTTAAATGTGTTCATTTTCTTCATAATTATGTTTTTGGATGTATTTGGTAAGCAATCAAGGTCGTGAGAATTCACTTTTACACAATTATTTTCAGCACTAAGTGTTATATTTCCCAAACTTTTTTGCTGTAGCACTGCCAAAATATATTTCCATTTACATACGTTTTTCGACGATGATATTGTCGTCCTTCATATAAAAGTTTAGTTCCTTTACGTTTTGTTGGTATGAACTCAAATTTTGAAAACGGCATCTTTATACAAATTATTCAAAGTATCCAACAATACACAATATCACGAACGAATATTTATCGCTTGCAATGTAAAAAACTTTCCAGAGGCTTGCTCAAACAACAGAACTCGATATTCACATGACATAAGGTGACGCTATATTTCAGCCAGTTGTATAAGTTCATAATGTAAACCAATGAAAACCTTTTTATAGAACAAACAGGAAAACTAATTATGAAGAAAATGAATTGAACATTTGAATAGTACAGTCGACTGCAAAGAAATGTATCCAATCTTATAAAGTGATGTAAACGTACGAGTACCATCAAGAACTAACCAACTAATTAACTAACCATTTGGTATGAAATGAAATCAGATTAAAATATTACAGAACTGAAGTTAAAAAATAACAAAGCCTTATTTAGTTGGTAGGTAGTTGTGAAAAAGGAACATTTTTTTTAATAACTAGTTACGAACCGTGAAGGATATGTTACTGTTTAATAACTAGTTATAAAAGAGCGAAAGAAATTTCCTTTTTCATAGCTGGTTATGTAAAACAGTTATGTAAAAGGAACAAATAGTCTTTTTTAATAACTAGTTATGAAACAGTGAAGGAAAATTCCTGTTTAATAACTAGTTATGTAAATTAGTTATGAAAATGGACCAAAGGTACTATATATAACAATACTTATATTTACACACATACGCAAATATTTATATTGAATCTGGATATTGAAACGGTAGATTTTGCACATTCCGAATAAATCTTAATTAATTTTATAAGCAAGCAAATGTGTTTGTTTGTTTGTTACATTTTCACGCTGTCATCATGAAATTTAGCACACACATAGCCTAGATAGGAAAGGACATAGGATACCTTTCACTAAAAAAGTGCTGTTCCTGAGGGGTATAAAAATAACTTCACTTTTGTTTGTGGGAGAGCCATGCTTCGGCACGTATGGGCTGGCTCAACCGGAGTGATACCACGGCCTCACAGAAAACAGGCAGTGAAGCAATGAATGCATTGCTCTTCGCTGCGTGAGTGAGGTTACTGAAGACCATATCCTTCCCCCTCTCCCCCTCTTCCCCCTTTAAGGCCTGCAACGCACTTGTGACTCTTGAGTTGCAGGTGACCCGTCTGCTCGTATACCCCCTATACTATATATACTATGTAGTGCTTCCGCGGGTTCGGTCAAATTCCCGCTCAGTACAAATATTTGTTTCCATGAATAATATATGTCTATTCGCATTGGTCTGAGCGTTTCTATGTGTAATATGTATGTACTTACAAATGTATATAAGCAGGTTTATCCGTGTGCTAGACCCCATGGTGCAAGCTCTGCTTACTTGGAGTGTAGATACAGCGATGTGTAATAAGTTCCAGAATATTAAAATGATTACAAGGTATGTTTGTATGCATATGTATATCTATATAAATATATATATATATATATATATATATATATATATCTATAAAAACGAATCCCTGTTTCCCTTGATCATGCCATAACTTAAGAAAAACTCAACAGATTTCATTAATTTTTTTATGTTTTCCAATGCTTTGTAGAAGGAAAATTTGGCAGAAAATCGGTTCCCGTGAGATAAATTTGAATTTCGCAACGAAGTCGCGGGCAACAGCTAGTAGCTTATAAAGTTTATGTTTTAAATAATAAATTTCTTGAATAATGGATACTATGTATCTATAATTATTTTCACTGCATATTATAAAATAAAGTCCCCCGCCGCGTCTATCTGTTTCTGTTCGCGATAAACTCAACAGCTACTGAACGGAGTTTCATGCGGTTTTTTTTTATATTTATTTGTATAGATAAAAAATACCAAAACACTGTTTTAATTTTGGAGAAATTTAACTTATGTAAAACGTATTTTGAAACGAGAACGTGCAACTTAAGGAGCCCTTTAATTGTTTATTAACATTTAGTTAAGGACCTAAACTTTGAGACGGGTCGATGCCTATCGGGGGTTGCGGAAGAATGCAATGGCGATTCTCGCTCTCCTGATCATAGGCAAGTAGCGGAACACCGGGGTGGTATTTAGTCGGTAAGAGGCCGACAGACCCCTTCGCTCCCCCTAGGGCGGAGGACATCCATGAGGATCTTCCACCTCGTCACAAAAAAAAAAATTCATTCTTACCGAAAACTACTAACAAAACTGCCGCGTTTGTACTGTTCGTGAGCATTCCTCTTTATGGGTTATTCTCTTACATAATCAGCATTGAAAATCTTTCTCTCAACTCCGCTTGGAGGGGTCGAATGAGTTTTGAATCTCAATTTTATTGGTTATTGAACGACGAAACAAATTTGTTTTGAAGTCGATGATGTAATAAAAATCGGTTTTATTAATATTTTATACTGATTCGAATGAATTGGGGTGTAATGAAAACTCTTGAGAGTTGGGAAAATTATTTTCGTATTTACGTCGTAATGAATAGCAATTGAGAGGAAATGTGTGCGCAATATGTTGTTTTAAAGTGGAATATGTAAATACATAATATAATGATTTGTAATGTATGGCCTCACATACTGTCTTTTGGACTGATATTATACATTCAGGAATGAATGACTGAAGATAATATTTTTTGTGAACCATAGATAGTTTAAATCCAACTATTGAAGTGTATTTTCTAAATATAAATAAATAGTGCCACAATTAGAATGAAAGAAAGTCTATCGAAGTTAAATCGTAAAAAAAATCCATAATTCGAATAAAATTGCTTAGATATAGTATTAACATTCTAGTATATTTTGTGTTTTGTTCTGCTGACTTGTAGAACAATACAGGGAAGCATGCAAGCATTTCATTATGACTACAAGAACAATATTGTAATACTACAATTATGGTTCTAGTAGTTATAATGAAATGATGTCTTCTTATTTTTCATACAGTTCAATTATTTTTACGGTATTGTTATTATAGTTAAGAAAAACTAAAAAAGCGTTTTAATAGCGAACTGAATTAAAAAAAAATAGAGTTCCACTATCTACCTCTTGGCTAGATGATCAGACCATCATTACCAATCTGTTGAACTCGTCAATACACTTCATAAGAGCCCAAACTCGAGGGTTTTACTACTAGAGTCTGTGCGGAAAGTGAAACCGTCGTAGGATTTGAGGTTGCAGCAGTGCTAAATTACCCTTTTACACTGTCACGTCATTATGGTTTACTGTATTGTAAAGTTTTTTGTTTTTCTTAACTAAGCCACTGAAGTTCATCTATCCGTCTCCTGGTTCTATAATCAAATCAGCTCCGAAATGCCAAATTGTACTACATATATACATATATACAAAGTTTTATATCGACACGACAATAAAATTAGAAGTAGGGTGAAATTAATTTCCAAGATTTATTTACTGAAAGTATTCATCATTATCATCATGATTTCAGCCATACGACGTCCACTGTAGAACATAGGCCTCTCAATCCATGCAAACATGATTAAAACACAAGATTCCTACAATATCTTTCTTCTAGCTACATATAAAAAGCATAAGAGCATAAATCTATACAGAAAGCTCCTGCAGTGCACAGGGATACAGTAATTCGCCTTTTCTGAAAAATGGATTCTTGTCGTCACCACATCAAAAACTCTTATTTATTTTATTAAAATTAGGGATAAACTATAATAGATGATAACACAGTTCACTATTTAATAAGAATAAGTTAATAGACATTATTTTGACTGGTTATACCGGTAACGTAATGGTATTGGTCGATTGATAAATATTAATGAATAGTGGGGTTATAAAAAGGGTAGGAATAGGTTCGGGGTATTGTCTTGAGTGCGAAGAGTGGTACGAACAACTTGGCAGTTACTGTTAGTTAGTGATTTTCATATTTTATATCAGTGGTTGTGAGAATGTTTCTTACATTCTTTTGAGTTAATACTTGTTAGTACTTGCTAGTTACATGATGTTAATATTCTAAAAAATGTTTAATCAAAACATAAATAAAATTACACAAAAGTCCTATGTGTAAGTAACCAACGCTAAATCCTTATAAAAATTTCAACGCTAATAACATATAAGGTGCTTAGAAGATTTTTGCTCGAGTGGAGCGGGAAATTAAAGCCTTCATGTCATCCACCCCTACTCGGGAATTGAGGGGAATATACCACTAGGTTTTTTCTTAATATTTCGCTTATTAGTTCTTCATTTCTAAATTATTAAGAAAGTTATCAGTAGCAGACGAAACTCATTAAAACATGAACCAGTGATTCGGCTTAATTGATCTGAGTATAGAGGGGCAACGGTCGTTGCACTATGCTGGCAGTAGCAATAACCAGGTTTGAAAGAACACAGACAAAAAAAGAAATGAAAAGTAATGATTCTTTATCATAAATATTAGTGAAGAGAGAGTTAGCAAACAGGATGCTTCAGATATGCGGAAAATGTTGAAATGATACGTGGGTCACACTGAAAGTTTTTAGAATAGACCAGTAAGAAAAGCAGCCGATGAAAAATGTATTTAAATTTCGAATTAGGAACTCTTTGGGAATCTGTAGATGTTTAATGATTTCATATGTCATTTGTTTTTACAAATTGGTGGCAATTTAAAAAGTGTCTGCCGTGGATCGATATGGATTTGACTACAGAAAATTTTCGCTCAATGATTTATTACGACTTTCGTTGCGGTCTTACTCAACAACAATGTTACGATAGACTTCGATTGACATTTCATTACAAAGCTCCATCTCGTGCCATTGTTTACAACTGGTTTAATGAGTTTAAACGTGGTCGTACCTGATGGTAAGTGACTACCGCCGCCCATGGGCATGCGTTGCCGGACTTTTAGGTGGGTGTAGGGACAGGGGAAGGGTTAGGGCCGCCGGTAACCTCACTCACTCGGCGAAACACAACACAATCTTTGCTTGACTGCTGGTTTTCTGTGAGGGCGTGGTCAGGTCGAACCAGCCCATATGTGCTGAAACGTGGCTCTCTCACTTACAACGGGCCTGGCCTGTTGGTCTAGTGGTTAGTGACCCTGACTGCTAAGTCAGAGGTCGTGGGTTTGATTCCCACCCAGGATAAATAATTGTGTGAGGAGCACGATCCTTTTATCTGTACCTGGGTGTTATTTATCTATAATATGTATGTATTTAGAAATATATAAGTATGCTTATCAGCAGTCTGGTTACTATAGTTCAGGCTCTGCCTAGTTTGGAATTAGACGGCCGTATGTGAGATGTGTGAAGTTATTATTATTATTATAATGCAGTGTTGTAATAAAGTTTTATTTAGCATCGTAAAATTGTCGGCTATTACAATGTTGTTAAATTGATAAATAAGTAACACTTAACAAAATAGGATAAAGGACTTTATCAGATAAAAACAGCTCAAGGAAATTTATCAAACTTGTCTTAAATTCATTACGAGAGATTAATCCTTTGTTTTTCAGGTCAAGGGCCGATGGGTGTTAAGATTAAGGATTGGCAAGAGCTAATTAGAAAGAGATTGATTTTCCTATCAAAATTTCCGTTATGAACGTAATCTGCTGAGGTTAATCAGTAGGCTCTCCAGCCTGAGGATTCGTGAACATTTTTAATGATTAAATATGTTGAATGTCACTATGCTGGACGATTTTTTTTTAATTGTACCTTTATATTATAGGCTTGTAAATTTATATTGCTCTTATAAATACTACTAAATACTCTGTAGTAGCAGGTAGTGTTTAAAAGAAAATTAAACGTGTGTTTTAAATACTGCTGTATTAATACAAAAACTGCACTAAAAATCCTCCTGCTTTCAGATAATTGGTGTTTAAGATTATGCACGTCCAAGAACAATATATTAGAAATTGACTAACGCCGCGTTAAAATAAACAAGAAACGATTCGTGCTTACGGACGGTTAAATTTCGTTGAATTTTCAATGAAAATGTTACCGTCCGTTTCTTGTTTATTGGAACGCGGCATAATTGTTTTAGGTTTAAGGGGTTTTAGGTGTTAGCAAAACTTAAACCTATGGATTTTTTATTTGAGCTTTAAAATTACATAATAATGAACATACTGATTAAAATTCATGGAAGACTAGCTGCGCCCCGCGGTTTCACCCGCGTAGGTTTCTCGTTAAGTTTTCTAATTTTCCGAGCATCTTTCTTAAATTTCTTAAATTAATAAAAACCTTCTCCTGACAATAACAAACACAAAAAAAGTGAATTAGCGAAATCGGTCCAGCCGTTCACGCGTGATGCCGTAACCAAGGGAAATAGGGATTCATTTTTATATATACAGATTGTAGATACTATGAATTCTTATAGAGCAGCCATATTCAAATCTTTTGTGGAGTTTGTGAATATTTTAACTCCTTGGCGTTTTTTTTCTTTGCTGTGCTTTAACCTTTTTTTTTTTTTAAAGACAACTCCTGCATTACGAATTACTCCTGTGTCGCGGGGGACTTTACAAACATAGAAATAACGGACACAAAGAACACCCAGACTCAGGTGGGAATCAAATCCACGACCTATAAGCATAGCGGTCAGGGTCACTAACCACTAGACCAACACGCCAGTCAAAAAAGTCTTTTCCTTCCTTTCTTAATTTAACAAAAGTTCATAGTTGTTAAGATTCAATTTATTATACTATTATTGTTTTTTTTTTGTATAATTGTCCGTTTCGACCAGGTTGCACTGGCCGTGATCACAGTCTGACTATATAATACCTTTTTGTGATCGCGTTAATTCCCGTAAATACATAATTGTCATCCTTGTTTTATTAATCCCAACTGTTTAAACTCTTTCTTTATATCGTATGTTGTAACACGATCTCTTCCCTGCAGTTTCACCTGCGTTTATGGTCACCGATTCGCTCCTAATCTTAGCGTGATGTTATGAATACTCTTAATATATATAATAAAAAATCCAGAGATTAGCGCTATTAAAAAAACAAACAATCAAAAAAACTTCTACTTGCAGCTCCTACTCTATGTAATATAGGGATCAGAAGTCTTTGTGTTGCCAAGCAATAATGTGAGCTATGTCGTTATTAATACGTCTGTTCTTAATCTACTTTACCATAATTGAGTTACAAATCCATGTTAACTGACATGTCGACATGATGTCTTAATATTCCTATGTTCGAATCTTTTATCGCAAATACCGCTAGGGAATGGTCAAAAGGAACTCTGGATTAAATCATGTTGGTTACGCGGAAAGTGGGTCATGTTTTTGGAAATTTATTTAATGTCAGAGGGACAACAGAGTGACGTGGAAGTCCGTTACGTGAGCTGAAATAAACATAAAGGTTTTGCTTATAGTAGAAGGTAATGTTTGAATAGATGGCACTGTAGTCAAATTTAAGTGGTCACGTTATTAACTGCTAACGCGTCGAATGTTTACGCCGATTTGTTTGTTTGTGGTTCAAACCACAGGTCATTTATATGCTTGCAAAGTCTTAGTGATACAACAATGAATTTTTTGTGAGGTTAAGCTTGTATATTGCCAAAACGGTAGGCAGTGATGTCGTAAACCTACTTTATTTGTCCTCTATAATAAGCAGTGAGAGTAGAATAATATAGATTTTTAAATGTTCTGATTGTAGTTGGGGCCTGCGAGAATACTAGCGTTGCAGAGCAATCTGTGACAATAGCTGACGCAGATACCTTATTTGATCTTCAGTACCACCCGTATATTTATTATAATAACTGTAGAAGATACAAATCAAATATTTTTCTTTTTATTTCTTTCTTTTAGTCGAGTAGCGTTGAGATTCTATGCTGTTATTGAGAAAGTAATGAAAAATATCAAAAACGTTTTAATGGGTCAGGAAAGTTAACCTAAGGCTAAGAAGGATACAGTATTTAAAGAATATACATATATATATGTATTTATGCATACATTGCTGCTAATCCCCACTAATACCTACCCGGCTAATCATAACAACCTTAATTATGCGATTTAAAAAAAAAGGAATGTTTTATTACATGCAACACTTAATAAGACTGTTACCAAATATCATTTCCGAAAAAAATATCAGATAAAATGGTTTTATGCCGGTTTATTATTTTGGCTAGAGATGACAAAAATGTTAGAAAAAATGCAACTTCATATAATTATGTTTTTCCCAAATAATTAATAATGATAATAATGTTTTGTCAAATTTCGACATCTGGGTGAACAGTAGTATTTATAAATATGAATAACTAGCAGCGCCCCGCGGTTTCACCCGCGTAAGTGCCGATCCCGTGAGAATACATACCAAGTTTCATCGCAATCGGTTTAGTGGTTTTTGCGTGAAAGAGTAACAAATATCCATCCATCCGTCCAAACTTTCACATTCATAATATTAGTGGGATTTCATGTATCTTGGAAACGGCTCTGACGATTTGGATAAAATGTATTTAGAAAAGGGTTTGCTTTATAAAATCATCTAGTTCAGAAGGTACGGAACTACATTGCTGGAAATAGCCTAAAATGAACATAATTTTAGTGGAGACACCATATTTTTCATTATTAATGTACATTTGTGCAACCACTTATATAAATTTATTTATAAGGCTTATTTGGAAATAAATAAAGAATTTGAATTTGAATCTATATAGGTGTCTCACTTGTGATAATAATTCTTTCAAAAAAAAACCGACTTCAACAAAAAAAACTATTACATAAAAGACTTATATATAGTTTTCTCATGAATGCCACTGTCAGAACTGAACCAAATTGAAATGGGACCACACGGGAAGCACCAGCTTTCAAATAAAAAAAAAATCATCAAAATCGGTTCACCCAGTCGAAAGTTCTGAGGTAACAAACATAAAAAAAAACACAGTCGAATTGAGAACCTCCTCCTTTTTTGAAGTCGGTTAAAAAGTCCGAAAATTAAGTAACACAAAATTATTGTGTTTCCAAAAAAGCAGCCATAAAAAGAATGCATTGTCTAAAATAACGCAGTTTTAACTATTGCTGCGGTTAATGAAGATCCCCGTGTGCACCGATGCCAGATTTATTTGACAACGTACTAACATTCTAACCAGTTTACCAACAATGTACGCTTTATAATAGAATCACGGCGAACAAGATAATCTCAACCTTACTTTGACAGAGTTATGGTATAAATTTGAATAGTAAGTACTCGCTTAGACCAGGAGCTAATACGTTTATTCATACATATAAAACATATACATAACGAATTTTCATGAATGAATATGGAACATTTATAATTACTGGACGTAGATTTCATCTGCTTCACGATACAGGTTAGTTGCAGGAGTTAACAGAAATATATCTTGTAAAGACGAACTTCCTAACGACGGACCATTTCTTCAAATCTCTGCTGTGCGCTTGAACAGGAAAATTTTGGCACCTAAAAGAAAGAAAGAAGGAAAAAAAAACATATTTATTTTGCACTCATACAAAGGCACAAGAGACTCAAGAAAACATGTTACATTAATAAGTATAAATAAATACCTCTCTCTGTATGAGCCAAAAATTGTCGTTACCTTAACACGTGATATTTAACGGACTGTGAGCCATCTTCAAATTCTTCTAATATAAAAAGCAGTCATATTTTGATTTGCCAGGCTTGAAAAGTGGCTTGCCTTTTCTATCCTCCCCAAAAACAGTTAGATAACCCCCTCTGCGATTAAGTAAAAAATTAATTGAACAGTATTTGTCTTCCAATGTTGTCTTTTGGCTACTATTTGCAAATTGAGTTTTTTTTTATTTAAAGGAATAAAAATAGACGTTTAATCACCAAACCGCTGAATTAAATAACAATCATTTATCATTTTCATTTCATAATGGATACTAATCATTTTAGATAGAACTATACAATTAAAGTGACCATTCTAAACTGCGAGTCGTACATTGGGAGACAGACAGACTATTATATTCAAAGGTATCATAAAATAGCCAGAAATATCATCAAGATTTTACTACTGCCTCACTTCTGACATAAAACTGTATATTTCGTAACTACGCCAAATGTATTAGAAACTACAAGCAGGTGTATATCTTGTAATTAGGGCAAACAGATAAGATATACATGCGATGTATAATATGTATTTTCAACGTTTGGGGCAATTTGAACATGGAGTGTGCTTCTTATCGCTATCGTCTGACAGTTTAGTACAAAAAAGCACGGAAGCGATTCTTCACAATTCTGAAACTACGTTTTGATTTGTATTTTTTAATAACCCAACCTATTAATATATTACCGTTTTGAAAACATTCAACACGCTGATATATTTATATCAATAGTAATTATATTTTATGTACTTATTTATACACTTACACCTGTTTTGATTTTCATGTCAATTTTCTTCCTGAAACTAATTTGAATAACCTTGAATTATTTTTCTTATTTTTTTCGTATTAAATACAGTTTCCTACTGTAAATGTGTCCCAATAATGTAACTGTCTTCTAATTGTAAGATCTGTGTATACGTCTATGTGCAACATGATTAACAATTTATTCATAAAATTATATTTTGTCTTTCGTAGCAACGTGTCTAAAATAAATATTTACACGTTCCACCTGCTTTTATGAGAAACCAAGGTAAAAATACCTGGAACTCATAACTTGTAAACGGATAGTTTTGTTAAATTTTTGTTATTGTATCTGCATGCTTACCCTTTCAGTGATTTAAGTAAGTGTCCTATTTTTAAATACAGCCTGTATAACGAGAATGGCTGTTAGGTTCTTTATAAATTATTAAGTAATTCTTTCAAAGTAAACTGTACAATTCACTTACAAACAATTTATGTGGAAAAATGTAAGCGTATCAGGCGCCCACAGGACTTGGCACAGGCTTGCCCAATGTGGAGTCCACCGGCAATGCACAATATTTTTAATAATTACTTACCATTAAATTATTTTTATTTATTTTATTATTTACATACTAATGATATATATTTAAAACGTAGTCTTCTTTTCATCGCCCTCATTACTGTTGTACAAAGTTATTTGTTCAAGTTTATCTTAATTCACAACAGTCTACCTCCTCAACTATACAGAAACTTGATTCATTACGCTACACCTCCCGTAAGTATACAGGCTGGTTTAATTTGACAAGTTTATTGTCGCCTCTACTCTCTACTCTACTACAGGCTGTTGTTATTTTAGAGGTAAGTTTGTATACCGTTTAGCTCTATAGACGGTGTTTATTTTTGGGATTCAACGATAAATTCTAGCTTTTTGTGTTGGTAATGTTTTTTTCTGAGAGGCGTAATGATAAAGTTATGACTTCACTGTGGTCTTTCTTGTAGGAATGTGCAAGTCTTCTCCCATTACAGTTGTAGTTTAATATACATATGTATATGTATATATTATGCTATTAAGGAGTAAATTTATTTCATCAAACTTATCATTATTACCCACCTTACCTTTGAGTGGGTCATAGGGGACAATGACAAAAATCTTTTTAACAAAAAATTAAACCGACGAAAAGAACTAAAAAGTAAAAAATAAATAAACCTTTTAAGTTTTAGGTATTGAGCTTATTTACATAAAGTATCTAATTTTATCACTACATATTTTAAAACAAAGTCTGTCTGTCTGTTCGAGATAAACTCAAAAACTACTGAACGGATTTTCATGCGGTTTTCACTAATAGATAGAATGATTCATAAGGAAGGTTTAGGTGTATATCATTTGTTAAGGTTTTATGTAAATTGGTTGAAATATGATGATTGTTGAAGATGTCTCTGCTACCCGTGCGAAGCCGGGGCGGGATGTTAGTCTAAACTAATTTTGAGTTGGCGCCCAACAACGAACTGATTAATTATCTAAATTTTATATATACCTACGTAGAAATGGAGAAGGTTCTACGTAGGTAATTAATCATTTTATTATTTGGCGCCGACTCAAAATAAGTTTATATAAAATTTGATAGTTTATGTAAATAAGCTCAAGACATAAGACTTAAAAAGTTCATTTATTTTTTGCTTTTTAGTTCTTTTCGTCGGCTTAATTTTTTGTTCAAAATATTTTTATTTTATTTCTTTCCATCTCAGCTCAGCTTCATGATGTGATGATTCCTAAACGCAAATGCCCAGACGCGGCGGGGGACTTTGTTTTATAATATGTAGAGAATAGACACTGTTTTGACTGTTTAAAGTCGAACTTATGATTCAAATACTCATTCAAAATAATAATATATTCAAATAATTGTAAAATAAAATACAAAAAAATACAAACGATACAAGAATATTTTGTATTTTTTTGCAGTCATATTTATTTTGTATTTCAAACGGATACCACTTTTTTTACAAAATAAATTAACCACGCCATTTATTCCAGACCAATAACAAGACTGACTGACAGAATGACTTTAGTAAACATAACTACATAGAAATATTAATAGTATTAGAATGTGGTATTCGAATGGAATCGATCGTTTAAGTTGGCCCCTTGGCTGTGGCCCTATAGTGTCAATTTTCGTGATATTTATACCCACTTGTTTGTCCAAAAAATAACTGCAATTGATATTGTATAATGTGATTGTTGCAAAATGTCATTATTAAAAGTTATGCATGGTCATACATAATAACAGAAAAAATAACAAAATACGGGTTGACTTGGCCTATTGCAGTTGTGTGTATTATTGAATTGCCCAATGCTATCACTAAATGTTATAAAACAAAATCTCCGCCGCGTCTATCTGTCTGTCTGGCGCGTCTATCTGTCTGTGTGTTCGCGATAAACTCAAAAACTACTTAATGGATTTTCATGCGGTTTTCACTAATAGAAAGAGCAATTCATGAGGAAGGTTTAGGTATATAATTTGTTAAGGTTTTGTGTAAATTGGTTGAAATATGATGATGATTGTTGAAGATGTCTCTGCTACCGGTGGGAAACCGGGGTGAGTTGCTAGTAGTAAATAAAACAATCTT
Organism: Euplagia quadripunctaria; assembly: GCA_963859945.1. NCBI lineage: Eukaryota > Metazoa > Arthropoda > Insecta > Lepidoptera > Erebidae > Euplagia > Euplagia quadripunctaria. The sequence continues at coordinate 12,235,827 of OY982582.1, read as the reverse complement.
TGTCTTCCATTAACATAATTTCTGGTATTTATTCTGGTAAACCTAATTCTTTCTATTCTTTTTTTTTTTAGACAACTCCCGCATTAGGAATTACTCCTGTGTCGCGGGGGACTTTACAAACATAGAAACAACGGACACAAAGAACACCCAGACTCGGGTGGGAATCGAACCCACGACCCATTAGCATAGCGGTCAGGGTCACTAACCACTAGACCAACAGGCCAGCCATCTTTATTTTTGATGTTGAGCTGAGAAAGACAGTAGGTTGCAATTTTACTCCATATAAACAATTTGTTACTTAAATGACCTTTATTATGTTGTAGCTGCTTGTTCACATAAAAGAAAACAATATAAAAATAAAAAATAAATGAAATATTATAAAGTACGATAATAAATTCCTCTGGGAAAGTCACACTGAATTTGAATACAAGAACGTAGTTTTAATTCTAAACTTAAGCTCCCGAGATTTCGCAATGAACACACACAGTTGTTTAACCAACATTTGTTTATTAAATGAGACCGCAGTGCAGTTGTTATTCATGTAAAGGACCTTTTTAAATTTATGAGCTAGACAATAGGTGAACATTATTTAAATATTTACAAATGATTGACTGTGACGTCATTTGGGTGGCCATGACATCGAATAATGTTCTTGTATAACAGAACTCCAAGGAGGTAGGACACAGTTGATTTTTACTCGATTTGGAGAACAGCAATTTGGACATGACTTGTGATGTGAATGTTTAAAGGCACCTTATTCTTGTATAAATTAGTAATTTTAAGAAAATGTTTGATCTTTTATTACCGGTGCTAACGACTAGGTGGTAGCTTGGACTAAAACCGCACGGTATTACGTCATGGAGTCCTATTACCGGGGCCTCGGGTGAAAACTTCCAAGGGAATTTCCCCCGTGATGAGTGCAGAAGCCTCGCCTCATCAAATTTAGACAGTCGTGAGCTGAAAACATCGCGATACCGTCTCGTGCGTACTTATGGAAAGGGGCTACATGGGCGGTAATATATTTTTGTTGTTTATGTCATTCTTAAAGATAAGTAGATGAGTTATGACTACGCACATTTTTTTTTTTGTTGCACAATTTGTATCAGTGATTGTTCTACCTTTGGGATTCCTAGAAATGCAAAAAGGAAAACTCTACTTTACCACAACTCACGTACAATGGAATTCTTCTAATGATTTAATTCATCAGAGTATTTAACTGGTTGGTATTTTACTAAGTACTATCATGCGGGCTCCGAGCTTGCTATCCTTATTAGAATAAAATATTACTTATATATTTTGCTTTAGAATACGTCTGTGAATGATTTGAATTTAGGATTTGATTAGAGCATTTAGTAGGTGTAAGCTATAGTCAGTTTTTTATATACCCTTCCACCCCGCCTTGCCACTAAAATATCAGGTATTTTGGATTCATTTACTGCGTAAAATGACTGCTTACGTGATTCATAGATACGAGCATCTATGAATCACGTGAGCAATCATTAGTTGTTGTAATTTGATGTAAATTGAACAGTTAAAGAAAGGGATAATATCCGCTTTTTATTGCTTTTTTGTCTCTATAGTGCGATTATCTCCATTGTTCGTTAACCGATTTTAGTTTTTTTTATTACGTTTATGTTTGTATAATGAAATCTTACTAATATTATAAAGGCGGTAGTGTGTGAGAATGGATGTATGGATGGATGTTTGTTACTCTTTCACGCAATAACGGCTGAACGAATCTAGATGAAATTTGCCACAGAACTAGATTATAGTGTGGAATAGCAAATAGCCACTTTTTATACCGGAAAAATGTACTGTTCCCGTGGGATAGATGTCATCAAACTTCTCACACAAACAAAGTCGTGGGCAACAGCTAGTGTTAAATAGAAAGTTAAATTTTCATGAACCAGCAACGTTTAGACAACCAATTTAATTATGAACAACATGAGCTGAACATAGGATACAATTATCTGCAAAATTAACATAATACAACCTGACAAAGTAAATCAACGCTACGTGACGTGGGCACAACGCGTTTTCAATCAATTAACTCTCAATTATATTAAACGCTACCAGCGCTATAGAAAATTGACGCAAATATTGTGCGATGTTACATATTATTAATGGAAACAAAGTTGAATTATCAGATTACACAGGGTATGAATCCCACTAATATTATAAATGTGAAAGTTTGGATGGATGGGTGTTTGTTACTCTTTCACGCAAAAACCACTGAACCGATTGCGATGAAACTTGGTATGTAAATATTCTCACGGGATCGGCAGTTACGCGGGTGAAACCGCGGGGCGCTGCTAGTTATTCATATTTATAAATATAGAAGTGATTTATAGTGCACAAAGCTAACATTTCTAAACAATATGTGTTACAAACTTAAAAATTACATGATAACGACTACATCAAGCTACAGGCGTCCACTTATTGATCAGTCATGTTACCTAAGTCAATACAATGTTAGTTTAAGTTATACTGGCCTTTTTATTTACGTGTGGAAACCCCCACGGGCCATCACCTCACCGGGGCTAACGGTAGGTGGTATGTCGGACTCGAATCAACTAAAACCACACGGTGTTCCGTCACGGGGTCCTAATGCCGGGGACTCAGGTGTACCCTAAAAAAGAAGTCCCTGTGAGCCGCGGCAGACTTGGCCGCCTGCTTGACAGCAGGCGACCCCACAATTTGGTGCGGGGACCTTGCCCCCTCCGGTTTAGAGAAAAGCGCGTGTAACACGTCGCGCTGCCGTCTCGGGCCTGCTTCTGCTAGGGCGACGGGTAACCCATCCCGTCACCATCAGGCAAGCGCTCATGGAGGCCGGAGATCGTCTCGCTCTCTCCGGCGCCTGGTGCGTCTTCTTAGAGAGAGTACTAGTTCTCTCAAGTTATACTGGCCTGAAATAAACCAAAAATAAATAATGTTTGTTATCTAGTAGATATAAATAGACAAAGACAAAGCAGTCCGTACCTTTTTCAACTCTGTTTTATTGAAAACTTTATTGCCCTTTAACGTCGAAGGACATTACTTAGAATTTATTGTACTTAATCAAAATTTTTGTGAATTCGTCGAATTCCAATTGTCCCCTTGGATATTGGATATTGATGATTTAAAAATTCCAAGTCAAAAAAGTCTCTTATCTAGTTTTTTTTAATGTTAGGACTATCAGCACCCCGCGGTTTCACCCGTGTAAGTTCCGATCCCGTGGGAATATCGGGATAAAAAGTAGCCTATGCGTTAATCTAGGTCTCCAGCTATCTACATACCAATTTTCATCGCAGTCGGTTCATTGGTTTTTGCGTGAAAGAGTAACAAACATCCATCCATCCATCCATCCAAATTTTCACATTTATAATATTAGTGGGATCACATTACACTGTTAACTAAAATACGTCTTCTCCTTATTTCTTTATCACACCAAAACTAGTCGTTATTTTGATCTATCTCTTATCGTTTTGTTCATAAAAGGGTTATCTGTAAGCAACGATCCTTAGCGATTGTAGCCCCTGTATACATATCTAATTTGAGTATTCGACGTGAACAACATTATAATGGTGTACAATAAAGTGGTTAGCTAAAAGGTGGCTAAATGGCAAGCTATCCTTAAGCTAAAGGGCAGCTATGACGAGCCGTCTTCAACCTAAAAGGTGCTTAAATGACATTTACAGTTTGGCTTAATAGTTTGAGGACGCTTCGTCATTTAATCACCTTTTAGCTTGAGTGCAGCTTGTTATTTAGCCACCTTTTAGCTTGAGGACGGCTCGTCATTTAGCCACTTTTTAGCTTGAAGATGGCTTGTCATTTAACCACCTTTTAGCTTAAGGACGCAGATTTGCTTGTTGAACAAAAATAACTTACTAGTCAGGTAAGCGCTACTCGATATTTTTAATCAGGTCAAGAAAATTGCCACTTGACGAGGGTTATTGATTCGTTATGTAAAAAATGTAATATGTTTTAATGGCCTCACTATTAAATCGTTTAATTTAGAAGGGCTACGTTATCGACATACTATTTGTTAATTGGTATTACGATCGTAACCGATGTGGCCCAAACTCTTACAGGTACTATTAGAAAAATCCTCAACGTATTTATTACGTGATTCTAGACCAAACATATTAAAAACTCTTACTAAATGTATCCCACTAAGTCTGTTTTATCTCTCTCAAAGCACAGAATACTTATCTGCTATCTGAAAACCTATACATAGCCCCTCTTACCACAAATGTTAGTTTAATTAATAACTTGGTAGTCGATTCGATTAAATACAATAACATTTAGTATTGCGTATATTACACAAGTATTATTTGTATTATATGTTAAGATAACGGTTTGGTTATTGTTAAGAAAGGGGAAATAGAGGTTAGAGGTAGCAACACGACCCTTTTTAAACCTTCAACCATCTTTTACTTCTTGTATTGACTTCCTAACACGATAACTTACTTCTAGGTTCATTCCTCCCTAATACATCGTATGTTTTCGAATTTTATTCGTGGGAGAGCCATGCTTCGGCACGTATGGACTGGCTCGACTGGAGTGAAACCACCGGAGTGATGCGTGCATTGCTTTTCGCCGCGTAAGTGAGGTTGTCGGAGGCCCTAACCCTTCCCTCCCCTCTCCCCCTTTTCCCCTCTTCCCCGTTTAAGGCCGGCAACGCACTTGTGACTCTTGAGTTGCAGATGCCCATGGGCGCGGTAATCATTTACCATTAGGTGACCCGTCTGCTCGTTTGCCCCCTATACCATAAAAAAAACATTGTAGAAAGTGGCCAACCGTCTTTTTTTAAATGTCTTTATTTTTTTTTTATATTTTTATATCATCATAAAAATTGCCAGTCACCATCAACACAATCATAATTTTTTACTAGTTCCTTTTTTATGTTCGTAGCCTTTTGTTATGTGGTATTTTCATGTAAAGTGTAAACTAATATATTTTTTATGAAATCAATCAATAGAGTTTTATCGCCTCGGTCTTTAAGGCCTTAATATCCTAACTTGATTGATGATCTATGTTACTACGATAATAATTTTAACACGTTCACTGCGTTAAAAGACCCCATGTCTTTTCAACCCCGTACACAGCTCTCATTAAGTGCGAGTGAAAAAAATAGTGTCTGCGCGCTGATTCGGGAGCTATATCTCTGGAGTTTATAACTGTATGACAGAGATAACTATATATTTGTGTTGTTTGTCGGAAGAACCCCGTTACGACCAGAGAGTAAAAATTACCTTTCAATGCGAGACAGGGTTCGAACAGCCCCGAATAAATTATTGTGTACCCCGGACGGGGTTCTGGCTCATTAGCATTAGGGCAGTGAAAAGCGCATGACATGATTTTAATCATTGATGACGATGTATGTTAGAGTTACCACCACCGAGATTATCACAACAACAGTCAGCGCCCTCACCTATGTTCCGCAAAGTGTTCCAACGATACCCTCCCAGATAATTACGATGTTATCACTAGGCCTAGTACCGGTCACACCTATCAATAATTACCTAATGTATTAACATTATCGAGCCATAAACAAGATACGTAAAAGAATTTACCTAGTTATGAGTCAAACAAACAAAAATCTAAGGTCACAATTTTGGAAAATATTGTCTTAAAACAAGCCTATGCTGATTTTTAACCACTACAATACTGTCAAAGTACCGAATTAGCATCGAGATCAGATAAATATTTTTTTGAAACCCTGGTATTTTATTTATTCTGGAGTAGAGTTAGTTAGATTTTTTTTTGTTTTTTTATTCATGTAGAATATCTATGTACAACTAATCTTTATTTAAGTAAAGTTGTAGATACTTTATTTCGTCTGAACTTGAATTGGTCACAATTTTTTGTTTGTTAATTTATGCATAATATCTGTGTTCAACTAATCTTTGTAACATTCTTACGAAATATTTTTTTAGTAAAATATCGTCTCTTTTACTCCCAACACTATAATTTTATGGATAAAAATTAATTATGTGTGTTACAGGCCAATGTAAATCCCGTATTTTATGGTTTCTAGTGCGATACGGGGATAGAAAAACCCCGTAATGTACGATAGTTGTATGTCTATAAAAATTGTAACATTGAGTAGTACACACTCTCACTTCGATCTTATGGTTAAATATTCATTAAATTACCTTAATGTCATGCGCTAGCTGTAATACAATGTAATATTAAGTATGAATTATTCGGCGCCGAACGTTTAAGGTCATTCACCGCACCGCACAAAAAGAATACCTATTCATGTTTCGTGTTCATTGCGTAGCGCCAAATTAAACTAATGACAATAAAATTAATCTCCCATTTTTATTATGAATTGACTTTTGTATTGTGATAGTAAAAAAAGAAAGGGGCTATTGTAAGATTTTCGCGTAGCTCAAACTTACACGCTGTATGTACATACCCTGTCAAGTTTTAAATGTTACAAGAAAAATAATACTATTTACTGTAATTAGCCTTTTCAGTAAATTGCTACCTGTATAGTCTTGATCGATCTATCAACGTAAAAGAAATTATAGGGACCTGAGCAAGCGACGCACTGTGGAATAGACTGGGCGTGGCAATGTAAATGTAATGTACTGAGAACCGCTTGCGTACTTTTATGATTACTACCTACTTAAGTTATGAATATCCTTGTTTTATTAATAGATTAGATAGGAAAATAACTTCTGCCCGCGGCTTCGGTCGTGCTGACATATATTTTGTCAATCAAATTGTTTTTTTTTCATGAAATTGTGTCGTTATTTGTACCTCACGTGTATGCAAAAATGAATGATGATCATTTGAGTAGATACGGCGTGGAAGCGTAACAAACAAACGAACAAACAAACTAGCTCTTATATACGTATAAAACATTTATTACTCACACACTTAAGTATAGAAATTATGCCTATCACTACATATTTTAAAACAAGTCTTTCGCCGCGTCTGTCTGTTCTCGATAAACTCAAAAACTACTGAACGGATTTTCATTCAGTTTTCACGAATAGATAGAGCGATTCATGAGGAAGGTTTAATTATATAATTTGTTAAGATTTTGTGTAAATTAGTTGAAATATGATGATGATTGTTGAAAATGTCTCTGCTACCCGTGCGAAGCTGGGGCGGCTTGCTAGTGTTTATATAAATGGACCTATGGTATTTATGAAGAAGACAATTTTTTTTTTTAATTTAAGTTAATAAAATGCATTAATAGATACACACACAAATAGCTGATATGACTGCACAGATTGCGCAATGGTTTAAGTGGTCACCTCACGAGTGTTGTGGGTTCAAATCCCAACGGGACAAAAAATTATGTTGTCCCGAGTCTGTGCATTCTTTGTGTACGTAGTTTGAATGTTTCTGAAGTCCCCCGCAACAGGAATATTTCTAATGCGGGAGTTGTCTTTTTAAAGGAAGAAAAAAAGAAATAAACAAAGCTATGGCTATAAACGCTCCTGAACGCACGTTTTGAGTGAAACGTCGGTATAAAGTTCTATTTATTATTCTGTGTCAGAGGTAATCTCGGGTTGACAAACCTACCTCTAACCATGGGGTGGTGTCGGCTTCACTTACCGTTTAACTAGTCTTGCCACAGAAGAATTCTGTCTTCTTCAAATTATCCCTTATAATCATTTTACAAACCAAAGGCTTTGTTTTCTTTTTACTTGGCATGACACAGAAATATGTACTAACCTTATTTGACCATTCCATATCATCACTTCAACACAAAAAGCCGTGTCGTTAATCCTGTCATGAATTCTTATCTACAAAATTAATTAAGCAAGACGATTCTTCACAGTAAAACAATAAATATCACGAAGCATTGAGGTTAGATGTAGACAAAGATGAATGACTGTGTTAACCTGAATCGGTATTACAGGTAATATAGACTTGGGAATATTCTGAAGTTGAAGGTGAGACATTGTATTCTGTATTTTTTATGAAATATGAATTTAATATATTCTATGGAGTACGAAGCATAGGTACTTTCTTGTGCCTGTAAAGTCGCAAAACAATAGATGAAAATCGAGTTTTTAAATAAAAATCGAAAAATCATTTCATTTATTTACATTTTTAGTATAGGCTGAAATATATATAAATGTTTGCTATGTATGCACAAAAGCATGGCTTAAAAACATTTTTTTATTTTATTTATTTATTTATAACACTTCCTGCAGATAAATTGCATGAAGCGGACTTAATACCGTAGGCATTTTCTTCCTTCTTCTTCATTTTCTTCTTTCTATTTTCTAGTCAACCTTTGGGTGATACAGAGACGTGCGTACCAGGTGTATAATATAATTAAAATTGCGATTGTAAGTTTAGAAAGCGAAGAACGATATTAGAAACATATATTACATAAATTAAACTGCTTAAAAATACAATACATTACATAAACTAAATAAAATATTATATTATACTATATAAATACATACACAAATATCTACATACATTTACAAAGTGTTATTCAGACGATTCTACCAATAAGTCTGTGTAAAGCTGTCGTACTTTAACCTTAAAAGTTTGTCGCATTCCAGAGGTTCACAACTTGGACTTGAATTTTATCTTGCATAAATTAATTATACATTATAGTCACCCTTTCTTAGTACGGTAGAATCCTAGAAATAGCTTTAATACAAGGATACAGTGAAGGCGTAACTGTCTACCTCTTTAATCCACCCTATTATTAGAAAAAGTTATTTCATTTCGAATTAACGACCTATTTACAGACGAGTAGATTTCTAAACGCATAAGTAGATATCCTCTCTCTGTTTCCTAGTCACAGCCTATATAGCCTGGTGTCTCTTATTGTCTTGCACAATGAAAGGTCTTGCGCCAAATTAATCAGACGGCTTGTTTATATTTTGAGCAGGTTAATAAATGTACGCCTGATGGCCGCATTGCAACTACTCTCTGAGTCTGTCTGTCTGTCTGAGGTATGCTGCGCGGTTCGGTCGCGATCAATATTGAACTTTATTAATTTGTAAAAGTTATTAATGTATTAGTGGAATATATGTGGAACAAATTGTCGCCTGCGATACCTATGCTTAAAAATATCAGTTTTTTTTTGTCTGTCTGTCTGTCTGTTTGTTGGTTCCGGCTTGTTCGGAACGGGTGGACCGATTTCCACGGGAGTTTCAATGGCAGATAGCTGGTGTTATGTTGTTGGAAATAGAATTAGATTTCCATGCAAAAGATGTGTATACACGGGCGAAGCCGCGTGGGAACTGCTAGTTGTTTATACGTCTATACTTCTCAAACAACATTTAATTAAATGCATCTGAATGTTTACATGGTATTTATAATAAAAATATTAAATTTTTTGTTCGTCTATCTGTCTGTTTGTCCCGGTTAATCTCAGAAACGGGTGGACTGATTTTCACGGGACTTTCACTGGCAGATAATAACTTAGGCTACTTTTATTTTGAAAATAATTCTTAATAAAAATAGTTCTCTTAAAAACTAGCACGCATTCATTTCTCTAAAATATGTACAAAAAATATGTACGTGGCCTCTGTTAATGATTCCTTCACTTTATTTTGTCGACAAAGTAACGCCCCTTGGGCCCTTGTTCATTAACTCTTTCTTTGTTCAAAGCTCTTTTGTATACGACAAAAAGTTATAGTGAAGTAGTTAGATTTTATGTGTTTTGAAACCAAGGCTTTGTGGCAATTATTTTTATGTTAGTAACGATCGTTCTTGCCAATTTACTGTTTGTTACTCGCCTGATAAACGTAGAACTTACACTTAAATTATGTTCATTATCTTATTTTTTTCTTAAGTTAATGATCAAGTGAGTAGCAGATCTTGCCCGTGAACCGAATTCTGCGGTATATTTTGGCCCCTGTTTGATTTACACACGTCATCGGTGTTGAACTACAATACGTACTTATGTATATAATTTTTTTTATCTTCTAAATTATTAATAACTATTATGATTATTACAAGATAAAATATATTTAACGCATGTCTTGAACTTGATGGTACCAAGTAGGTACTGCATCGTAATAGCGTAGTGCTTGTGTTCAATGTTTGACTACATATTATAAAACAATGTTCCCCGCCGCATCTGTCTGTCTGTTTGCGATAAACTAAAACTACTGAACGGATTTTCAGAAGTGATTCATGAGGAAGGATTAGGTGTATAAGTTGTTAAGATTTTGTGTAAAGTGATTGGAATATGTTGATGATTGTTGAAGATGTCTCTGCTACCCGTACGAAACCGGGGCGGGTTTCTAGTATATAATATTATTTATTTATAATTGTAACGATTATTTATTAATTCTTTTGTTTTAATGACAATGATATACATATTTTTTTTATTCAATTTAAAATATAAGTAACTCACGTTCATTCAATATATGCTATTCATTTAATACAGTCTTTAAGGATAATAAATGCTATTTAGAACACGTAAGGCATACAATCCTCTCTACTTACCTCTTTAAAGGAAAATAGTACACCGTGAATTACCTACATCAAATGTCACCGAGAGTATGACTGCGGGCGTATATAAATTAAGCTGGGGGTATTTTTGGGCCCCAAGATTTGTCAGGCTGCTTACAAACAACATTAAAATTTTCCTCTAAACATCAGAATATATAAAAATCAAGACTTAGACTAAAAATAAACTTATGTTATTTTTCCGAACTTTAAAGCGTCAGGTGTAAATAACCGCCCACGTATTATTATCATTGTGTTACTGACAATTTGTATAACATGAACTTGTGTATAAACCTTGTGTAAAGTTATGTCAGTCTTGTTTGGCTCTTCAATATAAGAATATCTAATCTTATCTTTACAAAAACTTCTTCTTAACAAACAAAACGCTTAATCATATACAGTGGATAAAAATACGTTATATTTAACTAGCTGACCCGTACAACGTAAATTTTCCCCGATTTTACAACATTTTTCATTGATTCTCCGTTCCTATTAGTCGTAGCGTGATGTTGTATAGCCTATAGCCTTCCTCGATAAATGGGTTATCAAACACTAAAAGAATTTTTCAATTCGAACTAGGAGTTCTTGAGATTAGCGCGTTCAACCAAACAAACAAACTCTTCAGGTTTATAATATTAATATAGATAACTAGGATAAACATAGTTTGATACAGTAATAAAAATAGTAGCTCTGAATATAACTTTATTTGTGAAAAAGGTCTAAATGATGCTCTAAATTATATTTTCCCTTGCGTGACCAGACTATAATATCAACAGCTTTAGCTGTATAACGCAGCCCGTAACACAGATAACTTGCTTGTTTTTAACACAACAGTATTATGTCAAAAATAACCCGGTTTAATGGCAATATTTTTTGTCAGTTAACTGTAAAATTGGTTGGTTAAATAATGATATAATTGTTTTTTAGTGTACGACAATGTCAGTCACCGTAGTGCTTTGGAAAGTTTCTTAACGTTTTTCAGAGTCTAGACAGACAAGATACAAGTAAGTTTCGCATGACAAAACTCGGGTTCGTTGTGTCAAAAATATTTTGTAAGACATAAAGGCCAGGTAGTCTTTGCCTTACAAAATATTTTTATTTTTCAATCTAATTTGTGTCTCAGTTGTCTTATTTAGTAAATAAACATGGCTTACTGGTAACCAGAGACAATAGATAGGTATTGGAAATTATCGAACGAATGACTGAACTAAATAATTTTTATAATGATCACAATCTAATAATTTGGGTAGAAATAATTAAAAAATATATTTTTAGAGTAAATGGTACTGCAGCATTCTTTATTATTTTAATAAACGTTGTACTAGTTTAGTTTTTTCCTTGCCACTTCAACAACAGACCTTTTGTACTGATTTTTAGGGAGAAAATTTTAAAAATCTACAAACAACTGAAAAATATTCAGGTGTCTATAGACTTTGGAATTGAATTTGGATATTAATAAATAAAAATCTTATTTAAGAACTATTATTGTATTCTAGTTATTTTTAGGTTATTGCCTTCTGGCGTGAATTTCAAATATCTACAAACACCCGAATATTTTGCAGTTATTTGTAGATTTTTTGAAATATGATAGAAGAGTTGTACACCTTACTGGTTTGCCATCATTACAATATCTACAAACACTTGAATATTTTGCAGTTATTTGTAGATTTTTTGAAATATGATAGAAGAGTAATTGTAGACCTACTGGTTTGCCATCAGTAAAATATCTACAAACACTTGAATATTTTGCAGTTATTTGTAGATTTTTTGAAATATGATAGAAGAGTTGTAGACCTACTGATTTGCCATCAGTACAATATCTACAAACACTTGAATATTTTGCAGTTATTTGTAGATTTTTTGAAATATGATAGAAGAGTTGTAGACCTACTGATTTGCCATCAGTACAATATCTACAAACACTTGAATATTTTGCAGTTATTTGTAGATTTTTTGAAATATGATAAAAGAGTTGTAGACTTACTGGTTTGCCATCAGTACAATATCTACAAACACTTGAATATTTTGGAGTTATTTGTAGATTTTTTGAAATATGATAGAAGAGTTGTAGACCTACTGATTTGCCATCAGTACAATATCTACAAACACTTGAATATTTTGCAGTTATTTGTAGATTTTTTGAAATATGATAGAAGAGTTGTAGACCTACTGATTTGCCATCAGTACAATATCTACAAACACTTGAATATTTTGCAGTTATTTGTAGATTTTTTGAAATATGATAGAAGAGTTGTAGACCTACTGATTTGCCATCAGTACAATATCTACAAACACTTGAATATTTTGCAGTTATTTGTAGATTTTTTGAAATATGATAGAAGAGTTGTAGACCTACTGATTTGCCATCAGTACAATATCTACAAACACTTGAATATTTTGCAGTTATTTGTAGATTTTATGAAATATGATAGAAGAGTTGTAGACTTACTGGTTTGCCATCAGTACAATATCTACAAACACTTGAATATTTTGCAGTTATTTGTAGATTTTCTAATTTATCATAGACTAATTGTAGACCTATTGGTTTGCAGTCGTGGTAAAAATCCGGTCTAATATGAAATACTCCGTTTTTTATTGCTGTACATATTATTATTACAATTTGTTGGATGACGCAAACGTTGGCTAAGCCACGAGCTAACTTCTGTTTTACTGGTGAGACAGGTATATATGTCAGTGGAACGTGTAGGTAGTAAGCAATCAAGTATTCTTTATTGTACATTAACATATAAAAAATACAGATCAAGATATTGTATACCACAAAATATAACAAAAATGCAATATCTCAAATTAAAGTGGGAGATCCATGCCTCGGCACGTATGGGCAGACTCGATAGACTTACCATCAGGTGACCCGTCTGCTCGTTTGCTCCCTATGCCATAAAAAAACAAAAAAAAAACTTCAAGGCAAGCTTTTGATGGACAGGAGTGTGAAGAATAACACAGCAATAGCACAGCTGGACACTAACTCGTGGGGCCGTTAAAGTGGGCCGTGTTAGATAGCCCCCTCAGCTGTGCTACGGCATTGTCGATGTCCATAGGCTGCGGCACTCACCATCAGGTAGACCGCCGGCTCATTTGTCGACATGGGCAACTAAATAAATATCGGGGCAGAGTTCGAGAGTCTCGGCTCTTAAAATTCGGTCAAGGCCGGATTTGTTCGGCCACATGGTAACCCTCCCAGCCAAACAATGTCACTTGTCTATTAATCCTATATCGACGTTAAAAAGAATTTTTAAGATTTCATTTAATAAATACTCAGTATTCCGATTAGATGAACTAACATATATTTTATCAGTAATAGACTTGTGTGATATATATGTAATTAGATACATATAATTAAAATAATAACATTAATAATTTATTTCATGTCACAAATGCGTTTATAGTATCATACTTATATATATACATCTGATTAATAAAAAGCTCAATTCACATTTTAAGATTATTATATACTACTCTTTATCTAACCAAAGAGCCATTTAACTTGGATAGCCGCTTTAATAACCTGACTTTTTCAAACTTAACTACAACTCTTTTGATGCTAACAGTTCGCACGCGATCGTTTACTTCCAATTTCACGTTTGTGATATCTGAAAACGCGATTATGTAGCAAAAGGACAGCTTATTCTATAATAATACGGTTGAAGTACAGAAATGGGTACGCAATTTCTAGAAAATTGTTTTAATGTGCTCGATTTTTGTACCGTAAAAGTACATTTTCATTCCGACCTTCACGAATTTCATCATGAAGAGAAACCCGGCCACGATCAAATTCTCCGTACCAACGCTTTACGGTGCTCAAATGAGATGCTACCCTCCCAAAAGCATTTTGAAGACGAGCAGTGCAGTGAACTTTTAAAATCATAAAAAATCATCTTCCTAAAATCTTTTCACGTTAATTCCATTTTTGCTATGGACGTCGAACTTCAACTTATGATAAAAATCAATTGACACGCGCTTTCCCGCCATTTTTTTTTTAATCAATGATTGAGTTTCTTTTGTTTAAAAAAAATTAACATTCGAAATTCAAACATTTACGAGCGGCCACGAGCGCAGAACCATTGTAATAGTAGTATTAATAATAGTTTATAGGCTCGAATCCACCACAGAAACCTAGTGAGAGTTTTAAGACTTCTTCAAGAACATTTTTCGGTATTTTGGTTTCCTTATGATTTTCCTTTCACCGTTAAAAGATGTGTAATTTATTTCTCTCTGTAACAAATCTGTGGTATATCGCGAACCATTACATAGAATGTTTCAATTGTTCAACAGATTTCTTTAGAGAAAAGGGAACAGAATTAAAGTTAACTTCGAGGGTCTTAGTAAATCTGTTAGTAGTATAGTAGGTTTAGTGCAAATGTTGTAGCTACAAAATACGTAATAGACCAAAGCAACATGCGGTTCTTTCATGATACGATATTCAAGATTGTTTATTTGTTTCAGATAATGTTCTCAAAACCATTGCTGCCGACGATTCAGCGGGCGTAGATGATCTCCCTCCTAGACCTGGAAAAAGATCTAAAATGGAACATCACAACCGAAATTCAAACAGAAGTCATTATAGAAAACATAAAAGAAGAAAAATACAATTTATCCAACAACTTTTACAATGTGGTTACAACAATAGATGAAGTGAATAATGAGTGTGGAAACGTTACAGCAAATGCTTCAAATGTTCATGAATGTGATGAAAAAACGTATGATTGTTTCGAAATAAGTGTAGTGATAATATTGTGCTTATTAATAGTTGTGACAGTTATTGGTAATACATTAATAATATCGGCTGTGGTGACGACGAAACGATTGAGGACCGTGACGAACTGTTTTGTTACGAGCTTGGCGGCAGCAGATCTATTAGTTGGGATATTTGTGATGCCACCTGCGATTGCTGTTCATATAAGTGGTGAGTAATAGTTGTATCTGCTACACATCTAATATTACTGTTAAATGATTAATCTAAATATTGTTATTAGTTGCAAAAGTCACTTTTATAAATTCATACATATTATGAGTCATTGAGAGAAGATAAGACTGCAACTTTAAGTTTACAATAAGCCATTCCTCAACTATAAGGGTTCCCTCAAACCGCACCGCAACCGCAGACGTGTACCCAATACCGGTCACCCGCATGGTCATAACACGTTCAATTAGCAGTAGCAGACGTAGTATTTGTATCCTCTTTGGTAGCAGGAACAAACCTTCCGCGTTGAGTCCGTAATGTAAGTAGAATGGTTCTAACAGGACTATAGCAGGGTTAATCATAATTGGGGGCATTGACTATTTTTATCGAGCACACGAACGTCAGATGGCTGTTTGAGTAACATATTTGTAGAATCCACTTTCTCAAAAGTTTTTATTTCTTAATGACTCGAAATGAATTAATGAATAATTTAAATAAACCAATGTTTTTTGAATGAATCCTAAAATTAAATTGAATACCAATCATCATTAACGTCAAAACTAAAATGGACTATGATTTATTGATATATTCAAATCAGATGATTGATTAATATAATTACGAATAACGCAGTGAGACCTTGCTTCTTACCATATTTCATAATTCTAGGTCAATGGGAAGTACCCCATAGGTTTTGATTTACCTGCGAAATGTTCAAATTTGGCCAAATCTAATGCTTAAATGGCTGTATCTTTTGATTGCGTAAACTTAGAAGCTTATTTTTTTTCAGTTTTAAGGGACGGCAGACATAAGTATTTGGTATTAATTTCAAGTTGATGCGTCCACGGGTTCGTGAAAAAAGAGTTTTGACAGACGGACAGATAACAAAGTGATCCTATAAGGATACCTCTTTTCCTTTTGAGAAACGGAACTCTAAAAACAGAAAAGTTGTATTATCTTCTTTGCTTAGAGATTTTCAGCCTACTTTTCTATTTTTTATACTATAGGAAAAAGTAATATTAATTTTTTTACGTTTTTTCTTATTTTTTATTAAAAAGTATGTAGGTATATAAATTTGTACATTAATGAATATCAAAGTTATTACTTTTTAAGTTGAGTCGTAAAGCTAAAATTTTATTTCTTTCATCAATGAAGGTCGTTCTTATTTATGGAAAGCTGTTTTATACGACAGTTTGTTCAGAAGAACCCAATTATACTCGTACATATCTTAGCTAAAATAACTATGAGTTAAGGTTGTTAAACGATTTTAATCTAAGTCTAAGTCTAGAATCAGGTTAAGAAGAACATTTCAAAAACGTGTAAAATCCACCTTATTAAATTTAGGGAGAATAATATTTATAGAGAATATGTCACCCGGACCATTATCAATACATCAATAAATATAAATAAAATTGAAGTGTCTGTTTGTAATGTCAAAATAATAGTTATTTTTTTAAACTCATACAGTCATTTGCACGATACCTATACCTAAAAATCAGTTTTTAAAATTTTTGTCTGTCTGTCTTTTTGCTTCGGCTAATCTCCGGAACGGGTGGACCGATTCCCACGGGACTTTCACTGCAAGATAGCTGGTCTTAAAAGGAGCGACTTGGGCTATTTTTATTTCTGAAAAAAAAATAGGATTCCATGACGAAATATATAAATATGTACACGCGAGTGAAGCGAAACTACTACGGTGAAACATACGTAAATAAAAACATACTTACATACATAGACAGCTAAAATCATAACCCTTCCTTTTGGCTTTGCCGTAGTCGGGTAAAAGGCATCACCTCTATTTCAGGCATTTGTCTATCAGCGTAGATCGTTTTATTGCCGACTTGTCAACCTTTATTATACCTACTGAAGTTTTCAAAAATCTAAGAATACTTTAAAAGGTACCCAAAATAGATAAGAAGGGATCAGATATCGGTACCATGTTATTGAATAATCCTTTGCGTGTGTGTATGTGTTTTACATATCTCAATACGTACCCATCCGTAAGGATCCATCCCTTTTAACGGTAATTAAACAACAAGGGATTGATAAGTATCTATTGGTATTTATAGTAGGTAAATAGGGGGCAAACGAGCAGACGGGTCACCTGATGGTAAATGACTACCGCCGCCCATGGGCACCTGCAACTCGAGAGTCACAAGTGCGTTGCCGCCCATTAAAGTAGGATTAGGAGAAGTGGGGGAGGGGGGGAAGAGTGGGAAGAGGAGGGAGAGGGGAAATACGGGAATAAGGGAGAGGGAAGGGTTAGGGCCTCCGGTAACCTCACTCACGCGGCCAAATGCAATGCAAGCATTGCTTCACGGCCAGTTTTCTGTGAGGCCGTGGTAACGAGCGGAGTCGAGCCGGCCCATACCTGCCGAAGCGTGGCTCTCCCACATAAGATATCTATAAATATAAAATATCTGTAAATATTCGTTTTCATATTTATTAGAAATTACAAATAATTATAATTTTAAATATAACACCAACTGCCGAATCTCTCCGAATCATTTTGATCCATCCTAAGGTTGCCTGGAAGAGATTGCATCTAGCAATATGTGAACATTTAAAGTTATTACTTCGAAAGAGAATGGTTTTGTATAAAGAATGAAAAATCGTTGAGTTTTGTAACCAGTAAGAAATCTGTTTCTTTGGAAATGGAAACCGAAATCATTCACCAGAGCCGTTGGGTGCAAACAACAGTATCTTTTCTTCTCTTTCTTTTTGAAAATTCTTAAACTATGTTTCCTGTGCAAAATCAAGATGGATAAAGCACAAATAATGAGAGGAGATTCCTTTAGAACACCGTAATCCTTTTAAACACCGCATAGGTGACCACCAAGTGGCTAAAAAGATCATCTTTGAATTTGAAGGCAAAGAAAATTCCAAACGCTCGTCATAACATTTTCAATTCTAAAGAATACGTGTATGGTCTCTAGCTAGTATTACTAAATCAAGTTACTAACTTAAAAATGTTATCCACTTTTTAGGTTTATTATACGTCGCCAGATAAAATATTTACTTTGAGATAAACGAGTTATTACAGCAATTTATTATTGTGAATACCATTAAATCTGAGGAATATGTCCATAAAAATTATTGTAACAAATGACTTTCTTACAAAAAGTCTTCGTTTTACTTCGGTCTATTTCAAAATGCCTTTATACCGAGATTTTATGACTTCTGTACTAAGTTTGTACGCTTGGAAAATATTTCTTATAAATTGTGCCAACATTATTGCCTTAAAGCGTATATAATAATATGTCCTTTATTATGTTTGTTTAAATACTTTGTTCCCTTGAACAAGTTCTTATACGTTCTAAATATTTTACCATCATTATTCATGACGATTTGCTCAATATAGTGAAAAGGTTGATTTCCTTTTCAACTATGCTCAATACTTGTGCTGTTAGGTGAAGATTCACATCAGTAGTTCGTCAATCGTAATGCCTTAACCATTACGCTACCGGCCATTCAATAATAATAATAACTACACATATCTCACACACGGCCGTCTAATCCCAAACTAGGCAGAGCCTGTACTATGGAAACCAGACTGCTGATAAACATACTTATATATTTCTAAATACATACATATTATAGATAAATTACACCCAGACACAGAACAAAATGATCATGCTCATCACACAATTATTTGTCCTGGGTGGGAATCAAACCCACGACCTCTGGCTTAGCAGTCAGGGTCACTAACCACTAGACCAACAGGCCAGCCAATAAATGTAATGTAGATGAATTTCTCAACACATTACAGAACTAAAAATGATCTCCCTTTTTTCTGTTAAAAAAACACGAGAACTATATTACCCGACTATAAAATCTGTATATAATAAAAGGAAGTGTCTTTCTGTTGGAATAATTCATTAAATTGTTTACGGGTCTGTGCCCTTTACGTTTCAGAAACCTTTCATCGTTTATTACGTCGTTGGATGAAATGAGCTCCATAATAGTATCTTTAGCTAGTACATCTTTTAAACTATGAGGGCTACTGATATTAATGCTTTTCTTCAAAGTATATATCTATATAGCAAAAGCAAACTGACCCAACCTCCATAAAATAAAAACACCATGATCTATTTAACGACCCTGTCAAACCTTTTATAAGAAATTTTCGACCACCCTTTTCCCGATAAGCGGTAAAACGGATATAATCAGAAAATATTAGGAACTTCGACATCTAAAAGTCAATGATGCCAGAAACCACCCGTAGGTATCAGATTTATTTCTTTTTTGTGGAGATTGCGTGGGTACTGCAATAAACGGATCTGGTATCATGAGTCAAGTGCTCGGCTTCCAACACTACTTACCCTCTCACGAAGATGCGGGTAAAACGACACGGTTAGCGGGTGTCCATGGTTCTGTATTTTAGGAGTAGTTTTGAAACACTGTTTCATCTTGTAGTGGTGGTCATTGATCTAGCGGATGAATGATCATGTAGTAATTAATCAAAAGTTATCCCCAATATATCAATGGGTACGATTATTTTCACAAACTCCGTTCCAGTAAAACTTTTACTGTAGGGATCAATTGGTGATTGATGACATCTTTATAGATTAGGTTTATAAAATACCGCAAATTTGAGAAATAAAACAAATCAGAGAGATAAATCTGATTAATATGTAACAAAAGATATGGATGCCTCGTAAGCATGCCTTTTAAATTCTGGCGTTTACATATTTACCGCAATTAGTAGGAAAAATTAGTAGTTTTATTTCATTTAAACCAAACAACATACTGAGTGTATGATTGCTTGCTTGATTTTACCATTAAATATAAATTTACGCCACAGACGAAACACTGAATTTGATTGAATAAAAACCGCAGCTTGACAAAATATTGTACCCGAATGAACCATGAATTGTTTTTTTTTTATGTTGAAGATCTATTTTGATCCACTGATGGAAATACGCTGCGTACGTTACGCTAAGTTCGTCCCGTAACTGTTAGTGCGTACACACGTAATTGAGCGTACCTGTGCTTTGGTATGAAGAAGTAAGACAAGCTTAATATAGGTACAGGACATAATAAGTAAAGTGAAGTTTTAAATAAATTAACTGAAATGTTCTTACATGAGACGAATTCCTAAATCAGGGTTCCGTACCTCAAAGAAAAAAGAATGACTTATAATTTCACTTCGTTGTCCGTCTGTCTCTTTGTCAATACCCTTTTTTTCAGGCATGCGCGAAGGTATCAAGTTAAATTTAACATTAAAACTTCTAAGTCAATGCATTCAAAAGATACGGCCATTTAATCCTTATATTTTAACAAATTTTAACACTTCGCAAGTCAAACCAAACACTTTAGGGTACTTCTTTACCAATTTTCATGGTCAATCGACCATGAAAATTGGTTAGGAGCAAGGTCTCACGGCACAAGTAAAGGAAAAAATCTGAAAGTATTACATAAAAAAATATTTTTTGCGATTACAAACTTATATTATGCGCTTGGAAAATGGACTGTGACGTACATCGATGTATGGGGGAGTGATGATTTTTAGAATGGCTAAGTTAAGTTCGTCTGTTGAAAAAAACGGGCAATAATCTTCATGAATCAATTCCCGAGATGGACGAAATTTACACACAAATTTGTACGGAATCTATGGTACCCGAGTAAGACTCGCATCTGTCCGTTTTTTATAATATTATAATAGGTCAGGTTTGAAAGACGAGGCCACGTGAACGTGACGTGAACCGATTTTGATGATTTTTTTATTTGAAAGCTGGTGCTTCCCGTGTGGTCCGCTTCTGACAATGGCATCCATGAGAAAACCGTATAAGTCTTTCATGGAATAGATTTTTTTTTATGTCGGTTATTTTTTTGAAAGAATTATTTGAAACAAAAAAATATAAGCTGTACTACATTATAATAAAAACCTGGACGTGTCCTAGTTTTTGTGACAGTATAGCCACCCGACTGAAGTACGGCCTAACGCTACATACTTGGCTACTGAAACGTGATATTTATTTTCGCACCTGAGGTTTATTTTTTCAATCATGTGCGGTACACGCCAACAGCTTTTAATGCTTACTTAAGTGTAATTTTGTGATTGATCTGAGTGGAGAATTTAGAGGTTTCGCATGAGAAATTCGCTGAATGAAATTATTTAAATCGGTGTGTATTTTTATTCTTGTTGAAAAAAGGACATTTTTTTTGAAGATGTCAGTGGTAGTAAAAGGTAGTGAAGAATGAAATTTCTCAGACGATGAACGCTTTCGAAAATATATTTAGTGTCAAACATTTGTGTTTTTTTCTTTTAATAAAGTGGCATACAACATGCAGCTTACGACTATGGGAGATTTTCTTTCATTAAAATTAAGTTACTTCATATAAAAACTAAGGTAAAGCCTTGAAAAAAAAATCCGCATTTTCGAAATTGAAAACTTTTTCTTTGAAAATTTGAGGGTCCTATGAAGTGCTTTCAGTTTCCCGAAAACATATTTTCTCCATCAAGTTCAATAAAAAGACTTTTGAGAGCACAAAATTGGACAATATAACTACTTGGCTAATAAAATACTTTGGAAGAAAATTTTAGAACGTTTACAAATAAATTCGATTAGAGTATAGCTACGAAAAAGCCTTTTAAAATGATTGATGGTCGAGTTTTTAAAGCTTAGCATAATCACGTCTCACTTTTTTAAATTAGGTGATATTAAGAGTGGATTTACTGAAGAGTCGATTAACTGGAGGTTTAAAATATTTTCTATATTTTTGACCAACCTTAAAAGAGAGGGCCCTTCATTCCTTTGATTTTCTAGGTTCCATACGTCAAAAAAAACGTTATAATATGTAGAACACTACAATTTCCGTTTGCAGGTCAATGTGTATCCGATTCGATGTAGAGGAATGAATATCAAATTGGTTATTGTAAAAGTATTTTGTTGTAATTAATTTTATGACTATCATTCACAGAAACATGGTCGGATAAGTGGCATTGACGTGCCATGTAACAATGACACATGAAAAATGAAAAATGTTACCTGTTGTGAAAATTTTAATTGCTTTTAATTTCCTTTGTATATTATTACTTTCTTTTTGTATGTTGTGTTTTACAGAATATATGATTTTTATTTATTCTTTATTTTACACTAAAACTAGATTAATAAAAACAAGGAAATGGTATGTACAAAGGCGAGCTTAACCCAAATCTGAGTTTTCTTCCAGCAAACCTTAGAGTAAATAGAGGATAGTAGAAAAACTTAGAGGCAAAGTCGTGTGTACGTAGAGATAGTAATTAATAGATATAACTTAGTTAAATAAATATCATGTATACCGACACGTATACTCATTATGAAATATAATTTTTTTTTCTTCTTTTTTCTTTCTTTCTTATTTGTTTTTTCGAATTCAAACTTGCATTTTGCAGTTGAAAAATCGACCTTGACGTATATCGATGTATGAGGGAATATTTTATTTATATTGCAAAGCTAACTTTGTTTAGCGTTAACTTTGTAAACAAGGAAATTTGTACGGAATCTTATGACCACGAATTCTAGTCTAATGTCTCTCAGAGCTATCTTTATAACTTTGCTTGATAACAGAAGGTAAACTCAAAACATATACTCTGTGGTACTGGAGAGTAAAATAAATGCAATTATGTTTTAGTCTTTGAAAATATTATGAAATATTACGTCAGACCGTGCACGTTCACGATATAAGATCACTATTACACACTTATAGTATTGTCATATCAAGCATTCTTAACAACATAATTATTATGAATTTTCATGTCGATTTCAATTATTTAATTTTTTGCAGACTGTATCAGAAAAATCTGGAGATTCCATCAACATCATGTATAAACCTTTGGGTATTAAATACCCATATCGACATAGTTTCATTCACGCCAGTCCTTTCTCTTGCAAAATATTCGCTTTATCCATTAATTTTAAAGTTCAATTTGTCAGTTTCAAAATAATCAAAAATCACAAATTTTCCAAAAAATTTACGACCCTCAAATATGATCATACGTTTTTGTAACACCCGTATACATTTTAGTATGTTTTTCGTTCTTCTAGAATCTATTAAATAAGCTTTGCTCATTTTGAGGTTCGATAAAAATTAAAAAAAAATAATATATCAATTTTTATTAAAATCTCCGAGAAGAAAATATCTACCCTAGTTTTACATGTACCCGATAAGGACACAAAATTGCTAATATCTTTCACTTTACGATCTTGGCAATTTTCCAGTGGTGTCTAATCTCAAGTGTGAAGATCATATCTGGCTTAGATAACCAACCACTTACCTATTGTGTTGAAATAGGCATTTATACTCGTATATACAACCTAACTTATAGGTGGTGGAGGTGCTGTAACTCGAATAAGAGGTTTGTAGGTAGGTTTTAAATGTCGGTTGTAGGTTCAGTGGTTATAACTTCTGACCGATTGTATAGTATGTTACGATACGTATATCTACATAAGTACAACCATTAAGTCCGACAGTTGGAACTAGAAGTCCACTCGTGACGACGATCGGTGCAATTCGATCGAAACGTCGGGTAACCAAAAAAGACTTGAATAAGATTTTCTTCAGTAATTGAATAGCAAAAGCAAAATTTTTGGAATGAGGACGAGAGGAATGGAATTCTTTTTAAAGTTACAGAGAACTTTATGTGTCTTTTAATTTCAAGCGAATAGATTTTGTAGTAGTCCTGGGGGATTGTTATATCAACCACTTCTGCTTTAAGGCTCTATACCTCAAACGGCTAAGGTAACCATTATAGGATCAATTCATATTCTGTTTGTCGTTCAAGATCCTCTCAGAAACACGTGGACGTATTGTTGAAATTATTATCAAATAGGCCTACGGTCGCATATGGAATTAAAGACGGGAAGTATATTTAAAGGGAAGGTATACAAGAAGGGGAGGCTATGGAAGGAAGGAATTAATAATAATAACTTATAATAATCACTCACACAATAATAATAACTTCAGACATCTCACACACGGCCGTCTGATCCCAAACTAGGCAGAGCCTGTACTATGGTAAACAGACTGCTGATAAACATACTTATATATTTCTAAATACATACATATTATAGATAGATTACATCCAGACACAGAACAAATGATAGTGCTCATCACACAATTATTTGTCCTGGGTGGGAATCGAACCCACGACCTCTGGCTTAGCAGTCAGGGTCACTAACCACTACACCTACAGGCCAGTCAGTTGTTTAAACGGATAGATTGGTCAAGCTCAGAGTCGACACATACCTGTAATTCGAACTGGCTATTGCTGGAAAATCCGAGCACTGTAACTAGCGTTCTCCAATGAGAGAAATTGAGATGAATAAATACCTACCTGATAAAACACTTAGAACCATGTACCTGCATTAGCTGATTCCGTAATTAGATATGGCCTAAGTAGTTATAAGCGCACGTACAAAACCTATCTTGATTACAGATAAACATATTGAAAACTATCTTTTCATTAAAAGCAAAACACAAAGATGATGAAAATGGGCTATTCAGACACTGGAAAATGCTAAATGTATTCCATAAGGTCCGCGTGTGTGTTATCACAGCGAGGAATGCAACAAAATTATAGGATACAATACCATGTAGAAAACAATGAGAGGTATGAATCACTATTTTGTTTGTCATACTTACCTCCTTACAGGTTACCCAAACATACTGATGTCTACAGTACAGGGATATGGGAATACATGCTGCCCAAATTAATAAATGGTTTACCCTCCGAACTCTGCAGTGCGATTAACACAAAAAGTTGTAAATCTGTAATTATTTAACATAATTTATTGTCTAATTCCTAACACCAAGTCAAATTATGTACCGAGGTGATGTATCGCTAGAAGTTCGAGAAGGACATGATCGCTGTTTACCTAGATTAAAACAGACAGTATCAATCAAATCAATCAAATTGTTTTTTATTTACCGAAATCATTAAATCCTTGACTAGTAAAATTGAAATCTAAAGATATTTCAAACCCTTTAAAAATCTAATACAATGTTTCGAAATCATATAAAATTCAACCGTCAGTCAAGATAATTTAAATAGGGCCTCTAGATGCAGCAGAAACGAGAAATATTGTGCCACTATATGTATGATCTGTTCATATATATTTACCATACAGGATCAACCTAGAAATGTATTTGAGAAAGGAGGTACTCCAGAAATTTTATTGAGTCACATTTTCACCTCCAATAAAATCAATTCGAAGCAATCTGTGAATAGCGGATCTAATACACGACATAGTCAAACAACATGTATGCTGTTTTATAAAATTTTCTTCAAAGTACTTGGGAAATTTAGTTTATTTATAACTTCTTTGTTATCAAAAGATACATTGTCTTAGGATTCTTAAGTGAATATATTAGGTTCCGACTGAGTTTTTATATATATTATTTTCATTTTTCTTCTTTGATGTCCTCTTTTGAATAATGTATTTTATTATACTACTTAAAACTTACGGGTTCCTATAAAAAGCTATCTTTAGAGTGTGTATATGCTCTTAATTTTTATTATGTATACTTCACAACAAAAATATGATTTTAGCATATTGCCGATTATTCGCGATGATCTATCGAAATTTTCTATTGACGTACAAATGTGTTTATTTGAACAAGGCACACTACTATTACGAAATCTATTCTTTTATTTATCAGATTTATTTTTGCTGGAAATACTATTGTCCGTTCAAGTCTATTGGGAGTTTACATGTTGAATATCTTAATTGAGTAGGTGTACTTTCTGATCCAATGAAGAACAAAGAATAGAATACAATAAACTTTATTGTACACCAGTAAATATTGCTTAAAGTAAGTTTACTAAAATTGTTATGTACAAAGGGCGGCCTTACCGGTAAAAGCAATTTCTTCCTGGCAACCTTGGGATGGAAAAATAATGACCAGAAATATACTAATCTAACAAAGAAAAACAAAAATTAAGGCATCTTAGACAAATTAATAAGTAGCATCGTACAAAATCCTAGCTTACGAAGACAGTTTAACAGAGGAAATTCCTCGAAGCTAAAGCAAATATGAGTAGGGCTACTTGGGAAAGTTCTTTTGATCCTTGCGTCGTGACTGGAGAAATTAAAATCTTTCTCTAAGTTTAAGTTTTGTACTTCTCTGTTTGACATTAAGCGAATTAGTGACTATAACAAAAAAATAAAAAAATTTAATTGAATACAAATAATCATAACTGTGGTGTTAACAATTAACTTTAAAAATAAATAACTTTAATAACAGTGGGAGAGCCATACCTGACTGAGCCATGCACGTATGGGCCGGCTCGCCCCGGAGTAATACCACGGCCCCACAGAAAACCGGCAGTGAAGCAATGCTTACATTGCTTTTCGCCGAGTGAGTGAGGTTACCGGAGGCCTCATTCCTTCCTCTTCCCACCTCAAAGGCCGGCAACGCACTTGTGACCCATGAGCTGCAGGTACTCATGGGCGGCGGTAGTCATTTACCATCAGGTGACCCGTCTGCTCGTTTGCCCCCTATAACATAAAAAAAATCTTGATAAATTGTATTAAGCTGTATTCTTTATCCCTTAATTTGCCGCCCTTAGAAGTGGAATATTTTTTCAAATTTAAATGGAACCAACCTTGAGTAAAACCAATTCAATAAATAAAAACATTAAAATCAGTTTACAGATGGCGAATATATCGCGAAAAGTACACACAAAAAAACAATCGAATGGAGAACCTCCTACTTTTCGAAGTCGATTTAAAACAAAGTTGTGCCAAGTAAACTTGAAATACAACAACAATAAATATGCAAAATGAGGTCTTCATGAGGCCTGAAAATGTTAAAGATATGGATAAAGTTTCAGCAAAAAATACTTCTAGGAAAAACAAGATTTTATTAGTTTTAGAGCAAAGTCTTTTACCGAAGATAATTTGAATAATAATTGTTTACAAGATAGACACAAACTCCTTGATTCATTAGTCTTAGTCTATCAACTTGATTTGTATGCATTATATGTAGGTATGTACAAGACTACATATCGCCTCCCGGCAAAAAAGTGTCCTATCACAAAAAGTGCCATATCACATGTTAGGTACGTTTTAACATTTTAATAGCGTTGAATAGCAAATGGTGCATTTGGTCAGCTGTAAAAACATCGTTATTAGTGAAAAAGGGAACAAAGTTCCCTTTGTCACTGAGCTGTTTTGTTCAATTCACAGGCATAAAAGTCGTGTTTTCTCGATATAACTGTTTTTGTATTATGACACTTTTTTGCCGGGAGGCGATATGATGTAAATGTACAAGCTATGTTTAGTTTGGGTCTAAATACTGCTATTTGATATGTCCCAAAATATTATCAGATTACATATAAGGAAATTTGATTTAGACGTTTCACTTTCACTACATATTATATAATTCTTTAAAAAAAAAAACCGACTTCAACAAAAAAAAAACTATTCCATAAAAGACTTATATATGGTTTTCTCATGGATGCCATGGTCAGAACTGGACCAAATTGGACCACACGGGAAGCACCAGCTTTCAAATAAAAAAAGAATCATCAAAATCGGTTCACCCAGTCGAAAGTTCTGAGGTAACAAACATAAAAAAAAACAGTCGAATTGAGAACCTCCTCCTTTTTTGAAGTCGGTTAAAAACAAAGTCCCGTGCCGCGTCTGTCTGTTCACGATAAACTCAATAACTATTAAGCGGATTTTCCAATACCAATCAACCATTGATCGAACTATACGGTCGAACCACGTGGCCAGAAGGCAATAAACAGAGTGATTCATGAGGAAAGTGTTGGTGACGATGATTGTTGAAGATATCGGAAACATCAATATATGCTTTGCTCCCCGTGCGAAGCCGGGGTGGGTTCCTAGTTTTAAATAATTAAAGGTTTTCTTCCTATCTTTACTAAGTACTATTTCATAGTAATGATATGAGTACAAGCGGTTATCGCAGAAGGTTTCCGCATGAGCATCACTTTTAACAAGTTTTAACGGAAACTTTTAACTTTAACTTACGTTTTAACTTTATTTCCTCGTGGTATTGTGTTTATAATGTTTGTTTATTCGTTTAAATTCATATTAGTTATGGTCTTTATACAGATGTATCTAATAACGAGATAAGGGTTAAGTTCTTTTTTTTATGGCATAGGGGGCAAACGATCAGATGGTTGCCCATGGGCACCTGCAACTCAAGAGTCAAAAGTCTGTTGCCGCCCTTTAATTTGGGAATAGGGGGAGAGGGAGGGGGGGAGGAAAGGGTTAGGGCCTCCGGTAACCTCACTCACGCGGCAAAAAGCAATGCAAATATTGCTTCACTGCCGGTTTTCTGTGAGGCCGTGCTATCACTCCGGTCGAGCTGGCCCATACGTGCCGAAGCATGGCTCTCCCACGAACAATTATCCAGTTATTGATATCGTTAAGATTTTCAATTGATGATGAAGAACATGATTGATTCATTATTTATTTACTTAATACACGGAAGACAGCTGCTATAAATAAAATGTTCAATAAGTAGATATTTAAACAGTTGCGTGGAAGCCAATTACAAGTGTTCACGTATAAAAATACTATAGTAATTTGATGTGCACTAGAAACATTAGAATAACATCTTTCGTGGCTGGTATTCACATTAGTAAATAGATACGGATTTCTGTACTCACGTGTGTATTTATATATATATATATTTTAAAGACTACTCCCGCATTAGGAATATTCCTTTGTAGCGGGGGACTTCACAAACATTTAAACAACGGACACAAAGAACACCCAGACTAGGGCACATAGAATAGAATAATCTTTATAGTACACTGACGACATACCGCTTAATCTGACCACGGATACTCGACAAAAATAAATACACAAGTGTGTACAATAGGCGGTCTTATCTCTAAGAGCGATATTTTACAGGCAACCTTTGGATAGACAAAATCGACAGATAAAAGAATAACTGGTAGTTTTAGTGTAAGATAAAAAATATATTTTTTTTATTTTTAATCCGACTTCAACAAAAAAACTATTCCATAAAAAACTTACATGGTTTTCTTATGGATGCTATTGTCAGAACTGGGCCAATTGAAATGAGACCACATGGGAAGGACCAGCTTTCGATTAAAAAAATAATCATCAAAATCGGTTC
The DNA here is from genome assembly GCA_963859945.1 of Euplagia quadripunctaria. Taxonomy (NCBI): domain Eukaryota; kingdom Metazoa; phylum Arthropoda; class Insecta; order Lepidoptera; family Erebidae; genus Euplagia; species Euplagia quadripunctaria. The sequence goes on along the minus strand of OY982582.1, from coordinate 12,206,381 downwards.
ACGCAGTCGAAAGTTCTGAGGTAACAAAGAAAAAAAAATACAGTCGAATTGAGAACCTCCTCCTTTTCTGACGCCAGTTAAAAAGGCATTTAGTTGACGGAAACTATAACGTCATTTTATAAAACTAGGTACTTTATCATTATATTAATACGTGAAGAGAATTCTTTGTACCTCTTTTCAAGAAAATTTCGCGAACGTAGTAACGTGAATTTTGGAATATTTACTGTTTATATATAGAAGAAGTGCAGAAAGCTAAAATTATTAAACAATATGTCGTACAACTTTAAAAATTACGTGAAAACGGCTTAATGAAATTACACGCTTCCAGTATATGTGATTACCTGTCATGGTAAGTACGTCTATACAATGACAGCTCTAGTTATACAGGCCAATGAAAAAACCATGGTCGAAATTCGACCACCACGCGATCTCTAGTACCTATAAATATTTTAAGTAAAAAACAAATTTTGTAAGTAAAGCAGGGAAATAAATGTAATCTATATAAATATACAGAGACATTTAAACATAGTTATTACAGAGATAGGTAGTGACCCTTGACGAGTTTTTGAAAAATAGTGTATTTGCCCGTCTGATAGCTTCTGCATGCTATGCATTCCATACGGTTAATTCTTAAATTAATTTTTATATTTTTTACTGTTTTATACAGATACAAAACTGTTACACACTAGTAAAATATACCGATACTTTGTCGGCCTTAATTCCCTCCTCTGGCACCTTCAACCCTTAACAACCCTACCTAACTCTTCCCTCTCCCCTCCTCTACCCCTCTTCCACTCCTCCCACCTTAAAGGCTGGCAACGCACTTGCGACTCTTGAGTTGCAGGGACCCATGAGCGGCTGTAGACATTTACCATCAGGTGACTCGTCTGCCCCCTATACCATAAAAAAAAAACGAAGAACACGTTTCATATATTTCATTCAAGTTCCGTAGCGTGGTTTAACGCTGCGTTTTGCAAAAATATCTTAATAGAAATACTATGCAGTACATTTGTAATTATTTGTATTATTTTTATAAGAATCTCAATAAACAGACTAATATCATAATAATATTATTAGGTTTCGAAGTAGAATTATTTAAAAAAAGGCATAAACACGATAAATAACCCAAACTTTACCACAAAAAAAGACATTAGAAAAGACACAAACAAGGGCTGCTCTGATCGCTACGACTGCTCACGGTCAAATAACGCCCAATATTGAATTACACTTCCTTTTACATAAAATTTGAAGGTAGATCGACGACTCTGAGGGTGGTTTGCTAATAATATTTACATTACTGTAGTACGGTTTATAGAAAAAAAAAAACAAAGTACCTACTTAAAGCTATCCTGAGGAAATTGTTTGTAATAATTCGACTTAAAAAGCAATCTATAAAGAATTTTATTTTGTTCTTAATGTACGACGAAAGAATTTAAATCGCCTAATCGTCTGTAGATAAGCTGTTTGTTTTCGACTGTTTTTTTTCGCAATATAAATTGACTAATAAAAAGATGTTTGGCAGAAAAAAACTAAACAGTTACTATTCTATCACGGAGAGGCGATCTTTCATCAGCCATAAGGTCAAAACTGCATTTTGATGATCCAACTCGTAGTTATAATATTTTTTCTTTATTTTAGGTAAATGGGAGCTCGGTTGGATACTCTGTGACATCTGGATCAGTCTGGACATCCTCCTCTGCACTGCTTCAATCCTGTCTCTTTGTGCCATCAGCGTGGATCGCTATTTAGCCGTGACCAGACCTCTCACGTACTCCAGAAGAAGAAGGTCTAAGAAACTGGCCTTGTCTATGATATTATGCGTCTGGATCGCAGCTGGGACAATCACTTGTCCCCCTATGTTTGGTTGGTAAGTTAAATATTGTTTTACTGAAGTTATTTAACACGTGATACACAATTCCAGAAAGTTTTTCAAGAGTGGATCGTAACACCGACTTTTAGCCAGAAAACACAACATCATCTATGGAGGCCATTGAAATACATGATTAAATTAAGTTCCTTAGGCATGGCTACTGGATGGCTTTTCCCCTAGCCAAAATATTCTTTTTATATTCCTTCTGAGAGTTATAGTTACTTCCAGCGGATGACGACAACGTTCCGTCTATTGTAGACTACCTAAGTAGGGCCAATTTCTCGAGATTTCTTTCATTCACATGTTTTTTCACTTTATAATAATCATACCGAAAGCAGGCCTATGTTACTCAACGTACTTGCGCGCGCTAAATACCTGCCGGCCGCTAGCCTACCGGACACATAAATTCTGCAATTGAATAAAAACATTTTTCTACAAGCCACCTCTGCAGTCTGCGTATAAATAAATGTGTAGGCAGTTCTCTTATCGAGATCGTATTATTTTCTATCTCTTCGAAATCGTATTCATAAATTCTTTAAATACTGTAAAATTCACAGTGAAAATTGACAAGGTTATATGTGCAGTATATGAATGTAGATAAAGTAAGAGTATAAAAAGCACGGCAACACTATTTAAATTTATTAAATTAAAAAAAAATATATATATATAACCCTTTTTGTCCTTGTTTCCCTTAAAATATTTACTAAATTTTTTTGTAAGATTTAGAATATTTTCCACTATACAGTTTAATAATCGAGATTTTAGAAAAGGGAAGAAGTCTTTATGTAAAAATAAAAAACACGAAGGATGTTTGTATACTAAAACATTTGAATGAAAAATAAGCGGTATAAAAAAATATATTGAAGAGGTAACCCTACACACGTTTACGGCCACGCGGCCGTGCGCTATTGTGAGGCAATAATAATCGTGTTTACGAACATTTCAGTTAATTTCGCAATCAATGGTTGGCGTCCGGAAAGAGTAGGCAATTAAAAATCGATATTTTGGCAAGGAGTGATTTATCGAGCAGAAGCAGGTTTAAAACGGTGGCACAACGTGTTCCGCGCGCGCCTCTCTAAACCGAAAGGGGGCAAGGCCCTCCGCACGCAATGGTATGGCTGCCTTCTGTTTGAGACGGCCAAGGTCTTTCTCGGGGACTTCCTTCCTAGGGTATACCCGAGTCCCTTGCAATAGACTCAATTGTGACGGAACACCGTCTTGTTTTCGGTTCGATTTCGACATACCACTTCACCAGTAGCCATAGTGAGGTGATGGCCCGTGAGGGTTTCCACACGAAAAAAAAGGAGTGATTTATCTGTTACGTCTCGGTACAGATTACTGAGTAGTAACTACTACTCAGTAATCTGTGCCGATTTTCTAATAACAGTAACTAAAATTTACAGTAAAAGAATTTGTGTTTATCTTTGTATTCTATTCATGGCTAAACAGATATTATTATATATTCTTTCAATGGCTGCGAAATCTTTTACAAGAATCGCTCGTTATGATAATCTTATTTTATAGATATTAACATCCGCTAGATTTATTATAGTAGGCATAAGATATTAAATGGCAGTTATGAGGTTTAATATAATATTGCGGTTCCGAGCGATGAATGAGCTATCCAACACTAAAATAATTTTTCAATTCGACCCAGTAGTTTCTGAGATTACCGCGTTCAACCAAACAAACTCTTCAGTTTTATAATATTAGTATAGATTTGGAACTTACAAGCTATTTTTCCGGGTCGAGAAATTTGTGATAAATGAATAATTATTAGTAATTACATATCTAAATACAAAAGGCAATAATATAGAAGAACAGTGTTTTAATAATGTATTAATCTAAATAAATTCTGATATTGGCAATTTCACAAATTTAACCTAAATAAGTAAACTGTTTCCCTGTTGGGCACAACCTTAATATTAGAGAGATTATTACAGGCCACTGAACGGACTTAGTTGATGAGAGTAGACGGAGATTGATGAATTTTAACAAAACTCTCGAAAAATAATATTTCAAATTGGAAAACTCTTCGGTAATGGTTTGCTGGTAATGGTTTTCTTTACTACTAAACCAAGGGACAATTCATTTCCAATAGCCATGTAAGAAAGAAAAACTACTTCGATAAATAATTGTGTGACTAAGGACCGAACTGAAACTATCAACATCAGAGCCCATTAGATCTGAATTACCAAACTCAAGTGGCTTCCGATTCGCCTTCGCCGGAATATTCATATCCTCTCTTTACTGTATAATATTTTATTTAGCCCTACTACCCTTATCTACCTTAAGAAACGTTTCGCATTCATTCACGACACACATAATAGATACTTAACATCATCGGAAAACCTGACAAATCTTTTCCAGTGCAAGCTGCACGTCTATGGAATGCATTGCCAGAAGCTATCACAAGTCAGTAACTATTTTCCAAAAACTCGTCAAGGATCACTACCTATCTTTGTAATAACCTATACCTACATAGGTATAGGTCATTACGAATTATATTTCTCTGTATTTATGTGTTTATATATTTGTATAAATATGTATGTATATATATGTATGTATATGTGTATGTTTATATGTGTGTATGTTATTGAAGTGAAAACTTCCTTAGCGGCGTTGTGCACTTTTTGGGATGGGTAAAAAATGTTAAACTCGCATCAGGACACGTGACCTGGTCGAAAGTTTCTTATATTTAAAAAAATATAACATTCGAAATTCAAACATTTATGAGCGGCCAGGAGCGCAGAACTTCTAGTGTACCCTATGTATACATTTAGATATGTTATTACCTACTTTTTATTTTTAACCTAATTATATATACAGATGTGTGTGTGTGTGTGTATATATGCAAATATATTGTGAAGTTATGTTTTCACTTCTGACGTGCAGTCCAACGAATGACTGTTTTTTGTTTTAGTAAGTAAGACTAATGTTCACCACAAGTTACCTATTACTATACAGTATAGTCCATCAAAGGTTGTCTGTAAGAGATCGCAGACTGTGATAAGACCGCCCATTGTACCTACTGCTACTTAATATTCTATGTTTCGTATGTATCCTATTTTTTGGTGTACAATAAAGTATACTCCATCTATCTATCTAGACTATCAGTATTTAAACACCACACAAAATAACTATATTATCATACAAAACAATTCGTAGGTAACTTAACCTAATCTTTCTGTTTGTAGCTCGAGAATGTTACCAAGAATGTTACACAATAAATGTACAAACAATAAACACAGGAATCAAAAACACTTCCAATCCAATCATGTTTGAACCAAGCAAATATTGTTATTAAGGAACCTTTATAAAGAACACTAATAAATATTAAATGTCTAGACCGCAATCAAATCGCTTTTTAAAGCTATTTTATACATTTCAGTAAATGTATTTGACGATTTTAGGAAGTAATACTAAATCAATTGTATTGGATCGAAAGTAACAGAGCTGAATAGTATACGAAGCTAAACAGTTGGGGTGAAAATTAATTACAGCTTTCAGTTACGTTCAAAAATTTTTTTACAAACATAACATAACTCATCCGCCGAGCCTTTTCCCAACTAAGTTAGGGTCGGCTTTCAGTCCAAATAGGAAAAGCTATCAGAACTCTACAACCCAAGTACTGGGCGATGTCGAAGTTCTGTAGTAACGAATGCCAATGCTTAAAGTATTCTCCGAGGCATGGAGGGGTCTCAATGTGTTAAGAATGGTCACCCATCCTAAGACTGACCTGGCTAGTTTTACTTAACTTTTGCAATGCTTACCACTCAGTTACCACTTATCCACACATACATAACTAATATTCTTAAACTATTTTTTCTCAACAATAAATCAATTTTATTACGACAATGTTTAACATTCTATCTGTTGTTTATACACATATAAACAGAAATAATACATTTTATTACTTACAAACCAGAAGTTTTAAAATATGGAAAGGAATACATTGTTGAATAAACAAAAATAACTTCCACTCTTCCCGTTGTTGACTCATACACGCTGCCATCCCTCTTAAGTTATAGGTTAAAATAACATGTTCACATGATTCATTTTCTAACGTGGAATTTGCTTTTTAAGAAGCGAAAGACGTGTCGAGGTATCAAGTCGTGCCGCCCAAGAATTATGTAGTATAGCTTTCGAGGTAGGTACCAGCCACACTTAATAAACATCTTTGTTGTGGGATTTCCGGTAATTCAAGATTAATACACAAAATAATTTATAAAATTTATAATCAATCAAGAAAAGTGATTTCATAAATTATTGTCTTATTTTTATATGAGAATAATTTTAGCTCCACCTTCTACTCTGCCTACATTAAGTATACTTAATGCAACTCAAACGGCACGACAATAAATCGAAATGACACTTACAAATACCCTTGATTGTCCCCCAAAACATTAAGGCACTGATTGAGACTGAATTCCCGATTATTTAAATGATACAAACGAAATCTTTCTTGGCGTACGCAAATGGTTTACACGTTTCCGTCTTCTTTGCGAATTGAATACAAAGCAGAAAAATCTCACTAATAATATAAAGACGACAGTTTGTGAGCATGTGATGAATGGATCTGGATGAAATTTGGCACAAAAATAGATTATAGTCTGGAACAGCAGATAGGCTACTTTTTATCCCGGCAAAATGTACGGTTCCCGTGGTATAGATTTCACCAAAATTTCCACGCGAACGAAGTCCCGGGCAACAGCTGGTACAATAATAATTGAGCAATTAATGTTTACGATAAACGTTACATTATGCAATGAAGTATATCAATTTTAGTTTTGTTTTGAACTAGCTTCTGCCCGCGATTTCGTACGCGTGGTATTAGGGAGTAGGTATATATTTATTTCTGCTGAGCTGAGAAGCTCAACATACATAAAACATATCGTGTCTAATCATTATATACTCAAAGAATTCCAAACTTGACTGGTCTCTTGGTCTAGAGGTCAGTGATGCTGACTGCCGAGCCAGAGGTCTTGAGTTCGATTCTCACCCAGTACAAGTAATAGTATGATGAGCACGATAATTTGTTGTGTCTGGGTGTTATTTATATGTATATATTTAGAAATAAATAAGTATATTTATCAGCAGTCTGGTTACCATAGTACTGGCTCTGCTTAGTTTGGGATCAGACGGCCATGTGTGAAGTGCCTCAAGTTATTATCATTATAGCATCATGAAAGCTAAGTGAATCTATCCTCGTGCTGTATTCAGGCAAATCGTGGCCAACGTCGATTGGGATAGTTATTCAGCCGTGGAAAATCTTAACATCGCCTTTTAATTTCCCGTGACGCCATTTAGTGTTTTGCATGAAGATTAATTGTGTCAGTTCACACTCGCACTATAACGTTAGCACGAAAATTGCCCTGAGAAGATACAAACTCGGCTTCTAGGCGGCATAATATATTAAGATGAAACATGCACCACATGTTAAGTGAGACCTCTAGCAACACAACTATAAAACCACACTGAAATTCGTGAACTAGTTTTTGCGTGATGCCCTTACAAACATACATACATACACACATACACAGACAGATAAGGGGGAAGGGTTAGAGCCTCCGGCAACCTCACTCACGGGACGAAAGGCAATGCACTGCTGGTTTTTTGTGAGGCCGTGGTATCACTCCGGTCGAGCAGTATAGGCATACGTGCCGAAGCATGGCTCTCCCACGAACAAAAACCTTGGACGTGTGTAGCTTGATGTATGGTGATGATATGATGCCGTTTTTTTTTTATTTTGTTAGACATATTGCATTGTGTAGTAGTGCATTATTGTAATAACCTTAACGTATTCCAAATTGCATGTTTTTCCTGTCGGGAAATTTTCATAAAAATGCGTACAAAGAATTATATTCACACTAGCTGCGCCCTGCGGTTTCACCCGCGTGAGTCCCGACGCCGTGGGAATATCAGGATAAAAAGTAGCCTATGTGTTAATCCAGGTGTTCAGCTATCTACATACCAAGTTTCATCGTAATCAGTTCAGTAGTTTTTGCGTGAAAGAGCAACAAACGTCCATACATCCATACAAAACTTTCACGTTTATAATATTAGTAGGATATTAATATTATAGATTACATTTTGACTCATAGTTGGCGATCTCTTACACAAACTTTACCAGCATCTTCTGAGGGAACTCGTCAAAGAATATCTTCTGACTCCAACAACGGCAACAACATCCATGGAATGTTGTTGCAATACACGATTACACACAATTCTGAACTTATTACTTTTGTTATGGCTATAATTCAACCGCTAACTCGTTAACATCGTGTTAGTACAATATGGCATAATGATGACGTCACGTCCGGCCATGTTCCTGAAACAGAAAATGGATGCGATAACAATATAATACCATGACCTAACATTATTTGAAAATATTATTCAGCATTTTATGAATGACTTTACCCCACGGGCTTACATGCATGATTGGTTGTTTCGTTCCCCCTTCAAAGAAGACAAGACTTCTACCCGCGGAGGTCTTTTGTGTTTACCCTTATTTAGAAATTTAACCTTTAGAAATATTGAGTTAGTTTTTTTAGGCTAAAATATGAAAAAACTTAAGATAACAAAAAGTAATTTAAGATAGCAGACGATCTTTGGTATAAAATTTATGACTAGGATAATAAATAATTTGTTATACTCGAATAAAAACTTTCGTGACTGGTATTCATATTAGTTAAGATATACGGTTTTACTCACGTGTATATTTCGGGGATGCCCGACTAATTTCGGACCCGACGAGGGCCCTTTATTAGTCCTGCCACGCCGGTTGCAGGTGCCAGACTGGATTGTTGTCTGTCCCACCGATTCATTTATCCTAACGACTGCCGGGTCCGAAACTAGTCGGGCATTTCGGGTACGAAATATACCCGTGAGTAAAACCGTAGATATATCTTAGCAAATAATTTGTTGTATAAATATTCTGATTTCTGGGCGTATATCTGTCAGATAACCATTTTTCTTACAACCATTACTTTTTAAACCTAAGCTTTGATCATAATGTACCATAGATGTTTGATTGCCTCTCAAAAAATGGCGCCTGTGCTTAAATGTAGTTGTAAGCACAGTTGAGCTATCTATCACTTACCTATCTGTGTGTGACGTTTTAGGTGGAGCCAAAAAACGCTAAAACTATGCTTTAGAAATGTAGATAAGGCATGAAATGTCGTACTTTCGATAAGTATAATATTTTTATGTTAGTTTTAATTGTTTAAAGTATAATAATGACAAATGAAAATTTAATAACTTTGTTATTTTTGAAATGCGTAGCTTGTGCTCCTTTCTTTTTCCCTCTCGCGAGCGTGGATGTGTTGTGGTAAGTTATAAGCTACAGACATGTAAGAAACAGTCTCACAACTATTGCTATAAACTATCAAAATCACTAAATAACAGTAACTGCTATGTTGTTGGAACCTCAGTCAATCATAGTTACTTCAAGTGATTGTTAACAACTTATAATACATTCCTAGCCTTTTAAAACCCCACTATTCTAACCCCAATATTTATAAACCGACCAATAGCATTGCTTAACCGATACAACTAATTATAATAATGTCTACTTGTTAACTCATTTTTATTAAATAATGAACTGTTTTATCATCTATAGTTTGTCCCCATTTTTATAAAATAAGAATGTTTGATGTGACGACAACAGACCCTACAGATTGCAGTTTATGTATCAAACTATTACAAAATATTGACAGGAACATTCATTGTATGATTTGGTTTATTATTACAATGGCATATTTTCATGCACCCACGTAAAGTATGTGGAACTATCGAGTGCCGCTATTGGTTGCGATTTATTTAGAAGAATGTGTATCTATGGTATATTTGATCTACGTTTTAAACAGTAATACTAGCTTCCATAATTTAGGCAATTAAACAAATTCAATATTTTAGTTACTAGATAGCACTTATTAGAAATAGTTTGTTATGTTTCTCTTTATTTAATCTGTAAGTACAAACAAAAAACTGTCAGTCGTAGGACTGCATTGCAGTCAGAAGTGAAAACATAACTTACATTTATATTATATACCTACTCGTATGTATACATATACACACACATACACACATCTGTATATATATGTATCTGAGCGTGACAGTCACGCGAGTTCAGTGCTTTTTCACCATACCAAAAGTGCCCAACGTGCCTAAAGATGTTTTCACTTAAAAAAATACAGTTTAATTGATAGTTTCACCATCTTTAATTTGAGTTAGTTTTTTCAAAGAACATTGTTTCCAAACAAGTATAAAAGCCCGCCGGCAAGTAAGCGCTTCGTGCGTATAAACAGTCACAAAACTAGGTATCACAAGCACGGTGTCAAAATAGAGCTTTAGCGGTCTTACTTCTTTTTTATTTCTTTCTTTCAGAAATGATATTACGCTAATAAAGCTCGTCGTCTGTAGAGGGAAGTTTTCCTCAGTAATGTGGGTCCAATTTAAGTAAACGGTATAACTAAAAAAAAAAACAGTCAGTCGTAGGACTGCACGTCATCACAGCACTGTCATCTGAGCGTGACGGTCACGCGAGTTCAGTGCTTTTTTCCCATACTAAAAGTGCCCAACGTGCCTAAAGAAGTTTTCACTTCGACAAAATCTCTACCTGTGATTCATTCAATCATTTTATAGTTTAACACAGTGTAATAAAAACCAAAACAATATTCTGTAGCTTATGATATTGCTTGGTTTTTTTCTTCTTCTGTTTATTCACTCAACCATAGTTTTTATGGAGATTATCTGTAGTGGGATACCAGTCTTCAGGCTTTTCGCAATCTTATTTGAATATTTTTAATATATACAGTATTTTTGTGATAGTCTACTGACACTGGGGAAATTTTCTACATATAAGTAGAATATTTCCCTCGATGGTCGTGAAGCGTCGAAATAAGATGGCACACTAAACTCGAGGAAATGAGTAAACCGAATGAGATACCGAACTTACCGATCCGTACTTCAACCGGTTTCGGTAACAAATCCAATCTATAGAACTCAAATTAGTTTCTCGTTATTAAACGTCAAAACGGTAGGTTTTATAAAACTTATATTAAATAACAACTTGTGACGTCATATGTAAGACAACGTTGTTAACCTGTATTTAGATTTATAATTATTTAGGTTTCTCTAAGATTAACGTGTACGTCTTCGTTTTTGTTGTCACTTTCCATCAGGTGATTAGAAGACAACCGCCTATTCCATTTCATAATAAAAAAAATACCTTTCTTTATGCTCCTAGATAATCCCACTAATATTATAAATGTGAAACTTTGGATGGATGGATGGATGTTTGTTACTCTCTCACGCCAAAACTACTGAACCGATTGCGATGAAACTTGGTATGTAGATAGCTGGAGACCTGGATTAAAATATATACTACTTTTTATACCGATATTCCCGCGGGATCGGGACTTACGCGGGTGAAACCGCGGGGCGCTGCTAGTAATACATGATTATACAGGCTGTTACATGGCAGACAAATAGTTGATTTAGCTTGAAAAAGAAATTGATACTTATTTCTTTTTTATTGTTATAATAAAAAATCACAAAATTTCCTAAAATTATCAGCGCTTTACGTTATTTACGGGGTTTACTATACGACGCTATATTATGACCACACCTTTCTGCAACACCCTTTATACTAGCATATATACTCTAGTGTAGACTTCGACAACAGCACTTGAATTGGTCGAGTGCGATGCTCTCGAAGTTCGTTTTATTTATTGATAAAATTAATTGATAATAACTATACCTAAGCGAAATCATAGTACAAGTCATTAGTTAGAGCTGTTTATATAACATTGTTTTTTTTTTTCAAGAATCCTCTAGCACACCAGCATGTTTAACACATAATAAGCTTTTCGTGTTAACGATGATCTTATCTTTTGGAACCGTACTTGTAAGGCATTAAATGACACCCTGAACTCGTTAGCGCAGGCTGTGATTAGTGTAAATGGAGCTGTGGTCCGTAATAATTAGACAAATCGTAGGAAACCGTGCGTGTTAGCGAGTATCTTATGTTTTTTTTGGTGTGCTGGCTGTTTGACTAACAAACTAACACGCACTTAAACTTTATGACGTAGTTATTAAAGTACATTATCGATCGATTAAATCTTTTGTTTGTTAAGTAAACTCAGACACTAGGAATATCTTCCGTGTCGTGGACGAGTTTACAAACATTTAAACAAGGGACACAAAATGGATGAATGGATGACTGAAGTTTGTGTCCTGTACGGTAATCGAAACCCCAACACACGGCGCAGCGTATTGGCAAAGCGACCACTTTAACCATTGTACAGTGCAGTTGTACTTGCGTTAATGGCTAAAATATTTTAGTTAAATTTTTTTTAGGAAATTACGTTAGAAACGGAAATGATTGAGAGTCTTGTAAACATTTTTTTTAATATTACGTATTTAAATTTAGTTCCAAAAGAATGCCAACAAAATAAAAAAATAATTTCAGGGTAAATTTAAGTCAGTTCCGTCGCTTTACACCGGTTTTGACGAATTTCAGGCTTTCTCCTTTTCATCACAAAACACATTGAAATAGTAATAGTAATGTGAATTAGTGGCAAATTAGTGTACAGTCCATCTGATGTTAAATAGTGACAGGTCCTTACAAACAATCACCTCCTTAAAGGTCTCCCCCGTAAGCTATCGACTGTATTCCTGTTTCAAGGCGGCCTGACAATCCTTTTCTACCACCCCCGCAGAGCTAATTATGAAGTAGCTTTGTCATCAGCGACTGACTTAAACGACGCGGTCGCACGTCACATTCCTTGTCAGGGATTTGGTGAACGTTTTCAGTAGTGTACCTATGTGTATACTCTTTGGTATTTAGCGCTAGGAGCTTAAAAAGCTAGTAACCCATATACATTTTGATATTACGTAAAATATTGTGTTTGACTATGATTTTCTGTAGCGTAGAGTATCATATAACTGCGTTATATTAGGCTTTACAAATATTATATAGGTATATTATAATTATGAAGATAGGACCAAAGAAGATTCTTAGTTCTGCGACATAATAAATAATAATAATTGTTTTTAACCCTTGCGACTTTTATACTTCTTAGATGTGTAACTTGGTTAAACCTTTTTTTAGGGTTCCGTACACAAAGGGTAAAACGGGACCCTATTACAAAGACTCCGCTGTCCGTCCGTCACCAGGCTGTATCACATGATCCGTAATAGGTAGACAGTTGAAATTTTCACAGAATGTGTATATCTGTTGACGCTATAACAACAAATAATAAAAATAAATTAAAAATTAAAGGGGCTCCCCTACTAGAGACGTATTTTTTTGGCTTATAGTATTTAATCTTGTACGATGGTGCGGAACCCTTCATACGCGAGTCCGACCGGTCGTGTTCACGGGTGGATGGACTGTTGTACTTTATAAATATTATCGCGATTAAGTCCCAAGTCACACATATAACACACTAAACAATAGTTGTACACATGCGACGACTTATTAATTCTTATAAAATCGCCAATTATTGCCAGTCAACCATAACAATTGGTGCGAAATTTATTTGATTAAACTTGAGCCAGTGCGAAAGGCACATACAAACGTCAAGAGCCGCCATCTTTCACAGCGATAGAACGCTAACAAAAATTTTATTTAACGCTACGATGTGAGTAGGGTTAAATGCCTTCGCTTAGAGCTTTAAGAAATGTCGCTCTAATGGTATTTTATTGTAGTAATTGTGCTATGCTAGTCGTACCGTTGGTTAGCTGCGTGCTGTAAACTAACGGATTTTATACCCCTCTATACAAAGGGTTAGTATGGAAGCAGGGCAGGTGATCATGATTGGTGGACAGCGGCCCAACGGTTAAAGTTGAGAAGTTGTATATGTTTATTATACTAATCAGTGCGAGAACTTGCGTGATGCAAGATCCGAAAATTCAATTTGAAAAAGAATTACAATTATAGGTTATAGATCAACACACATAGAGTCACCGCAACAATAGGTTGCTTTGTTAAATCCTACTAATATTATAAACGCGAAAGTTTGTTAGTATAGATGGATGGATGTTTGTTACTCTTTCACGTAAAAAACCACTGAACCGATTGCGATGAAACTTGGTATGTAGATAGCTGGAGACCTGGATTAACATATAGGCTACTTTTTATCCCGATACTCTCACGGGATCGGGACTTATGCGGGTGAAACCGCGGGGTGCTGCTGGTGTAAAATAAAAACAATGTAGAACAGTAGTATGTAGTTTAAAAAAAATGCGGGGACTGCCGATAGAAGTGAAAACTAAGTAACTTGTGAATATTATCGTCGACTATTAGAAGCGTGCGGTGACGGTGACGCGAGTTTCACGCGTTTTGTTCACCCAAAAAGTACACATATATACACAGTATACATATAGCTCATGGAAAGCGTTCGGTGACGGACGCGAGTTCCATGATTTTTGTTCACCCAAAAAGTGCTCAACGCGCCTAAAGAAGTTTTCACTTCAAAAATTTACCTACAACAAAGTGCCGTATCTAGTTTAAACTAATATTAGAAACCATTGTTGACAGGTACGAACCAGACCACAATCAAGGTGGTGTCTGCCGTTACAACCAAAACCCTGGCTACGTGGTGTTTTCTGCCATGGGCTCCTTCTTCCTCCCCATGGCTGTGATGGTGTACGTCTATGCCAGGATATCCTGCGTGGTGGCAAGAAGACATCACCAATTAGCTAGCAGCACTAAGTGCAATAAGGTTTGTATTGTACCTAAATACATTTTAATTAACGTTTTCAACCAGTACACTGAGAACACCAACTTTAATACCACTAAGCTGTTATTTGTCAACTTGACTTTTGAACACGATTATTCTGATGGAATCACTTTGATTCATTCGCTATTTCGGAGTCAAACTTTACATGCCACAAGATTTTTTAATCATCAGGGAGAAACATGTTTCAGGTCGGCTTCAGGCACCTCCACATAATACTGGTATACATTTAAATACCACTTACGGAAGTTTTTAACAATGTCCATATGTGTCAAAATTTCACTTCGTTGTCTTTATGCAATAACATGTTGATTTATTTAGATCAAACTTCGTAAGTTATTCAATATAATCATCTTCTCACCTCCTTTTACTCTATCGTTCGTCATTTCACTGCATACTCCTTTTCTAGCCATATCTTCTTTCACGCAGTCTATTCATCTTTTCTTTGGTCGTCCTCTACTCTTGTATTCGCCAACTTCCATACATACACAAAATTGTCTTCCCAACATTTTGCTCATCTCTCCGCATCACATGTCCATACCACGATAATCTATTGCTCCTTTATTTTTAACTACTTTGGGGCTCTAAAGTATTCAGTCCTGAATTTGTTCATTCTAGTCACACCACACATACATTTAAACATTCGCATTTCAGCTACACGTAGGCGTTTATCGTCCGTTTTCTTAGTGGGCTTAATATTCAAATCCATACAGGTATCCTAAATGATTACATGTCTAATACATTAATCTTTCAAAAGTTTATGTAACTTCGTAAAAATGACATATTTATCTGCTAAAAATACTAAGTACGATAAAGTGGAACTATAATTATATCAGCGAAAGTAACTTGGCAGTTCGTGAACGTATCCTAAAAAAAGAATTCGAACACGTAAATAGCCCAAAATAAATCCACTTTGTACTGAGTAGGGAAGCTTTTAAGAAGAAAGAACGTATCGAGTAAAGCAAATTATTTTATGGGTACCGTCATTGAGTTAGCATTGCGAATACTTATCTATTCTTTCTATGTAAATTCAGTACGTCGTTGTACTTGAAGCTTGTTTAAGCCGTTCAATGGACTCCTTTCGAACAATATTTATTAGAATTGCCGACCAACGGCAAAAGTAAATATTTATAACATAACATTGAGTTTCGTTTTCCATCGTCAATTTCCATCTTCTTTGATAATCTTGTTTATGATCAGGCGAAGAAATTTATATTCGTGATTATTTCAGTTTGGTTTCTTCTCTGTTTATTGGACGACTTCGAAAAGGAGGAGGTTCTCAATTCGACTGAAGTTTTTTTTTTGTGTATTTTACGCGATATCTTCAACGTATCTGAACCGATTGTAATTAAATTGTTCTATTTAAATTTAAAGAAAATATTCCACATCTAAAAGTGGAAATTTAAGGCAAGAAGAACACAGCTTATTACAATTTTTCAATAAAACATATGTTTGTATTTGTATGGGCCAAATAAACTCCATGTCATTTAAAAGCGACTAATGATATGGAAGCTCCCTTATGTTTTTTCAGCGATGTTATGATTGTTAAGACAGGCCGGTTTGTAGTTTAATTTTCGGATATTTTTTTTTATTACTAGTTATTCCCCACAGTTTCATATGCGGTTATGGTTACTGCTCCACTCCTAAGAGTCATAGCGTGATGGTAAATACCCTATAACTTTCCTCAATAAATACTCCAAGCTCAGCTCCAAAAATTATAGTATCGTCATCGAAACTACATATACATACAAAGTTTCATTTCGATACGACAATTAGAAGTAGGTTGAAATTGGTTACCAAGATTCGTTTACATAGTTTAGGCGCAATTACACTTGGACGTTAGCTCGTATTCGGGTGCACGAAAGACGTTATTTTAATTCGGGCACCCGATGCATTAATTACATTGTTTTGCTCGAATTCGGTCACTGGAATACGGGCAAACGACTCTGCGCCCGTTTGGGGAGGTACGTGCCTGCAGACGCCATGTCATCCACTATTTTGTGCTTCGATCGATTCACGGCGTCGAGTGTTCTGATTCGGGTAACCAAAACGAAAGCTGGACTAGATTGTACGAAGACGGGTGTACTCGACTCCGTTCATTTACACTTAGTCGTTTGTCCGAATTCCATAGGCAATCGAATACGAGCTAACGACCAAGTGTAATTGCGCCATTAGTTATTTAGTTACAAGTGAAGCTTATAAAGTGTCTTAAATATACTGCGTATGTCAAATATTTTTTGTTTGTACTTTGAACTTTATCAAAACCATGAATATACACAAGAAGCAATGCCTTTCCCTATATTCTAGGTTTCAGATTATATTCTTGATTAATATCTAAATCTATCTATCTAATTATCAACAAACAATTTTGACCCTCTTTTTTGTGAACTGTTTTATTACAAATTGAAGGTCATCGTTATATTGGATATCAGATATAGCAACGCAATAACAATAAACAAACAACTAATTACAAAAATATTCTTATAACTTAAGTAATATGTTTCCAGAACTATTATTTACTCTTATTCATAGAAAAGTATTAATTTTTGTTAGTGTGAGTTTAGTAGGAGAGCCATGTCTGGGTTGCGGAAGAATGCAATGGCGATTGTCGCTGCCCCCATCATGGGCAAGCAGTGGAACACCGGGGTGGTTTTTAGTCGGTAAGAGTCCGACAGCCCCCCCCCCCCCCCAAGGGCGGAGGACATCCATGAGGTTCTTCCACCTCGTTACAAAAAAAAAAAAGGAAAGCCATGTCTCGGGTATGGGCCGGCTTGACCGAAGTGATACCACGGCCTCACAGAAAATGAATGAATGTATTTAAAAAATTAACTTATATGTATATTTAAGTGAATAAAGAGAGTAATAATAACTACACATCTCACGCACTGCCGTCTGATCCCAAACTAGGCAGAGCCTGTACTATGGTAACCAGACTGCTGATAAACATACTTATATATTTCTAAATACATGCATATTATAGATAAATTACACCCAGGCACAGAACAAAAGTGATCACGCTCATCACACAATTATTTGTTTTGTGTGGGCACCGAACCTACGTCCTCTGGCTCAGCAGTCGTGGTCACTAACCACTAGACCAACGGGATATACATTGGATTTGAAGCATTATCTTCAAATTAAAGTAATTTGGAACAGAAAACAACTTTCTTCGTATATATTTTTTTTTTTAACAACTCCCGCATAGAATATTCCTGTGTCACGGAGGGCTTCACAAACATTCAAACAACGGACACAAAGAACATCCAAACTCAGGACAACTATTTGCGGATCGCACAAACTTTTGTCGCACGTGGGATTTGAACCTACAACACTCAGCGCGGTGTAGTGGCGAGGTGACCATTTAAACCATTGCGCCATCCGTGCAGTCTAAATAATAATATATATTATACATCACTTCCTTGTAATTTTTATTATTTTATTAGAGTTCCGTTCCGTTCACTTTGTTGTCCGTCTGTCTGTCTGTCTGTCAAGATCCTTTTCCTTAGGAATCCGAGAAGGCATCAAGTTGAAATTAACATCAAATACATCAGAAGTAAAAAATCAAGCTTATAAGTCAACAGATACGGCCATTAAGCCTAAGATTTTAACAAAGTTAAACACTTCGCAGGTAAATCATGAAATTTGGTAAAAAGCAAGGTCTGACAGCACAAGTTAAAATCCGAAAGTCGTTAATTTGATGTTATGTCACATAAAAAAATAGTTTTTGTGATCACAAACTTATATTTTGCCTAATTATGTATTTACACGGGAATTAACGCGATCACGAAAAGGTATTACATACCTCTGAATTGCCTGACGTTTCGACCAGGTTGCACTGGCCGTGGTCACAGACTGACTGGCTCAGCGGTAGAAGGTTCTTCATCCACCCGCACATTTTCGATATTTTTGATATATTTGTTTCGCGGTGTAAATGCTAAACACGCGAACGAACACGCGCGGAAACTGCTATTAAATAACGCGCGGAAACTGCTATTAACACGTTCAGCGTCACGATTATACACCTCAGTGCAACTCACACAGGCAGTGTATATCTATCTGGTTATACACCTTGAGTAGTCAACTTCAGAGGCCTACACAAATCGTTTGGTGTATCTGGGGTGTAAAAATGTGATATAGTTTACACTGGCCTCTGAAGTTGACTACTCAAGGTGTATAAACAGATGAACACTGGCCTGTGAGAGTTGCACTAGGGTGTATAATGACAGATACACGTGGCGCTGAACATGTTAAATAAACATCACTCGTTAAACATAAATACAATAAACATTCACAAGCGAAATCCATTCCTATTTCATACTCTACTAAGATATTGCGCAATTACCGTTTCTAAAATACCTATCTTTACAGTATTGAATTGAGCCTTTGAGAAAGAGAATCGATCCGTAATTATTGGTAAGTATTTAATTTCAGAGCTCAAATCCGATCCGTGGGTCGAATCAATTTAGGAAGAGATTAAACGTATTTGGGATCATCTCGGTTCGTTTCGCAGAATATTAAAATGTAAAAACCTTATTATATTGACTTGAGTTACTTTGCTGAGAATTCACTAAACTGAAATTATATTATTTTTCCTCATTTTATTTACACTATATACTCAAAAAGTGTCTCAGTTTTGACGACGTTCCAAATACTGTACGTGGCGAATCTATTCAAGGTAACTGCAACGCTGAGACGACATCAAGAGATCAATATTGGAAGTAATTTTGTCGTCACAAATGGAAACGCTAAGAAAGGAGACGATAACATTTATTATACACTAGCAACCCGCCCCAGCTTCGCACGGGTTCAAATTATACACCTAAACTTTCCTTATGAATCACTCTGTCTATAAGTGAAAACCGCATAAAAATCCGTTCAGTAGTTTTTCAGTTTATCGCGAACAGACAGACAGACAGACGCGGTGGGGGACTTTGTTTTATAATATGTAGTGATATACTTAACATAAGAGAATAATAGTTAACTAAGTATTTACGTAAGCATAGACAGGCAGACAATTTGCTCAGGTGGTGCTCTCTTGTGGAACATCAACACAAATAAAGTTTTTAATTTTTTTTTTACGATACACTATTTTTGATCGTGCAACAGCCATGCTTCGTATGGGCCGGCTCGCCCGGAGTGATACCATGGCCTTACAGAAAACCGGCAGTGAGTAAAGTTACCGGAGGCCCTAACTCTTCCCTCTCCCCCTCTTCCCCTCTTGAGTGTCCAGTATATATTTCGACCTGTCATAGTACAAAAGTCTATACAATGACAGGTCAAGTTATTACTTGACCAATGAAATAAACCATGGTCGAAATTCGACCACCACGCCATCTCTAGTAATAAGTAAACAGATCAGATAAGTGTGGCATATTTACTTCGTTCGAATAGAGAGCATGTGTATCGATAAAAGGATATTTGTTCTGTCCTTTATTATATATATGAAATTTTTAATAGAATCATATTAATAACAGGGATTTTCAGACCATTTTGGTGTAATTCTGACAGGCCTGTTGGTCTAGTGGTTAGTGATCCTGACTGCTAACCCAGACATCGCGAGTTCGATTCCCACCCAGAACAAATAACTGTGTGATGAGCACGATCATTTGTTCTGTGTCTGGGTGTAGTTTTCTGGGTGTAGTTAGTCTTTATGTGGAAGAGCCATGTTTCGGCACATATGGGCCGGCTCGACTCCGCTCGTTACCACAGCCTCACAAAAAACCGGCCGTGAAGCAATGCTTGAATTGCATTTCGCCGCGTGAGTGAGGTTACCGGAGGCCCTAACCCTTCCCTCTCCCTTATTCCCGTCCTTCCCCTCTCCCCCCTCTTCCCACTCTTCCCCCCCTCCCCCTCTTCTCCTACTCCCACCTTAAAGGGCGGCAACGCACTTTTGATTCTCGAGTTGCAGGTGCCCATGGACGGCGGTAGTCATTTACCATCAGGTGATCCGTCTGCACGTTTGCCCCCTATATCATAAAAAAAAAATATCTATAATATGTATGTATTTGGAAATTTGTACGAAAGTTTATCAGCAGTCTGGTTACCATAGTACGGGCTCTCCCTAGTTTGGGATCATACGACTGTGTGTAAGGTGTCTCAAGTTGTAATTATTATAATTATATTAGAAAGAAAGAAAGAAAGAAACATTTATTCTGCTAACACACAAAGGTAATACACACTAATAAAAACAAAAATAAACACTAATAAGGTTCCTATACCTTATATGTGATGCAAAAATTGTCATAGCTCAGCATAGTGCCACTTCGAGTAAATACCCGAAGCGGCGCTGATATTCTGCTAAGGCCAAATTACGAATACGACAAAACCAATATTACGAAATCACTTAAACAGTTATTTTATATCAGGCGTATACTGAGTGAGATCCTACTACCACTCTAGTAACTCTACTCCAACCATTACGCTATAATGACCACATCAATTTGTAAATGGAAACATCAATGACTATATTTTAATAATAAAATTGGTGTCCAGAATAATAGCAGTAAAGCTAACGGAAAGTTTGTGAAAATGGAATGTTAAGTCTGAAAATATTCCCAACGCGAATATAAAGATAAACAAATTGCTAGCATAATCCACACATTGTAACGTTAATTAGAGTTATCCGTAATATTTTCGTACTAAAGAGCTAGCAATCCCTCGCTAAAAAAATGTAACTGGTTTTAACGGCCACTAAATTTGGTTTAGCGCCATTTTATCGGAACTGGGACAAAGGCCTTGTACAGACGAGAGCGAATAAATCTGTATTATAAGAGATTTGATTTCATTATTACTTTTTAAACTCGGTTAACGAAAATAGAACTCGTGTTATAAAAGGAATAGCGTTCCTTTTAATTCAGTTTTTTTTTTATGTTTTATGTAATGTATATTTATAAATATTTTTGGTGTACAAAACAAACTAGAATAATTAGATTATCTTGTTACATATGTTGATTCTATTTCTAGGAAAGCTTTATATTTGACAACACACACAACGACTAGTTTGTGTCTGTAGTAATGTCAAATTGCGTGCTGAATATGACTTAGCGTTACTTCTGTTACCACTGAATTTTAAAGTCTATGATTAGACCTTAGAAGATGCACTTACTTAATATGCAATAGATAAATAGCCGATAATAACAATAGCGTATCATATTGATATGTAAAATTATTACAAATACATACATACGTACGCAACTCATAATTTAGTTTAACATTTTGTCAACTAGTTGAGGCCCACTCACAAAATAACACCAAAGCACTTTGGGGATTGAAGATGGGAAAATCGGCAGTATATTGAAAGGAAAAGATAGTCAATAAGGGAACACAATGGAAGGAAAAGGAAATTGTTTATAGGAATAGATTGGGGAATTTAAGCAATAGCTCTAGAAATTCAGGGTCACATACCTGCAACTCGAACTGACTGTTGCCGGGAAGTCCAAGCTCTCTAACATCCATAGAATATACAACCACATAAAGTTACTACAAAGCAACTGAGTTATTGAACAAGCACACGGCTAGCCTAATGGCAAACTTTAATCATTACACCACTCCCTTCATCAATGGCATCACTGTAGCATTCCAATACTATCCCCATGGATCTCTGGTGAATCTACTTAATAAAAAGAACAACATTAAGCTAGAAGTGTTGTCTAACTACTGCCTTCTGCAGGATAAAGGTACGGCAAAGCTGCACCTCCTTAAACCTTACAATATTGAACTTTCTTAAGATAATGTTCTTTGTTTCAGAAAGGAAAATTATCCTGTATACGTACGGAATCAGAATCAGGATCAGACAAGCTTTCACTACGACAGTCTGCTTCCAAGCAAACTTCAAAAAACTCAGTGCAGCAGAACGATTGCTGTTCTCAAGATCACAAATGCCCTTGCTGTTTCCGACCAGAAAAGAAAAAGAAATCTAGAAGTAACAAAGAGAAAGAATCTCGCTTTTACAACAACGAAGTTACTTTCAAAGCTAATTTCAAATATAAAAACACAACCAGACGGACACATTCTACGAAAGAACATATAGAAAATAATAGAGTCTCATCTTTAAGACGGGAAACTAAAACTGCCCAAACATTAAGTTTGGTTGTAGGAGGTTTCGTCGCCTGCTGGCTTCCTTTCTTTGTTTACTATCTTCTTACCCCTTTCATACCAAGTGAATACGTAAATCCTGTACTGATGTATATACTGACGTGGTTAGGTTGGTTTAATTCGGCTATAAATCCGTTTATATACGCTTTTTACTCTCCAGACTTTAGACTAGCGTTTTGGAGACTCACAATTAAAAAATGTAAGAGAAATAAACGTTAGAATAGGTAAGATATTCTTCTATTCACGATAGATATTTTCGTAGTTTAGATTTCAGCGGAAACGATGTTCACAAATAATGTAAATATAGAATTTTCGGCAGTGACGATGTATTTTATACCGTGCTTATAACGAATAAAGTTCTAAATTGTATGATTTGATGACGGCTAATACTGTCGTATTCGAATAAATTTCACTTGACATAAGATATGCAGTCACTTTAGTGCCGAGTACATCGTATATTGCTCAGAATTTATCGGATCAGATGATATATTAGAATTGATAAATTCCAGCCTTAAAATGATTTTTTTACTTCGGGAGCTCAGTCACTGAAACTTCAGGGTTGCCACAACTGTTAATTGTTGCTTTTATTACTATATTTTTGAACAGGCTTACAGTATGTGTCATTGTAAGCAATTACAATAGCTGTTTAAGGTATTATCACAAACTTAAAAGGACTTGCTGAACTGGCAGTACATGGGACAAAATAATTCTGCGTTTACTAGCGTGGAACAATTTTATAAGTAGCCCTGAAGATTATTTTTAACATAAGAATACGATTCATTCACATCAGTCAGTTACGTCAGAAAGAATACGATTAGTATGTATGTTTGTGCTTTGCCTTGTAATTGTTGAAACGGTTTAATACTGTACTATTGTTGAAATTTAGACCCGATGTTTATTGGTTGGTTTTGCTCAAGAAGCCCAAAAAGTTTTACTTAAATAATTTATTTAGTTTCTATGCACACAAGTCTAATCGCTTTGTTATCTTGAATGTGCTTTGCGAAAATTTGTATTACATATTTCAATATCTAATATCTATGTGTCATCAAACGGTTCGTTCTAATTGCTGAAATATTTTTTGAAATTCACCCCGGTTTCGCACGGGCACATTAAAAAAACAATAGTCTTCTTCATAAATACCATAGTTCCATTTATTTAAACACTGGCAATCCGTCCCAGCTTCGCACGGGTAGCAGAGACATATTCAACAATCATCATCATATTTCAACCAATTTACACAAAACGTGACCAAATTATACACCTAAACCATCCTCATGAATCACTCTGTCTATTGATGAAAATCCGTTCAGTCGTTTTTCAGTTTATCGCCAACAGACAGACAGACAGACGCGGCGGGGAGACTTTGTTTTATAATATGTACTGATAACTTAGGTTGTAACACCATATGCAGTATAGTAGTTTAACGTTATTTTTTTTATATAGATGGCGTTGTAGCTTTTGAATCTTGTTGTCTAAAACTACCGCCTAATCTTGTTCCCAGATAAGGCTTTCTTTAAACCTCTCGCTTGCTTTAAACATCTTTAGTTCCAAAACACATACTCATCCGTTACTGGCTAAATTCAGTGTGTTTAATAAAGCTTTCATTGCTTGTGATGAGATCATTAAGGTATTTTATAACATCTTTTATATATAATCTACACATACATTATTAAAAATTACTTTTGCTCATATAGGAATCATTATTCAGCTGCCAGGGCAGCGAAAACCTGTTTGTATGAACTCCAATCTCAAACGCCATGTTCTTTTTCGGATTTTTTTATATTTACATTTATAGGAACTTAGAATTACAGTGATTTTCCAAATGGGATGATATAGTTACTACACGATTAAATAATATCTAATGAAAAAAATAAATATATATAAATTATTTCACAAAAATATTACGTGATTCGTAACATATTTTTAACCTTTACCTTACCTAAGCAAACTTGCTCAGTGAACATGAGAATACCTCAATTATTTCAGCCACTCTATAAACTAAGTGTGTGCACAAACTTATTTTATCTTTATTTATTTTTAAACTCTAGTTATTATTATAGCATCATCGATATTCCCCAGATTATTTTCCAGCAATAAATGCTTTAATTTTTTTTATTTATTATTTTAATTTTTTTCGTTTGGAAACCCCCACGGGTCATCACTTCACCATGGCTATTGGTGAAGTGGTATGTCGGAATTGAACCGACTAAAACCACACGGTGTTCCGTCACAAGTGAGTCTATCGCAAGGGACTCGGGTATACCCTAGGAAGGAAGTCCCCGAGAACAGCGTTGAATAATACTAAAAAGGCGTAGATAACAAAATAAATAAAAAAATTAGTAAACCAGACTACATAAAAAATATTCAACGTCATGCTTTTTAATTTAATTACCAATTTATTAGTTATAAATACAAAGAAAAAAAATATGAACGTAATCGTCAGTCTACGAATTGTCTACAAAATAAATTGCTTTTAAGAAATTAACCCCTTTTACTTTCTTGAAACTGCCATTAACGCCAGGAAGTCCATAATTAGCTTTTCAAACAATACCTAGAACGTCTTGTACTAGAAATATAATTTTGTAAAGAGGTCACCTCAAAAACGGAGTACTTAAGTGCGTATTTTGTTCATAAATGAGCTAATGAAAGCCATTGCCGTAGTAAAAAGATTGTTACCTATTGCTGCTTGACGAAGAACGTAAGAGAGCAGATATCTGATCAGTTCAATGGAGATAGATAGATAGATAGATAGATAGATAAACTCTTTATTGTACGACAAAGAAAGAAATTAATACAAACTTGTATAAATTGAGTTGAGATATACTTACGACTTCTGTAAAACCTGCATCTTACAAAAGACCGCGACTGAAACAAATACCAGAGTTCTTTTCTGCTTGTAAGGTGCTATGCATAAAATCCTATAAAATTGGATGTGGGAGAGCATTATTTAAGGTCGCTTGCAATACCAAGAATATTTCAAGTGGTTTGTATTTTCTTGTTAGGCTTGAGGTTTTTTTCTTAGTTGAACGACTTCAATTTGAACACAATCCTGCTTTGTCGTAGCTCTTGGCAAATCTTTCTTTCATAAAAATGACGTCAGAACAAAAAGTAATATCAATACAATAGTGTCGTTAAAGGCGAATTACATGAATGTGTCTAAAAATTCGCAAATAGTAGTTCCTCGAAACGCGCTGCTTAATTAAATCCTCCTCCACCAATAAGCAGAGCTTTAGCTTTCTTAGTAATATGTAGCGTAGCTGTAGTAGTATAGTTACTTTACCAGCAGAAAGAAATAAGCTAAGCTCTACTATGGCCCAGGTCTCCTTTCTTCCTAGCAAAAATGTCTTTAAGAGTCTTGTTAACATCATTATCACTAAAAAAACAAATTATCTTAATTATTCCAAATTTAAAAACTGTCCATTACACCACTATTAATTATTACTTCATTTAATTTACTACAGTTTTTGAGCGTGTAAACTGCGCCAATAAATTCTCTATCGCTTGTATTATGGAGATTGCTCCGAAGAATTGATCAAAGCAACAAAACTTGCATCCCCATAACTTGGATAATTGGCACTTCACCCGTGTGCACTTTTCAAAAATCTTTTTGCCCCATCAAGACCAACCTTCAAGAAAAGAACGTAATCCCAACTCAAAGGCCGGCAAGGCACTTGTTACTCTTGAGTTGCAGGGGTCCATAAGCCATACTCACTTAACATCAGATGACTCGTCTGCTCGTTGGCCCCTTATACCATAAAAAAACTTGTACCAATTTAAATAATTGTTGCCTGTAGTTTAAATCATAATATTTATGTGCGTGAGTCATTAGTGCCAAAAAAACTGTATCGAATAATCTTGAAAGCTTTAATTTTTGTGATTACTTAGTAAAAGCAAAAGAAAGATAGATTTGCAATTTTCTCCCTCAATTTTTGTGACGTTGATGGTAATAATGCTGAATGTCTGTTTTCTGTCAAATGTAATGAATAAATTAATGCGATACTTTTTAAAGCTAAAAACATTTTAAAGATAATTGTCTTTATTTCTATTATAAAGCCCTGTAAAATATTTGTTTAGATTATTATTTTTCTTTATTTAAGATACTAGCAGCGTCACGCGGTTTCATCTGCGTAAGTCCCGATCCCGTGGGAATATCGGGATAAAAAGTAGCCTATATTTTAATCCAGGTCTCCAGCTATCTCCATAGCAAGTTTCATAGCAATCGGTTCAGTGGTTTTTGTAACAAAGTAAGGAAGTAAGTAACAAACATCCATCCATCCAAACTTTCACATTTATAATATTAGAGGGATTTCATGTCTTCGTCGACTTAGAGTTAATAAAATGCTGGTCGATGAGGTTTAGTTTATCCCTAAGCCCTACCAAATGTCAAGCGAACATCGTAGGCAGCAAACCGATTACATATAGGATTGATACTATTTTTATCTCACCTGTAGTCTTCAATGGCTCTATTTGACCCTTGACATCAGTGATTGAAAACCTGGGTTTGCATATTGACTTAACCCTTGATTGGCGTGCAGAGGTGACGCTATGAGACTGGAACTCCCCGATCTTTATATCGTTTAAAAACTTTCTTCCGACTAAAATGCGGGGGCACGGCAGTGCCTCCGCCAAGTCAAGCAAAAAAAAAACACCGCCGCGCTGTACCATTTTTTCGAAAAGCCTTTCAGGACATTTTCAACCTTTCTGTAACTTATTTGTGGAGGAAGCTTAAATTTTCAGTGATCTATAGGGCCATACCATACCAAGGTATATTCCCAAATGTCATTTCATTTGAACGTATACCAAACTTCCTTTTTGTCTCACTCGCCGTCATTCTCACTCACTCACCGACCATCAAAAGCCAGAAGCTTTAAATTTTAAACACAGTATTTAGCCTATAAAGCAAGGAGAAACTGAAAGATTACAAAGTTCCTTTTGCAGTTTATAAAATTATTCGTCAGTAACAGGTAAACATAGGTATGTACAGTAAGCCACATATGAACGAACGAACGAAAATAAATGAGATCCCATTAAAAACATAACATAAAAAAACCTAAGTCTCGCAAATCGCAACGCAGTTCTTCTACCGCAAAAAGTTGTAAGATCTAATTGTAACTTAATCAGGTAAGTAACAACTTTATAAAGTGACCGTATTAATATTAGACATCTTTATTTCTTTAATAAATAGAATGACTTGGCAATCGTACTAGGCGGGGAGTTTCTCAACGTGTATGGTTCAAAATTAAAAACTCCATATTAGAAGGAAAGTAAACAAGTTATTTTCATCAGCAAGAAGGAGTAGGAATAGTGGACGTCCTTTAATAAGATTCATAATGTTTAAAGTATATAAAAATAAGATTTTAGTTATGTGAACAGAAGGACAACAACCAACAAAACTGATATCCGTATAACGATCACACATGACTACACAAACAATTTAATTAAACCTACACGAAACAAACTTGAAAGCAGCTTAAAGCTTTTGATGTAATTTACTAAAGTTCCATTGTGTTAATCAAACGAAATTCCGCAACGGTTTCGTTCAATTTGACAAATCGAAAGACAAAAAATAAATACGATGAAATAAATTTTATCAGACCGGATTAATGTATGTTAATACCACAGGCCGTTCGAAAATCTTCTATAAGACACATGAAAAAAGGATTCTTTTTTCAATTACTCTCTTATCCCAAAAGTAAATAAGCTAGCCAAGCTTAGGGGATTTTTTGTAGTCTGAAATTACCTACGGGTATGTTACCATGTATATTATTTTTAGAATTTTAAACAAAAAGCATTTGTTGTATTTTATACTTCCAAACTAACAACCACACCCGCCTGCCTATCACCAACTCACGCAATGCCAGAACTGCAACTTTTATTTTCTATAACACATAAAGAAATTCACCGGGGATTTTGATGAAAATGAAGATAAAAAAGGAAGGCATAATATGCAATATATCTTTGCGTAAATAATGCGAAAAGTTGGTGTTACACAAAGGAATAAACTAATAAATCATTCTCTCATTGTTGATCCTCTACCTGGTATATTGTTATCTTATTTTTCTGTCTCCGATGGCAAAGTGTGTAACAAACAAACATATATTTAGTGTTAAGGTATTTTCTGTGTACTAGAGATAACGTAGTGGTCGAATTTCGACCATGGTTTTTTCATTGGCAAGTATAACTTTAGCTGTCATTATATAGACTTACTTACCATGACCGATAATCAAATTTACTGGACGCGTGTAATTTCAGTTTTCACGTAATGTTCAAAGTTGTAAGACATATGTCTTGGAAATTTTTTAAACAATATTGTTTAAAAATGTTAGCTTCCTGCCCTTCTTCTATATATCTATAAACTGTAAATATTCCAAAATTCACGTGATTTACGTTAGTTACGGGGTAAAAAGTATTCTCTTTACGTATTAGTATAATGATATTCTTAATCACATGTATCCATAAATGAATATTTCCGAAATGGTCAAAATACGCTCAGAGTCCAAAGGTTACATACAATAAGTGGCTATCACATGCTATCTTGTACTAAAACCTATAATAAAAAAAAGACAAGACAATTCTAAACGCCTTTGTAATGACTTGTTTTTAAGAAGAAAATTAATGAAATAAAACTACTAAAACAAGAGAATTGAGTGGATCTAGTCCATCTGTTTGTATATCTGTACTGACAGCTAATAAAGCTTAAGCTAATAGCTTGGCTTAAGAATGCATTAAATTGCTAATGCGTCCACCAAATGTAAAAGAAATGTCCTTTCACAATTTAACAGTTTTAGCAGATAACGTGAAAAAGGTTTTCTGACATTTGCCCGAAAAAACAAAGTAGAATATTATAATAATGACTAAATATCACTTTTTTAATTATTATAAAATAATCAATATTATTAATACACACGTACATTAGTATTATTACAGTCAAATAAGTATATTTGTGATAGTGCCGTTGCATTTGTTATATATATTAAATGTATTCTTTGGAAATTCAGTGACTGTAAAATTGTCTTGTAATGAATGTTTCTGGAAACAGATTATATTGTTACTTAGTGAACTATTCTGTAAGTACATTGTCACAATACTAAATATCTAGTACCATTATCTAAAATGTATCTAAACTAAACCGCAGCGAATAATTTTAGCCACTGTAATTATAATTGCATCTAAGATTTTGTATTAGACATTTAAATAAATGTATACGTAAGCAGTAGGATAACAAATTTTGTGATAAAACGATCTTAAAAATAAACAATTTTAATGAAGAGATGTTATTTTTCCTTTGGCAAAATACCCGCAAAATTTGTTTCATTTTTAATCCTCTAATATTTCACAGGAGAATTAAGAAACGAAATGCTTTTGGCTGGTCTGTTTGTTTAGAAGCATAAATATTTACTTGGTTTAAATGAGTGGTGTTTGCATACAAAAAAATAAGATATTTTAATAATAGATCGCGCTAATGAATTTGAAGAAACGGGGAAATACGGTTTTAGAAATACAGGGAGACATATATACGAGTACATATAAGAGATATTTGAAAAAAAAAATGGTTTGTTATTTCCAGAAGAAGCACCGTATATAGAATTTAATGGTTCATTAGAAAGTACAGAATATCTCATGAAATGCTAAGTTAATAAATTCAATATTTTGAACTTGTGGTTCTCACTCCTTTTTGATAGTAAAGATTCTGTTTTTATAATAAAATCCTTTTAGAAAATACCAAGCTATCGAGTCATGCCATTCAACTATCCTTCCCTTCTTTCCGAAAATTAAATAATTTAATAATTGTACCCGTATTTTTCTCAATGAATCCATAGTACATATCACAAATAAATCGATAATCAAGGTAAAATATTTTTATAAGAGTGAAATATACACTCACTTTAAACTCAACATAAATTTTATATTACCTAAAAATGAAATATAAATGTCTAAATAACAACATATTACCTATTATAAAGACATTTCCGTGTTTGCACGTGTTTAAAATTGCTTACTAATTGCACAAACAATACTACTAATATTCGACTCACGTTGCAATGGTTTATTTTACCGTACCTTAAGAAGTAAAAACAAAACCTTTATAGATGTGGTACGTGTCCGTGCAAATGTCAGGGCATTTTTCTCATCGAAACGGCATGGCAGACGCCGGCGGCATGGAGTATGCACTGTCTTCTCAAGAAATGATGATTTGTTCAAGAATTTATGGAATTGTTTATAAACGTTAAATGTGTTGGACCTTTCGACAGCGACATCCCGATCTAGTGTACCATCAGTCTATCAGATCAGATCTAGTGCACATCCCCAATATTACAATACATACATACTGTAAGGCCTCGCTTAGCTTGAGAGGATTTGGAATCAGGTGTCTCAATTTTGGTGAAGTTAATAGAAGCTGGAACTGGTATTAATATATTTGCGACTGAATTATCTACAATGATTTAAATATTATATTACCAGCCAGTTTCGTGCAAGGCTCGAAAGAGATTCGAACCTCACAATACTCACGCCTGTGTCCTCGAAGTGGCTTAAATGACTACCGCCGCTCATAGGCACCTGCAACTCGAGAGTCACAAGTACGTTACCGGCCTTTAAGGTAGGAGTAGGGGAAGGGTGGAAGAGCAATGCAAGCATTGCTTCACTGCCGGTTTTCTGTGAGGCCGTACCTGCACCTGCCCAAACTGACCTGTACCAAAACTAGAGTCAATAACAAGTCAAATATATCGTAGAAGAAACATATTCAAGGGAAGAAAAATATTTATTTCAGGATCCATTTTTTCAGTAAGTAGAATCAAATGTTTACCGAAGTAATCTAGCGATTTGTGACTTGCCCTGTTCAGAAATTCGAGAGCTCAATCAGTAATGGAATTTAAATCGACTATTCCGCCATTTCGATACTGTTCGTTTAAAAGGGAAACGGGCTTTGATAAGGAATCACCGCTTGATGTAATAATCATCTTTGAATATTTATACAAGGGTAGGTTATGTGAATAATTTTAAAGCATTTAACAGTTTCTTTTAGCATTGAGTTTTTAAATAAAGTTTTTTTTTATGGTATTTGGGGCAAACGAGCAGTCGGGTCACCTGATGGTAAATGACTACCGCCGCCCATAGACACCTGCAACTGAAGAGTCACAAGTGCGTTGCCGGCCTTTAAGGTGGGAGTAGGGAAAGGATGGAAGAGGAGGAAGGGAGGGGGGAGGGAAGGGTTATGGCCTCCGGTAACCTCACTCACTCGGCGAAAAGCAGTGCAAGCATTGCTTCACTGTCAGTTTTCTGTGAGGCCGTGGTATCGTCCGGTCGAGCCGGCCCATACGTGCCGAAGCATGGCTCTCCCACGATACTCATACTTTTACTATATTTAAGGACTGACTGACTGAGATCTGCGGGACTATCAATGTTTAAGACTTTATTTAATTACATCTAACCTGACGGGTACGGGGCTATCAGACAGATAAAGTACGATTCACACCGAACGGGCCGCGCCGGAGCTCATCGAAACGCGTTTTTATATCACCGTACGATAGAAATTGAAGTTTATATTAATTACTTAAAATTCATTTTTGCATGGAACTTCTTGCCGGTCGGCAGCGGTCGGATCCGCCCATTTATGAATCGTACTTAAGCGATAGTGTTGCACTGAGTTGACTACCGGGCTATCATACTATCTATCTACTAACTATCGAGTGGCCACTAAGTCCATATAAATCTTATTGCCAGTGTCAATGATCCATCTACGCGCTAGCTAGTAATAAAAAACCGGCCAAATGCGAGTTGAATTCGCTTGGACAGGGTTCCGTGGTAAGTCTATACGCACAATATGGAGAGATTTACCATGTTATTTTTAGACCACAGACTTCTTTTAAATTTTTCTGTAATCTATAAGTAGAGGACTACTTTCTGTATTTTTTTTTTAAATGTTTGGTTTTGGAAGAACGTTACGATAGTACGATGTGGTGCTGCTTCACTACGAAGTGGTACTACGCTACGATGCTACGTCGTAGTACCGTAGCAGTTACCTTGCGTGGTAAAGTAAGGTAGTGCCACACCGTTGCTGTTGGTAAAGCGTGCTTGAAACTTCTGGAATATCTCTAACACTATAGTTGTCATGAGACTTAATAAGTAGTAGTAGTAAGTTGAAAGTGATAAATGTTATTGTTATTAACCGACTTCAAACAAGGAGGTGGTTCTACGTTTAGCTGTATATATCTTTTTATATAACTCATTCAATCAAGTGCAGCAAGTTGCTAGACAAGCCAAAGATCGTTTTTTTTAAGTGAAAACTTCTTTAGGCACGTTGTGTCTATTGTGCTATGGGGAAAAAAGACTGAACTCGTGACCGTCACGATAATAATACATATATAGAGCCACTAGAGGGCGTAATCTAAACAGTTCTGTCAGCTCCTTATTAATTAATCTTTAAAAATATAATTAGTTCAATAAAGTACTTATTGTGAAATGTAAAATAAACAAAACATTATTGTAATTAAGGTGAAAATTTATAACGCCTATAGTGCTCAATAGCGAAAACCTTTATTCAAAATTTTGTCCGAACGTACATCAAATCTATAATATGTACGTATTTAGAAATATATAAGTATGTTTATCAGCAGTCTGGTTACCATAGTACAGGCTCTGCCTAGTTTGGGACCAGACGGTCGTATGTGGGATGTGTCAAGTTATTATTATTGCTATTACTTTGTAACATCACGCTACGACCGTTAGGAGTCGAGCTGTGGCCATGAACACGGATGGAACTACGGAGAATGGCTAGTTTATTTGTAAAGTGATAAGAAATATTATCCCTGTTGCCAATTTCAACCTCAAACGACAAGATTTGAAATACTGAAGAAGCAAAAAAGATGGCACGCCTGCTTATTAACTGAGTCCTTTCAACGAGGGGCCATTATAAAAGAAAGATTTCACGGCCATTTGCGCTTTAGCCATTTTTGAATCTTTTAAAGACTTAGTAGAAAATTTAAGATGAGTTTCACCTTGGAATAAATGACGGATCTCTATTATTCTTTTGTTGGAAAATAAGTTTTTAGGACCATGTTTTATGAAGCAGATTGAGTGGGTTTTTGTGCTTTCATTTATTCAAAGAGACCGATAAATATAATACCAGGTAATACTATGACACTAATGGATTAGATTAGCGTATTGGACTTATGGGACTAAAAAGGTGTAGGTTCTATAGGTTAAGTGGATTATTTACTCTTTTTAACCTACTTCAAAAAAGGAGGAGGTTCTCAATTCGACTGGTTTTTTTTATGTTTGTTACCTCAGAACTTTCGACTGGGTGAACCGATTTTGATGGTTCTTTTTTTATTTGAAAGCTGGTGCTTCCCGTGTGGTCCCATTTCAATTTGATCTAGTTCTGACAATGGCATCCATGAGAAAACCATATATAAGTCTTTTATGGAATAGTTTTTTTTTGTTGAAGTCAGTTTTTTTTGAAAGAATTATGTAGGATAAAGTAAAAAGTTATTAATTCAACGTATTTTTTGTGTGCATTTTACTGGTTTAAAGAGTCATTCTACAGGGTGTATATGACAATGGAACACTTACTTAAATCACTGAAAGGGCATGGCTCTAGTATACAGTTTCAAAAAGAATTTTTGATAAAATACTATGGGTTTTCAAGTTATGGACGTTTAAATGTTCAGGTATTATTACCACCGTTTCTCATAAAAATATGTGTAAAGTTAAAGATTTTAAATAGTAGATATTTTTTTTTTATTTTGGGACTATACATAAAAACGAACTTAAAAGGTTTTCGTAGTTACTTTTTATATATTTTCTTAGTAACGGAATAAAAAATATCAACCTGTATAATTCTTGTGCACTTTTAAGGTGAAGTTGAATGCTTTACACTATATCCTACAATGGGTTACACTATATCCTAACTAAAATGCGAATTTGAGTTTGTTTTTTTTTGTTTGTTTGTTATGCTTTCACGTCTCAACAACTCGACCAATCATCATGAAATTTTGGATACACGTCAGATTTCAAATTATGAATCACACAATTTTTTGTCCCGTATGTAAATCAAACTCATAACACTCGACGCGGCTTAGTGGCAAGGCAACTTTAACCATTGTACACACATGAATGAAATACACAGTTATAAATCTAATATTGTTTACGTTTCTGACAGTAACATGTGTCTAGCGGAGCGTGTTCTCTCAAGCCTGGAAGGGTAACCGCAATGTATTGCATAATAACATAATATTAAGCATTCTATCTAGCTCCAAAATTGCTCGCTGGCCCATTTGTCCATTCCATCTTTCCTTAATTAGACGGACGAAATCACTTACAGGCTGTTTCAGCCTCAAAGTGAGCGAATTTCTTGAATTAGTTGACCCTTAGTGATATATCTTCAGATGTCTAATTTCATTGTGAAGTCTTACGTCTTCAATATTTTTTAGGGTTCCATACCTCGAATAGTATAATGAAAGCATTTTAGAATTACCTTGGCCTGTATGGTTTTCTCATGAGGCTGAAATTAATATAAAAAAATGAATTGCAAACCTCTTGAGGGTCTTAAAATGTTCAGTGTCAACACAATCAAAAGATGAGGTCATTTATGGCCATATAAACTGGTCTTCGCAAACTTACTCGTCAAAACCTACTTTTCTTTTTTTTCTTTTAAAAAAAGACAACTCCCGCATTAGGACTCCTGTGTCGCGGGGGACTTTACAAACATACAAAGAACAGACACAAAGAACACCCAGACTTGGGTGGGAATCGAACCCACGGCCTATGGCATAGCAGTCAGGGTCACTAACCACTAGGCTAACAGGCCAGTCTATTACTATACGATACGATACGATACTATTAACTTACTCCCTCTGGTTTTTTTGCCCATTAACCGTGTTGAAAAAAAAAACATTTGAGTACGAATTTAAGGGAATTTTAACATTTACATTTACCAAGGCCGATAATTTAAAAAAAATCCAAAATCACTTTCACAAATATAGAAGCATAATAAAAACAAATTAAGAATACGATTCTGATTGGTTCGTTTCGCTCGGCTCACCGTTCGATGAAAAGGGAAGTAGCTGCACTTCAGTGCGGCTAATTACGGCCCGATATCGGATGATATGTAACATCATTCCTTTTTGTTTGCCTACCATCACCTAGCAATATTATATTAAGTACCTATGAAGTTTTGGGTAGGAATGTATGTAGCTTTTTGAAGTGAATACTTCTTTAGGCACGTTGGGCACTTTTAGTATCATCGGTACATCTAATATATAAAATTCTTGTGTCGCGGTGTTTGTAGTTAAACTCCTCCGAAACGGCTTGACCGATTCTCATGAAATTTTGTGTGCATATTGGGTAGGTCTGAGAATCGGACAACATCTATTTTTCATCCCCCAAATGTTAAGGGTAGTCCATCCCTAATTTTTTTTTTTTAATTTTTGGTGTTTTTTGATGATACAGCATTAGAAAATACATACAACCCTGAATTTTCAACCCTCTACGATCAACCCCTATTTTTTCATCGTGATTTTTATATTATTCAGTTCACAGATTCGCAACAGGGTTGCAAGATAGCAATCGAATATAATAATTATTGTAGTACAATAAATTTTCATGTATAGTTTATAATTACAATTTACTTATTTCACTACTATATATATATTTTTAATTTAAATTAATCCTCAACCCTCGCCGGTCGAGAACTGATCAACTACCAATCGATCAGTTATCCCCGCCAGGTGTCTACCGTTTTATATATATATTTCTTCTGTGCGTGTGTATGTTGCTGAACTAATCCTAAACGGCTGGACAGATTTTAATGAAATTTTTTGTGTGTCTTCAGGTGGATTCGAGAATGGTTTAGATTTACAATTGGACCTGGTAGATGGCACTGCGATAGGGTTCCAGGAATAATATTTTTTAAGTTCAGACAGAACAACGTCTGTCGGGTCCGCTAGTAATATTTAAAATCGTAATTTATAATCCAACAATATTTACACTTTATAAATACAGGTCCAATAAAACGCAAGCATTTGAACAATTTTTTGAAATACAAGTAACCAAGTTAATAAAGGTTTAGAATTTTTGAGTAACGATCAACCAGTGAGGCACAAAATACCGGTACCAGCCTTTTCAATTGTGACCATTGTTGTCAACGAAATTCTATTGTTATAAAAATGTAAGCAATGTTTGGCATCCCCTCTTTTTTCAGCTCACGTTGTCTATATTCGGTTTATTTTATTTTATAGCAATTTTGTATTCCGGTGCCTATTTTGCATTTTAAAAGTGACTGCCTTTTGTTTTTTAATTGGCTCGATGTGAGGTGTCTTTGAATTGACGTTGGCTTTGAGCAAGCTATGCAAAATAGTTTAAAATTCTGGTCATCAACAGTCTTAATAATATAATCACGAATCCTAAAATTGAATTAGATTAATTGATTGATTGAAATCATTTTGTTGTTTAGTATTTTTGTATTATTTAAAATTCGAACCGCACGGTTCTCGCGTAATAAATATTTTTTTTTTCTAATTTTGAATTTTGCTAAAAGACCAGTGTTGCAGTCTACTGCATAATTCTTTTATGTAACCTATCCTAGAAAACCAATTTATAAAGACCTTTTATAGTAAAGCTTTTATATTAGAAATCTTTTCAATATAAAAATCAGTAATAGAATTCTACAGAAAACTGTCAGTCATGATTAGATCGGGTCAGAACCCATCCTTCAAATAACCATCTAAGCATATTTAAAGCTTTCAAAGTATACACGCTAGATTTAACAATTGCCATAACAATAGGGAACCATTTCATACGTCAAAACTTTATAAGAATAATATAAGTTTAGGTTGATAATACTCATTCACTCTGCTTCTGACTAAGGAAAGAAATTACAATTTATCAGCAAAATAATTTTTTTGCAAGATTTTAGATTCGTAGGAAATTGCGAGAAGGTTATTCTTACTTATAAAATGTGCTATAGTATGACTTATTTTTGTAAGAAATAGTCTTAGTTACATGGGACACACATTATTAGTATTCCTAGTAAGCCCTCCGGTAAGGCTAAATGCATGTGCTAGGACTGGGTTCACAATCACATCTTATGTGGCCAGCTGTGATAGGGTAGCGTTCGTGTACCTAGACGAAGTCGGGTTAAGAGTTTATCCAGGTGCCCACGCAGGAGAACCGGTGATCAGTCAGATTCTAATTGTGGTCGCAGTATTGCCACTTGTGTTGGATTTGGACCCAACACTGAAACCGCTGGTGGTGGTGACGGCTGGTGGAAGTTCTCATCAGTAGTGCACAACCATCACTTGGTCGTAATTTCGACGCCTTAGACAATACATTATGTGAATGCGGGTTTTAAATTCGCACTACAGAAAAAAGAGAATCACAGAATTTTATTCGTAAATAGGTACGTCTGCTGCATCTAGACGTGAATAAGGCTTGCAGATCAGATAGCATTCCCACAGTGGTTCTTAAGCGCTGCGCAACCGATTTGTTTCTGTTCTGACACGCCTGTATCGACTCTTACTAGAAACTGGCAAGGTCCCAAGATCCTGGAAGTTTGCTAACGTTCAACCTATACCTAAAAGGGGAAGCCGTGCAAACCCAGTCAATTATTGACCAATTGCTATTACCTCCATAATATGCAAGATTATGGAGTGTGTATTGAATAACCGTCTCCTGGCATATCTAGAAACCCATCTCTCCTCCTCAGTGACAACCAATATGGTTTTCGCAGAGGACGGTCGACGAGGGACCTCTTGATTTACTTCTTGATTTATGCCACCCACTTATCAAATAAATCAAATCAAAATCATTTGGACTCTCTCCATTCCTTCATCGGACGAATAGATGCAGACAGAGGTTCTACCTCTTCATTGTCGAAACACCAACATGTCGAATGAAACGTTTTGACAGCTCCTTTTTGGTTCGAGAGTGGAGTGAGTAGGTATCTCTTGGATAGGCGTGCACCTTTTTCGCCTTCATCATCAATTTCCATCAGGTTAGTTGGAAGACAAACGCCTATTACATTACACAATAAAAAAGTTGACCGCAAACGCGGGGAATGGCTGCAGCTGGTAATTCATATTAGGATGACCTTTTTTCAGAGTTATCGGGTAGACTTCAGAAAAATAAAACATCGAAAGTTATGACTAGACTGACATTGTATTTTATTCATATGTGCAATGTATTTCTTGAATCTACGAGTTGAATTTAAGTTGTAGTTCTTATCTTCAAACCACGGGATCAGCTGCAGATAAAAAACTACGGAAGGCGCTGACCCAAAGTCAGTAGTATTGGTTTCTCCTCTTATTTCTTATTAACAAAATATTCATCTAGTTTTTTCATTTCAGCAAAAGAACAATTTGGTTTTAGATACTACACAATATCAAACTCAGGTTATATAGATTTCTAATTGGACTGGAAACGACTGCCGGGGAAAGTACCACCCACCCAACATAAAACCGCAATTAATAACTAACTTTAAAAATTAATCAAATTGTAAGTATACTGTGTGTAGTCATTTAGTCAGTCATTTGTCATTTAGAGTCGTTTAGCAAACACTGAATAAAGTAAATACCTCTATATTTTAAAAAAACCTAATACTTTTAATTTAAACTAATTTAACTATAATCATAAAGTTACTGACAGACAAACAATGCATATCCTAAAACAGTGAACCAAGATATTTGAAATTTCAAATTAAATATTCTTTGAATTATATTTAAAAAAGGGACTTAGGGAGAGGAAAAAGTAAAATCTTTATTTAAGTCCCTTACAATTGCAGCCCTGTAGCAGAGGCATCAATGTCCTTTTACTAAAATGACAAAAGTGCGGTAATGGGCAAGTTTTTCTAAACAAAGTTATATCGGTAGTTGTAGAATTTATTTATTTATTTTAGGAAAGCTTCCAGACTAAATGTTACATATTACAGCCGAACAAAAAAAAAATTGCTAATTACAAGCTGCCACATATATAATACTAGCAACCCGCCCCGGCTTCGCACGGATAGCAGAGACATTTTCAACTATCATCAATATATTTCAATCAATTTACGTAAAATCTTAAGAAATTATAAGCCTAAACCATCTTCATGAATCCCTCTGTCTATTAGTGAAAACCGTATGAAAATCCGTTCAGTAGTTTTCAGTTTGTCGCGAACAGACAGACAGACAGACACGGCGGTGGACTTTTTTTTATAATATGTAGTGATACTAGCAGTTCCCGAGTGGTTTCGCTCGCGTGTACATATTTATATATTTTGCGGGGAACCCTAATTATTTTTATAAACCAAAAGTCGTTCCACCCATTCCGGAGATTACCCGGAGCAAACAGACAGAAAAACATTTTAAAAACCGATTTTTAGGAATAGGTATCGTGCAAATAACTGTATGAGCTTAAAAAAAATATTATTTTGACATTACAAACAGACACTTCAATTTTATTTATTTGTGCGTGCGTAATAGTACGTATACATGTGCTTAAACAGTAGTATTTTTCTGAATGAAATGGACCTATGTCCTTTTCTGTAAACCAAGCAACGCCAACTAAAATGCCAAATTTTAATATTATCACCCGAAATACATAATACATACAAAGTTTTATTTCGACACAAGAATCACGAGTAGGTTGAAATAACTTCCTAGACTTGTTTTTATTATTTGTTAGTTACAAGTCAAGCTTATAAATAATAAAAAAGCGTGTTAGTAAAAATAAATATTAATATCGTAATTCGCGTGAATTAAGCCGAGTGGAAAGCTAGTAGTATTACACAATGTACGCTCATTATTTTAACATCAAACGTTACCGTCTGGCACTAGCTCCAGTTGCTGTTATCATCAAACATTAATTTTACGGGTGCCACTCTAAAATATGAGAAAGATTACCGCTGGAAAGCAAATGCGTTTTATGAACTTTTTTACCAAGTTGACAAATACAAGACTCACCTCATAGTAAGCGATTATCAGTACTTTCAAAATCACAATAATAGAATTACTTGTGACTTATAGGCCATTTTCCCTTAAAATAAGAGCTCTTTTTCGTGGTTTCAAATGGCATTCACATACGCATCTCTATTCGGTATTTATCTAGTTATACTTTATGCCGAAGTTTATGTCCGCTTTCCTCTAACCAGGGGCTTGCAGAAGTCGTTACCAGAACCTAAAAATAAAACAAAAGTAGTTTATTTCCCACCAAGTAGGTACAAAAGTAGACAGTTGTAATGTGTTTAATTACAAATTGCATATATAATTAGTCTGTTTGTGACAGTACTAAGGTGGTTGTAGCATTTCACTCAATATTTTAACTCTCTCTTCTGAATTAGGTCGTGGCCTGTATCTACGAAGATAGTGCTCAACTCACAATACTTACAATGTTAAGGACTGTTACCTGTAAAAGACTAATGGCAACTGGTATGATGTTATAGACATCGTGTAGTTTCGGCTCGAGTCTAACCTAACCTTGATCGGATAATAACCGGATCAGATAATATAAAGCTTCCACACGGGAAAAGCATGGGTCTCCGAAACAATCCATTTAGATTCTGTTGCTATCTCCTTCAACACTGTGTCATCTGGAGGATGTCCACCTCCACACAATTCCACAACGAGCGGTTTGATAGACTTCCCACCTACGCTTTCCAGTTCATGAAAAGAGGAACATTTCTGGAACTGGAAATTGAAATTTCCAGTTCCAGAAATTTTCCTCTTTTTGGTATCTTTACAGTATAGAAATTAGGAACAACACAAATGGAATATATAAGGTGCTGTCAGAATCATAAAGTACACATTTTTCCTGTCGATGTCACATCTTTTACTAGTAGTAAACATTGTAATAAACATAAGGCCTTGTAGTTTACTGTTTATGACAGAATAAAGGACATCGATTCGAAGGTAAACAGATAATGTCGCTATCGTTAAACATCAAACACAGATTAAGCTTTGAATAGCCCTATAATATTTATTAGGTCATTTGAAGCTAGAAATATAGGTAGATGAAAAATAACAAATACAGAGTGAAGATGATCAACTGCTGAAGAATTCTGCTGCAAAAGATTTCGCTGTGGTCATTATTATTGCTTTTAGTCAGTAATGCGACTACGGGTCAACAAGATATGTATACACAATCATCTTTATATAATAACAACAATATTAAACTTATTGCTTACGAAGATTTTTAAAGAAACAGGTTGAAGTTGTTTTAACCTCGGACGCAAAAAGGAGGGAAGTTATGTGTCTGTCTGCGGCATCAACTCCGAAATGGTTGGACCGATTTTGATTTTGGTATTTTTATTTGTTTAAAGAGTGTCTTGAACGAGAGTGTTATTAGCAATTCGAGAAAATGTGTCCAGCGGTTCGAAGATAATATAAGATATAAGGGAGTTTTAGTCTGAGGTGTTGTAAGTTTTTAATTTAAGCTTGTTGCTAACCACTTTCATAAACGAGTACTTATACAAGAACAACTTTCTCCTTTGAGGAGCCTTAAAAGCATTAGGACATAAAGGGATCATTTGCAAAGTAGTTACTTTTCTATAAAGTGTTATTTTAATTTTATTTTTTCATTATTCTCTTTAAAACGTTTTCCATGTACGTCTTTACATTACATTCAACTCTAACTTTTAAATAAAATTAAAATGATAAAGAATAGGTACGTAATTTTACACTTCACAGTTTCATGGTTCATCTCGTATTGTATTTTAGAGTACTTAGTCTAAAATATGAAATTTATATTAAAATTAATTAATGCACAACTGTACAACACAAATGTACTATTAAAAGTAAGTTATAGGCCAATATTATTCAAAGTAAAATGTGTATGCGATAATATTAGACATTAGACAATATTACCTCTCTATATAGCCGCACATTAATCTACATATATGTATATTTGAAAAACTGAAATGTGGATAAGCCCATTTGTTATCGATTCACTGCTAAAAGCAATCACTCAAAATATTCCCCTAACGTACTTTAATGAACAATATTCAACTGTTTTTATCGGCTCTTCAGTTTATGCGATACGAGACTAGACTTGGAGATTGGGCATATACAATTTATGCAGATGCACAGACAGATACGTACGTGACATTCCCATTTCATGCGACACTACAAAACCCTCCAATAACATCACTGTTGAATAAACAACCATTCGAACCGAAATCGAATCTCAGTCAAACGCGATACCTTGTGTCAAATGTCAATTTCACTGACCTCTGCTACCTCTTACGTATCTGACGATGCAGTAATGTGTACTTTCATGAACTTTGAACGAATATAGATATTTTTTTAACTCATTAAAGGACTAGGCGTTTGTCTTCAAACTCACCTAATGGAAAGTGACGATGAAGACCAAGATGGTACACGCATATCCACGCCTATTCACTCTACTCTTGAAGATTCCAGAAGTATAATTGTCTGGAACATAGACGCAGGTAGCTTATTCCAGACCTTGGCGACTCGAACCAAGAAGGAGTTGTCATCAATCGTTGGATTCGTAATGACGTCTAGAAAAATGTGCGGAAATTTCAAACCCGCAAAAGCTATTGGTGCTAGAGAAATGAAACAAAAAGATACACTATACAGTGTTGAGACGGACTCCCCGCGCCCACTTGTGATCTCTGCGATTGGATTAAAAACTCTTTGGAAATGACGCGCTGAGTCCTGGCTGGCGGCACCTTACTCAAATTCGTATTTAAAAGAGATTAGTTTGGAATCAAGCAAGAAAGGACAATCGTCTGAAAGTCTGATGACAGACGTTGTGCTGAAAGCACGGAACCGCAAGATATTTAATGCGTTATTTAATTTATTGTTATAATCGAGTATCATTGTAATTTGGAGTTAAAGTATAGCTACTGTGTTGCCTGCATAATCTTTTACTTATTCTCCCCATAGCACAGATCCTATAACTCGATACCAGCTTTCCTCTGAGTTACGACAATAGTCAGTATAAGAACTTCCACGATGTGATATCAGTTTGTTAGTATTTCAAGTGAAATGGAAATAGAACATTTATTTTTAAACTACTCACTGTACTAACAAAGAGCAGAAACTCTTAATTAGTGTTACAAAACTGAAGCTAATTAAAAGGAAAAACATTATATTCGCTCCGAGAAATAAACTAATCTCATTTCGCTTTAAACTCCTGTAGGGTCTTACTATTATTTCCGTTTCAAGATATCTACGCGACGATAGATGGACGATAGACGGTACATAGATTGTTGTGAATATAATAACACATTTTTATCCCAGAAAGGCTATTAAATCAACGCTTTGTCGATAATT
The DNA here is from genome assembly GCA_963859945.1 of Euplagia quadripunctaria. Classification (NCBI taxonomy): domain Eukaryota; kingdom Metazoa; phylum Arthropoda; class Insecta; order Lepidoptera; family Erebidae; genus Euplagia; species Euplagia quadripunctaria. The sequence goes on along the minus strand of OY982582.1, from coordinate 12,162,402 downwards.
TAATCGAAAGAGAAGAAAAGCCTAAACTTAAAGAATAAAAATATAGCGCTAATAAAATCCCGGCTCGTACATGACTGTGAAAATGAGATAAAATATAATACATTGTTGCTCCTTCAGCCAACATATAATTCATTGCTTTTGTCACAGGCTAAGTCTAATAGCCAAATCGATCAGCTTCCATCCCTGACATTGATCTCGAGCCTAATATAACAATGGGATCTTCTCTGTGGTACAAGAAAAACTTATTAATAAAAAAAAATATTTTTTAGTAAAATAAATTCACGTATTTTGAGTAGGTAGGTGGAGAAAACTTGAGGATTTTTCAGGTGAGTTTTCTACTCCGTATTAGCAACTGGATAACTTTTTAGTACGGCGGTTGTTAGTTCTTAAGTCTGTCCTCTATCGTCATCGGTTACTAGATCTCCAGGCCGCTCATAACTCTGGATGAAAGCGGCGCAATCTTTGTGGAAGTTATCAGGAGATTCACAGTCAACTATTTTTATACAACCAAGGTAGTTAACCAATATAGAGCCTAATTAGTATTAATATAAAATTATTTTGTGATGAGCACGATCATTTGTTCTGTGTCTGGGTGTAATTTATCTATAACATGTATGTGTACAGAAATATATAAGTATGTTTATAAGCAGTCGGTTACCATAGTACAGGCACTGTCCAGTTTGGGATCAGACGGCCGTGTATGAGATGTGTGAAGTTATTATTATTAATTATGTATATTTCGTTAAAATATGATATCTATACAAAAGTAGGTCGTGAGATAGGCGGAAAAGGTAATTAGTGCTATCCAATTACGATAAATACCCTATTTCTTTTCAGTTTCAGTTTTATTATATCGAAATAATTTCATCAAACATTTAGTCCTCTGCGTACAACGGTAATGTATTGGTTACTAAATTACTAATCGATTTCGGTTCATTGTGTTTTTAACACTTTTTTTACCCGACTGCCAAGGAAATTATTATCCCACTATCCCACTAATATTATAAATGTGAAAGTCTGGATGGATGGATGGATGTTTGTTACTCTTTCACGTAAAAACCACTGAACCGATTGCGATGAAACTTGGTATGTAGACTACTTTTTATCTCGATATTCCCACGGGATCGCGACTTACGCGGGTGAAACCGCGGGGCGCTGCTAGTGTTTTATAAGCTCCACTTGAAACTAAGAACAACGTAAAGAAATCATGGACCTTCATTTTAATCTACTTCTAATTGTCGTATCGAAATGAAACTTTGTATGTATATGTAGTTTGGATGACAATACTATAATTTGGCATTATGGAGCTGATCTGATGATGGAGGTAGAAGGAGGATACTGAAACTCTTCAGTGGCTACTAGTAAACCCTTCGAGTTTGGGCTTCATATGTTTCTTTTTGAGTCTAATAGATTGGGCTTGGTAATGATGGTATGAAATCTTTTTAGGGTGCCATACCCGAAGGGTAACCAACGGGACCCTATTACTAAGCCTCCGATGTCCGTCTGTCTGTCTGTCGGCGGGCTGTATGTGATCCGTAATAGGTAGACAGTTGAAATTTTCACAGAATGTGTATTTCTGTTGCCGTTATAAGAACAAGTAATAAAAATAAATAAATTAAAAATTAAAGGGGGACTTTTACTAGAAACGTGTTTTTTTTTGCTCAATCTTTCTTGTACGATGGTGTGAAACCCTTTATGCGCGAGTCCGACTCGCACTTGGCCGGTTATTTACTTTTCAATTTGGTTCGAAATTAAAGCGTGTTTTTTGTTTTATTACACTATACTTATTTTCATTCCTATTTATACCCGTGCTTAGAGACAGTCTGTAGTACACCTTATAAAAAAGGCTGAAATACCCCTAACGAGCTATAGAGAGCTGAGCGTTTCTCTCCGAGATGTGATACCACTTCAGTTGCTTAAAAAATTTCTTAGCACTGTCTGCCGCTAACTTTTACATTGTGCACCAAGCCCTAAACTCGTGTCACAAAAAGGTATCGTGCCGTGTCGAATGACATAAGGTACAAAAAGGACCTTTGGGATATGTCTTGTCCAGCAAATATCTTTGCCTTCAACATGAAGAAACTTTACAAGAGACCTTGAATTGATAGATACCATTTAAGATTCCCTGGTCCACGTAAGGGTGACGTCACGGAAATTTTATAGTAAGTGTGTTTTGTTTTCGATTCATTTAATTCCTCACACTAGCATAGTACCTATGTAACTAGATAAAAAAGTATTGTAATAAATAAATAAATTTATCATGGGAGAGCCATGCTTCGGCACGTATGGGCTGGCTAGACCGGAGTGATACCACGGCCTCACAGAAAACCGGCAGTGAAGCAATTATTGCATTGTTTTTCGCCGAGTGAGTGAGGTTACCGGAGGCCTTAACCCTTCCCTTACCCCACTCCCCCTCTTCCCCTACTCCCACCTCAAAAGGCCGGCAACGCACTTGTGACTCTTGAGTTGCAAGTGCCCATGGGTGGCGGTAGTCATTTGCCATCAGGTGACCCGTCTGCTCGTTTGCCCCCTATACCACAAAAAAAATCAGAGAAACGCATATTGCATTGAGTTTATTAAGAACTCGTTTATTTTAATCATAAGGTATTATGCCCTTCTGGGGCGTTCACAGGCTTCTAGGAGCGATCTCGCACCCGCGAGAATACTTGCCCGTTGTGTGGCCACTCCCTCGCACTCCAGGATGACGTGGGCGGCCGTTTCCTCCGCGATGAGACATCCTCTGCATAGAGGACTGTCTGTCGCACTGATGGTGAATAGGTGCAGGTTTAGGGCTAAGCCTATGCGTTAATACAGGTCTTCAACTATCTACATACCAAGTTTCATCGCAATCGGTTCCGTGGTTTTTGCGTGAAAGAGTAACAAACATCCATCCAATCTTTCACATTTATAATATTAATGGAAGTCTATTCCAAGTTTCAATTAACAGTTACATAAAGGAAGACCGATTACGTAATACACAGGCTGCGATAAATTCAATTGTGTTCACGACTACTGTTTCAGATAATTATGTTTAATGCAGACTGTTGTAGGTAGTTAATTATAATTACTCTTCGACTGACACATATAATAAACAACCACAAAATGCAATGAAAATGTATCGCTTTATTATATAACGTGGACTGACAAATGAACTAAGTTTAAACTATATTTTTGATTATTAGATGAAGTAACTGTGAATGTATTATGTGCTGTATATGTGCTGTAGTATCATAGGGGTCACTTAGATTTAGTGGCGAAAGTCGAGCACTTAAAATGCGAATGAAATGCCTTTTCCTTTTTAATACACTCCCAATTTTTCTATCTTTCATTCTGAAACTGCTCGGGTGACAGCAATAGGCTTGCCTCTATTACATGGTTTTTTTTTGACGGGTCATCTGATGGTAAATGACTACCGCCGCCCATGGGCACCTGCAACTCAAGAGTCACAAGTGCGTTGCCAGCCTTTAAGGCGGGAGTAGGGGAAGAGGAGGGAAGAGCGGGAACAGTGGTGAGAAGGAAGGGTTTAGGGCCTCCGGTAACCTCCCTTACGCGGCGAAAAGCAATGCAAGCACTGCTTCACTGCCAGTTTTCTGTGATGCCGTGGTTGATACCACGGCCTCACAGAATGCACGTATGGGCCGGCTCGACCGGAGATCACTCCGGTCGAGCCGGCCCATACGTGCCGAAGCATGGCTCTACCATGAACAAATCCAAATTTATAGTTGGCAAAATATGGATGTTTACCCTATACCTTATATATATATACCCTATACCCTACCCTTTCGGGGATATATGCGTGAGTATATGTATTTGTGATGGTTCAAAAATGAATAATAACACCTACAAAGACCTTATGAGCCTTCCTTGCTATTCTTGCATAATTAAATATCTTATTTAAGTTGTTATAAAATTCGAAAAAAACGTAGTTGTTGCTTTAAGTCAAAATCACCGTGAAAATATCACTGCTGCCAACCCTACGCAAAATCCAGTTGCGATAACTGATGACGTCTGAAACGTGATTTACACCCAAATCTAGGCACGTAGCAGAATCGGGAACAATACTCGTAATTGACCATCAGCTTACGAAAATGGAAACTTGATTCAGTTAACTCGCAACCGTTGCAAAAAATAGTTACGGAAACATAAGAATCCGTGAATTATTATACTGTACTAAAAAATTTTTAGAGTACGTTCTGTTCTGTTGTTTCTGCAGAACTTTCTTATTTTTTTTCATAATAACCTCTCCTGACAATAACAAACACAAAAAAAAGAATTAGCGAAATCGGTCCAGCCGTTCACGCGTGATGCCGTGACCAAGGGAAATAGGGATTCATTTTAATATATATAGATAAAAGAAACAGTGCACCCACAACAAGGTAAAACGGTAAACAAGTTAACAACGGTGAAGTAACACTGCTGATGTTCTAAATATAAAATACTAGCAGAGCCAGATCCCGTGAGAATATGGGATAAAAAGTAGCCTATGCGTTAATCCAAGTCTCCAGCTATCTACATACCAAGTTTCATCGCAATCGGTTCAGTGGTTTTTGCGTGAAAGAGTAACAAACATCCATCCATCCAAACTTTCACATTTATAATATTAGTGGGATTTATAATTAGCCTATATTGTTGGCCCATGAAGGTGATATTCAACACGTTCACATGAAAGGCGTTAAAAGCGCGTTGAGCTCACTTTGGGTTTTTGTTTATTGAATAAAATTTGTTTATTCGTTGACGCGCGTTATCAAAACACGCGCTCAACTGACGTCATCTGAACATATCCTTAGAGAGTTCATGAATGACCGAAAATCCTGTTTAAATTTCGAGTCACGCAACTAGTTAGCTCAACGCTATGTAAGTACTTTGGAAGGTCGTACAGTATGACGAACCGTGTGTTTTTCATTAGTTCAACACACCGCGCTACCGAAATTCCCGGTACAAAAAACGACCTGTGGGGTTTAAAAAAAGAATATTTTCTTAACGAAAAAAAAAATAAGGTTAGTCGCTAGAATAACTTGGGGAAAAAAAATTGGCAATGCGCGAGAGGTACCGCTGGTGTGAATGCTTGTTGTCTAATAGGTTGTATGCTTGTGCGACAGGTAGACAGAAATTAAATGATTAAGAATAAGGCTTATTAGAATTTATCATGATGTAGGCGCACTAAATGGGTTATGCTTTTTTTTAAAGATAATTATGTTATACGATAGACAGCACAAATACATATAATAACTATAAATTAAAAAATTAAAAACCCGACGACACAAAATAATAAAAATAGTATGAACGGCCATCTTGGATTTGAAATTTCTCATAGTGTATAGTATTCTATTAGTCAAACCCTTTCATTTGATATGCATATTGAGGGAGTTGTGAAAAAACATGTAATCCGCAATTTTGTGGCGGCGCGGCGGCGGCCATCTTGGACCGATTTTCATCAAACATACCTAAGAACACTCCCAACTAATTCACCTTTCAAACAAAAAAAAACAAAATCAAAATCGGCTCATCCGTTCGGGAGCTAGGATGCCACAGACAGACACACACACCCACAGATACTTCAAACTTATAAAACCCCGTCGTTTTTGCGCCGGGAGTTAAAAACTCAAATGGCAAATGACAAGTTTCTCTTTCGAATAATTCGAAACCATAGTTATGTGAAAAATCTGTCAAAAGATGAAGTAATACTTTCAATAGAACAGATATTCCGTGACGCCGGAGGAACCCACGCTTTCGAAAGTTGTAAGTATAATAATTACAGATAATATTAGAAGAATAAATTAGTACAAGGAAGCTGTAGTACTGCGATGTAATCAATATTGTAAATAAACACCTGCCTACCAGAACTTTGAATGCATTGGAAATACGACACTCCAATAATCAGAACGGTACGTTCCTTACAAAATTGGATGAAATAAATAATAGTTTTAAAAACTAAAAACACGATTTTATAACTACCTGAACTAAAAAGAAGAAAATAGTTTTGTATAAGTTAAAAAAAAAAATGATTAAAAAAAAACATTTTATCGTAAAAATGCGTGGGGTGCTGGATATCAATTATTTGAAAATATTTTATAGATATATATTGGTAAAAGTAAATTCATTATATATTATTTTAAAAAACACCCCACACTTAAAAAGCGTGTTTTATTTTTATAAACTATTATTTATTTTTGCTTTTTTAATCTTTATCATCGGTCCTTGATAAGTGTGCGAAGTTTCAATTCAATCCGACGTTTTAAAGTGGATGAAAATCACGTTCAAAGATTCCGTTACATAAATACATAGATACATACATACCAAGCTAATAAAACCATGTTAATAACACTTTGACGTTATACGTATGTACTATTAAATCATTTACTTTTTATATTCGATGATTAAAAATAACTAGAGATAGCCTGGCGTTCGAATTTCGAACGTTTTGAATGTGTTGTTTTATTTAATGACCGGTATAACTTCAACTGTCATTGTATAGATTTTGTACCATGACAGGGCAAAATATATGCTGGACCCTATATGTAGCTGTTTTTACATATTTTTAACTTTCTAGTAAATATTGTTTAAAATGTTTAGCTTTCAGTACTACTTCTTCTACATAGTATAAATTTTAAGTATTCCAAATTTCAAATTCCTCATTCAAAAAATCTAAAATCTGAGCGCAATTGCTTAAAAAATACGTACAATGAATTCTTCTCACGTATTAATATAATGGGTTGGGAAAAAAGTCTTTCATATTTTTATTTATAAAATTGAAGAAAAATCGCTTTGGTTATAGTGTTAGTATCGGGCTGTTTTTAATATCAATAAATATAGGACATTAAGAAAAATAAAAAGTAAAAATCACTTTCCCGCCATTTTTCAAATGTTTTTCTGTCAAATGAGTGAATCTAACGAAGAAATTCGATACTTTCTGAAAAATGAAAATGAAAAAAAATTTTGACGTTTATGGACCTAATGCAGTGTCAGTAAGACTAGCACGAAGTTGGTTCAAGCTTTTTCAGTCTTGGAGTTTTGATGTCAAAGATGCAAGTCCCTTTGGTCGCCCTCATACGGATAAAGTCGATGTCATTTTTGAAAAAAGTGGAGCAAGATCGAAGATATTAATAGTTACGACATAACCGAGGAACTGAGTAAGTCTGGCTACACAAAAAGCTCGATATTTGGGTGCCACACGAGCTCACTGAAAGAAACCTAATGAATCGTGTACTCATTTGCGATTCTCTATTGAAACGCAATGAAACTGAACCATTTTTGAAAGAATTGGTCACTGGTGGTGAAAAGTGGTTTACCTACGACAAGAATGTGCGAAAAAGATCATGGTCAAAATACAGTTGTCAGTCAGTCAGTGCATAGTCAAAACATTTGATACGTCTGCCACCGAAGCGTTCTAAATTAAGGCCAGGGATCCAATGAATTGGTTGGAAATAATTCAGACGTAGGTAATATCAGGAGTAATGAAAATATGGATTAATTTTAACCACGTAATATCCTCATTCGCTTGTCATAATAATGGCTGTCATTTATAACCCTTAGTTGATATGGGAAAGTCCATGTCAGGAAGACGAGACAACTACGTACATATTAATTGAGATACATTAATTATGTACCCGATAGCGCGTGGGTCAACAGTACCAAGGTGAAGTTTGCCATAATTTAAAAATAGTTCTGTCATAAAGGAGCGCTGGGGAGTTGGTCTTTTTTTCAACCATTACAATTGCCATTACTTTTGTATACGTCTCACGTAGCAGTTAAGACGTTAAAGATGGAAACCCTAGACGACTTCTTGCAACACCAGTGCAGTTGGAAAATAAATTACTTAACACAGTATTACGTTACGTATTTTAAACCACTTTAAGACTAATTTTCTATGAAATTCTAGTCAAGTCCATTTTTTGTGTTACCTTTTTAGTAGAAAAACCTTAAAAAAACAATTTAAACTATGCTCAAATGTCTGTTAGAAACAGAGATTTGAGCATAATATACGGACAGGACAGCGGTGTCGTTTTAAAACAAACAACGCAAAAAGGAAGTTTAAGTTTAACGTATATATCTCTGAGTATCTGTGTGTCTGTGTATTTGTGTATCTGTGCCATCATAGCTCTTAACGGTTAGACTGATTTTGATATAGTTTTTTGTTTGAAAAGTGACTTGATCTAGAGTGTTCCTAGGTATAATTCAAAAAAAATCTGTTCAGCTCTTTAAGGATATTCAGCTCTGTTCTAATCGTTGAAGGTATTTTTGAGTCGGAGGTAATTAAATTTTTTTATATATCCCTATATGTTGACGTAATCAAAACAATATGGCTACGACATAAACATCAAAAGTACCTGTAGAATTTCCCTGTAAAAAAAAATACTAAACAATTTATTTCTCCTAAAGTTACTTATTAAACTAATGTAACGTTTTTAGTACGTGAGTGGGCCATTTCTAATGGCGAGTTCACACAATGTAAGTTTACGGGAGTACGGTCACTGGTATAATACCAGTGACCGTACTCCAGAGAGTGAGTGAGTTTTACTACACAAATTGCGGATAACTGTGCGACTCCTAGGCAAATTAGGGTGCGAGTTACTTCAAAAAATTCGTAAAACTGCTATAAAATTTGAGGTTATTAGTGCACTTACCTCATAAGAGACGTTAATAATACTAGTTAACGTAAAAAATACATAGCTGCGTTTTTGCCTAAATATAGATTTTAAAAACAATGATGATGCTCATGAACTGAATAAGGGACCATGTTAATCTTAAAACATTTTCTAGTCGGAAATCAAGCTTATGACATTACGGTATCTATCGATTTTAGAAGTTTATACCTATTTCCATTCTGAAAATCAATTGTTCAGTCAAATATAAATTCACTATTAGCTTTAAAATAAGTGCATTAACAAGTCCCGTGTAAACCATTCAATATGCTCTACAAGCGTTCATAAGATTGGAAGCGAAGGGAAGCACGAGGCGTGCCTTAATCTGACACTATGATCAATGATCACCAGACCTAGACGTAATTTTTCTTGTAAAAACGATGTACGAAGCTTAATTATCAAGGGTCAACGCCTGAGGTGTGGTTACTTGCTAAAAATTTATGGAGTGTTGATCAATCCCAAAAAAATGTTTGAATAATCGATATTATTATTTAGGCTTGGAGTATTTTGAGTGTGGATGTAGTTCTATTGGTTTGTAAATGTATCTTAGTATGTTTTGTTTCTATTCAATCAGTACTAGTGATGCGAAAGATTAAGGCACCGGTGAATTTTTATCATAGTTTAGGTTCAGATGGTGTAAAAATAAAACGAATCATTCAATAAATCATTATCCCAGTGTATGTACTCGTCATGTGTAAAGTTACTCGTATTTTCAACATCTTTGGATCAAATCTTCATCAAAATAAATAATTCTCTGACAATTAAGGAAGTAACTGACAACAGATTTCTTAACCCCAGGACACTTTCCAATAGACCACAGTTAGATAATACGACTATGTTGTTAGTTTTAGTAAAGTAAAAATGTGGTTAAAGTATATGTGACTCTAAGTAAGTAAGTAAGTGATAATTAGGGAATTGGCTGACATCAGATTTCTAATAAAAACCAGGTCACTCTCCAATAGACCGCAGTCAGATAATACTACTAACGCAGCCTTGTACGTTTTTTTTATGGTATAGGGTGCAAACGAGCAGACGAGTCACCTGATGGTAAATGACTACCACCGCCCATGGGCACCTGTAACTCAAGAGTTACAAGTGCTATGCCGGCCTTTAAGAAGGGAAGAACGAAAGAGGAGAGAAGAATGGGAGAAGTGGGAAAGAGGGGGAGAGGGAAGGGTTAGGGCCTCCGGGAACCTCACTCATCATGAAGTATTACTTCACTGCCGGTTTTCTGTGAGGCCGTGGTATCATTCTGGTCGAGCCGGCCCATACGTGCCGAAGCTTGGCTCTCCTACGAACCTACGTATTAGTGTACGTTTTAGTGAAGTAAAAGTGTTGGTAAAGTACAGATGACTATAAGTATAAGTGACTATGTATAAGTAACTAACTATAAGTCACTTAATTTGCTTTTATATCAACATAGTTTTTTAAAAACAAACCGTATCCTCAGTTATTATGAACAACACTCACGAAGGTTTTTATTTAGACCCACGGCAATAGTATTCTTTAAAATAAAAGCACAATGAATTAAAAATTAAAAAATCTCCCGACCCAAAATAATAAAAATAGTATGAACGGCCATTTTGGATTTGAAATTTATCGTAGTGTATAGTGTTCTACTAGTCAAGCCCTTTCATTTGATACCCATATTGAGGGAGTTGTGAAAAAATATGTAATCCGTCATTTTGTGGCGGCGGCCATCTTGGACCGATTTTCATCAAACATAGCTAAGAACACTTCCAACCACAGAAATCTAAATAAGGTAATAGAAATGGTATGTAGCGCTGGGATCTATCAAAGACGCATATCGCCAACGCGGTTCTACCTCTACATACACAAATAATAACTACACAATCACGCGTACATATGCACGGAGAATGTTATCCAAACTGAACTAAGCCTAATGAATATTCACTAAGATTGATATTACGTTGTATTGGTCCGCTCACTTCGCACAAGGATAATAGATTCTGCATTTGTGGTAGTGAGTGCGTAATCTACACTAGGGCTTGACTACGGGTAATAGCGTAATACCAGGGAACCAACGAATAATAGAAGAAAGTTATTAGTGGGTCCGTGCTTTATTGTTAAATAAAATTTATTCTTTACAAAAATTATAAAAAGATGAAGTATTAAAAATTACATTTTTGCGTAATAATTAAGGTGGATATCACATTTAATTGAATGAATGACGTGGTTATCAGTCGGGGACTGATCATATTGATGAAAATGTATGTCATCAATAATTAAAAAAAAAGTGGCATCCCAAATAAGATCCTTCTTAGATATTGTTAAATTATCACAAAAATACGATTCCTACAAAAAAAAACAAACTTCACGTTATTCTCGCGTCCACCATTTCAAAGTATTTACTTACTTTTTTATTAAATTGCTTAAAACAATATAAACCTGAACTTACTACATTGAACAAGTTCCATGTGTTAATTGTAGGTACTGCAGATTTTAACAGAGTACGTCGTTTTGTTGATATATTGAAGTCATCCTCCGTAAAATGAATCAAACAAATCCGACTATAAGTTATATCCTTGTCATTCGTATCTGCATTCTACGAGAATATAAAATAAACGAAATAAACCAATAAAATAATATATTCCCTTGAGAAAACAATTTTTCATATTTCATTTTTATCTTTTAATGTAAAATGTACAGTTTGTGAGTACTACTGTAGGACGATTCTTTGTGACCGTGCCACTAGAAATGCTAAAGCAAACACTATTATTAGTATAGGTTTAAGATATAACCTGATTAAATTTATTAATCCGCCAGATGTTTTATTAATTAGTCGTATTCAGAACTTGGCTGTCGTCCAAGCCGATATCTATACCAACTTCGTGATATATATTGACATGTATTGCATCAACTCAATTTCAACTTTGGCAGCAATAACGGGTGAATGTTAGCAAGTAATATATTGTTATGTCACAATAAAAACTTTCGTGAGTGGGATTCATGTTTATTGAAGACTATACGGGTTTCAATCAAAAGATACAGCCGTTTATGCCGCAAATTTCCGCAAATTTTCAACACTCGCAAGGGAATCAAAACTTACAGGGTACTTCCCGTGAACTCAGAGTCTTGAAATTTGGTACGAAGCAACGTCTTATAGCACATATAAAACCGTAAATTTTTAGTTACATTATATACTAAAAATATTTTACGGAACTCGGTGCGCGAGTCCAACTCGCACGTGGCCGGTTTTTTTAGAGGATACACGTGATTCTGTCTGAAAATTTTCCTCAAAAATACTGACATTGATTACATAACTCGATGGGTCACATAGCATTTATTGAAATAAACGTAAACAGCTTACGATTATAACCCTTCTAAACTTAGCTACTCAGATATATTTATTAATAACTGTTGCCCATGACTTCGTTCGCTTAGAAATCTGTCCCACGAGAACCGTATTTTTTTAAGGGTTCAAAATATAAAAATTTCATCCAGATCCGTTCAGCCGTTTTTGCGTAAAAGAGTTACAAACGTCCATAAATCCATCCTCACAATAAAAAAAAATATTTTTTACACACTTTGTAAATTCACAATCCCTTGTTCTTTTTTTTTTATCGTGTGGAAACCCCCACGGGTCATCACTTCACCGGGGCTGGCGGTGAAGTGGTATGTCGGAATCGAACCGACTAAAACCACACGGTGTTCCGACATAAGTGGGTCTATTGCAAGGGACTCGGGTATACCCTAGGAAGGAAGTCCCCGAGAAAATCCCTTGTTCTAGGAGAAACTCTGTATACATGAGAGTTTTCCTTACTGTTCTCGAAGTTGTTTGTAATGTGTAGTGTGGAGATCTATGGCCTAACGCCTCTCATATCTATACCCACCAGTTCAATAGCAGGGCTCACACATTCAAGTTGGCCGACTACACTGGTTCTTATGGGTACTATGAACTTCACCATAAGTTCTGTGTGACGTCATCAAATAACTTTCACCACATCACTATCACTACATATTATAAAACAAAGTCCCCACCGCGTCTGTCTGTCTGTTAGCGATAAACTGAAAAACTACTGAACGGATTTTCATGAGGTTTTCACTAATAGAGAGAATGATTCATGAGAAAGGTTTAGGTGTATAATATTTATCCGTGCGAAGCCGGGGCGGGTTGCTAGTCACTACATATTATAAAACAAAGTCCCCCGCCGCATCTGTCTGTCTGTTAGCGATAAACTGAAAAACTACTGAACGGATTTTCATGAGGTTTTCACTAATAGAGAGAATGATTCATGAGGAAGGTTTAGATGTATAATTTTTATCCGTGCGAAGCCGGGGCGGGTTGCTAGTCACTACATATTATAAAACAAAGTCCCCCGCCGCATCTGTCTGTCTGTTAGCGATAAACTGAAAAACTACTGAACGGATTTTCATGAGGTTTTCACTAATAGAGAGAATGATTCATGAGGAAGGTTTAGATGTATAATTTTTATCCGTGCGAAGCCGCGGCGGGTTGCTAGTCACTACATATTATAAAACAAAGTCCCCGCCGCATCTGTCTGTCTGTTCGCGATAAACTGAAAAACTTCTGAACGGATTTTCATGAGGTTTTCACTAATAGACACAGTGATTCATGAGGAAGGTTTAAGTGTATAATTTGTACCCCTGCGAAACCGGGGCGGGTTGTTAGTGCAACTATAAAACTAAACTACTACTAAAACAGTACTAACTAGTAGTAGTTGGTGTTAGGTGTAAACCTTTATACGTACGACTAGCCGTTCAGTTTCACTTACGTTTATGGTCAATGCCCCGTTCCTAAGAGTTGTAGCGTAATGTTACATAGCCTGTCTGACTGAATCTGAATACGACAAGTAGTTCCAGAGAAACAAACAAAAAAACATTTCAGCTTTATTTTATTAGATAGGTACATATAATACAGATATACAACCACGACATACAGTGAGAATAAGAAGTGTAATCCGTATGTCAAAAGTTTCTCAGTTAGAAGTTCGTACTTTTGTTATCCGCTGAACGAGTACGTATGACACAGAGACTTTAAAGTTCTACTTTACGCGGTTAAAAGACTGAAACTCATTTCTAACTTGAATTTCATTCGCGTCTAAAAAGTTAAGCTGTAGTGAGTTTTGTTCACAGACATGTTTCATTTTGATCTGTGTAACAAATTAACTAAAACATACAGAAAAAATCATATGTTTGTTGTAAATTGTATTATTTCTTAAATTATATTTGTTCTTGTAGTTGTAGGACAAATATAATTTAAGAAAAATCCCGAAAATGATACGAAATTGCATACCGTGCAGCGTACGTAAATGATTCCGGCGACAGACACGACTGGTAGATATTTTTCAAGTATAATTCCTCCTAAATACCCTCCGGCAGTGAATACGCGTATTTGTACTAGAAAACTATCACATATTTATTTGAAATGTTGCTTTCACAATCTTAAATTTCCATTAATAGTAAAGGAATTAAAGAAGTTACAAATAAACAATCATAGATTATAAGACTCGATATCGACTGGCCTGTTGATCTAGTGGTTAGTGACCCTGACTGCTGAACCAGAGGTCGTGGGTTCGATTCCCACCCAGGACAAATAATTGTGTGATGAACACGATCATTTGTTCTGTGTCTGGGTATAATTTATCTTTAATATGTATGTATTTAGAAATATATAAGTATGTTTATCAGCAGTCTTTCTGTCTGGTTACCATAGTATAGGCTCTGCCTAGTTTGGGATCAGACGGCCGTGTGTGAAATGTGTCAAGTTATTATTATTATTAGTAAAAGCATTTTAGATAAAATAGAATCAACATAACAGTAGTACTCATACTTTTAAAAACTCATGCCTTCTAACCATTTCCGAATGAACGTTAAATTGCCTGTCTCTGCTGGAAAGCTATTTAAGGCTTCAAAGCTTCAAATAGCCTTCCAGCAGAGACAGGCAAATAAAAATAAATTGGAGAATGCTTTATTTTTTAATTTATCTGACAGAAAGAATTTTACTGTCAGTCGTCTGTGGGAGGTCTATTCTAATAAAGTTTCATTCAAGCATTCTTTCATTCATTCAGAAATTTAAGGCTTGACATTTTTTAAAGACTTCTGAAACGTCTTTAACAAAGTAGTACTTAGTGCTTCTATAGTGCCTAGATTTATAATGTCCTATGTTTATTGTTTAACTTTAAGAATTTCCAAACTATGTTGGTTAAGCTTACTTGTAACGATATCTCCAGGAATACTGACTAAAGCCTTTGGGAGCAAGGAAAGTATCGACAGTTACAAATTTCCTGGTGACCCGCATTAAAGCTTTGTCTCATAGAAATGTTCTGTATGTGGAGAAAAAGGTAGTCATTAAAGTACGTATCGCGGTGGTTTACAAACGCATCACAGCCTTCATTGTTACGAGTAACCGCGACCCAGCAACAGATTTTCATGACCAATTTCCTCTCGTGCGAAAACTCGTAAAATGCTTCAGAGAGTTGTATCATGAAGCCTCATGAACGTCAGCTGCAGTTCCGCCGGGGGTTTGAAGAGCAGCAGCCTCCCTCACACGTAGAAAAAAATATTATTTTTAGTCATTTCCTCCGGATTGAGAATTGTATTAAATTATAGTTAACCCAATATCTTGAAGAAAAAGAAAAGTCAGCTGAGTATAGAGTGGTGGATTATACGTCAGCTGGTCACATAAACGTGAAAAAAATATGTACATAAACGTTCAGTAATTTCTTCTCAATTGAAAATTTATAAGATGACAGTTTATTTGCTGTTGCGAATAAATACAAATGTTAGCTGGCTGTATCCCGGTGGAAAGATTGTCAGCTGATACCCTGAAAGGTGTAACGCAAGAGCCAGACGGGAGTATCTATCACCTATTTAGATGCACCAGCTGACGAGTTTTCCCTCGGCATACTGCCAGCTGTTTTTTATGTAACTTACAAGGTCATATTTACAAGCAGCTTACGAATTTTCACCCGGGAGGATATGACGTTTCTAAATTTATTCGACATTATGCTCCAAAACACTAACTGAAAGATTTAATTTAATGCAATGTTTCGATTACTTTGTACCTGGCTTATGGACTATAATGACATAGTGGAGAAAACACAAGCGTCTATGATTGTTGAAACCGTAGCTTGCAGGTTGGAATCGACGCGGTAAGAGTCTTGTTCGTTCCTGAGGTCACAAAACTAGTCGGCCTCCATACATATAAACAGCACAACCTTTGGTGACTTCTATTTTTAACCCCCGACACAAAAAGAGGGCTGTTATAAGTTTGACGTGTCTGTGTGTCTGTCTGTGGCATCGTAGCTTCCAAATGAATGGAACAATTTAAGTACGTTTTTTTTGTTTGAAAGGTGACTTGATCGAGAAAATCTGTTCATCCGTTGGAAGATCATCAGCTCTTTTCTAATCATTGAAGGGATTTTCGAGTCAGGGGTGTTTTAAATTTTAAATTTTGAATGATTATTAGTAACAATGACTATCACGTACAAATACACAATATGCAGATTATGTCAAGAGACAGAAGAAACTGTAATGCATATTTTATGCTCTTGTGGCCCACTAACGCGGCACCGAAGTATTAACCTAGGCTTACACATCATGCAACCGCAGGAAATACACACAATCTCTGCTGATAGGGTCTGGAGGTTTCTCGAAGCCATAAGTCTGAGCAGTGAACTGTAAAGCAAAAGTGCGCTACATAAAAAAAACTACGTTTCAAAAAACCGACTTCAAAAACTAAAAAGTATAAAATAACTTAATAAAGATTTAATTTAATACACCTCTTAAGCGGCGAGTGTAGGTACCTGCTATTACATTTGGCTTGGCACCGTCTTCAAGCCTATCAATAGGTAGCACATACAAATAATAATATTTTATTAATATTAAAGGTATTAGGTTTGCATAAGAGGTGCATTAAATTAAATCTTTATTATATGTAATAGGTTGTCCTGTAAACTACAGTAGGATTTTTCTAGATAACATCAAGTAGACCATAACATTTCGTTGCTTTTTTTTGTCATGTATTAAATAGTATTTTTTAAGTAGCTATTTAGTTAATAATAATATATAATCAACCTAAATGAAAACTCCTAAGTAACCCGTACACAAACTAAAATTACATCGTACACGTAAACAGATATGTTCATAAAAATATGTTCATAAAAAAACTTCAGGAGTGGGTTCACGACGGTAGAGTACCGGGTGGGGTTCGAACCCGCAACCACTTGATCGCCAGCCCAACGCCTTAGCCATTACGCTACCACCGCTTTTTTACATTAAACTATCTAATAAATTTTACAATAACGGTTACACTGTTAAATAAACTATATGCAATTATTTTTCCTCCATTATCACATAGGAAGTACATTAGAGAATGTTTCCAACATACATATAACGAGTCAGTAGTGTAAACAAATGTAAGTGTTTATTAGATTATCAATAACAGTTTGAAAAAATAACCGTTCTTTTTTTGAATCCTAAACTAATTTTAACAAACTCTTCTTCTTCTTTCAAAAATTTATTTAAAAAAAAACCGACTTCAACAAAAAAAAACTATTCCATAAAAGACTTATATATGATTTTCTCATGGATGACATTGTCAGAACTGGACTAAATTGAAATGGGACTACACGGGAAGCACCAGCTTTCAAATAAAAAAAGAATCATCAAAATCGGTTCACCCAGTCAAAAGTTCTGAGGTAACAAACATAAAAAAAAACATACAGTCGAATTGAGAACCTCCTCCTTTTTTGAAGTCGGTTAAAAAGCAACACAACTTCTATTAAAGATGCCAGTACCCAGAGTAGGACTATTTAGACGCAGTTGCGTGTATATGGCACGACTTATATATAATATAATATCCAAGTACATTACTGGCCTCCCTTCCAAGGAATTTTGTGTAGTGCTAAGAAAATGGTTAGTAAACAATGGTTTTTATTCAGTCAAAGAATTTCTTAAAAAAAACTCGTGTCAGTCTAAAAATGCATTGTAAGTTTTAATTTACGTTGTGTATTTACGTGTGAGAGCCATGCTTCGGCACGTTTGGGCCAGCTCGACTCCGCTCGATACCACGACCTTATAGGAAACTGGCAGTGAAGCAATGATTGCATTGCATTTTGCCGCATGGGTAAGGTTACTGGAGGCCCTAACCCTTCGCTCTCCCCTATTCCCGTCCTTCCCCTCGTCCCTCTCTTCGCCTCCCTCCCCCTCTTCTCCTGCTCTTACATTGGAGGGCGGCAACGCACTTGTGACTCTCGAGTTACAGGTGCCCAACGGCGACGGTAGTCATTTACCATCAAGTGACCCGTCTGCTTGTTTGCCCCCTATAGCATTAAAAAAAAAATAAGTATGTATAATGAATATTTAATAGAATGTTGTTGTTGTTGTATTTTCTCTTCAAAGTGTTGTATTATATAATGGTCTATTTTAATTTACATTTAATTCTATGGTAAATGAACACAGTTATATTTGCATGCCAAATTTCTTGGCGAAATGTGTACCATGCCTATATTTTATGTAACACCTTCTTGTACCACATTTTACGCAAATAAATTATTATTATTACTAGCTGACCCGCGCAACTTCGTCCACGTTTGTGAATTTTAAATGAAGAACCGCTCGACCGATTTTGTGCAAACTTCACATAAACCATCTACTAAATAGTCCGAACAAAGCCTAAACATTTGGTTTGGATAGGTGAGCCCGTTCTTGAGTTATAAAATTACAACGAAAAGTGGCATTGATTTTTATATATATTGATTTAACTCCGCATTCCTAATAGTAAGATGTTTCTATATTTAATAGTGGACCAATTGACAAAACAACAAACCTTCAAAACTCTATAAGTTGGCTCTTAACTGAAAATATTTATAACCGAAACACAATATGAATACTAAGATGAGGGCGTAGGTAGGTAGCGTCTGATGAGGATTCTAAAAATAAATGAAAAACAGTAACCAAATGAAAAAAAAAATTGCATTTGGCCGGCGAGTTAATTCTCCCAACTCAGAGACTCAAAATTGAATATTGCCGCAATGCATTCGAATGAACTGAGTCGTGTTTCATTTTAGAATGAACACTTCTCTACGATTTTTTGATAAAATACGCTGGAATATTTTCGAACATTTGCGAATATTCTTTGCAACTTTATTTTCTATATTAAAACGTTTTGTCTGTTATATTTATTGTAAAGTTTAAAGTGCTTTCTAAAATTTTACTGAATTGGAAACTGTGACCAGTGAATGTCAAAACGACGTATATTTCTAATATTACGTACAAACACCCCGAATTGTCAAAAAAAGCAATATTGTTAAGAAAGCAGAATAACTGCGTTGCAATAGGTATTCGAAAAAAACAGAATCGTACTAATATTATAAACGTGAAAGTTTGCGAGGATGTGTGGATGTTTGTTGCTCTTTCACGCAAAAACTACTCAACTGATTTCTATGAAACTTGGTATGTAGATAGCTGGACGCTGAATACTAGCTGTGTGCCGCGGTTTCCTGCGCAAGTCCTGACGCCGTGGGAATATCCGGAAAAAGGTAGTTTATGTGTTAATACAGGTGGTCGGCTATATACATACTAATTCATCGCAATCGGTTTAGTAGCTTTTGCGTGAGAGAGCAACAAACATCCATACATCCTCACAAACTTTCACGTTTATGATATTAGTAGGATGTTACTGGCCGATGGAGATAATATTATTCTGTCTGTATGGGCTAGACCGGGTTAGAACTGTTTAATTAAACATGTAATACCACTATGTACTCTGTTTAAAGCAAATTGAGTTCAAATTAACACTTAATAAATAAAATAAAGTACATCCACAGTGCTTATTAATACTTTTACCGAACAAATTGGTATAAATTTACCAAACGCCTTCAGAAACGCGAAGTGATTTTCTTGTAAACTAGCACTAAACTGGGAACCCTGCTAATGTTGTATAAATAATAGTATTCAACCTAAGGATGTGTGTTTTAGAAACGCTAAAAAAGCCCTTACAAGCAGTGCATTATAATATTAATAATATCTTGACACATCTCACACGGCCGTCTGATCCCAAAATAGGCAGAGCCTGTACTTACTTATGTCATCAAAGAAAATTTTTGATAAAATAATATCAATTTTTTATAACATTGTTAATACTTCGACACTTAGCGCTCACCTCTATAGAAGAGAAGAGAAGAAAAACCTTGTAAATGTAAGGTGCATTAACACTAACTCAATGGCATTTCCATGTTTACACTTTCACTATTGGTGCTTACAGGAATCAGTATTCAAGACACGTACTAACCCTTCGTCAGCCGTTCAAATTTAGCACATCAGTGGCCAAATCAATTTGGAAATCAGCAGTCGTAATGGGTGAGGATGTCCGTATTTGACGCACGTAATCCTCAAGAGCGTTTGTTAAGTGTTAACCTCGTCAGTTTTAGTACTGTCTTGCATTCGATGTATTGGTTGCCCTAAACAAGCAAATATTTCGCTTCACCGAAAATAACAATGCTTTTTTAAATAATATATGTGCGTCTCGGCACGCCCGACAGAAGTGATAACTTTAATACGGCTAGCGCTGTGGGTTAGAGTGAGAGAGGAGGAGCCTGCCTACCGCTGCCGTATGTGTGAGAGAAAGGGAAGCCAGACAGACTGGCGCCGTAACGCGTTACGTAACGAAGCGGTTTGCCCTCCGATAAGAAGTTATTACTTCAAAATTTCGGTAAAAACTATTGATATGTATTTTTAAGGTAATTAAAATATAATAATAACAATATTTTTTAAGTTGAATAAAGAGGAATAATAATAATAACTTGACGCATCTCTCACACCGTCTGATCCCAAACTAGGCAGAGCCTGTACTATGGTAACCAGACTGCTGATAAACATATTGAAATATTTCCAAATACATACATATTATAGATAAATTACATGGAGACACAGAACAAATGATAATGCTTATGACACAGTTCTTTGTCCTGGGGGGAATCGAACCCATGACCAGGTACTCAGGTTCACTAACCACTAGACCAAGAGGCCAGTCATATCAATAAGTAACAAATATGTCGAGTCACCTCACTACTTTTATGGTTAATTGATGCTACCTAATGCTTTGATTTTTTTAATATTAATTCACAGTGGCCCACCCAGACTTCAACCAGGTTCTAATATATAGCCTTATATTCTGGAATACAGTTCTTTAAAATAGTGAAAGAAATATGTATCTCAACGAGAGGGAAGGCGAATATCGAGTATGCTCCACACCTCATTATTAATACCTAATTGCCTAATACAATTAGTTATTACTAATCTTAAGAAAGGTATACACTATGTGAACTTGCTTCAATTAGCTGTTTTGTCTCTAGTTAGTCTGAAAAATCTAAATTCATCAATATATCATGACTGAAGTTTCGATCCAATCATGGCACAGGTCCTATGCTGCCGAAATGCACCCTCTATATTATAACGATTCAACATTTGGTAATAAAAAAACAAAACTTAAATCTTTCTTCTGTAACTTTAACATTTTTTTGTTTTGTGATAAAGGGCTAACGAGCAGAAGGGTCACATGATAGTAAGTGACTATCGCCGCCCATGGGCACCTGCAACTCAAGAGTCACTTCAAGTGCGTTGCAGGCCTATAAGGTGGGAGTATTGGAAGAGGGAAGAGGGTAGAGGGAAGGTTTAGGGCCTCCGGTAACCTCAATCATTAATTTACTGCCGGTTTTCTATGAGGGTGTAGTATCACTCCGGTCGAGCCGGCCCATACGTGCCGAAGCATGGCTCTCTCACAATAATTAGCCATTTTCGATGTACGTGTACACTAGTCGTAATTTTTGCCTCATAAACTTTAGACAGCAATTACTTAACTTTTTAAGATCGTACACCTCAAGTTATATTGTACACCTTTATATCAATTTGACTAATTATTTTAAATATAGGTATTTTGGAAGCAGAATAATAAAAATATTTATTTATATATTTATGTATGTATGTTATTAAGCACGTATCTATGTTTATATGTATGTGTATGTATGTATGTATAGGTATATACATAATGTATGTTCTCCTGTGATCTTTACTAGTTTCTTTTCCTTTTCCACTTAAATCTAGTGCACCTATTCACTCATTTCTGCACCACCCTAAGGTAGACTGGTAGAAAATGCCTACGGCATTAAGTCCGCCATTATACATTTTTTTTTGTGTATAAAGTGTGAAAAAAAAATAAACAAATAAAATACAGTAAGTGATATCAATGTTATAAGCGAACAAATATCTATATTTCAACACAAATTTAACAGAACTTTGGTTTTCCCAAAAAATCTTAGAACTGAGTTAAACATTTGCCCTCCAAATGATATTCTTCTACAAATCTTTTTGAATTATAATTAGATTTTAATATAGGTAGGTACATGAGTTTGGATTTTTCTAGATTTCACATTTGAATGTGAATGCGCTCTTAATACTAGACATAAAAGGCAAAAGCTATGTTCCACACATACCGTTCGGCATAAAATGAGTTCTAAACAGACTTTTCATCTTTGCAAATTGATTTTAAATTCCGTTTCAAGACTATTAGGAATATAAATAACTAAACTTTAACTAAACTTTAAGCATTAGGAATATTGTTTGGGAACTAGAACAATAAAATTGAGGCTATACTGTTATTTATAGCAATAGGGAAGATGACTGGGCGCTTTGTTTCACTGTTTGTTTATTTCAGCAACCATTAGATAATTCTGTTCCGTCATCAGCATAAACATACTTGAGCGCCATCTAGCGAAGGCCCAGCCGAATTATGAAGTAACTACTGATCCTGTATCGCACAATGAAAGTTTTTAAAACTTCAAAACGTTAAGACAGTGACAAGCCAGGCATGTTTATATCTGTATTGAAGGAACATAACAACAGTTCCTCCTTACTACTATAGACTTTATAAAATTTATCAGATATTATATGAAATATGCACTATTGATTGCGTGTACAGGAGCTAAGAGGCCTGTTAAGGTTTATTGTCAGTTATAGACTTAATAAATGAATATTCAAGTTCAATAACTTATATAGAAACAAAAGACTTTTTAATGACACGACAGAAATTTACACTTGCTGTTTTTTTTTTAAAGTAATAATAAGATTTCTGCTTGACCAAAATGTTAAAGCCATCCGGATGGGGTAGCCTCAACAGAAGACCGGGATAAAACACCATTTACAGAGCAGTGTTTTATTTCTGAAAGCAAT
Organism: Euplagia quadripunctaria; assembly: GCA_963859945.1. Taxonomy (NCBI): domain Eukaryota; kingdom Metazoa; phylum Arthropoda; class Insecta; order Lepidoptera; family Erebidae; genus Euplagia; species Euplagia quadripunctaria. The sequence goes on along the minus strand of OY982582.1, from coordinate 12,139,546 downwards.
TAGGATAAGACGAGCTCCATAGAAGATACTCAGACCGTGATTAAGGCGTGTGTTTATTGACTTAAAATATAGTCTTAGTTTCATTTTTTATCTGATCAACTGCGATCACATACGAGTTACTTTCTAGAAAATAATATGAGTTTAATAACATCCTCGTCAGGCTATACTTTATTAGAAAGTTATATGGTAAAGAGTGCTTGATCGATTGGGATTTGTGGTTAACCACTGTCACCCTTCGGTCACCACACTGTACAATGTGTACATACTGAATTATTTTGTCCCTTTTAGATTGGAAATCTTAGACAGATTTTTGAAATTGAAAATGAAGTTATTTCAAACAGTCTTAAAACTTGAACCTTTTTTTTAATGTATAATGGAATAGGCGTTTGTCTTCCAACTCACCTGATGGAAAGTGATGATGAAGACTAAGATGGTACACGCCTATCGAAAAGAAACTTGAGACTTGACAGAATCTTGAACGTCCTAAGATTATATTCCTTTAATTTTAGGTATTTAATTGAACCGTTATCCTACATAAGACAGGCTATTTAATAATAAATAATAATTAAACAGGCTTTTGTAATAGTTTTTGGAAGCTAAATATCTCCACTAAATAGTTTCCCTGGCCGACCCCTACCTCGTTACAGGATGAAGGTGTAAATAAAGATACAACAGAAAGAATATGCGGTTATTTGGATTGTGACCTTGTGTACGGTGCAGGTAACTTTTCTATAGAGCAATTTCCATTTCAATGCTCGAAAGGAAAATTATGTCGTGGATTCGTACCTTACCTTTCTATTTATATGTAACAATGGTAGTGATTATACAGCCTGAGTAATGGCAAGCGTGGTATCGAGGCCTAATTTAATGTCTGCAACACAGGAGGGGTGAAAATCAAATGATTTCATTGTGTAAAATAGATACGACCGACTTATGCTTTACTGACATCTAGTGAAGTTGAGCAGAACTATGTAGTAACATAATCCTGTATGACGCAACGAGATTTCCTGGCCCTGATTAGTATACATGTCACTGTAAAAAAGCATCAAACTACAGTAAATCTTGAAATTTGTCAGTAAAACCTTACGTTTTACCAACTCTCAAGTCCAAAATGATTTGTGATCATTTTCATTTCTAACTTTTACCACCATCTGCTCGGTAAATTGTAGGTTTTAACACAGAAACACGGTAAATATCGAAAAATATTTGAAAGTATTATAATACATTCGAATGTGAGACGTTGTTCATTTGTTTCTTACACTTTCACACCTTTACTACTCAACGGCGCTTCGTGAAATTTTGCATTACACATATAAACACTACAGCAATTTTTTCTGGATGCAAGGTACCGTAAATCTTTTTCTATACCCCTGATATAAAATACCTCTCAAAACAACCTCTCATAATCCCTTTTTACCATCCATTACCTACATACATGTAATAATAGATAAAATGAGAAAGTCTTAACTTTAGCAACAAATTACTATATAATTAAAAATATAAACCGTATGTTTTCAATACAGTTTCTTGTACTTTGTGCTTACGTATCCCAAGTTAATCCTACTTTTATCTATACCCATCATCCAACCCTAGTAGCATTTATTTACCGGTAAAATACTTTTGGTAGAAATCAGAGGTACCAGTAAGAGGAAAACCTTTCAATATCGGAATCTGTTGGGAGGGCCCTTAAAACATCGAAACCATTGAACCACAAGCTTGCTTCGGTTCTTACAATACATCTGTATGCAGGCTTAATAGCAAACTGAACTAGAAAGTAGAAAGTAATTTTTTATTGTAATCGAGCTGAAATTTTTCAACTATAATAATTTATTTACCTGTTTTATTCTTGTATCAAAATCAAAAAAATCAAAAATCATTTATTTCAATTAAACCATTATAGGTATTTTTGAATTGTCAGGAGTAGTAGTCAGTCAGACTAAGTCAGTCGTGAAGCTAATTGCCTGTTCCAATAAGTAGATCCTGTGGAGAAGAACAGGTAAGAAACTCCAAGGACACTCTTTTTCAACATCTTTTTTACAACTTTTTGGTTACATTGCTTACATGCGCAAATTAAATGTGAGGACAATGTATCGTATTGTTCTAAACTATAAGCAGTCGCGCAAACTACTGCTGTATGTTACTTACATAAAATTTATATCGAAAATTATAGCAGTTCGGAGATGACCAGCCCCAACCAACGGCACTCGTTCACGAGCATGACGCACGCGCCAGCCATCGTCCACTTCAACCATATCAAAGGAAGCTGAACGACCCGACACATACGCCACCACATACGCCACATACTACTACTACACAGTATTGTCATCAGTCTTTGTTTTGATTGAGTTAGTATTGACATTCGTGAAAAGTACGTCGACAGATCCCGTTCCGTAAAATTCTCTCTTATTCATAAGTTTTAATAATACAAAGTGAAACCTTGCATTGCCGAAATGCGCCGCTGATGACTGTCATGTACACGTAAAAAACCCGTCACCCGACTGCACGTTAAGTGAAAACACATACACACATATATACATACATATACATCTTGCCGATCCCCCGCATGCACAGGCGTGGCGTGTTGTATTTTAGTTTTTTAGTTATCACCATTGCGGTAGTTTTATGTGGTGCAAATTTTAGTTTGTTTTCAACACCCCACGCCATCACATGATTGAGAGCGACATTGGCACGTTGCTCCACTTCTAGTGCGGTTTCTCCGTCGAATACCAAGACAACATCGTCCGCAAACGCCTGGTATAGTGACACACACATCTTTGTGTTATCATGACAATATATGTCATCTGAGCGTGCCGGTCACGCGAGTTCAGTGTTTTTTCCCCACTAAAGTGCCCAACGAACCTAAAGAAGTTTTCACTTCAAAAACAAAAGAAAAATAATGTTAGTTCCGAACTTTAAATCTCACTTGTACCACAAGAGTACCTATACTAATGTTGTACAAGGTAAAGGTTGAGAGTTTGGATGTTCGGGGTAATCTCCGGTACTACTGATCCGATTTCAAAAATTATTTTAGTGTTGAATAGCCCATTTATCGAGGAAGATAATAGGCTATATAACATCAAACTGCGACTAATAGCAGCGGAGCATCAATTTAAGTTACGCGGGTCAGCAAGTCTAGTATAAGGTACAGTAACTTACAATACATAGTCCAAGAAGAATAATGTAAGAACCACAAGAGATGAAGTGCTACACATTCATTAAATTTACAGTTCACCAAGTGCGCATCCCACACAGAAAGATTATCGCCTCCGATTTCATCCTAAATCATTTAATCCTCGCTACTTTTCTTTTCTGAGATACCTTTTTTATTTCCAGTATGCAAATTGTCACGTTCAAAGGGAAAAGAAAGTATTACATTATTTATTTGTAGCAACTTTTCAGCACGGTTCTGGTTACTGACTCAAATAAGATCAATAAAAAGAAAGTTTATATAAGTACATAGAAAGTAGATTTTGAAGTGAAAACTTCTTTAGCGGCGTTATGCACTTTTTGGGATGGGTAAAAAATGTTAAACTCGCGCCAGGACACGTGATCTGATCGAAAATTCGTAAGACGGAGCCGAGTTTCTTATATTTAGAAAAATATAACATTCGAACTTTTAAACTTTCACGTTCCATGATATAGTTATGTATTTATACGGGAATTAACGCGATCACGATAATCTATTACATATCTTGAGGTACATACCTAGAGGTATGTAATACCTTTTCGTGATCACGTTAATGCCTGTTTAATACATAATTATATAACATTCGAAGTTCAAACATTTATGAGCGGCCAGGAGCGCAGAACTTCCAGTGTACCCTATGTATACATTTAGATATGTTATTACCTACTTTTTATTTTTAACCTAATTATATATATACAGATGTGTGTGTGTGTGTATATGCAAATACATTGTGAAGTTGTTTTCACTTCTGACGTGCAGTCCTAAGACTGACTGTTTTTTTTTTATATTAATTTATGTGTAGTTACTAAACGTTAGGCTATTTAATTTTCATCATTTAATATCAGAATAATCTACCTGTAAATCTATTTATTTCATTTCAGTTTTTCAACTACAAATCGTATTCTTTCATTCTTGTTTCAAAACCACTTCAATTTATCTGCCCGACATATAAATTTTACGACACTACCATCGTTTGCCTGCCACAGACTCAGTTAATAACGTTTTTAATAATATACGAGCAATCCAGTAAATCAGGTGTAGGATCTGAAAATTGCCACTGGTTAGATCATAAATCAGATAGTTTTATGTTTACCCTCACTTGTTTGATCAAAACACGAGTTCAAATGGAATTTTTTATATCAAACTAGCAACCCGCCCCGGCTTCGCACGGGTAGTAGAGACATCTTCAATCATCATCAATTCAACCAATTTACACAAAATGTTAACAAATTATATACCTAAAAGTTCCTCATGAATCACTCTGTCTATTGGTGAAAACCGCATGAAAATCCGTTCAGTAGTTTTTCAGTTTATCGCTAACAGATAGACGTACTAGGGGTACTTTGTTTTATAATATGTAGTGATAAACTGCGATGTTGGTAGTTAATGTTGGTTGCGTTACAAACTATTTGCTATATGTACATAGAATCTGGATAGTTTTTGTTTTAAAGTTCCCTTTGTCTGTATATCAAAGCTTTTATTGCTTTTAAATCAGATACAAAGAGCAGCCCTCCCGCTAAAAGCGTTTTCTTACTACTAAAATTCTGAATACTACTAATATTCTGAAACTCTAGTGACACTAATAACCCATCACTATTAATTCGGCTGTGTGATTTTTTACCATTGTTTTATATTAAAATCCATAAAATCCTAAACGATTTAACAGCGATCCAACGTAACAAAACCGAGTCAAATCACAAGCATTCTAATTAAGCAACAGCAGTGAATCTATTGACAGCATTTCTAAATTTCTAAATGCTGACATCAACAGTTTAATCAATGAGTACAAACAGTGACACGCGCGTCGTATCCACGCGCCCAATTTTGAACATCCTAATCACAATATAATCACTCCTAACACAAGCATTAAGCTTAGCTTGAGGGGTTAAAGAGATTACTAGTAATGTATGACCCACGTTACTAGTAATCTTTATTTTAAAAAAAAATATATATAAACATTAGGCCTGATAAACAATGAGATCCCGAGTTCGTACCGTACGTTTAATACACGTACACAGTCAACAAACTTTTAAAAATGTGACTGCAGCAAGGTAAAATGAAACAAAATATACCTTGCCTTATCATACTCGTATATCTCAATAAATATAACAACATATTAAACAAATAAAAGATAAACCAATAATTAAACAATAAAACAAAAAGTAAAAATCACTATTTGGAATTTCTTTGTTAAGTATTTAATCCTATATTTCATTCCTATTCTGACCTGCTTACAATTTAAAATTCCTCATCCAAAATTGATTGCAAAATACGAAGAGAAGAAACATACATTTGACAGTTACAAACAGTAATTTATTTTCGGTATAATTAAACACAAACCACTCCTAGATAAACCATACATTTTATGCAAACCGTATCAAACAACAGATGCTCGAAATGGCAACATCGACACACAATCGGGCCAGAGTAATGAAAGCAATTTTGTTTGGTAATTTTGTTCGAATTGTGTGTTAATCATACTCAATGCAATTGTTTGGCGAAACTAAAGATAAAGAAGATACCAGTACTAGATAGTAATACGTAGTTTATAATTATTTATGAACAGGTACAATATTTTATTTTTATAATAAACTAGCTGTGCCCGCGACTTCGTCCGAGTGGAATAGTGTATTTATATCGAATCAACAGCCTAAAAAATAAGTTTCAAGCTTCTAGCTCTAAATATGACGATACTTTCATACAACTTTTCATCCCCACCTTTCAACCCCTTACACCCCTTTTTTCGCATTAAAAAGTAGCCTATGTCCTTTCTCAGGCTCTAGACTATCTGTGTACCAAATTTCATTTAAATCGGTTCAGTAGTTTTGGCGTAAAAGGGCGACAGACAGACAGACAGACAGAGTTACTTTTGCATTTATAATATTAGTAAGGAAGTAAGGATTAGAGTTAGTTGGTTGGAAAACCTTGTGTTAATACATCATGGACAACTGAGGCGCAAAATCTCTTCTGAATTTAAAACTTAAATATTTTCATCAACCCTTGTTTGTTCGTTTAATTCTACTACTTACTTGTCTCAGAAATAAATAATTAGAATTTGGTGTAACTGTTATTATTTCTGAAGGCAATAATGCCGATTCTGTTGCAGATCTATCTCTTTAAAATTCTCGTACTTTATTTACAAGTTAATATGCTGTTCTGTTGTAGTATCAAATTACAGTTAGACTTCATTGAGCCCTGCGTTTGATTCTGACATTATTAGGGTTAATTTATACTGTGCTGACTGTGTTGTTGCCAAAATTACATTTATTACGAAACGCCAAACTAAACTAAAGAAAGCAAGAAGAAAAAAAGAAAAACCATTTATTTTGCACAAACATTGGACGCACACAAGACATATTAAATAAAGAACATTTATACAATAAAAAAAAGCAAATGACAAAAATAAAAAAAACAAAAATAGAAAAAACGTAGTGAGCCTTATGGTCGGATAAAAAACGTCTGTACTCTGTGGTAATCTGTGGGCGTAGTCTGTGGGCATATATATTGTTTTCTATTGTTAAAGAGTATACAAACACTACGTTAGATCTATTGTCCTAAATATGGAAAAAACAAACCAGTATTGTTGTTTGTCGTTTTTTCAATTTACATGTTACTATGTGCGTCATATATGCGCAAAAACAGGTATATGCTCAGCATTGCTGTGGCCTCAAAGAAATTGGTGCCGCAGCGCTGATTTTCAGCACAACCTTGGGTGACGTAATGGCGTCCCACCAGCGAACCCAAACACAAGTTATGGAAGTGCAAATTGCAGTGCATATAGTCTCGTCTTGTTTCAGACGATTTTAAATGTTCAAGACGTACAAAGTAAATTAACCTGATTAACATTAATTATGTCAATCCAAAATAGGTTGAAGTCTACGATTTTAGAATACAAAATAAGGTAAGATTTGTAACTACAGAATCGGTACCATTATCCCACTAATATTACAAATGTGAAAGTTTGGATGGTTGGATGTTTATTGTTACTCTTTCAAGCCAAAACTACTGAACCGATTACGATGAAACTTGGTATGTAGATAGCTAAAGACCTGGATTAACATATAGGCTACTTTTTATTCCGATATTCTCACGGGATCGGGACTTACGCGGGTGAAACCGCGGGGCGCTGCTAGTTTCAATATAAATATTGCTGCAAGTTTTATCAAAATGGATTAAGTTAAAATATAAATATAGCTTGATCTCCGTTTTAAACCGTGAAGGTCCAAGAGCTGGGAAGTACTAAAACTTGAATTACCTCTTTTTTAAAGATAGAAAAAAAAACGTCACATAAATAATGAAGTTTTTCTTTTTCAAAAGTAAAGTTTTATATTTGTCTCTACTGTGACGGAAACCAGTTATATAATTATTGTAATAACTAGTCCTAAATAAGTGAGTGAAACTATATCATAAATCAATTACTTGATATTGGTTACTCCCTTTTAACACACGAAAAACGGTAAACAATTCAATTTTTCTCTTGAGATATAAAAAGCTGAATATTTATTAATACCGGATTTTACGATCCATTTTCAGAATATGCGTGCACACAAGAATTGATTCATTTTTAATAAAAACCTAGTAATATGGTGGGAAATTGGATTAGAATACAATTTTCTTTTGTAAGAAAAAGTGAAAATGAGAGGTAATATATGCGTGTAAGCTTTTACAATGAACATTCAAAGCTTTTCGTATGTAAAGGTTCCTGCAATAAAACTTAAGCACGTGATTCTACTTAAGCAAATATCTGCGTGAATACCATCCAATAGCCATATTTGTAAATTTCATACATCTTGAGCATACTTTTTTGACAGAAAAGGCATGTTCTCAATACGAAGTTACAAATATACATTCAGGATTATTAATATAAGGCATGAGGATAAATTTCACATAGTCGCTAGCAAGACTCATTTGATGCATGAAAGTATATTCATTTTCAACAATTTTCCGAGAGATATCAGAATGGTTAAAGAAATAACTGTGTTTAAAAAGGAACTTCATGACCTGTTAATAAATAAATGCTATTACACGGTTAAGGATTACTTATCTGATAAATATCTGCTTCATTACTCTATATCCAGAACATGATGTGTTAAGTATTCTCTATTCTCTATTTTTGCATTATTATTGCCTGTTAACAATTTCTGTGACATAATTTATACTATTCTTTAATGTATTCAATTCATATTCAAATTACTGTAACTATTGTATGTCCAATTCGCTATTCTAGACAATATAAACTATAACATCTATATCGGCGGGTCTGAGGCGAATTGACTCAAGCACCATTTTGATAAGTTTCGTGAAACTCGGACCTAAAGACGCAGAAAAAATCGCTGATTGCAACGATGTATATAACTTAATATAGTCCAATGTGGCGCTTGAATCAATTCGCCTCAGACCCCTCGATATTATGTACCTACCTATAATCCACAATAAAGAATACTATTACTATTAAGAACCAAGTGTTTTAATATTCGATAGAAAAACTTGTTCTGATTTATTAACCATAACTCTAAGGCTGGTATAAGCCAAGCTGTTCAGAAATGCACAAACGCTAACTTTCCTAACTTCCAATACAACTGTGACAACATTTTTGTTCATTTCAAAAAGTTGATAAACTGTAATTATTTCTGAAGCTTCCACTCAACACAGAAGTTGTTTCAAGGCAATTAATTTATTTATTTAACTTTCTCCATATTTTTCTAAGAAATTTTATATCACGGTTGATATAAATTTTACCTTAAAGACATCATTGTTCTGTGCAGAAAAGGAACAGATATATATATTATGTGTAAGGATGTCTCTTTCTTTACCTCGAAAGAATAATGGCCATAATATTTGACAGAATGGCTTATTATTCCATCAATAATGCCTTCGCGTGGAAGCCCTGTAGCATTTCATCATTCCCGTGGGTATCATATTGACCAACAAATGCACAGGGTATTCTGATGCTACCTGGAAATTGCCATTGAGTTCTAATTATACCCTGAATGAAATTTGAGAATGGAAGTTGTTTTTAGGAATATATATAAACTGTTCAGAGACCCGTGCTGTCCGCCTTTTGATATTTATATCACGACACCCACGGATAGAATTGAGGTGGTGTTGATGCTCTAGCGTAGTATTTCTTCATTTTATTGGCTTTATATGTCTTGCACTGACACATTTCATTTCAAAAGAAAGTGATTTTCTTTGGTTTTAGGGTTTAAAAGGAAAAGGAAAAAGTAACCCTTATAGGTACCCTTACCTTTAGTTGTCCATCTGTCTGCTGTCTGTTAAGATCGTTTTTATCGGGAACCCGTGGAAGCATCAAGGTGACATTAACATAAAATACTTGTGTCTGCGGACCAAAAATCAAGGTTCTAAGTCAACGTAATAAAAAGATACGTCCATTTAAGCTTTGGATTTGACCAAATTTGAACATTTCGCATTTCGAATGTCGTTAATTTGTTGTTATATCACATAAAAAATGGTTTTTGTCATTACAAACTTATATTCTGCAATTGGAAAGTTAACTTTGTCGTAAATCGGTCTATGGAAGAGTACTTTAATAACTGCAAAGTTAAGTTTGTTGTTCGGAAAAAACGGGCAAACATCGAGAATTGATCCATCGAGATGGACGTGCTATCTACAAACAAGTTTGTTTGCTAACGGAACCCTCGGTACGCGAGTCAGACTCGCACTTATCCGGTTTTATACGAGTAACGTGCCATAACACCCAGATCAATGGAAATAGACATATTCATGGATACAAATATTTGCACTGAACGGGATTCGAACCCAGGAATTTGTTTGAAGCCAAAACAAACTTGTAGTGCGTTTGATCATTGAATCATTTCCGTCTCATTTAAATTTTTAACAAATAATATTTATAATTACTACACCAATCACTTTGCCTCTAGTTTAACTTAACTCTTTTCACTCCCAAGATTTGCTGGAAGAAAATTCAGAGTTAGCTCGCCTTTTTAATATTATTTTCCTCCTTGTATGATATGTTCCCGGAAATTTTATTTGTGTACAATAAAGAAAAGAATAAGAGCTTTTGAATATTGTATCACTACAATTACTAGTAGTAACAAGAATCTCGTCAGTTTACGATCTAGCCTTCAGATCGTTTACGTCATGCAATAATGGTAAGTTATATATTCATGACCTCAGGTGGTGGCTTAAAGCAGAATATAGTATATACCCTTAATGGACTAGAGCGAAATAGAAGGTGAATTGAATCTGGCTGTAATTCGAAATTTGAATCTAAACGTTCTAAATTCAATTTGAATTTTTTATAGAGCGGCAACGCAACCACATGCGGCCCCGGATTTGGCCAATGGCATAGTTGCTTAGTTACTTACTTATTTACCAATAATTTCACAGCCGAAATAATTGTTACTTGTATTCATTTCTAATTATTTTTTTTTCGCAAGGAAGCTAATCAACCAGTAAATTTCATATACAGCTGTACTTGGACTCCAGGTTTACAAATTGTATAAGGTGACTTTTGGTTTAAAAAGTAATTAATCTGTGGTCTGTGTCTGTACCTTACAAATAAAAAGAAATTCTAACCTTATGTTTTTTTCTGCGTGATTTTTTTTTTAATTTTCCAAAAATAAAGTAACCATGGCGCTAGGTTCCTAAGAAAAACAAATAAAGAATAAGTTTATCTCACATCTTAAAATTATATTGTAAAAACGATTAAAAATTATTCAATATTTTGCAACATAATTTTATGGTAATGTCTTTTGTCATTCAAAAGTGTCATTATAAAGCTGAGTATCAATTTCTGTAGCCATAAAATGTAATTTCGGTATAAGGTAGCTAAGCAAGCTGTTGATATTGTTTGTGTGGGTGGGTGTCTTTGAAGGAGAATAAGTTTGTGTTGTTGTCATTTGGGTGGTTTAAATTACTCAAATATTGCGTGAAAGGTCTTATAGACTATTAAAATTTAATCTTTCCATAAACTTTTTTTAGCTACTGTAACAAAAACCTTTGTCAGACTGTCAAACCTATTGGATAATACAGGCTGCACAGATTACTAAGTATTTTAACACGATCGCTTCCAGCTGAGGGTATAATTCCCGTATTTTTTTATTTTTTTTTTTATTTAAAAAAGACAACTCCCGCATTAGGAATTACTCCTGTGCCGCGGGGAACTTTACAAACATACAAATAACGGACACAAAGAACACCCAGACTCGGGTGGGAATCGAACCCACGATCTATGGCATAGCAGTCAGGGTCACTAACCACTAGGCCAACAGGCCAGTTTAACAATAATTTTAAATATTTTATAAATAGTTTTGAGTCAATGGGTATTTTATATTACTTTACTGACAGGTCTGTTGGTCTAGTGGTTAGTGATAATGAGTGTTGAGCCAGAGATCGCGGTTTCCATTCCCACCCAGGACCTAGGACAAGGACAAGTTAAATCTAAATAATAGTATTTAGAAAATTATGGGTGTAAAAATATCTTAATAATACTTAACATCATACAAGCATACACTGTCAGCCATGGGCGTACCCAGCTTTTAGTCCGGGGGGGGAGATAGTCATGCACATTTTGCCAACTGCACTCACGTAATAGGGGGCAAGCCTATTGCCGGTAACCAGGCATTTTGGGAATTATAACTTCGAAAATTGTATGTATTAAAAGGACGAAGGTGCTATTCCAGACTTAATCTAAAGCAATTTTAAAATAAAGCAATCATTGCTTCACTGCCGGTTTTCCGTAAGGCCGGCAGTGAAGCAATGTTTGTACCACTCCGGTTGAGCCGACCCATACCGAAGCATAGCTCTCCCACGAATAAACAAAACTTTCCAGTTAGGTATAGGGTTTGTGTATGCTGTTAAATTCTCATACTCTTGGTGCAATGCTTTATAATTTTCACAATAATATGTTTTATCAGCAAGAGTTGCTCAAATAGCAAGAAAATCGAGGGAACACGTGTAATAGCGTACCCTAAATCAATCACATAATTTAATAAAACACAGCACCTTACCGCTACGCTGTCGGCAAAAGTAATGAAAGCGACTGAATGATCTCGCTAAGTCGGCAAAATCTTTTTCTCAGACTGTAATAGATCAAATCAGGGAACAGTCGGTATGTTCCCGTTTCGGCCAGTCATCATTTAGGGTTCTTCCAAATAATGACAAAGTAATCGCTTTTATCTCTTTCAACTCTTATTTTTTATAATTTGTGAGTATTAAGCTCTTCAAAAATAAGTACTACGGCTGAGTAGTAAAACTCCAGTATCTTTTTTTTATGGTATAGGGGGCAAACGAGCAGACGGGGCACCTGATAGTAAGTGACTACCGCCGCCCATGGGCACCTGCAACTCAAAAGTCACAAGTGCGTTGCCGGCCTTTAGGGTGGGAGTAGGGGAAGAGGGGGAGAGGGAGTGAAGGAGGGAGAGGGAGAAGGGGAAGAGGAAAGTTTTAGGGCCTCTGGTAACCTCACTCACTCGGCGAAAAACAATGCAAGCATTGCTTTACTGCCGGTTTTCTGTGAGGCCGTAGTATCACTCCGGTCGAGCCGGCCCATACGTGCCGAAGCATAGCTCTCCCATGAATAAAGAGTTGTTCTTTCGGCCTTTGATAATTGACAGATAATTTAAAGATATGGGAGCTCCCATGTTGAAATTTATTAGCAAAGCACGTAGAATGCAAATAGACATTTTTTTACAATAAGCTCGAATCGTATTCACCCATCCGACCCCTATCGTCACAGTCGAATGCTCAACCATAGCACTAGCGTTGAATAGAGTTTACAGAGAAACATTTTACAGTTCCTAACTGCACTCTCTAAGTAATACTGATATTATGAAATACATTCCAAGGTAATTAACATTGTCAAGTATACATTTACCTTCATTTATTAGCAATAATTATGACACCTAAAAGTGTTACCAAAAACACCCTGTTGTTCATGATAGTCACAATTTAGTTGTGATGAACTGAAAATCTTTGGCAACGCTAATCTTCAAAGTGTTATTCCGAATTTATAACCAAATTTTCCCAACACACAGGTCATTCTAATCAAGGGTACATTGAGGCCATGAACGTAATCAAGACTCTGCAGTACAATTAGCTGTGTGACTGCCAGATTGGGATTGCTCAAATCAGTCCAGTCTTTGTAAACATTAACAAAACTAGCCGTAGATATGCATCACGTTCAATCACCCAATACAGAGGGAGAAAGACTCTTAGGGACACTTTACAACAGCTTATTCAAGACTCAAGAACTGCTTGAATTTAGTTTCACACGAAATTTGAATTCTAAAACCCTACTTGAGAAGTGAAACGTCAATCAAGAATCTCCTAAGTACTGTCACTTTGTAATTAATTATGTTTGCTACTTATTTTAGAACACTGCTTAAGTGTCCACTCACTGTTTCTCAAGTCAGATGATTATTGTATATTTAATCTGTACTCAAGAATCGTTTCGTTTCATTAATGTCTGAGGGTAGTTCTGTTATAAATTAAATACTAAAAAAGAGATTATTAACTCAAACACCAATTATTGTATAATTAAAATTAAGCCATATTTAAATTTTGCAACGTTTTTAATCGAATTTAAAAATGTACGTTATTGGACTGTATTGTTTTTGTGTGTATGTTGCGAAATATCTTCGGCACAACATTTAAAAGTAGGTACAGTTAAGGCCACAAGACAGTTTTACCACAGGTTACCATAGGTTACCATAGGTTACCATAGGTTTTATAAACTACTTCTCAAGAGCATAGGCGTTTGAAACAATGCACAAAATGTTTTTCATTCACTTTATTCTTATCAGCTTGCTGTTGGTGAGTGTGGCACCTATGTGTATTTTTGCCACTTTTCTCCGAGCATTTAATCTTGTTCTACTTATAATTAATTCAAATGGATGTTTGTATTTGTTGAAGTCAATGAACTCTGAAACTACTGAACCGATTACAATAATTCTTTCGCCATTAAGCAAAAGTAACATGCTAAATTTTATTACGGTAAGCGAGGTACAGTTAGTAATTCATATATATAGTTATTACTAGCGGAACCGCCAGATGTGCTCCGGATTACCGATTGTAACTGTCCCAATTTAATTAAAAGATTTTCAGGGCCATAAAATAGAAAAATTATTACGCATATCTATACGCATATATATAGATCAAACGATGAATTTTCAATCGAACGATGTCACGTAACTTATGGTTTTGAGTTTGCAGAAAAATCCTATAGAAAAAAACTTTCAGTACATATTTTACGAATGTTACAAATTTCCGCTTTCAATCTTTGTATAATCAATCAGGTATGACGTCATATCATATAATTAGTAGTTCAATCCTCATTGAGACATTAATGTAGTAGATGCATCATTTATACCATCATCGTTCACTATTATTTATGCGCGATGAATTCTCATGATAAATTAAAAAGCTTATTGACTTGTTTACTTTCAATTTTGGTAATTATTCTTTTTGTTTTAATGTCAGCTTTTAAATGGGTTAGCCTTTTTAAGATCATTTAGAATAAAGTTTCGTTTACATTGTTTTAGAACTAGAACTAATTGTTAAACTAGGCTGTTTTATCCTGTGGAAACCTCAGCATACGGTCAAGAACACGATTAAGCGATTGCGTCAAATTCAAAGACGATGAATCCATTTCTCGCAGTGCAGCAGAGGGACAAGTGCTTCTGTGCTTACCTCCCTTATGTCTATAAAGCAACCCAACAGGAAACCGTTTTAAACAGCAACCTCTGCAACAAAGAAAATAAAGAAGGCATATCGATTTTGCGACTAAGGTGTACTAACAGGAATTTATTAATTTGACCATTTAATAGGAATGATTAATTTGCGTATAAATCATATTTATATTATGCGCCAATTCTATTAAAGATCTTATAGTGCGCAAGGCAATTATATATTATGTTATTTAGACAACTTTTTTAGGACACAATAGAAACATTTTTAGTGGCACTAAAAACTACAAAGGTAATTTTTCAGATAGTATTTTTATAGCACTAAGATTGCCAGTTGTTGCACCTGATGGAAAGCGATCACCGTAATCAAGGTACTTTTGCAATGAGGGTATCATGTACAAGCTTAAGACTCTAAAAATATCTGTTAATTGAATTTTTGCCACTGATTCCCTGATACTGACACTGTAAATGTCTTAACTTTAATAATAATAATTATGATTACTTGACACATCTCACACACGGCCGTCTGGTCCCAAACTAGCAAAAACCTGTACCTACTATGGTAACCAGACCGCTGATAAACACACTTTCATATTCTTCTAAATCCATAAATATTATAGATAAATTACACCCAAACAAAGAAGAAATGATCATGCTCACCACAGATTTTTTTGTCCACGACCTCGGGCTCAGCAGTGAGGATCACTAACCACAAGACCAACAGGCCAGTTCAACTAAACGCAATTGAGAAATTAATTTAACAAAATTATTAGAAAGTAAATTATAAGCATAATAAAACTTTACATGAGCCAGTTCGATCTTAGTAATCAGAGGCAATCACCATTGAAACTAAGTTTACCACATTTGACAACTTTTGTACTTGAGTAAATTGAATAGTTATTGTATCTATTGTATAATCACTACATATTATAAAACAAAGTCCCCCGCCCGCGTCTGTCTGTCTTGTCGCGATAAACGGAAAAGTACTGAACGGATTCATGCGGTTTTCACTAATGGACAGAGTGATTCATGAGGAAGGTTTAGGTGTATAATTTGTACTTGTGCGAAGCCGGGGCGGGTTGCTAGTTGTATATAATTATGTACGTATTGCATTTATTACGGTTAGGTTAATGTATGTTTATTGATAAGTATCTATTGGTATTTATAGTAGGTAAAATAGGTTAATATAAAATATCTGTATATATTTGTTTTCATATTTATTAGAAATTCCAAATAATTATAATTTAAATATAACCAACTGCCATTATCTCTCCGAATCATTTTGATCCCTCCTAAGGTTGCCTGGAAGAGATTGCATCTAGCAATAGGGCCGCCCTTTGTACATTATCTGTATGTAATTATGTAAATTTATCTTCCACTGTAATGCTAATGTACAAATAAAGTGTTATCTATCTTATAAAAAAGTTAAAGCTGTGACAGAAACCACAAGTTACCTAACTAGGAATAAACCTAAAGAACCCAATGAAATACCTAACGAAATCTTCTCAACATTCTGACACTTAATAAAAATTCCTTCACTGAACATTATCACTCATACTGAGAGTATTAACATAAAGATTGAACTGACAGTGATGTTTGGTTTCCTTTGTTTTCCTTGAACCTACAAAACAACAAGGCATTAGGGCAGCATATAATAGATTCTTTTCTCAGTTTTAGTGAATATAAAGTATTTTTGCCAGACAAAATTGTTACTTTGTGACCTAAATGCGTAATGAATTTGGTCGTTTTAATTCTGTTCACGCAAGAAAAATGGATTTCACTCTCCTATTTATTTACCGTCATTTGCTTACTGAACCAGTCACGCGATTAGTCGCGTCCCAGAAATAGAGGGTCCGATAGTAGCTAGTAGCTACAGGTGACTGATGGATTATGAGTACACAGATTCTTTCAACAAACGGATTTGACGTCCGAGACACTTTGATTGTAATAGGTTAGACTCCAGTCAGCACCGGCCTTATGGAGGGGCAAAACCAAGCGCAAATATAATAGGCGCAATACTATAGGATAATTTAAAATGTTAAACTATCCTATAGTATGCACGTGCATGTCTATATTTATATATATGTATAGATAATACCCTAAAATTTGCCTAAGGGCGCCACATGTACTAAGGCTGGCACTGACTCCAATCTAACACAAAAAGGGCGATACCCAGGGTAGGATCCAGATTTTATAAGGTGACACTTTAACTTAAACACATAGTTAAATTTAAGGACTTGTGTAATTTGGTAAAGTTGGAGTCTGAAGATCATAAATTCTGTGTCGCTGAATGCTGTCACAACTACAAATGTTTCCTTATCAACACCTCACAAAGAAAGTATTAACAAAAAGACGTAGGTATTATAAACAAAAATACGAAAAACATTATTTCCGTCGTTCATTTATCAACATTTCAAACCTATTTTAAATATTCAGGCACATTGCTGTGAAAAATTGTATTTCAACGTTCGTTGAAATCAGGCCGAGTATTTTTGACTCGGCCTTTTAAGTTACATATTCAAATTGAGAACGACCCTAGTTCTTGAATAGATATTGAGAGCAGAGGCAGAGATTCTACTTTTGGAATATTTCAGATGTGAATTCACACTTCTGGTGAACTAAAATAACACTTGCCGTGATGTATTAGATAGGTACTTTATAACGTTGATTTAAAAGTGAAATCGCGTCACCAACAAGTCGCTTTTGTTTTGTAGACTTTGTGGTAGATAAATATATAAAATTATTGTTATATATTTGGTAGTCTTAATGTAACTACACATTTTGAAAGTTAGTTATGTAATGTACTGACAGGAGGGACTGTTCATCTCGCTAACTACCAGTGTGGTGAGTCAGCTGGTGTTGTTTGTTAGATTCCCTGTTTAATTGAATAAGATCAAATACGTTAGACGCTCACTTGTACTAGCATTTCTCTTATACACTTAACATTCCAATAACATTGAAATATAAAATTGTAACAAACAGTCTCACAACCACTGATATAAACTATGAAAATCACTAACTAACAGTAACTGCCAAGTTGTTCGTACCTCTATTCGCACTCAAGTCCTCGTTCTCAACTTATTCCTACCCTTTTATAACCCCACTATTCATTAATATTTATCAATCGACCAATACCATTGCGTTACCAGTATAACCAGTCAAAATAATGTCTATTAACTTATTCATTAAATAGTGAACTGTGTCATCATCTATTATAGTTTGTCCCTATTTTTAATAAAATAAATAAGAGTTGATGATGTGGCGATGACTAAATATTATCCAAACCACTGTGTGTGTTAATAAAGTCCGCGGTGACAAAGGAATATTTGCCTAAGAGGACTTTTGCCTCTCGCAGGAAGTGTAAAAAAATTGCAGAATAAATTTAATAATGCAAGTTAAATTCTTTGTATATATATTGTTAAAAGTGCGCGACTTTATTTTGTAAACCCGAACTTTTAAATATCCTTGTGCTTTATAGATTCTGCCTGTTATTTATAGTCAAATGTTAAGCTTAAATTATTGTGTGAGATATGAAATTTGTTATTTATTTATATGTAATATATTAGAGGGTAACACCAGTGGATGAAAAGCTGAGGAGCAATAGATTATCGTTGTATGGACATGTGATGCGGAGGGATGAGCAAAATGTGGTGAAAAGAGTTTTATGTTTGGATGTTGACGGGTACAAGAGAAGAGGACGACCAAAGAAAAGATGGATGGACTATGTGGAAGAAGATATGGCTAGAAATGGAGTAAGCAGTAAAATGACGAACGACAGAGTAGAATGGAAGAATAAAACACATTGCACCGACCCCAAATAAAATTGGGACAAGGGTAGGCAGATGATGACGATGATATACTAACTTTTAAACTTTCGCGTTCCATGATATAATTATGTATTTATACGGGAATTAACGCGATCACGAAAAGGTATTATTACATACCTCTGAATTGCCTGAGGTATGTAATACCTTTTCGTGATCGCGTTAATTCCCGTATAAATAATTAGATGATGATGATGTTTGAAAATCAAACTGACTAGAACTACACGGTATCCCGTCAGAGGTAGACCCATTTTAAGGAGCTGGGAAAGGAAAGGGAAGCTGCGGAAGGAAAAATACATCGGATTTACAGTGATTATTCAATATTTCATAGGATTTTGTGCTTCTGCTATTATGTGACTGATAACTCCATACAAAGCAAGAAGCTAACCGAAGCGAAGACGCTAATGGAAACAATATATGTTAAAGATGACGTAATCTCTCCCTAACTCTTCCATATTATTGGTAAACATCGAAATATTTAAGAGAAACTTCTTTAGAATCGTTGTGATTTAAAAATTCGATGAAACGAAAGAGTCACACTAAAAAGAGATAAACATATTCATAAATAGAATTTAGCCTGCGAGAGAATAAGATAGAATACAGTGTTTCCTATAATCTTCGTATGCTAGCACGTGCCTTTGCGCCTGCGTACTACGAAGAAAAAGGGAATCATATTCATAAATAGGATTTAGCCTGCGAGAGAATGAGATAGAATACAAGTATACAGTGTTTCCTATAATCTTCGTATGCTAGCACGTATCTTTATTATTTTTATTATTACACACTTCTTTTTACTAATACTACTACTGCAATGAGCAGGTAGGTCGAACAAATGAAACCATCAAGTGACTCTTCTAACTATCTGTCTCTCTGAATAGCTCTTTTTTTTATAAAGATTACTAGTAACTGGGTCACACATTACTAGCGATCTCGTTAACCCCTCCAGCTAAGCTTAACGCTTGTGTTAGGAGTGGGTTCACGATGGTAGTGCACTGGGTGGGGTTCGAACCCGCAACCATTTGATCGCAAGTCCGACGCCTTAGCCATTACGCTACCGCCGCTCTGAATGGAAATAATCATTGAAATACATAGTTACGCTTATATACTTATGTCTACGTGCTTATAGCTAAAGATATTATCTTCTAGATTATTATGTTATCTGTCTGAGATCGGTATGTGTGATACGTGTTTTCACATCACACCACACTACTATTACTAATATTAAAAAAAAAAGAAAAAACATTTATTTTGATAGCACACAAAAAGTACAGATTACGTGTAGCTTGACGGATTTAATTCACATACGACGTATGAACGACACCACGAACAAATTATTCTTAAAAGAGAACCAATTAAGATAATAGCAACATCGGTTAATACTTTTTCACACATTCACATTCTAATCACGTTTAACCAGATTTCCTCATCAAAATCAAATTGAGAAGGCAATAAACTTCTACAAGTACTTGTATATTCCAAAGAGTTAGAGTACAGTCGACGCCAAATCTTTACACTCGCATTTATGTCTAACATAAAAACCTGCGCTAAAATATTCTGCGGAGTGATTTTGTCAGGGCTGTCAGTGTCAGAGACAGAAAATATGTAGAACGCAAGAAAGTGTAAAACAAATCTTGTTAGACGTATTACAATAGGCATTATTAGACATAAATATAAAATATCTAATCCGTTGCTAAACTCTTGGTTGTCTTGATAAAAATCGTATTGCATATGTACAATGTTCACATGTTACAAAAAAAAAAAAATTGGTTGCCTGTAAAGTCGGTATACGGGCGAAAGTTTTACGTGACAACGACTTTGAGTGGTAAAATAATTTTAATGTGAATATTCATTCGTATAGTAGGAAGAAGGATGAAATAATAGTAACAATTTAAAACATTTATTTATACAAAGAATTATATTTAAAACGCGTGCCTCTCACTCGCTCTCATTGTGAGCGCATAACGTGAGCGGAGCGTAACGCAGTTTCTTGAAGTGTCACCCGGCAAACCAATTTATAAGACGTTGTCACGTCAAAACATTATTTCAGTATCTGTTAGGAATAGATAATATGCTCTTTGGAATATCCCCTCCAAATATCCCGTCATTCAAAAATTTTTCAAAAAAGTAAATATTAAATTGTAACTCAAACAAATAGCACCAACAACTTCCTACAATATAGATGGTATAAATAAAGGTACTTGTGAAGTAATACGCACCCGCCACTTACAAATAGATGAACCGTGTACTTGATTAATCGTATTTGTTACAATGTCGGAACGGTCCTTAGTACGGGATGTCGATGGACAAAGAAATGGAAGCAGATGGCGCGTTACGGCAGAGTTGGGCATAGCACTCGTGACGTCCCGAGCAATGACGGCTGCTTACCAAGCACTCACTTTTTGCCAAGTCTCGGGGTGTTGAAAAAGTGCCTTGAAGCTGTCTCTTGTTTCGTTGTGTACCAGTTGTGTAACCGTGTTCAACAAGGATGACCAAATGGCGAGCCCCCAGGATGTTATATAAAAAGCGACTTAAAACGTACCAAGTGTACCAATACAGCTGATATGTGCACTTTATCAAACCGTTACGAAAAGTTATAACCACGGGCACAACGGAAAGTTTAACTCGTCCTGATCTTTATTAATATTTAAGAAAAAACTTTGGTACTCTTCAACCAATACTGTCACCTGTCATACCTAACATAATCGAAAAGTTTTCTAATTCACACGCGTATCTCCAATGTTGTCTAACTCTGTCGAATGCTTGTGACACATAAATTTTCTTATAAATAAACTCTAATATTAAAGTTCATGTTTTGCGTCATGCGATGCCACGTTTCTTTTTAACTCCAAACTCATAAATGAGGGGTGTTATAAGTTTGAGGTGTTATGTGTCTATGGCGTAATTTTTTTAAGGCTTGATCGAAATTCTTCTAAGAACATTATTGATCTAAAGATAGTGTAGTATCGATCAATAGATAATACAAGAAAAACTGTTTAGCCGTTCGAAAATTATCATCTTTTTTCTAATTGTTTAAGGGATTTTTGAGTAGGAGAAGTTATATTTTATTTTTTTAATAATTTATGCTTGTAAAACGTACTCCCATTGTGCTTATTATACTTCGTTTGTAAATACTAGAGTATCAAAGAAAGTGACATATTTTCATTGTGATGATGATGATATCTCTTTTTTATGTTTTTACATTCAATGATAGCTTAAGCCCAAAAGCTTTGGAAAATATGTTGCAGAAGCAAAGAGATAAATATAAAAATTCACCGAGTTTAGAATATACTCCTTTTTGAAGAGAGATTAATTATTAACTTTCAAAGAAATTGACGCAGGCATGAATTACTAACTTTCGAACAGTGCTTTCTTGGAAACTTCTAACTATGATTTATGCTTTAATAAAATAGCTATTTATCTTCATAATTTGTTTTCGCAAAACCATTTTTTTATATATTATTAAATTTTAACAGTGTTAGGTTTCTAAATATGATATTATTGGGAATCAGTAGAGAAATATCATAAAATAATAAACAATCTTTTATGCCTCAAACCTAATTCGTAATAATTATAAAAACAGCAATGAAAACAATATAATTAATCAAAGTAAGAATTAAACAAACCCAAAAGAAAATGAATAATTACTACAAAAATATGAAAGGTCCGTTCCGCGAGCTGTCCAAGCAAAAAGAGGGTTAGCTGCACCTCAGTACGACTATTTGTGGACTCGATAACGGATGATTTTTTCTACCATCTACTCTCACCTAACAATATATATGTTACTGTAAAAGCCCGAATATTGGTAAATCCTATTAACAACATTTACCAACCGTCTTTGTAAAAACCTAGGATTTACCAAACTCTCATGGTGAAAGCCCGAAAAATTATATCTTCTTTATTATATTCGGACATTTACCAATAACGGTTGGTAAATCTTAGGATTTACCGGTAAAACCTAGGATTTACCAATATTCGGACTTTTACAACAACAACATTAACATATATACATTTCATTAAATACAAAGTTAAAACGATATATATGTAAGAATATAAGAACAGATGATACCACATGTAGTAGTTATTTTTTTGTTTCAAATATCGAATTATTAAGTATCTTTTTAAAAGGATTTATTTTATTCGAGCGTTTCTGCGATAATGGGACGGCATCAATACCACTCGTTTTTAGTAATTAATCAAATCCTCCTTTTTGCTTATTTTTTTTAGATATTGCCCAATTAAGTGCTATGGCAATAAATTATGTTACTATATATAGCTGAAAACATCAATTTGCAGTTCGATGTTTTTGAACTAACATTCATCATCATCGCAGCTAATAGATGAACTATACTAAAATTATTTATTCGCTGCAGACTCGGTCATAAACACTGATACTCCGCTCCACACTGATTCTCATCCCACCGATAACACAAAAGAGCCATTGTTATCCGGTTTTGATAATTTATGTCCGAGTCTGCAGCGAGTAGATAATTATACTATAGAATAAGAAACGAACAAGTAGGTATACAACAAATTTTATGGATAGAACAAACTTGTTAGTCCTACGTTTCTGAAGCAATGAACGTACATCCTTGACAATTTACAATTAACATTAATAACAAATTACAGGCAATTATAAGAATAAATGTATTTTACGTTCATGCTTGTCTTATTTTTAACCGACTTCGAAAAAGGAGGAGGTTCTCAATTCGACTGTACTTTTCTTATGTTTGTTACCTAAGAACTTTTGACTGGGTGAACCGATTTTGATGATTCTTTTTTTTTTATTTGAAAGCTGGTGCTTCCCGTGTGGTCCCATTTCAATTGTGTGGTAATGGTTCAATAAATGGTCCACTTCTGACAATGGCATCCATGAGAAAACCATATAAGTCTTTTATGGTTCTTTTTTTGAAGTTGGTTTTTTTTTTAAAGAATTATTCTGTATAAAAAGATATTAAAAACTGCTTCGAGGTCTAAACTACATATATTTTAATTGATATTTATCACGCTATATAAAATATACTTTGAATCGCGTATTGGTCTTCATTTAAATGTATATATATTAAAAATCATGGTAACTTACTTTAATACTATAATATTGTTTTCTGAAATATACTTTAAAGTCCTAACTACCGACAGTGTGTTTAACATTTGTCATGTTAAGTAAAACAATAAGCTGACTTGACAACATAGTTCTGTCACAATTCAGTAGACAAATCAGTACGCGTACGTACGCAGCCCGCGGGTAATATATATACACCGGAATGTATAGTAATATAATATAATCTATACTTACTAATATTATAAAGCCAAAGAGACTTTTTGTTTGTTTGTTTAAACGCGCTAATCTATATGACGACTACTCGGATTCGAAAAAATATTTCATGGAGGAAGGTTTATAGGCTATGTGTCATCACGCTACGACCCTAAGCAGCGAAGCAGTGACTATAAACGCGCGCGAAACTAGGGGAAATGGCTAGTTTGAGTTAAAGTAAAGTTTTTTATTATAATCCGGTGTTAGTCTGATCAAGATTCAAACATAATGTTATAAAGTAAACAATCCATGAAAAGCCTCTAGTCGGTAATAGTAAGTAGTTCAAACATTGAATTATATGACAATGTATGCAATACTCGTAAATTGCAATTATATGTACGCGTACGTTTGACCGCTTACCACCATGGTGTTGTCATAATATTACCATGTTTGTCATAAACATTAACTTATTTGTCATAAAAACATCCCAGTACATGACACTGCATTTAAAATTTGTGTTATTATTCAAGGGGTGTTTTTGATAGGCTTCCCTTTTCAAAGTTGGTAACAGATGCTAAATAAATGAAAACAGTATTCTTTATAATGGCTTTTATTAACTTGCTATGTTTATGAGTTTGTTGGTTTTATCCTACGGAGTTGAAATTTTATATATTGATTCAATTATATTGACAATATATTTTTGTGATAAATATAACCTCATTCTTCGGACAGGATTGACTCCAGATCAGGGAACCTTTTTTTTTTTATGGTAGGTATAGGGGGGCAAACGAGCAGACGGGTCACCTGATGGTAAATAACTACCGCCGCCCATGGGCACTTGTAACTCGAAAGTCACAAGTGCGGGAGTAGGAGAAGAGGGGGGAGAGGGAAGAGTAGGAAGAGAGGAGAGGGGAAGGGTTAGGGCCTCCGGTAACCTCACTCATGCGGCGAAATGCAATGCAAGCATTGCTTCACTGCCGGTTTTCTGTGAGGCCGTGGTATCGAGCGGAGTTGAGCCGGCCCATACGTGCCGAAGCATGGCTCTCCTACGGTTGACATTAGAGACATAAAACTTATGATAACTTATGAATTATGACACTGTTCTAAAGGTCATCATGACCTATCTGCAGACGAGGAAAGTCCTCAAAAGTCAATATTACAGACGTGAAACTTTATATATGCATTGAATTATGATAGACTATTCTAAAGTTCACCATGACCTGGCTGCTACGGCCAGGATTGGCTCCAGACTACGGAACCAATCAACAGTCGAGCGTACAGACATGATACTTTATATAAATATGCATGGAGTTATGGTAGACTATTGTAAACACCACCATGACCTAGCTGCTGCGCCCAGGATTAGCTCCAGATGAGGGAACTCCTCAGCAGTCAACAGCGCAGGTAAGAAACTTTGTATACGCTTTCATTTATGATAAATTCTGATGACTGCACGAATTGCGCAATGGCAAAGTCGTTTTGCTACGGCAAGTGTCAGGGGTTCGATGCACGCACGACATATTTGTGTGATCCACAGATAGCTGTTCCGAGTCTAAGTCTTCTTTGTGTCCGTTGTTTAAATGTTTGTAAGGGGCCCCGGAATAGGCCCAAGGAGTTATTTCTAGTACGGAAGTTGTGTTCTATAAGGATGTTAGAATTATACGAAAAAAAATTAGCAAAATAGAAGTCTAGAATAACATGAATTAGTGTAATTCAGTTGGCTCCACACCATGTAATTTGGCTCGTGTAATTTGGCGAGATGGGGTCATTGGCATTGGTTTGTAATCAATCTAGAGAAGAAACACTCCAAAATCAAACGCGGAACTGTGTTTCTTTAGGCACAAGGTACCTTAAAGCTAAAATAAGGTTTGCATAGTTCCAATCACCCAATTCAAGGTGAGACCGTGCCGGGGACTGAGTGGCATCAGGGTATGCTAAACATGATGTTGCAAACGTGCCAGCTCCTTAAGTAACATGTAAACAGAAAACTAAAAGAGAAAGAAATACTCATGTAAATTAAAAAAGAAAATTTAACAAGCAAGCTTTTATCTACATGCACCAAATATTCTTAAAAAAACCGACTTCAAAAAAAGCCTATTCCATAAAAGACATATGGTTTTCTCATGGATGCTATTATCAGAACTGGACAAAATGGGACCACACGGGAAGCACCCAGTTCACCCAGTCTAAAGTTCTAAGGTAACAAACATAAAAAAAATACAGTCGAATTGAGAACCTCCTCCTTTTTTTAAGTCGATTAAAAAGAAAAAATAAGCTTTGAATGAAATCAAATGAGTACATCATTTTATTACATTATACAATTTTACATGACATAAAAGCTTGTCGGCGAGATGTTCCTGGCTAAATTAAATATTATATACGAGTATAAGAAATATATAGTTAGGTGTCTACTTAGAATTACTTGTGTGCTTGTGTCAAGGTTTGTCACCGACAAAGCTTAACGCGGGAACTAGAGATCGATTGTAATCATTATGAGAAGATTTGTAGCAAGTGGTAATCGAAAATTCGTTAGAAAGTGATTAAAATAAACAGAATTATTTATCAATTCGGAGAACAAAACACCCTCGAAACACAAGTCCTGACAAGTACGTACTTCATAGTCTTAAGTACTGTTACAAAACTGGTCTCTGAAAAAACTTTTAGCGTTAATTTATATACCAGAAGATTTATATTTATTATATAACTACATCAGTAGACAATTTACTCGTTTGTTACCGACTTCAAAAGGGGAAAAGGATAATCATCTCGTCTTTTTTTTGCAGCAGAAATACTATCTTCGCAATTATATTTTTGCCCCCCAGCCAGATGGACCGATGACCTGAAGAAGGTGGCAGGGATGGACTGGATGCTTAAGGTGGACCGGGTGCTATGGCGCACATTGGGAGAGCCCTATGTCCAGCAGTGAAATATGATAGGCTGATTGATTGATTGAATTATATTATTAAAGTCATTGCAAGAAATTTCAGTTTCTTTCTCTTTATGAGAGATATTGCAAACTTATCGTTTTTGTTCAAAATCATGAATGGATTAGTCAAAATGTTTGAGTTGGTGAGCAATCGGCTTTTTTATTGTGATGTTATAGGCGTTTTTCTTCCAACTCACCTGATGGAAAGTGGTGATGAGGACGAAGATGTTACACGGCTATCCAAGAGAAACGTTCCAAGATTATAATTGTCTGGAAAAATAGACGCAGGCAGTTCATTCCACACCTTGGCCACTCGAACTAGAAAGAGCTGTCAAAACGTTTCGTTCGACTTTTTGGTGATTTGACCTTTGTCTGCGTCTAGTCGTCCGATGAA
Organism: Euplagia quadripunctaria; assembly: GCA_963859945.1. Lineage (NCBI taxonomy): Eukaryota > Metazoa > Arthropoda > Insecta > Lepidoptera > Erebidae > Euplagia > Euplagia quadripunctaria. The sequence goes on along the minus strand of OY982582.1, from coordinate 12,112,295 downwards.
GGAATGGAGAAGGTCCAATTAGTTCGACGAGAGCCTTCACACACTCACCAAGTGAATCCTATACAAAACTGTTAAGCAGGCGACTTTGCGACGATGCTCATGATTATGCAGTGCCATATTCGTGAGCACATCATCGTTGATAAGCTTACGGGCTCTTCGGCCACAGAGTCCAGTGTTTCGAGTTGACATTTTGCTGAGCCATCAAAAAGGTGAATGCAGTACTTCATTCAAGATCGAACCTGAGCTGTATGAAGATTAAGCAGCTGTTCAGAGCTGCCGGACGTTCGAAATGCCGCCCAATGTCATGGAAGCTGTCTGTGCCATGGACTCGATTTGTTGACCGAAGTTAAGTTTGGACGTGACTGTTATGCCCAGAAGCCCTAGATGATCAATAATCGGTAAGGATACACCTTGGCTTAAGAGTTCTATTAGCATTTTTTCTTACATGAGATTGTACACTCCTATAGTGAGGACTACGTATCGCCAGAACTCGTACATTTTCAGAAGTAGTCGCATGTACAAAAAATCATGCAAACCGGAATGTTGAATTCGCCATTTTCAATAGGTATTAGTGTACTACCTACTGGTATTATTACGTATTCTGTCAAGGCTTTTTCATCGTAGTACTACTGTACTACGATGAAAACGCCTTTGTGTTACATAAACGCTGTGTGCTCGTTTTTGAAGACTATCAGGCAACCTAGATCTGTTTTGCTATTTACTGTTAGTAATTTTTTTCTTTATTAGCGTAAACTTGTAACTGGCCGTCATCTTTAACGTACTCTCATTACTATCTGTAAGTTTTTAGTTACTGTAAAATAAAATAAAATGAAGTATATCTTCACGTCAGTTTAAAAAAAAATTGTGTATATATGTAAAATGGAAGCGATCATTCTAAGTTTGTATACGGTGTATATCAACTCTAGTGCATCTATCAAGCTATAATGCCTCAGTATTGTCGCTGAACCAACATCAGATAAATAGCTGCTAAGTTCTTAACGATTATCTTGTTCCGTAACAAAATAGTGATATAAATAGTCACCTAAGTTAAAGTATTGTGTCTACATAAGCTTGACGTCATCGGAATTTTATCACTTTTTTTACGAGTCTTAGGGTCAACTCGAACTAAGTTATTTGAATAAATATAAACCTTATGGACCTTAGGACCAATCTTGATACTTGATTAATATCCTAAATAACTTACTAATATGCCATATTGCCCTAAGTATACAATTTTTTTCTTTTGATGCTAATATTTATTTCTAAGAACTATCTGCTACTGACAACATGTTACATATAATCACCCCAAATAATAACTTCGCCTATCTTATCGATAATAACTATTTTTATCCTAAACACGTATCGTGTAAACATAGTATATACCCCCCTGTAGAGTTAAAGGTCAATGCTCGGAGCATTGTACGACATGCCCACAGATTAGCAATTATGTGAGAAGTCTGTTTCGATAAGCTTTCTACGTTTACATGAAAGGAAAATGACTTATTTGTTTTTCTTTTATTTTTTCTTTCGTTATTTTTGTATAATTCGTAACCATAACTTATAGCTAAATAGAATTTATACTAACTACTAAATATCGTACTACGGTTTCGTTACCAGTGGAGCTACTGTAAATATGTGAAAATTTATTTAATAAATTATCTCGCTCTGAGGTACTGATCTTTTATTTTATCACACGACTGTAAGGCAACAAGGACCGATAATGTACAATTTACTTCGTAAGGTAATTTAAATAAAGGAAATTTACTGTTTATTTGTCAAACAAACCACTGAAATGTGAATGAATTTAAACCATTTTAACAACCACCATACTATTCAGATAATTAATAAGTATTAGTAGGAATATACACGAAAAAATAATCAAAATATTTTAAGTCATACCTATCAAATTACTTATTTTTAATACTGGCTGGGATGAAGATATTTTATTTCATTTTCTAATTAATTTTGTAATTTATATATGAAATTTCTTTTACATAATCAGTTGTTCATTTGTTTTCCACTGTGTTACCAACACAGCACATCGGGCACGCAATATCAATACCGTGTATTGAGTGGACGAGGTGTCGCAAGTGAACGTACAGTACGGCGTGAGTTAAGTTTGATCCCTTCTGTTTTGGGAATTTTAATGTCAATAATGAGTGCCGTGGTTGACCGGAGACAAAAGTTAAACGGTAGTAAAGATTTAAAGAAGCAGTGGAGGCAGCCTGATGTCACTCTAGTCCACTCCTTTATCACGACACGAACATTTCGAAACTGCAACAGTTATCAATTAGAGACTCTTTGTCACTCACCATGCTCACAAGACTTGCTTTTCTTGATTAACTGAATTCGTTACTAGAGTTAAGATATCTTTGAACAAAGGAAAAAATTGAAGTTATATGAACGCTGTAAAAGAGCTCATTTATTCAAATTTCTTTTAAAATTCTTTCTGTAGCTGAGGCATTAATGAACTGTCATAGAAATGGCAAAAGTGTATCGCAATAATTTCCAAAAACTTGAAAAATTTAAAATATACTTATTATTTAAAAAATAGTTTTTATAACCAGTGTGGTCTTAGTACTTTAGTCACTCTGAGCGGCTGGTGCCCGCCGGTGTCCACGCTGAAAACAAAGCCATTTTCTATGTACTTCCATGATTCTTCATTATTTCTTAAGATCTGTTCAGCCTGGGGTAGCAAGGTTAAAAATAAGTCAACACTTTAGAAAACATTGTAACGATAATTATGAAAATAAAAACATTATCTTCTTCTTTGAATGTTGCACATCTGTTGTTTACAACTTGCTGTAAACTTTGAGATAAACATGTTTGAGATGCTTACAAAGTAAAGTTTGTTTTGTATTAATCACTTATTAAGAGGGCGCTTAAATCCAGAGCAACATTTTAATTCACACAGGCTAATGAGACTGCCAGAAAGATATTTAATGCTTCAGAATTTGAAAATGTATTAAGTTTTTTGATCATTACGCAATTCATACGATACGAAAAGGATGGCGTTTATTAACTCCCGATTTACGACATTAAAAGAGGAGTGTTATAAGTTTGACGTGTCTGTGTGTCTGTCTGTGGCATCGTAGCTCCCAAATTTGAGTGCAGTTTTTTTTTGTTTGTAAGGTGACTTGATCGAGAGTGTTCTTAGATATAATTCAAGAATATCTGTTCAGCAGTTCGGTGATATCATCAGCTCTTTTGTAATCGTTGAAGGGATTTTTTGATTGGGGGTATTTTAAATTTTTGATTTTTTTTTATGGTATAGGGGGCAAACGACTACCGCCGCCCATAGACACCTGCAGCTCAAGAGTCACAAGTGCGTTGCCAGCCTTTAAGGTGGGAGTAGGGGAAGAGGGGGGAGAGGGACGAGTTTGGTAACGTCACTCACGCGGCGAAAAGCAATACAAGCATTGCTTTGCTGCTGGTTTCCTGAGAGGCCGTGGTATCACTCTGGTCGAGTCGGCCCATACGTGCCGAAGCATGGCTCTCCCACGAACAAAATGAAAGAATGATTATTGGTTTATTTGTTAGAGACCTCGGATTTGACAACAATAGCCAGTTGCCAGCTTGAGCTATAGCTTACACTCCTCAATCCATCCGTATAAGCAATATCCCATTCCTACCATTGTCTTACCTTCTTACCTTTCCCTTTTATGTATACTCCCAATTTTCCCATCTTTACAAAGTACCCGGTTGACGGCAATAGGTTTGCCCTCTGTTACGTGAGATGGACTTAATTCTAGTTGGCAAAATGTAGGTTTTATTACGCTTCTGCCTACCCTTCGGGGGTACAGGCGTGAGTATATGAAGGTATGTATGTGTGTATTTCATTGGCCAGTATAACTTGAGCTGTCATTGCATATCTTTCCGTCCTACGACAGGCTAATATACAGGGTGTAAGCGACACCGTACCGAATCCTGAAAATAGTGTATTCAGACCATCATTCTGAGTCGAAAATCGTTGGAATTTTCTACCGGAAAATTCCTTGGTTTTATTTTTATTTTACATTTTTGCTTAAGTGATATCACAATGAGTAAACAGAATATTATACTGAATTTTTTTATGAATACCACATACGGCTAAAAACTACAATGTAATCAGTCAAACAACATTTAAACATTTTATGTAATCAGCTGGTTTGACGGCGCCGAACGTTTAAGGTCTTTCACCGTACTGCACAAGAACAGTATCTACGCATGTCGCGTGTACATTGTGTAGCGCCAAATTAAACTAATGACTATAAATCCTTAATCTCGCATTTTTATGATGAAGTGACTTTTGTATTGTGTTAAGTATAAACAGAACAAGGTTATTGTAAGTTTTTCGCGTAGCTCAAACTTACACGCTGCATATGCTGACGCGCAGAGCTTGATACGGCTATATCACGCGCGTCCAATATATACGTTACACGTAATTTTTAAACTTATATGTAACACATATTGTTTAAAAAATTTTGCTTTCTGCATACCTTCTATATGCAAAACTTGAAGTATTCCAAATTTCATGTTCCTTCCCGATTTTTTTTTAAAAATGCGCACAAAGAATTTTCTTCGCTTCGCTCGCGTGTTCACTTTTATATTTTTTGGGCAGAACTCTAGCTCTTTTATCTTTTTCCAACATAAAATTAGAATAAGTTACACCTTATAACACCAGCTATCTGCGAGCAAAAGTTTCGTAAAAATAGGTCTACCCGTTCCGGAGATTAGCCGGAATAAACAGACAGACAAACTGACAGACAGATAAAAAAAAATTTTTTTTGGGTATAAGTAGCGTGTAAACATTTAGATGCATTTAGTAAAAAGCTGTTATTATGACATTACAAGTAGACGCTTAAATTTTATTTATTTGTATGGATAGATAATGTAAGCATTAAAGTTAAAGAATTTAAATCGATTTTTTTATATCGAATAATTATTAATTGACATACAGCCTCTACAAATAGGTACGGAACTACATTGCTAGAAATAGCCTAAAACGAACATAATTTTAGTGGAGACACCGTATTTCTCATTATTAATGTACATTTGTGCAACCACTTATATAAATTTATTTATAAGGCCTATTTGGAAATAAATAAAGAATTTGAATTTGAATTCCGTAATTGAGAAAATTCATAAAACACTAATTTCAAAAATTAATCTAATCAGTGTTCGGTATAATTGTAATATCTCATTTCTATCTCTGTCCGTAGAAATATTATTTGCGCAAGAAGATTCTTAAGATTATAAAATCATAGGTATATATGTATTTGAAACTAAGCACGCTGCACTCTCATTAATATTTTAATTAATGTACATGTAATAAAATATACTGCTTACTAGACACACACAGGATATATTACAAACCTAAAGTAGCAAACTAACCTGTTTACCAACTTATATCAACACACTTAATTTAATAGATTCGCCCGCTAAAAGGTTTATACGGAGTGCCAACTAAATACTACCAACTTCTATTTTAACAATTTAGAGAGCCAAAGTTTTGAGCCCAAACACTGGTAACTTTTGATACAGCTAGATTTAATGCACCAAGTTACAATAAGTTGGTAAGCTTTTGGTTTTGATTTGTCCTTGTTCCTAACTGATAATATAAAGTGCGGTACTTATAAATGGAATATTTTTTTTGACCATTCTCTTTTGGCTTAAAACTGCCGAACGACTCGGCGACGTCAACTGACTGCCACCACACTACCGCTGTGTATACCGCTTCAAATTAAATTAATGACTTCGCTTCATACGCAGTTCTCCGCGTTACAGCTCGTCTCCACTTTATAAGAGTAACACCTACCTCATTTTAACACGTTATAATTAGCTTCACTTATAACTATGTAAGCAAATCTTATGGCGGCTGTATACTCTCGCGCGAGTGCACTCGTACGAGAGTGTACATGGTAGCGCTCGCCTCGCTTTGTTATGTCTCGGGGTGTCTCGCCTGCTCTCGCTCCCGTGGCGGTTTTTTGCGCCCGAGTCAAAAGGTCTCGTCATGTCTCGCGAGGAGCGCCGAGAGCATGACAAGACTCTCGCGCGCTTCAGTGCACAGCGAGCAACCGCGCGGAACATACGTGTTACTACGACGTATAACAAGGTTGTTACATGTTGCTGGTAGGTACCAGCAACATGTGAAACAGCGAAACTGAATTAAATTTCATAGAAATATATCAAACAAAACCCGTATTATGGGAACCAAATCACAAATTACACAAAGACAAAAAAAAGTTGCATGACGCGTTGGTGAGAATATCAGAACGGGATTCCCTTTCGAAGAATTGAATAAAAAGATAGATTCTTTGATGGCAACGTATAGAGGACACCTATGTAAAATTAAAATTCTTTGAAATCTGGTGCAGGGCTTGAGGAAGTTCATAAACCATATAATAATTATATATATAATACATATTTATTATTTATTTATTTATTTATTTAAAAAAAAAGACAACTCCCGCATTAGGAATTACTCCTGTGTCGCGGGGTCTTTACAAACATAGCAATAACGAACACAAAGAACACCCAGACTCAGGTGGGAATCGAACCGACGACCTATAAGCATAGCGGTCAGGGTCACTAACCACTAGACCAAAAGGCCAGTGTAATAATTAACAGCGCATAGCGTAAGAGCGGATGCAATTTCTAACGTGTCCATCCTCTCGCTCGCGGATAGGCCTCTCGGATGAGAGCTCTCGGTGAGACTTGACGAGAGCACTCGTACGAGAGTGTACAGCCGCCATTAGAAGTCAATTTTAAGCTACTTCTAATTATTGTATTGGTATGTATATATTGTTTGGGTGAAAATACAATAATTTGTTATCTTGTAGCTGATCTGATGATGAAACATGGAGGTGAATAGTGAAACTCTCTCCCAATGGCTACTAGTAAACCTCGAGTTTGGGCTCACATGATTCGTTTTAGCGAGTCCAACAGATTTAAAACAAAACAAATGATTCATATCAATATGTATGGGTGTTTTCAGTGATTTTACAAGAAATTCAGTTATTTTGAAAAACTTTTTTAACCCCCCACGCAAAAAGAGGAGTGTGTCTGTCTGTGGCATCGTAGCTCCCAAACGAATGGACCGATTTAAGTTCGTTTTTTTTATTTGAAAGGTGACTTGATCGAGAGTGTTCTATGCCTATTTTAAATTTATGATCCTGAAGTTAGCCTATGACCACGGCCAGTGCGTGGTATGGTATTTCATTTTATGTATTATTATATTTTTATAATGATTTGGACGACGCCATAGAAAATTAAATATACCTACCTATTACGTGCTTAATAATACTAATTGGAAGAGTAAAGTATAACAGCGATATCACACGAATGCGATTCCCCGACTCAATGCATTCGTGGATACAATGAGATCGCATAGCAATGTTTGTAAACAGAGTGTAAAACTCCTCACAATTGAACTGTAGGAAATAAAAAGTTATTTTTATTTAGTTGACTGAGAGCAAGACTTGGCAACTTTATAGTTAATAAGTAGACTGAACTAACTTTAAGTGGAGCTGCTTTGCAAATCCATTTAGTTTTACAAGCAAAAGTCTTTTTAAACTCGGCAAAGTTTAGAGCTTTGTTAAGTTTAACGTTAATTTAAACATGCTTCTAAAAAGAAATAACATTTTGGAATGTAATGTTATTTTGATTTTTGAAGCCTGTTTGAAAGTTGATTCCTCAAAGTAGGAACAAGCGTATCAATTTCGTTTTCTTTCTAACTTCGACGCCATATTATCTTTTTTTTTGTTTTCTTCGTGTGGAAACCCCTCACAGTGAAGTGGTATGTCGGAATCGAACCAACAAAAACCACAAGGTGTTACGTCACAAGTGAGTTTGTCGCAAGGGACTCGGGTGCCATACCTGCTATATTATCATAAACTATTCATGACAAAAAATTACAGCTATAATGAACCTTTCAAATTCGACTCGAACTCGCACATGAAGGGTTCCGCACCATCTTAGAAGATTTAATACGATGTAGAGTAGGGGTGCAGCCTTTAATTTTTAAATTATTTTTATTATTTGTTGTTATAGCGGCAACAGAAATACACATTCTGTGAAAATTTCAACTGTCCAACTATTACGGATCATAAGATACAGTCCGCTGTCAGACAGATGAACGGACGGACCGACAACGGAGGCTTAGTAATAGACTCCCGGTAGTTACACTTCTGGTACGGAACCCTAAAAAAGGACGACAAGTTGAGCATTCGACCACCTAGTTGTCGGCCGGCGCGGGTTCGAACCGCTCAGTGCAAACATTAAATTTGCATAATAAATGTCGTAGTAAAAAATTATATCACTAGGGATATAATTATATATCGGTTGATAATTCTCTTACCTAGTCTATCCAATAATATAATTACCATACTAGACTAATCTAGTGAAATAATTGTAAAATTAATTGTTATTTTAATGAATGATAACTTTTAACACTGTTTGTTTTGGTTATGAAATTATAAAAACAATTGATTAAAGGAAGATACACGTATTTTACAACTTGATTTTAAGCAGACACTAGACAGAAAAAAAAAAAAAAAGTTGAATGAGAGGGGCAAACGAGCAGACGGGTCACCTGATGGTAAATGACTACCGCCGCCCACGGGCACCGACACTCAAGAGTAACAAGTGCGTTGCCGCCCTTTAAGGTTGGCATAGGGGAAGAGGGGGGAAGAGCGGGAAGAGCATTGTTTCACTGCCGGTTTTCTGTGAGGCCGTGGTATCGAGCGGAGTCGAGCCAGCCCATTCGTGCCGAAGCATGGCTCTCCCGCCTAAGACGTATATTGGGAAAGACTAATATAGGCGTTTGGGCAAACAACTAGTTAACTAACAATAACTATAATATATATTATGATTAACCTATCATATGCAGACACATTAAAATCTAAAGGAAAATGAACTAGTGACATTTTTAACCGACAACAAAAATTAAGGAATCATTTAAAAAATTGTCAATTTAAAAGCTCTGCCATGATTTTTACGTCGCTCGTTTTAATAATCGAGACATTTCAATCGTTTAGGACGTTTATATTATTTGAAAAAACAAATATTTTTAATAATGCTCACTCTTACGCTTGTTTGGCTTGACAGATGACAGGTAATAAATAAGAAAAAACATAAATAATAATATTTAACACTTCGTAACCTTGATTTTAATTGAGCCGCACATGTAACAGAATTCACTATAAATAATTTCCATATAAAATATACTCGAGTGAGTGATTCAGAGTGTTCACAAACTTGCCAAGATAAATGACTAAAGTTGCCTTCAGTTGCACTATTGAAAGTGGATCCCCCGATGATGGGCAAGCAGTGGAACACCGGGGTGGTTTTTAGTCGGTAAGAGTCCGACAGACCCCTTCAGCCCCCCCCCCCCCCTCCCCAAGGGCGGAGGACATCCATGAGGATCTTCCAACTCGTTAAAAAAAAAAAAAAAAAAAATTGAAAATGGATAATAATAATATGTTACTTGTGCAAGTGGGTAAACGTTTAATTTAGAAGCCGATTTTTATTACTGGCTACGGTGAAAATCGATATCTTTCACGTTAATTTAGAAATTCAAATTTATTTTATAATGGCCCATACATAATCGGTTTTGTTTTGGGTAAGTCCTAAAGCATGATAGAATTTTGTTGAACTCGCTTAGAAAAGTCCTAAGAAATGACGACCATGGGCTTCATTTTTAATCAGCGAAATGTAAAAAGTATAAAAAACAATCCAGTTTCTCTTTGCCATCTTATTTTAATGTAACTTGTTAAGCATTTGTTGTTGTCATAGTTTAAAGGGTTTTGACCTCCTTTATTGTCATTAAACTAGCATGACCGGCAATTATCTGCCTGACACGTAGTCACGCTGTTCCTTACTCTAAATAACTCGACCTATTTAAATGTCCAGCTTACGCTAAAGTAATCGATATAGTCTCTTTTTGAGCGTTTTCATTGATATATCCAGTTTGAATAACTCTGAATGGTCTCCGCATGGCTGAGGTCGAATATATATCTGAAAATTTTGTTGGGGAATCAGAAGTCATTTATGTTATGGGGAAGGAAATGTGCATGAAGTGATATTTAATATAATTTATCTATAATATCTGTAGTTAGATATATGTAAGTATGTTTATCAGCAGTCTTGTTATTATTATTATTTGCTTTTTCGGTTGGCATGAATAGTAGTTTATTTAAGCAGACCTTAGAGTATATTACGTGAAAATAGTAATCATTGTTGACCATACTTTATAAAAAAATCGAACACAACATTTGATGTCAAAGTACACAGGGTGAACTTGACATTGGAACACTTACTTAAATCACTACTACTACTTAAGTCATGCCCTTCCAGTGATTTAAGTAAGTGGACCATCGTCAGATACACTCTGTGCATTTAAGTAATCGAGACCTTAATTTTCGATGGTCTTTTGAATTTTTTTTACTATTACTAATTTTGTTTATCTCGTTACTACTATTCTTGTTAACCAGTCCAGGTTTTGTTAGGAGAAGGTTCACGTCGAAAGTGCACTAGGGTTACAGTGCACCTCTTCAGCGATTGGTGAAATAAAGAACTTTTCAATAAATTTGTGTATTTTACACTGTTGTTCTTTGTTTTAAATTTAAATGCCTGGCTGCCCGCCATTCTTGACAATGCTGCGGTCTGTGGCCTAGACGAAAACGTTATTTTATAAGTACATATTTGGTGGCAAGAACGTGGGTCGCAGATTATCAAAAAGCAGTATTTTGATTTAACTTATGTATTTATTAAGAAACAATTTAATGGCAACTGTTTAAAGTTATGAGAGTTTCGGTGATTTATCTACTGTTACTATATTGAGAAATGAGCATACAACCCGTATTGTCATATCTTCCGCGTGGAGGAAGGTCTTATAATCTACCGCAGTTTTACTCGCGTTTATGGACACTGCTTCACTCCAAAGGGTTTTAGCGTGATGTTACATAATCTGTAACCTTTATAAATAAATACTCTGTCAAATACAAAAATAATTATTAAAATCGGACTGACAGTTCCAAAGATTAGCTTGTTTAAACAGAAACAGTGATATAGATTGGAGTGGACTGAATACAGAAGAATGTCTTTTTTTATATCTGTGAAAGTCCACAAAGCTTATCTATTATAAGAATAGATATACAAATAGATTTTACAATAAACTTAATTTAATTTATTGTACAAAACCCAACATCTATCAAACTACCAAATTAAAAACTTAATTAAAATATGGCTTAAGCGTTTTAGCTATGATGGAGTAGAGAGTCTATTGCTTGTAACGATGTAATTTGAAACCTACTTTCAACACACATACGTACACACACACACACGCACACATGCACACACACACATGCGCATACACACACACACGCATGCACGCGCAAAACTAACAAAATTTACCGTTTAAGGTGTTTTCAAACTATGTATGTTTCATATGTTTATACGTAGTAACAAGTGTTGTATAATTTTTTTATGGTAAGGAACTGATTCCCAATATATAGTTTGGGAATCAGGGCTTGCACTTGAATTGTATGCACCTTTTGTTACAATAAAGAATTTATTATTATTTATCTTTATTAAACTTAAAACGTATAAATTACATTTTTAAATATGTATAAAACAAAATATATATTTAAAAATATAAACAATAGTAGACCACCGACATCGGGTACAGGGACCAATATACCGGTGGTTAGGGCTCCAAAGACAGGAACCTCCTCAGCATACGGGCCGTGTCGAGGAGAACTGCTTTTTGCATCAGTCTCTTGATCCAGCCATCTAACGCGAGACTCTTAAGGTGTTAGGTGTGCTATTAATCCATGACCATTATTATTATTAAGAATAGCCATTCAATTTTTTTTTACGGTGATTTGACCATTTGTAGCTAAAGAGCCAAACCCGGCAAGATTATAAGCGTATTGTTTTCGAGGGCGTATCTATTTAAAAATCATTGACTCAATAATTTAGACAAAATCATTTAGATCTAGAAGTGTGACAGGACCCCCTCTTCGCATACTCATTGGTGTTATATTTCTTTTGGAAAATTATAATAATAAGAATAATCATTTATTTCAGGCTGCATGGCCCATAGATAAATACCTTAATCTAAATATACATACTTTAGTATGTACATTATGTATATACATTCTGTGTTAGTAAATAAGACTTAAAACTAAGTTAGTAACACTTCACTTGCACTAAGTCTTTGTGCGGTCTATTGGTACTTGGAAGCGACGGAATACCACACCTTGCGGCCATAATGTCTGCAGAAATCCATAGATATTTTTAACAATGCCAAAAACCCTACCGGTAACCACTTATCACAAGGCAGGACAGTAAAAAGGTCCTCCGATAAAAACTTACAAACATCGGCAATTTTTTGTAAATAGAAACTTCAACAAATTTCATCGAAATGACTTCTGTTTCCCTTGAGAGCGTTACCGTCAGTTTTTCTTTTCTAGTCAAATAAAAGTATCACCTGACCTTTATAAAAAGACAATCTTTCCTGTTACATAAGCATTTCTAGAAAGTTTTTTAATCCAATAGAAAACTGCCCCGTCACTTTTAAGTTGTTTTGGAAGGTTCCGAGTCTCGAGTTGTCTTACCGGCGCGGTGCCTATCCGTTTACATTTTGTAACGTGACAGTTTGTGTGCAGGTACGACCCAAAGTTACTACAGATACAAGAAGAATATTAGACGTGCTAATCGATAATTTTGGAGTTTTACAATTAAGGTCAGGGTGGCAAATCCGTCTACGGGGCGAAATCGTCTGTTGCAAATTAAACATTACAATCGAGCTCCTGTTTTGGTAGCTGTGTAAAAAAGTATTACTTTATAATACAAATAAAATTTCCTAGATGGTGTAATTTGGTATAGAAAAGAGTAAAAGAGTGTTTGAGGTACAGTTTTACTTTAAAAGTGAATTGTGAGTGTTTGTACCGTACTATATCGAAGGTAAATACAAAATAATGACGCTTGCAGTATCGAGAGACTGTAATATGGATTGGACAATGTCCGTTTTAACGTTTCTTTGTATGTTTTTTCTGGGAAACGCTGCAAATACTTAGATTTTTTGAGGTTCTAACTTTTTAACGTCAAACACATCAGGTGCTTATTTTCGTCTATTTTGAATAGGGCAAGAACGTCGTGTGCCGATTTTGCCCCATTTCAGACACCGTTAACTGTTTTTATTCATGTCGACTGTGAGCGTAATGTTCTGTATAGTGTAGCGATGGAAAACAATCCATCGGTACAAATGTCATTTGAAGAGTTACTGCTCCTAAAAGTAAAATGCAAATACATTTTGTCTAAGGCAAAGAGTTTTATAAAGTAGTCTAATCAATTTCCAATTTTGAATGCGTTATACAAAATGATATCGTTTATTTATAAGTAAAATATCCATTATTATAAGATTTAAATCACTTTTAGAATTACGTTTAGAATTAAATTGCAACATTTAATGACGTGCTTAATAATATTATACGACCAAGACTTTATTTTTAATTGTAAAGTTTATAATTGTCTGTCTTCTACTATTGCGTGTATAATTATGTGTATCCCCGAAAAAACTATCGATTTCTATAAAATCTTGCTAATTGACGAATTAGCCCCATTTAGAGGGGAAAATCCGTCTTTTTTCAAATGTTTAAAATAAGTTAAATTAAATATGATAACAGTGTTAAAAATACATCCTTATTTGTCTGATACCCTACCATTTACCAATAAAACGAAACAATAATCAAATATGGGCCATCAAACATAAGCTTTAAAAAAACTATGGTGGACTTAGCCCCCCTGACTTTATCTCGCTGTATTCGGCCCCTCATGACGTCATCATTTTCCATACTATATGTGCGACGTATGAAACTAGAAAATCGTAATAACTTAACAAGTACGTCTCTCTACATAATTGAGACATATAGTTACTTTGTTAATTATTTTATCATTTTAAATAGGCATGTAGTTTTAAGAAGTTAATTAGATACAAAAAAATAATAATAAAGAAACGACCACTATTGCAGCAGTGCACAGAATTGACATACAATTCAATAGTATGTAGAATCCAAAATCATCATCATATTAAGTTTCTGTAAAGATACTTCAATGAAAATCCCCACCTGATCTTACCTTCTCATTCATTGAATAGCTAACTAGTAGAAGAAATGGGAGAGCTATAGCTATCGTCACTGATCACCCTGGAGGGAGATTAGTGACAAGAATTTCTATGTTCTAATTTCTCAATGAAAGAAACACACTTAATGAAAATAAATGTCATATTTAAAATATGAAATCATTATCTATTCTTTTCTCATCAATTTTTTTTCAAATTACCTATTTAATTCTTCGGTCCGGTACAACGTTTTATAAGAATATTTTTTGTCCGAAAACTAGAACGAAAACTAAAACGAGAAACTTTCCGTAGAACTGGTAAGTTTTTCTTAAAATCGTATTTTTAGACAGTTGCTCAAATGTACTTACATTTGAAAGCAGAAGGTCGTATAGTACGTAACATCTTTTAAAAAAAGTTCAAAGGGCTTTAATGTGACTGAATTATACTACTTGAAACTTTCATTAGCATTTTACAACGTTTAGAGTTAGTTTTAATTTAATAGGTTTACTTTGATGGTACAACCTATCCAATCCTTACTACTTTATTAATATTATAAATGCGAAAGTAACTCTGTCTGTCTGTCGCCCTTTCACGCCAAAACTACTGAACCGATTTAAATGAAATTTGGTACACAGATAGTCAGGAGAGAGAGAGAGAGCCTGAGACAGGACATAGGATCCTTTTTAATGCAAAAAAGGGCTGTAAGGGGTTGAAAGGTGGGGATGAAAAGTTGTATGGAAGTATCGTCATATTTAGGCTTTTGATTCGACATAAATACACTATTCCACGCGGACGAAGTCGCGGGCACAGCGAGTAAAAATATAAAGATCTGTTGAAATTTGCTAAGACATCACATTTAGTAACAAATGTAGAACCAACTCCTTATTTGAAGTTGGTTAAAATAACTCGATTTATTTGTATTTTTCTTTTACCCTCTTCGTTCGGGCGCGGGAGTTTCATTAGAAGTAATGACACTGCGCTTTTTTCAATGACACTGAAAGGTAATATATTTCATTAAGTTTTTGAACTCAAAACATAGTAATAAACAACACCACAACACTATTAAATAATGATATAATTTTGCGTGCATTACATGTTTAACACACCCAACATTGTGTCATTATTTTACTTGCTATGTACATTATGAGAAAGCAGCTTGCTTTTATGTGTGCCGTTGTGACACAATAAACATTATAACACTTAAGCTTTAGCCTGAAACAAAAACGTATTTATTTGAAAAGTATTCGATTTTAGTTGTATATTATTTAAAATCCCAACAAGCCTGCCTACATAGTGTTTCACACACACTACCATTAATCGACTGACCTGTTAGCCTAGTGGTTAGTGATTCTGCCTGCTACGCCATAGGTCGTGGGTTCAATTCCCACCCGAGTCAGGGTGTTCTTTGTGTCCGTTGTTTGTATGTTTGTAAAGTCCCCCGCGACACAGGAGTTATTCCGAATGCGGGAGTTGTCTTTATATAAATAAAAAATCTTAGAAAGTACAAGGACCCACAAGAATTATTGATTTGTATTGTGTATCCACGGTAAAATTATTATCCATCCAAATGACAAATGAGAACTAACAAGGACTGAAGATCGAACAAAAAGAAAACAATGCCACTGAGATTTTTACAATGTCAATTGTGTAAGGCTAAATTTCCAGTAAAGATGGACTAACATGCTAACTGTAGGTACTTGTCAAAACCACCAATACTATTGCTATACGAAAGGAAGTTTATTACACACAAAGTGTTAACGAAAGGTAACGAAGGGCCGAACTGAGACATTCGACGTGATTTTCTAGAATAACTACTTCAATTTGAGTAGAATGGATTGAGTGGGAATTAAAAACATTAACACCGATGTTGCAGTGTTGTTTATGTTCTACCGGAGCGCCACATACGTCGTCATGACTATGCATCTCATAACTAATGTAGTCGAATAATTATAGTTTAGTAAACCTAAAAAAGACATGCTTAAATGGTATTACACAAGGTGTATTTGAAAATAGAACACTTACTGAAATCACTGAAAGGGCATCATAGTTGGATAGAATTACATTTTTCGAAAGTGAAATTGATAACCTGGGTTTTAAAATTTTTTTCGTTAGATAATATCGTCAGAAATAACATCATAAGTTTAAAGGCCAATCTCAGGTCAGGCAGGCGGTCAAAAAAAATGGCTAAAATCGTAAAAATCGATTTTTATATAATAAAATTTTATACATTACATAGTACATTTACAGGGACTTTCATCGTATGATCTGGTTTATTGTGAGGATAGCTTGTTAAATAACGATTTGACGATTTTTGTTAGGGAATATGAATCAATGGTGTTTTATTTTGATCGAAGGTTATAGCGCTTCTAATATATGCAGTGACAAATACAAATAAATACTAAATACAATTGGCTTTCTTTTATATGGGACCTATCCCATAAAAAAACGGCAAACGAACAAAATGAACGTCTACGGATACCTGCAATTAAAGAGTTCCAAGTGCGTTGCCAGTCTGTAAGGTGGGAGTAGGGAACAGGGGAGCAGGATTAGGGCACACAACGAAATATTGCTTCACGCCGGTTTTCTGTGAGGCCGTGATATCACTCATGGCCCATATGTGCCAAAGCATGGCTCTCCCACGACTGTTATATATTTGTTAAATAGAATAACTATAATATTATTTTTATGTTACAGGTATTTTTATAAAACTCTGATAGATAACAAACTTAAAACTAGGCTGGTTTTGCGAGTCGAATTCTAACTTTATAAAGTTTTTTAATATATAGAAGTTTTAATCAGCCGTGAAAAAATTAAAGTACGTATTTTGTGTGAACGAAATGCTCATTATTCAATTGTTGAAGATAAAGTATTTTGGCAAGTTTTTATTTCGAAACGTAAATTGAAAAACTTTGAATATTATAAAGAACACAAACCTACATTAGAAATAGCCTTATAATAACCGAGTATAAATAACCTTAAGCGGGCTCTTACACGAACAATAAAATAAATAACTTTTAATACAAAAAATAAACTGACTTGCAAAAAAAAAACTAATAAATATATAATGTCTTGTAGCAAGCAACCCGCCCCGGCTTCGGAGGAGTAACAGAGGATATATGTTATGCCTTTTTTTTCGTTATTGTGTGTTAATCTTAGAAGATAGATATACCTAAGCTTTAATATATTGTAATAGATATTATTATGAGGAATAACTCCGAAATACATTGTTTTCATATAACTCTATTGGTTAGTAAAGCTTCCAGTCAGCAGGTTTTTTTCTGACAACTTCAACAATCGTCGTCATATTTCAGCAAATTTATGCAAAACCCTAAAAAATTAAACACTTAAACCTTTCTCATACATCACTCTATCTGTGAAAATAAAATGTGAAACCGCATGAAAATCAAATACTTTTGCAGTTTATCGCAAACAGACAGGCAGACAGACAGACGCGGCGGGGGACTGTTAACGAATATATATGTTCCTGAAACAATCATAAAAATTGGTTCATTATTTTTTAAGATTTTTTAATAACACACCAACGGATCGAATACAAGTCCTCCTTTTTTGAAGTCGGTTAAAAATAGATTTAAAAAACGGTATGACATTTTCAAAACTCAAAAATAAGATTTTATCGTGGGAGAGCCATGCTTCGGCGCGTTTGGGCCGGCTCGACTCCGCTCGATACCACGGACTCACAGAAACCGACAGAGAAGCAATGCTTGCATTGCCTTTCGCCGCATGAGTGAGGTTACCGGAGGCCCTCCCCTATTCCCGTCCTTCCCCTCTCCCCTCTTCCCCCACTCCCACCTTAAAGGGCGGCAACGCATTTGTGACTTTTGAGTTGCGGGTGGCCATGGGCGGTGGTAGTCATTTACCATCAGGCCCGTGACACGTCTGCTCGTTTGCCCCCTATACCATAAAAAAAAAAATAAGATACAATACAATAAAATACTTTCGCAATTTTATTTACTTACACTTAGAAGAAATTCCGTACACTAACAGAAATTATGTCATTGGAAATGGAGAGAGAAGAAGAGAAGATAAGGGAAGAACAGGAAAAATTAAATTGTCATACCATGCACTTGGAAAAAATCAAACTCATATTATAAATGTGAAAGTAAATATATGACAATCTCTTCTTTTCATACCTAAACATAACAAATCAAACCATTATCAACGAATTTAAAACCATGAAAAGCACAAATATAGGTCAAGGAAAATATTTACGATCCTCCTGAAGAGAAAGAAAGAAAGATTTTATTTATTCCTATACATATAAGATACAAAAAACTTACAGTAAGAAACTTACATCTAAAAACAATTAACGCACCTGTACCACCTCAGATTTCTTTTTTAATTTTTTTTCTACTCGCCTGATGAAAAGTGACGATGAAGGCGAAGATGGTACTTAAGTAGGTACACGCTTATCCCGGAAAAACCTATTCACTCTACACTTGAACGTTCCAGGATAATAATTGACTGGAAAAATAAACGCAGGCAGTTTATTCCAGACTTTGGCAACTCGAACCAAAAAGGAGATGTCAAAGTGTTTAATTCGACCAACGAATAGGATCTGGTTTAGCATTCGCTAGAGATGTGGTAAGCGCTGGTTTTCGATACTGGTTATAAACACTATTATTTTTGCGACTACAATGCGAGGGAGCCATTGCTTAAAGCTAGATAAAGTATCAATGAAAGAGATTATAATTTTTATTACATAATAATATTAATAATGCTGACTAAAAGAGTTTTCTTCAGTAAAATGAAACAGTATTATATATTTAATAAATTACTACTAAACCAATATTTAAAAAACCATGCCTCGTTAGTCTTTTAAATATCTAAAATCGCCGTGGTAATAACATCGAAAAGGCTAAAAGCCCTTTTATAATCCTAATTTATTTTCTACAAAAGACTGTAATAGCAGACTTGAACTAGTTCATTGTACCCTATAATTAAGACGGAGACCACGTTTTTTTATAAAAGCTCACAAATTAACGAATAATGGTTTGGAATTAACGAGTATAAGCTAAAATTCAAATGAAACATGAATAAATTAATAAGGTCTCAATATAATGAACATTTTTCCTATTTACGTTAATAATAATGATAACTTCACACATCTCACACACGGCCGTCTGATCCCAAACTAGGCAGAGCCTGTACTATGGTAACCAGACTGTATATACTATATAATACATACATATTATAGATCAATTACACCCAGACAGAACAAGTTATCATGCTCATCACACAATAATTTGTCCTGGGTGGGAATCAAGACCATGACCTTTGACTCAGCAGTCAGGGTCACTAACCACTAGACCAACAGGCCAGTCGATATTCGAATACTTTCTGTGGCAGGGGTTTCTCCGTAGTCGTCGTAGTTTGGCCTAAGTCTGTTAGGTGATTAGGGCTGTCCTTTTACTTAGTAAGTTTGATGTGCTAAGGAAGTGATAGAAAATGGAAAGAGCTATGGAGAAAGGGGATTGGAAGTAGAGAGGGCTCTATAGAATGATCTTTAGCATAACGACAGCAGCTTAGCCAATAGATATATCAATATAATACCAATTAAACATTTTTTTAAAGACTACTAGTAACGTGGGACACATTACTAGGGTTCTTGTTGACCCCTCCAGCTAATCTAAATGCTTGTGTTAGGAGTGGGTTCGCGTCGGTAGTGCACTGGGTGAGGTTCGAACCCGCAACCACTCGATTGCAAGTCCGACGCCTTAGCCATTACGCTATAAAAAAAAAAAAAAATAAAGCTATAAAAAATAAAAAAAACCATATTAAATTTTGCTAACAGTTCCAATTTCAAATAATTGAAATATGTTACCTAATAGGCTATCCACTCGACCATAAAATTTATGTTAGATGCCTCGGAAATGTTTAAAAGCTCTGACTTCCCGGCAACAGCCAATTCGAGCCATAGGTATGCAAGCCTGACTTGCTCACACTATTGCTTATACTCCCCAATCCATTCGTATAAGCAATATCCCTTTCCCAATATTGCTTCAATAGGCTATATATATAAAACACTCCCAATTTTCCCATCTTTTATTGCCAAAGTTCCCGATTGACGGCAATAGGCTTGCCCCTATTAGGCGAATGGGACCAAATTAAAGTTGGCAAAATGTGGGTGTTTAATAAACCTCTGCCTACTCCTTCGGGGAAATAGGCGCCAGTATAGGTATGCCTATGCATAAAAAATATTCATATTCATACAATATATACAGCGTGTAAGTAGCACCGTCGCAGATTACTTACAAAAACGTATTTCTTTGGATACTTTTCACAATGCAAAAGTTAGTTCATCATAAAAATGCGAGATTAAGGATTTACAGTCAATAGTTTGATTTTGAACTACGCAGTGTAACGCAACCCGCGTATTGTGGGGTACGGTGAATGACCTTCAGCGCACGACGATGTCGAAGCAGCTGATTGCCTAAATGTTTTACATTGCTGTTTTTGGCCGAATGGAGTATTTACTGATTTTTTTTCGGTAAAATTTTATGTTTACTCATTGTGATATCACTTTTAAGCAAATAAATGAAAAAAAAATGACAATTTTCCGGCAGAAATTTCCAATGATTTTCCTCTCAGAATGATGGTCTGAGAACACTATTTCAGGATACGGTACGGTGTCACTTTCACCCTTTATAAACATATATGTATTTGATTTTTTTTGAAGAATACTAGCGACATCACACATTACTAGTATTCTTGTTAACCCCTCCAGCTAAGCTAAATGCTTGTGTTATATATGATACTACTATAATAATCTAATAATTATTGTGTTTTTTCGTCTATTTAATCTTTTAAGTCAATCTAATCAAAATCTTTATCAATACATTAATACGTACAGGATTACTTTCTCTTAAAATAATTCGTATACTAATAGTTATTTCCAAGCTCAGTTATGATATTTAATAATTTTATTGAATAAAACAAACATTAATGTCAAGAAAAATAAGTAAATGGATTATTTATTGACGAAGTTTTCTTTACGAGACGCTTACTTCAAGTCCAGTGCAGTGACGGGTAAATTATTGCCTGTTAATCTACCCTTAATAGCAGAAAAGTCCTGCATGCTGTCAGTATAGAATGCGACAAAGGTCAATGTGTGTCGGTTTGACCTTACTAAAAACTTTAACTAAGGTCAGAGGTCATTACGTCGTACAGGCATCCAATATTGTATAAACCTTCATCTAAAGCCTAAATAAACATAAAGGAAGATTTAGTGTGATATTGGTACTATTATTACACAGATTTCTTTGAGATAAAATTTATTGGAAAAATTAAGGTACAATGGAGAGCTTTATATTAACTTAAAGACGAATGTATCACAACAATGACCCTTTTTTATACAAATAAGTTGGCAAACAAGCAATTAGCTTGCTTGTTTGCCTTTTCTGTCTAGTCTGCATTTTGCAAAGATATTGTTTTCGATACTGTAAGACAATTTCCTCACGGGCTAGTGGTGTCTTTGACAGGAGGAGATATATTATACAGTGATATCTATTACTGTTGTAAAGGCCTAGTCAGACAACGGGCGGGGCGGGTTAGCGACGCGGCGTGTAGTTACCGGCACAAGCCGTGAGCACACTTTTTATTGATCGAAATGAGTTGACCACGCTGACGATGCACGTGATTGGGTCGTCAGTCGATGCCTGTCGTCTATTGGTTTCACGTATCATTCAGCTAGCGTATACTTTACTACTGTTATATACGCTAGTTTATTTTTGTTAATTTTTGAAAATTTGTGCTCACGGCTTGTGCCGGTATCTGTACGCTTAAAATGGACTATCTCTGAACGCCGAGCGTGGTGGTGCTGTGTGACATTTTCTATATTACCTAGTACATTACAATCAGCTCAGGTCGCGTCGCGTCGCCGTCTCGCTCCGCCCCACCCGGCCTTAACCGGTTTTCGGCGGTGTATTTGTATTCGCAACACCATCTCTATAAATCACACAATGTAAACTTATCCTCCCCTGACTCTATTCTATTACTCTTTTGTCATTTGTTTTTTTTTATACCACTAAGGTGGCACATAAGTTTACAACATCTTTATACATTCATACACTCACGCCTGTATCCTCGAAGGGGTAGGCAGAGGGGTAGGTACTTGACTCATACCAATGCCTAATATTAATCTGTTGATATTTAAATATCAACAGATTCGAACAGAAGCTGATATAAGGGTTACCCCTTATATCAGCTTCTATCATTAGCCGCACAGCAATCACGTTACCTTCAGTAGTCGCTGTAGAAGGACGTCCTTCTTGAGAATCATCAGTGAGTTTGCTTCGACCACGTTTAAACTCATTAAACCAGTTGTAAATAGTGATGGTGACCACAAGATGGGACTTCGTAATGAAATGCCATTGGTCAGTCTATCGTAACATTGTTATTAAGTAAGACCACAACGTAATTCGTAATAAATCAGTGAGCGAAAATCTCAAGTCAAATCAGGCAAGGCAGGCAATCACGACAGGCACTTTTTAAATTGCCGCCAATTTGTAAAAACAAATGACATATGACATTATGAAACATCAACAGATTCCGAAACAGTTCCTAATTCGAAATTTAAATACATTTTTCATCGGCTGTTTTTTTGACTGGCCTATTGTAAAAACTTTCAGTGTGACCCACGTCCCATATTGAAAGGGAATGGTAGGTTAGGATAAGGAAATTCAATGGAAGGAAAGGAATGTTGTTTATACGGATGGATTGGCGTCAAGTTATCGCGGCTTCTATATATTGTACGTGAAGGGTACCAAACGGCTACGCTATAGAAACGCCAAAGAACTCTTACCCAAAAATTTGTTAATGATGAGAATATCAGACTTACATATTTACTAACAAAAATCTTTAAATATTTAGACAGTATCTTTTTAAAAATGAAACATTCCTTGTGACAAACGGGAACTAAGCCATGTATCCAAGAATCGGATTCACAAACTAGCTTGTGTAATGGCTCCAAAGGTGGCACCTTCGGGCCATTTCATAAGCTATTTTTGCACAAACTTTAATGCTTATTTGATATCTTAAAGGCTGAAATATTTTATTCAGTGTCTACGTGGCTTTGCAAGTCTTAGTATATGCTACGCTTTTTTTTTTTTTTTTTTTCTTTCTTTTAAAAAGACAACTCCCGCATTAGGAATTACTCCTGTGTCGCGGGGGACTCTCTTTCCTCTAACTGTCATAAATATGGAACCATATAAGCTTCCAGGAAATGGTTTCAAGGAAATTACTGTAGGAAATTTTCCGATGTACGGTTTTCGTGAAAATTGCAAATTTGACTGTTTTCGTGGAACTGTGATGTCTATTTTTGTTTTAAAAATATTGCAATAAGTGTTGCCGTTATCGGCATGAATTTCCTAATGTGGAAAATTATAAATTGTCCATCTAGTGTAATTATTGTGGTTTCACGGGGAAAATATTTTTTTTTAGCGATCGCGCGATCTTAAAAAATGTTATTGATTTTCATGAGTTTTTGTATACGATAGGGATTTTTTTTATGGGAATAGGAGATAGAAGCATTTGGGATGCTTCAAAGTTGTGCCTACGGGTTTTTAATCAAAGATCGGTATCCATATTAAGAAACACACATACCTATAACTAAAACATCTTTAAAATTGGGACAATGTTCCTTAACCCGTTTTACATACCTTAGCTTCGGTTAAAAATTACACAACTGAAGGTTGAAGCACCTCTAAAAATCATTAGCAACAAAAAAAAACAAAATGTTGTAAAAATAAAAGATTTTATCGGATATGACAAATATTATTAAAAAATGAAGCTGCACCTGGCATGCGTTGCAATGCTATTTTTTCTTTTATTATATAATTTTTTTTGGGCCAGGAACCAAATAACACACTACCAAAGTTTCCTCACCATCTGATCAATGGTTTGATCAATCTATTATCTGCATCGAGATATTATGTACTAGAGAAGCCACTCAGAATAAAATACATGTTCCGTTTTTATTTGAATTAAAACTTAAAAGCGCTGCAGCGCAAAAACTATAATTTCAGTAGTAACAAGCAACGCTCGATCATTTTTGAGCTGTAGTTTTCTCAAGAGCGTAAGGTTCTAAGCGCCGTGACTTTCATGGCGTTTACGCGTTTTGCCCAACTAACTGCTATAACGATTTGTTTTCATAGATTTAGCGCTAAGCTACAAAACAGAACAGACAAGTCGTTTATACCTAATAAGCTTTATTAGAATTCAAACTCAGTAAATAGCACTTTTAGTAGTTTTGCCAGATTCTATTTTTTGTAGAATGCATCGCGGTATCTTCCTAAAATTATAAACGTGAAATTTTGTGAGGATGTATGAATGTTTGTTACTATTTTATGGAAAAAAAAAAAATACTCTATGGATTTTAATGAAACTTTACAATAGTATAGTTCATACAACAGAATAACACATAGGCTATACTGACCGATTCGAAGAAATCTAAAAAAAACGGTTCTGTTATACCCAAGATAATCAAATTAAATAAAGACAAACTAAATACTCCCGTTGTGATCGTGCAATTCACGTGTTATCTTGTTACAAGTGTGCTAAGTAGGTACAAACCCAGTGTCAGTTCCGCGTGCATTTTTAATTAATCTATGATGTGCTTAGAAAATGGCGGCGAAGCCAAGCCAAAATTATGGTTTTAATTTATTATTTTGTGTTGGTTTTAGTTAAAGTTTGTTCACTTACTGATGAAATGTCACACCATTATCTTTTTTTTTCGCTCTTGAATGGTTTGTAAATGTTTTTAAAACACAACTCGGCATTTTTTTTTAAGTTAAAAGTCAGTTAAATACGTTCGAATGCTGCTGAGCGTAAACTCCGACTGATGTAGTTGCGGTCCATGGACCGCAATGCACGTTACAAATTTTTGCTTCGCGGTGTGTCTACTCTATACGATAGTAATAATGAATCAGTGATTATCTATGGTATCTTATTTTGTAGGCTCAGGAATAGTGGTAGTTCTTGAAACGTAGTGCTGCACTTGACAAATAATTGATCTACTTCGTTTCCACTAGAAAACACATGCCGATAGAGCTTCGATAAAATCCTTTGTAAAAAGGAATTCACGCACATTCAACGAGGTGTAGTAGTATTTGTTTTCGCGACTTGTACTCTATTTCGTAAATTCGAGGGTTGATTATTGTACGGTAAACCATTACCAGGATAACTTGGTGATGGAGGTTTTAAATAAGCGATTATGATTGAAAAGGTGTTTGAATTTACATAGAACATCGAAACACCAATAAGTGGAACGAAACGCTTTGACAGTTCCTTTTTGGTTCGAGTCGCTTAAGTCTGGAATAAACTGCCTGACTCTATTTTTCCAGACAATTATAATCCTGGAACATTCAAGAGTAGAGTGAATAGGTTTCTTTTGGATAGGCGTGTACCATCTTCAACACCATCGTCACTTTCTATCAGGTGAGTTGGGAGACAAACACCTATTCCATTACCAATAAAATTGGTCATATTTGTCTCATTAGCCATATATTTGTCTTGGTAATTTATTAAACAAATATAAACCCTCAACGGTTTGTGCGAGTCTATAATGTTTGGTAACTAATCTGAAACTATTCAAATAGTCATTTTTATAGCCCAACCCTGCGGTTCACAACTCATTAATCCCACATGGGCGTATCGCAACAATAACGAAGTAATGTGGGTAATGTAGGTTCCTTCGTTTTTACGTATCTAATACATTTAATTAAGCAAAATACAAATCTAACTCTTTGCAATAAAGATCATTTGAGTGTACACCCAATTAATAGGTAAATGTTAATAAACTTAGAAGAAATATTGGTGGTAAGGTCCTGTCCTATTGGCCTCTAGAGCCACAGGAAATAGCTCTATCAAGGTGGCAGTGCTAAATCGGCAAAATTTAATAAAAATTGCAACAAAATTTGCAGCTAATATGTTACTAATTAGTTACTAAAATGGCGATTTAGTTGCTTGAGCCGTTAAAAAAAAAATCGCAATGACTGCTAGTTTCATATGACTAGCAGGAAAAAACGGTAAATCAGTGAATATCAGTCAAACTAATAAGCGAAAATTTGTTGCTAATTTGCTGCTGCAAGTAAGTAGTAACGAAAATGAAAAAAAAGGTGGGTATGTTGAAGATAATTGGAAAAAAAATTACACGTCATCTTGAATTTCGTTTCTCGAACCTCAACTTATAATAATTATTTGTTGCTGCATGCTATAATGAAGAGACACGTCCAAAGAGCCAGCAACAAAATAAAAAGATTTTGTTGCTCTTGGGACGTGTCGCCACCTTGATAGAGCTACAGGAAATACAGGACATTCGCGTGCGCGACCTCGGCCTCTGCGAGCTACTGCAGTCTCAGTCCCTTTGCCCATCCGGGACTTGCGGGATATGGAACAATAGGAATTAAGGGCAAGGATGCTCTTAATTCCTCTTCCTATCCACTTTTCCTTATACAACTTTACCTTCCTTCTTCTTTCCCGTCTTAAAACGACTACATTTCTAAGGAGGGTTTGCGTCAGACAAGCGACTGGCCATAAAAAAATCAACCAAAACCATTTGCAAGGTTACACATTACGCGGACACCAATGAAAATTAGGAAAAAAGCAGAAGATATTGATTGGTGGGAAGTTCCCTGTTTTTGACGTGATAACGTCTTACAAATCGATAAAAACCGGTTGCACGCACGAAGAAGCATAACTCATTGTCACGTTCCGCCTGAGCCGAGCGTGCAAGCGAGAGCGCAGAACAAGCGATAGAGAGGCACGATCGGCCTAAGCGTTCGGCTTGTGACGTTGCTTGTGGCGTCCGTAAACTGACTTTACAGACAACCAATTTTCTTTTTATACATATAAAGTCCATTACCTTTTGCCCGTGGCTTCGTTGGCTTTAACAGTACTTTTTTCTGGATGAAAGAACATGTCTGTATTTATTCTATAATTCTGGCAACGCATGTGTAAAATATTAATGATAACCCGGTCAGTAGTCATGGAAGCGTGACAAACAAACAAACTTATATTGGCATTTATAATACAGGTCGTGACTTTATTCAAATTCAAATTTATCCCGCGGGAACGGTATATTTTTCCAGGATAAAAAGTAGCCTATGTCCTTCCCCAGATATAATCTATCCTCCTTGCCAAATTTGATTACGATTCGTTCTTTTGTTTAGCCGTGAGAAGGTAACAAACAAACCAACAGAGGTACTTTCGCATTTTTAACCTACGAAAAAAAAGGAGGTTCTCAATTCGACCGTATCTTTATATATATATATATATTTTTTTTACGTTTGTTCAGCCCTCTCTCCGTTATTTATGAACCGATTTTGATTATTCTTTTTTTATTAGATAGGGTATACCTCAAGGGTGGTCCCTTGTAAAGGAAGTCAGGATCTGATGATGGTATCCTGATAAAATTGAGAGAAACCTTCGAAAATTGTAGGAACGAATAGTATTTCTGTTTACTTTTCATTACTTTATCAGGTATTTGCGTTCAGAAATCATCACCTCATGTAGCTGAGCTGATGATGAAAAAAAATCACCAAATAAAAATCTTTTTAACAAAAAATTAAACCGACGAAAAGAACTAAAAAGCAAAAAATGAAAAAGTATAAAATTTTTATAATCTAATTTTGAGTCGGCGCCAAACAACCAACTGTACGTAGGTATAATTAATCATTTTATTATTTAAATTTCATTTCACGAATTAATAAATTTATTTGTAAATATTACGGTTACGGTTTTACTCATGTGTGTATTTCGGGGATGCTTTACTACATGTATAAAAAAAGTATATCCATTTACTTAAATGTACATAGTTCGCGCGTGAGTTAAATGCAGTCGGGGCCTTAGGTGAAGGGCGGGAGCATCTCCGCAATGTAGCGACTAGCCAGTGGCGTAACAATAAGGTGGCAGAGCAGGCAAAATGCCATGGGCGCATGACCCTATAGGGCCCGCAGCCCCGACACCAAGGCCTTAAGCACACGAGGCACCAAGGGTGAACTTGTGCCCAATCCGATGAATTAGCTATGGGCCTCAGATGGTATAGTCATGCCTCTGTGACTAGCGCATTCTTGAGCTCTGCATTCAACTCGCGCGACTACTACAGACAACAATTTGTTTAATATCTTTTTATCACAGTAGAAGTACATACATACATACAATTCCCGTAAATACATAATTATACATGCATACAGTTCACAGTAAAGTATATGTAGAAGGATCTATGAATCACAAAAAAATTGTCACATACTTTACTCGAACCTACACTATTTGCGGTTGATCTTTGTTCGGGTTGCATTGAAAGATAAATTAGTACTGCTAGAGCGCCTGAATACCACGGGTAAAATAAGTATTTACATACCAAACAATATAAGGTATACCAGTATACATAATTATATGATAGAATATTACAAAACAATTTAAACAAAAGAAACCCTTCCTTTGTTAGAATTTCGTACATAGCTCCAGGTAATTTAGGAATCTAAATTAATGGAGATAATAACCATATTACATATTGTGTTATCTTTTTGAGCCTGAGAATCTGTAATAATAATTTAGGGTCTTGAAATCCTAGACTAATTAAAATTACTTGAAATAAAATTAAAATGTAAATAAATTAACAACAAAGTGACTTATTGCGTTACTAACGGCGTGCGAATAAGGCCAAAATAACCTGGTTTAAACATCAAGCAGTTCAAAGGCCTTGATGAGCGCTCGCCTGAGGGTGACATGCAGTGTTATCCGTCGCTCTAGCAGAAGATGGCCCAAGACGGCGTCATGAAGTGTTCCGCGAGCGCGTTTCTACATTAGAGGGGCCCAGACCCCTCGCGTTTGCGGGATAACCTGTTGCTGAACAGGTGGCCAAGTCTACCAGGTTTCAAAGGGATTTACTTTCTAGGTCTCACTTAAAGGCCCCGGTAATAGGACCCCGTGAGGGAACTTTGGTGTTAGTCATTTTAAGTATGTACTTCAAAAAGTAATTTCCAGTATAAATACAGTTTGATGCAGTTGTCAAACTTAGTATAAAGTAAAATGTGTCTTCCATTTTGTCCACATGTTCCATGCTAAAGTCAGCTTAATAATTCACAAATCGCTGAGACATTGTGTGAAATGGCCGTCGAAAAGAAAATGAATACTTCTTTAACCATAGTAACTACTTAGTAATCTGTGCTTTAACTATCTTGTATAGCAATATTCTTAGATAGTAATAACACAAATCGATATCCTACTTAGTTTTCAACGTTTAGCTTCAAATCGTTTTTATGAACTTCAAATAGCGTAGTTATGATAGTTCAACGTTGGTATGGAAAAAAAACTAAAGCCTTAGTCCTGAAGTTTATGCAGATAGAAATAAGATGTTTTTTCGATATCATTATATTTTGGTACGTGCTCTGAATTACGAACAAACCAATCTGTAAACGTTTATTATTCACGGCGAGTTTAATACAAAGAAAAATAATGTGAAACATGTATGTAGACTTTTAATCAAAAATTGTAAAATTTTGAACAACAACTTCTAAACAGTATGTTTAAATTTTAAATAAATTAAACTTTGTAGCGTTAGTATAACTTTTGTTCGCAATAGTTCATTTAACAGTTAAAACAGTTACAACTTTAATATACTTTATGGCTCACTCATGAGCGCCACATGTACGCAGCCGGTGCGGCGGCCTGAAGTGCGGCTTCGTACACTGTAAGCAGATTAAGATACCAATGGCAAATCACCCGAGCTAGTTGTGGTGGATGGTAATCACTGAAAGCAGCGCTCTAGCTGCTTGTAATTAGGCACAA
This sequence comes from Euplagia quadripunctaria, assembly GCA_963859945.1. Taxonomy (NCBI): domain Eukaryota; kingdom Metazoa; phylum Arthropoda; class Insecta; order Lepidoptera; family Erebidae; genus Euplagia; species Euplagia quadripunctaria. Next base: position 12,082,384 of record OY982582.1, on the reverse strand, counting down.
ATTAGATTTAGCGTGCGACCTCTCGATCAATATTAAACAATTTTATTCGTATGTTGTAAAAATTGGTATTTAATTCTCTTGTTAAAGTAAACTATCACCTACACAAAATGATATGTTCTTGACTTTTTTTTATGGTATAGGGGGCAAACGAGCAGACAGGTCACCTGACGGTAAATGACTACCGCCGCCAATGGGCACTTGCAACTTGAGAGTCATAAGTGCGTTGCCGCCCTTTAAGGTGGGAGTAGGAGAAGAGGGGGAGGGGGGGGGAAGTAGGAAGAAGGGATAGGGTAAGGACGGGAATAGTGGAGAGAGAAAGGTTAGGCCCTCCGGTAACCTCACTCACGCGGCGAAATGCAAAGTAATCATTACTCCACTGCCGGTTTTCTGTGAGGCCGTGGTATCGAGCGGAGTCGAGCCGGCCCATACGTGCCGATGCATGGCTTTCCCACGTATGAAGACATGTTGCGAAAATAGTCCACAGCTTTTAGTAATCACTTGCTCTTAAAATTACTCAAAACATCCACACAAATAAAACTATTTTAGCACGAATATCGAGTTCCTTTAGTAAAGTGATATTTATGTTACTGAAGATATTAATATGTGACGTTTTTTTAAACAGCACTTTATAACAGTCGCGTTCTGTTAGCTAATATTCCGTTTCAAAAATGCTAGTGGTAGAATTTCATGCTTTTAAACGACAAAAGACGTATTATTTCTTTTGTACCGGAGGATGCTTTTAAATTTAAGTGAACTAGAGATCGCGTGGTGGTCGAATTTCGACCATGGTTTATTTCATTGGCCAATATTACTTGACCTGTCGTTGTTTAGACTTTTGTACCATGACAGGTCAAAAAATTTACTGGACACTCATAGCTGTATGTACCCGTTTTTGCATTTTTTTAACTTTGTAGCAAATATTGTTCAAAAATTTTAGCATTCGTCACTTCTTCTCTGTATAAACTATAAGTGTGCGAAATTTCATACTCCTCCGTCCGCCCAATTTTCGTAAAAAGGGATCTTAAGTTTTCGCTTCACGTATTAATTTTTAGGTAACAATCTGACGTGAGTCACAAAATGAAGTTGTTCTAAATAAATAAACTACAATTTTTCGAAAACCTTTTTAACTTTTATTATATACTTGTCTAGATGACATATTCGGCCATACAGAACGGCGCTAATAAAGTCGACTATATTTCATAGACTCGCGTGTCACCGACGTCATTATGCCAATTAGTTATAAATAATTGCATTACTGTGTGGAGCATGTAAGAATAGCTTGATTAAATTAGAGAGAGCGCAAAGTGCAGCCCTGAAGGTTAGTCGGTCCTTGCCATTTCTTTTTCCCACCAAAGAGCTGTACCACCTTATCAACGTCCTAACAGTGAGGCAACTGTTTGTTATAGGGATCGTTCTGAAGCAGCATGCCACACTTACTTTTGACCCCACAAGCAGCATGACACACACAAAAACACACACATACACACACACACACACACACACACACACATGCGCGCGGGCGAGCGTGCGCGCACACACACATGCAATTCAATTCCATTATACCTCTATTTAAAAACAGTTTATATATTCCATTGGTTTTTTTTTGTTGATTAATTTGTTTTGTAATAAATTCATTTTCTTTTAAATTATTACTTTATTAACCCTTCATCTCCTTATGACTAAATACAAGAAGGTAAGTAAATAATTCAGAGCAGGCATCCCTAAACACGCACACAGTGACAATTTGTTGATAATAACAACACGCTCGCACTCACACATAATTCGTAATTGGAGCTTGCTTTATGTGCATCATTTGTTAGTGCTACTCTATCTAGACATGTAGGTATATATAATCAAAGGTTTTTTTATAAATCCATAAAAGAATGGCTACAGATATAGTATATTTTTTAACCCACTTAAAAAAAGGAGGAGGTTTTCAACTTTCGACGAATTCGACTATGTTTTTTTTTTTATGTTTGTTACCTCAGAACTTTCGACTGGGTGAACCGATTTTGATGATTCTTTTTTTATTTGAAAGCTGGTGCTGGTGCTCCGTGTGGTCCCATTTCAATTTGGTCCAGTTCTGACAATGGCATCCATGAGAAACCCATATATAAGTCTTTTATGGAATAGTTTTTTTTGTTGAAGTCAGATTTTTTTTGAAAGAATTATTTATAAACCGGCTACTATATCATTGTAATTAGTGTAATTAAAAAAAAACATCATTTATAATAAAATTCCTAAAACAATTAAGCAATTGCCTCTCGCTAGAGACCATGGTTCTGTCCATGGTCCAAAGTGAGAGGTGATGTTGGCTAAAGAGGTGGCGGAACGGCAACGGGAGAGGACAAGTACTCTCCCATCCCGCAGAAGACGCACCAGGCGCCGGAGAGCGTTAGCGAGAGCGCAAAATGATCTCCGGCCTCTATGAGTGCTGGCCTAGGGGTAATGGGTCGGGCTGACCGTTACCCTTGCAAAAGCAGGCCCGAGACGGTGGAGGACTCTGAGAGACTCTGATCTGGAGGGGGGTAAGGCTCCCCGTACTCCATGATGTGGTCGCCTGCTGAAGGCGGCCAAGGTCTGCAGGGGTTCCCGGAGGACTCCTTCCTAGGGTATACCCGGGTTCCCCTGCAATAGACCCAATTGTGACGGAACACCGTGTGGTTTTAGTCGGTTCGATTCCGACATACCACTTTACCGTGAGGTGATGACCCGTGGGGGTTTCCACACGATAAAAAAAAAGCAATTGCCTACTTCAAATTCAATATCTTTATTTCATAAAATTCACCATCAATTATTCCAAATCGTCGAATCTTCATTTAATAAATAATTATTATAATTAAAAATTATAGATGAACACAAACTCACCGCAACAATAGTTTGCTTCGTCAAATGTAAAATTAAAAAAAAAAAAATGGTTAATATAATATCATATCTGCCTGTTTCAATCTATAATCGCCCGTTTCCAAATAGTTGAGCCTTGTGAGAAGAAATCGAACTCACGGCCACTCTTTTAAGTTTCATTTAAAAAAACTTCTTATTTCAGTGTTATTACACCTAATCTGAATTTCTCAATCATTGATAAATTTTATGTATTAAATTGCTATAAGTAGTAGATATCTCACTAAAATAAGCAGGTGAACAAATCTTTGTGTGCTTGGGTATTAAGTTATATTCAAATTAAGTGTTTATTGCACACCAAAATGTAATTTTTGTACGCCATAACTGGCAAAACATGTCGAGCCTACTATTTCATTAACATCATGTACACATTTTTTCATACTCATGTTTTACATAAATTTTAAATTTAAAACACCCCTGACTCGAAAATCCCTTCAACAATTACAAAATGCCTTACATCATTTTGGAAAAGAGCTGATACTCTTACACTGCTGGACCGATATTAAACAAACATAGCTAAGAACCACCGCAAGGTGGCTTTCAAATGAAAAAAACCGCATCGAAATCGGTCCATCCGTTAGAGAGCTATGATGCCACAGACAGACACACACACACACACACAGAAACATCGACGTCAAACTTATAACACCCCTCTATTGCGTCGGAGGTTAAAAAATTTATATCTTTGTCTTTGATAGATGTTACGGTCTCAAATTCAATTACATTTCTGTACGTAGTTCTTCTGTACGTAGTTCATTCACTAGTTGGGGGTTGGGAGACCGAACTCAACTCACAAATCAGGAAACTTCTAGATTTTAAGTGCTTATATCAGTTTTACTTTCCTTCGTATATTAGTCTTTGCGCTCGTGGCAGAGCGGTCACCTTAATCATGATATAGATTTGAGGTCGTGGCGTGGGACACCGATGCAGGATTTTGTTGAAGTGAAAACTTCTTTAGCGGCGTTGTGCACTTTTTGGGATGGGTAAAAAATGTTAAACTCGCGTCAGGACACGTGATGCTGATCGAAAATTCGTAAGACGGAGCCGAGTTTCTTATATTTAAAAAAATATAACATTCGAAATTCAAATATTTATGAGCGGCCAAGAGCGCAGAACTTCCAGTGTACGCTATGTTTACATTTAGATATGTTATTATCTACTTTTTATTTTTAACCTAATTATAATATATACACATGTGTTTGTGTGTGTGTATGTATATGCAAATACATTATGAATTTATGTTTTCACTTCTGACGTGCTGACTGTTTTTTTTTATTGGTTTGATCGCATGGATGATCTGAATTATATAGGTATACTTATCTTATGCCTAATAAAGCCAAAAGTTCTGTTATAAATAAAATGCATATGCTTGGAAAAAATGATTTTAAATACTAAAAGTGTGTTAAATCTGTGTCCTTCGTTTCGGTATTTCGAGCTGATAGCTACTTATTATCAGGCAGAATGTGTGCTTGTTTGCTACCTAAGTAGTAGAAAAGAGAGCCATAAAGGACTTTACACGTTGTCATGATGAAGGCAAATACTATTCGTATGTCTACACACATCCCTACTTTTAACCGACTTCAAAAAAAGTAGGAAGTTATCAATTCGTCGGAATCTTTTTTTATGTATCTTCCCCGATTACTCAAAGACGCCTGTACCAATTGTATAAATTCTTCTTTTGTTTGAAAGGGTATATTTACCAGGTGGTCCCATGGTCATAAAGTCAGGATCTGATGATGATACCCATCAATGTGGAACTAAGCTTCTGAAATTCTCAGTCCAGTATCGTAACGAAAGTATTTATTTCTTGATTATGGTAAACTAGCAGTGCCCTGCGGTTTCACCCGCGTAAGTCCCGATCCCGTGGGAATATCGGGATAAAAAGTAGCTTATGCGTTAATCCAAGTCTTCAGCTATCTACATACCAACTATCATCGCAATCGGTTCAGTGGTTTTTGCGTGAAAGGGTAACAAACATCCATCCAAACTTTCACATTTATAATATTAGTGGAATTATCTTCTAAATCCAAGTACTACTAAATATAAATTAACGATACATTTTAATTTAATGTTTGCGATAAATTCGAAAATGAATGTTCATATCTTTGAGTGAAATTCATATTCAAAGAACAAACGAATGTTCACAGCTATGAAATATTAATCTCACGGGGATAGTTGTACAATGTAGGCCAAAGGAATGTACACCAGTTGGTAAAGATTAAGTATTTATATTTTATAGTACAAAAATATGTGTAAACAAGCAAATAATGCGCTGATGGTATGCAGTTACCGGTAATTATAAACATTTGTTTACAATACAATAACTGTTTATAAAACTTATGAAAGACGCTTTGAATGAGTATGTGAGCCCCGGGGGAAGGTAAACCCCAAAACAAATTAGAAACCCAAAAAGTATAATATTATATATCTACACTTCCTTATTTATCGAAACGTGGTGCAAACAGTCCTTATAGAGGCATCACGGAATTCAGTTACGGTAATAAGTAACCTGTAGTTCGATCTACAGTCATCATCATCTGCCTACCCTTGTCCCAATTTTATTTGTGGTCGATGCAATATGTTTTATTCTTCCATTCTATCTATCGTTCGTCATTTCACTGCTTACTCCATGGCCATATCTTCTTTCACATAGTCCATCCATCTTATCTTTGGTCGTCCTCTTCTCTTGTCACTCTTGTCGTCAATTTCCATACATAAAACTCTTTTCACCATATTTTGCTCATCTCTCCGCATCACATGTCCATACCACGATAACCTATTGCTCCTCAGCTTTTTATCCACTGGTGCTACTTTCAGGCTCCCTCTAATATATTCATTTCTCACTTTGTGTATCCTAGTTACACCACACATCCATCTCAACATTCGCATTTTGTCTACGTGCAGGCGTCTCTCATCTGTTCTCTTTGTGGTCCAACTTTCACATCCGTACACGACGGCAGGTCTTATGATAGTCTTATACACCTGTCCCTTTAACTTTAAAGGAAACTTCGGATCACAAATGGTTCCTGCTACCTGCCGCCACTTCATCCATCCTGCATTGATTCGATACTGTACAGTGCGGTCTACTTTGCCATCGCTTTGAAGAAGGGAACCGAGGTACTAGAAGTCGGAGGAGACTGGGATCGCTGTTCCATCCAACGAAATGGTTTCAGGACTGGACAGAGGTTTTGGTTCGATCTACTATTTATGGCAAAAACACACCATTACATATTTCTGCCATATTTGACACAAGATACTCTTCGGCAATCACCTAGGAATTGACATAGTAATTTTGCTCCTAAAGTAAATAAGTAAAAACCATTGTAATCCACTTTAAACTATGGATTTAACAGCTGTTTTCGTAAGAGGATGGATAACGGAAATATCTAGTAAAGATGCCACTCTTTGGTTACTATAAAAACAATGTATATTTCGCAAATTTATAAAAAAGAGAGAAAATATGGCACTCTTAGCGCCATTACTATTCATCAACAAGCTACAAACATCTACAGCAGATATAATCGTATATTTTATCACAATATCCTTAAATCTAAAAACTAACCTCCATATTTTCACGTTATACTTTCCAATTCTGTACCAGTTTTGTCCATCTCATGGTTAATAATTCAGTTCCAGAAATGTTTTACTTCTTTTTTCTTTTGCCACTATATACATATTTTTAGTAGGTTTCACAGTTAGCGCATTGAAATTCCTACTGAATGTTTCATGTGCGGTGGTGAATGGAATACAATTTGAGGCGCCGACAGCTCACTGCGAAGTTAGTATATATTTTGTTCTGATTTTAGATTATTTTTTTCTTTTGAAGTCTATGCACAAAATTTGAAATTGTTTGCGATTTAGGGGAAAGTTTCAAGATATTGTCTAGAAAAGCACATCAACCCAATGCATCAACCTAATTTATATTAATATAAAAAGGCTGAAGAGTTTTTTTTTGTGTTTAAAAGCATTAATAGTGTGTTTGAAAAAATCTTTTTGCATTTTACTGTCGAATTAAGAAAGTTTTGGCCTATTAAACATCTAATTATTATTAAATTATAAAAGTTTGTGAGGATGGATGGAGGAATGCATGGATCTTTGTTACTCTATCACGCACTAACGGCTTTACGGATCTAGAGAGTCTGGACTAGCACATAGGCTACTTTATATCCCAGAAAAATGTACGGTTCCCGTGGAATAGAATTCACAAAAATTTCTACGTGAACAAAGTAGAGATATTAAAAATTAGCAACCCGCCCCGGCTTCGCACGGGTTGCAGAGCATATTATATTGATTTTTCCGAACTCTTCAACATTCACCATCACATGTCAGCTATTTTACACAAAACCTTAATAAAATTATACACCTAAACCTTCCTCATGAATCACTTCGTCTATTGGTGAAAACCATATTAAAATCCGTTGCGTAGTTTAGAGAGCGTGCAGAGGGACGGCGATAAGCGACTTTGTTTACTATGTACAGATTTGAAAATTTATGAGAAAAACTAGCTTTTGCATACAACCTCGTTTATCATGGTAAGGAGTATCCTATGTGTTAATACAAGTCATGAACTATATGTAAGCCAAATCATCAATATCATCAATCCAAACAAATAAAATTGAAGTGTCTGTTTGTAATGTCAAAATAATAGTTTTTTTAAATGCTCATACATTTATTTGCATGATACTGTTCCGGCTAATCGCCGGAACGAGTGGACCGATTTTCACGGGACTTTCACTAGCAGATAGCTGGTGTTATAAGGAGTAACTTAGGCTACTTTTATTTTGGAAAAAATTAGCGTTCCGCGCAAAATATGTAAATACTAGCAGCACCTTGCGGTTTCGCCAGCGTAAATTCTGATCCTATGGGAATATCGGGATAAAAGTAACCTATGCGTTAATCCAGGTCTCCAGCTATCTACATACCAAGTTTCGTCGCAATCGGTTTAGTAGTTTTTGCGTGGAAGAGTAACAAACATCCATACATCCTCACAAACTTTGACGTTTATAATATTAGTAGGATTAACACGCGAGCGAAGCCACGCGGGAACTGCTAGTTTTATATAAGTCCATCCATTCAGCCGTTATTGCGTAAAAAAGCGACTATCATCTATTCATGCTCACAATTTTTTGCGGTTATAATATCAATAAGATTGTTTAATCTGGCTCTAACCGCTAAACCGGAATATAGTTTAAAATTGGGCTCACAGATAAATGGCACGCATTTATCATTGAACATTATTTGGAAGCGTTTCAAGCCGCGGACGAAAGCAATTATACATATTTTACGCTCAATAGCTATCAGTAGCCATTATAAATTTCTATGAATAATAAATGAGTATGATTACCACAGCTTCAGAGTGGGCAGCCGCAACAAGCAATAAATATTAGAATGTTTGCTGAACTCTGTTAATAAAATAAAAAAAATCTATAACTTTTATGTTATTCAGTTATTATAACAATTTATGTTTTGTGGCATTCTATTCAAAATAATCTAACTAATAATGGATAAATGGATCGATGTTTGTTGGTGTTGGATGAAATTTGGCAGAGAGATAGATAATATAATGTATTTATACGGGAATTAACGCGATTACGTAATAGGTATTACATACCCCATAAATTATAGTTGGCAAAATGTGGGTGTTTAATACACTTCTGCCTACCCCTACGGCGATACAGGCTTGAATGTACGCATGTACATAAATGTTGTGGCAAAAATAACAGCAATAAATTTCAGAATATTCGAAAACACACGTCATACAACGATGTCGTTCAAAGCTTAACGGACGACAAGTAATTCACATAGAGAGCCACAAATCACACGGCGAATGTTCGCTGAACATCATAAATCAGATCCGCGGTATCATGCTCAAGGGTTTTTACAAACGATGGCATTACACGATAAAAGTTTGTAAATAAATGGTGATTAGTTGTTGGCTACTAAACTACATAGAGATTTTGCGTCATACTAGTGACATATAACTTGAAATGCCTAACCACGACGGCGAATAGCGACACGGGCAGGACGAGGTCATTGTGCCAGAATTAAACTAAAGCTACACGTTGGCGTTAATTATATCAAATCCTTTGACAGGAGCCAGCAGCGGGTAACAGATCCTAATATTTTTTTTTTATAAATGGGGCAAACGAGCAGACGGGTCACCTGATGGTAAATGACTACCGTCGCCCATGGACACCTGCAACTCAAGAGTCACAAGTGCGTTGCCGGCCTATGAGATGGGATTACGCTCTTTTCTTGAAGATTTGAAGGTTGTATCAATCCGAAAATACCGCAAGCGACAATTTGTTCCAGATATTGGTTGTGCGAGGCAAAAAAATTCTGGAGAACCGCAGAGTGGTGGATCGCCAATTATCCAGGTGATGGGGATGAAGTTGATGATGAGTTTTGTCGCGTTGAATGATGGCGAAACGCTGCGGCCGGTATAAGTCCGAACAATTCCTCGGAACACTCCCCATGACATAGGCGATAGAGAATGCAGAGTGAAGCTACAACGCCAAGGGGTCAAGTCTATCTGAAATATACTGGCAATAGATATGAGAACAGTATTTCATATGCGTCTGGCCTTTAAAGTGGGAGTAGAGGAGGGGGGAGAGAGGGGGGAGAGAAGGGTTAGGGCCTCTGGTAACCTCACTCACTCGGCGAAAAGCAATGTAGTCATTGCTTCACTGCCAGTTTTCTGTGAGGCCGTATCACTCCGGTCGAGCCGGCCGAAGCATGGCTCTCCCACGATTGAAACAATTTTCTAGCAACCCCGTCTAAAGAAGCCCTGCTGCCCTCCTTTGAGAAACACGAGCAACATATAAGCACTTAGGTGAAGTGCCTTTTCACCACTAACAAGCCATATCTTTGATTTAGAAGAATAAAATAAGAAACATTAAAAGAAAGTCATTGAGAAGACTAAACTTAAGCACCCTCAATAAAGTAATAAATGATTATGTTTATAATTTGAGGTTCATAAGGCGTCCATTAGACGCTCATGGAAACGTCCATCATTACCAAAAGTCATGATTGACTAATTTCTGAAGACTTCCGAAGATCGCCTGTTTTATGTATTCATTGACGTGACTGAATCTGATTTGGCAACCATCTCAACGTTATTGTTATTAAAATGTAGTATCAACAATTTCCCAATTCGTATTTTGAAACAGTTTCAACATTACGTAGAATAAAACCGTAATTTATCCCCGGTAATATCACATCCGGGTAATCTTACAAGAATCCGGTTTGGTACAAAAAAATAGGAATAAAAGGAAATAAGGGTAGATCCACATATTGTGTCATTAAGATGTCGTCAGCAACTCATCTATCAAAGGTGACAAGCTGCTGAATACGGATAATGATCTAACTGTCTTTTCATTTCATTTAAGGATGGAAGGAAGTAATCCAGTTAATTAGATAGTGGGACACACAAAATGAATATCAAGGACTTGTTCTGAAGTTTTGCTGATTCGATGAAATACATTCCTTTACATTCGAAACTAGCATTTTCCCGTGTGATAAAAGATACTTGATGTCCTTTTCCTGTCCACAGAACTGAGAATAATTAAGAAGTGCGATTTAGGCGGGTTATGCGCGCTGAAGTTTTGAGCAAACGCTCAGAGCTTCGGCAAACACATGCAAACCTTTACGTACTCGCGTATATACTTTCGCTAGGGTCGTAGTTGGGGGAAAAAACAATAATTATGCTGAGTTGCACACTTATTAAGTCGAAAAAGAAGTTAAGACAGCTATGCAGCTGTGCACTGATGCCAGTGTATCCAAATTAAGGACATAATTTCGTCGATGAGTCCAAAAAAAAATGGTGTTTAAGTATTGACAGTACGATTGACGAAGCTGGTTGGAGATGGGGCTTCTCAATTATTGTGTTCATTATTCACAGTATACATCTGGAGTAATGCTCATCCCGTTTGGTAAGAAGCTGTGATAAATCACAGAATAGCCAGTACTGCAAAACGGCAATTTCATAGGTAAAGACCTATTAGAAGTTCTCAGTTCTGTGCTCCTGACTACGTGTATGTAAAGTTTCATAACGAACGGTTGAGTAGTTACGGCGTGGAAGCCTAAAACAAACAAATCCACATTCGCATTTATAATATAATATTAGATAGTATTAGGATAACGGTTTTTATTGTGATGTGAAAGACATTTAACATAATTGAGTTCTATGGGTTCGCAATCAAATGTTCTGAAATCTTTTTATCGTATCGTTTATCGTTTTTCTGACAAGTCTGTGAAGCATAGGTATTTTCTATTGACGCTCATGAATAGAGATGATTATGAATAGAGGATAAATAGGACCGTTGAAAGAGAGCAGGTCCATGTTTTTCCCATAAAAACGTTTAAAGACCGGACTTTTGCTTCGGTAAATCATTCAACTAAGCATTAATGTGGAATCCACTTGTGATTGCGTAACCGTACAGATAAATGCAAAACCGCAGAAACCACATGACATGAAACCATACTTGTTACAGTTACAAAAGCCTAAACATCATTTTAGCCACAAATATTTTTAAACACCCTTAAGTAACAAGATTCAGGGTTGCCAGGTAAAAAAATCTTTACATTATTCTACCGTATAAGATGCTATTATTTTGTGCGGGGCTTAAATTACTAAAGCAATAAGGTCTGCGACACGCGGAGCTGAATAAACCGAGACACTGAGGTGAAAATGAAACAGGCTGTCTAGGGTTGGCACAAAAGTAAAAATATTTTTAGGAATAGAGAGCAGCAATATAAATTGAGTTTATGTTAAAATATAATTTAATTTATTTCAGGTGAGTTGGAAGACAAACGTCTAGTTCATTTATCATTAGAAAAATTTTAATTAATTTGTTTTTTAAAAGATAACCTAAAATGCCATGTGAAATTTAGAGCGTACCAAATGTTATATTCGGGAAGCTCTAAATTTCTAACTAACTTAACTTTATTTTGAAATGGGATTTAAAGTTTTCTCATGTGACCTTCAAAACAAGGGACGATTAATGAGTTGTTTTGATCTCGATTCAACACAAATTATTTATCGGTGTGTGTCGCAGATTCGCGTGCAGTAACAGAGAGGAAATTGGAACTAAGATAGCATAAGTTTAAGTTAAGAGAACGCTAGTCAACAATACTACATTAATACAAAAATATGTGAATTTTGGTGTAATAAGTCAATTAATGTTTTTAAGTTCATCTTAGTTTCAGGATACGTAAATAGTTGTTTTTTATGCTATAGGGGGCAATTCTCGGGGACTTCCTTCCTAGGGTATACCCGAGTACCTTGCGATAGACTCACTTGTTACGGAACACCGTGTGGTTTTAGTCGGTTCGATTCCGACATACCACTTCACCTATAGCCATGGTGAGGTGATGACCCGTGGGGTTTTCCACAAGAAAAAAAAAAGAAAAAAAATAGTATAGGGGGCAAAAGAGTAGACGGGTCACCTAATGGTAAATGACTATCGCCGCTCATGGGCACCTGCAACTCAAAAGTCACAAGTGCGTTACCAGCCTTTAAGGTAGAGTAGGGGAAGGGTGGAAAAGGGGGAGAGGGGGGGAAGGGTGGAAAAGGGGGAGAGGGGGGGGGAAGGATGGGTTTGGGCATCCGGTAACCTCACTCACTCGGTGAAAAGCAATACAGCATTGCTTCACTGCCGGTTTTCTGTGAGGCTGTGGTATCACTCTGGTTGAGCCGGCCCATACGTGCCGAAGCATGGCTCTCCCACGGTTATTAAAATCACATTGTTTACTTATATCTGACAACCCTAGCGCTTAATATTCGTCTTGGATGACGATGTCTCTGAGACGGGTAACGTGCAAAGAAACGGTTTTATTACAAATATCCTTTTTATTGTTAAATATATTAATTACTTTCCTATTTCGTTTTTTTTTTGTTTAGACATAATACATGTATAGTCTATTGTTATTTTACGTTTTTAGACGACATTTTTTTTTAAATAAGCTCACATAGGTACATAGATTTTCTAATATTTGTGTTATTAAATCTATTAAGAAGCTTCTTCTTACATACGTGATTGTACAAACATGATACACCCTTGCAATTTTACTGTGATTTAGTTTTATTAAAATAAGCTACTAGCAACCTATTTTTATTTGAATAAGCTGCGTTTATATTAAAACCAATGAATGTTAATTTTATTATTCTTAAAACAGCTTAAAGAAATGTAGTGATGCATGAAATTCATCTTTATTACTCTCAATCTTTATATTCAATATTGTCGCATTTGTTATAAACGTCACTATTCTAGTTGTAACAACAAGTAAGTATAAATCAAAAACAGATTTTCTTCTTCAGAGTTCTTCAGCTAAGAATACTCTTGATCAAGTCACATTTCAAACTAAAAAAATTTAATCAAAATCAGTCCATCCGCTATAATGCAACAGAAAGGCACACGAATACACAGATAGCACGTTAAATTTAACGTGCTATCTGTTATTCATGTGTCTTTATAACACCTCCTTTTTGCTTCGGGGGCTAAAAAAACATTTGATAATGATCGCAAGAACCAGTTCATTTCAAAATGCAAATGCAAAACTTTAAATCTTTATTTACGATTACATTAACGATGGTTTGGATGTTTTTTGATCGTATACAGTTCAAATATAGGAACCTACAAACAAAATATCGCGTTATTTCCAGTTCATGTAATCTATTTGTGTTTGTTTAATTTATAACTTCGGACGTCACATCTCCGGTGCGGCCCACTCACACATCAATTCAAGTAAGTAAGGTTTTTAAAACATTACGTACATCGAATACTAAATGCAACTAGGATTTCGTTATTTTTAGGAATTCTGCGCATTTAAAAAATGGAAAATAAAGCACTACCGCTAGAAGCTTTTAGTCTGTCCAAATGTAAAGCAAAAAAATCTAAACCAGTGTATCTTAAATATTAGAATCTCGTTTTTTCTGTTGCTGAAAAACACAATTATTTTCAACTACTTTAAAAACTATTACTGATCTGCATACTAGCAAGGTAGTCCCCGCTTAATCATAAGATTCGTTAAGTCATCAATTATTGAAATCTGATGAAATCGTATGATAAAGTCAAGAAATTAACATCAGGACTCTTTATTCCTAAAAAAATGTTAGTACACATACAGTGATTGAAGATACTGAACTATGTAAAATAACTAATTAATATATATCTAATAAAAAATTAGACTGTTATAAGAAAAATGTATACACCACACAAATAGGGACCTGCATAGGCATTATTTGTAGTGCGGTTATTTAAAGGTGTCTGAAATCGGTTTTCTTCAAATGATTATTACATACATTTGTGTACAGTTTTTTTATTTAAATAAGTCATGTCTACAAGACAGCTCAATTAAAATAAAATGTAATTGGTTTACGTGAGTGGATGATATAGAATAATACATAGAAAACAAAAATCAATTTAGAAAAAAATGTTAGACAAAAATCCACAGTTATGATTGTACCAATAAAAGTTGCAAGTAAAACAAATTGAAATTTAATTTTCAACAATATGGCTCCGTGATCATTGGCTACTTTAATCTGTTCTCATTTAGTTGAATTGAATATTCTCTTTGTTTCGTCATCATCGTTGGACTTTTAAGCCAGACACGCTTTACAATAATTATCGTTATGGTTTCAACCAAATCGAAAATCTAAAATTATAAGTAAGGAAAGACAACACTTTCATCGCAAAGTGTAGCAAATACTACTACAGAGCTCCATAATAATCTCTGGATTTCATTGTATAAAGGACATGGACAGTGAACTTAAAGCAATTCTAAAAATGCAATCAACAATGTTTATGGATGACCTACTGCGGGGATCAAAGAGCAAAACAGTTCTGGCCCAGAAAGCCTTTGCCGCCATCCAAATCGAATGGAATCTGTGAAATCAAAAGTATATATTCGTGTTGCGCGATTTTAACACTACCAAAGTAAAATCTAAACCAGATTTCAAACACAATTCGGGACAGTGAGGTGACACTGATATAAATGGGTATTTTAAAATTTAAAAAAAGTCAGTATTACGAAACTTATCAGCTGGATACATACAAAATTTTGCTGTAGGCAATTTTTATTAATTAGTAATACATAACAGTAATATTTATAATAATCATTTATTGGTGACGGTCACAAACAGGTCAAAATACATATGAATACAAGTGCATTACATTACAAATGAATATAAAAGTATAACATGTACTACCAATTTATGTGGGAGAGCCATGCTTCGGCACGTATGGGCCGGCTCGACTCCGCTCGCTACCATGGCCTCACAGAAAACCGGCCGTGAAGCAATGCTTGCATTGCATTTCGCCGCGTAAGCGAGGTTACCGGAGGCCCTACCATCAGGTGACCCGTCTGCCCGTTTGCCCTCTACACCATAAAAAAAAATTATAATTATTCATAATATTAATAATTATTTAAAAGAAGTTAAAAAGAAAATTACATAAAGTTGTATTAATGAGGAACTTCGTTCCAAAAATGTAGAAAGTTACAGCAAAAAATAGACAAGTAGATATAAGATCAAATTTGTTTTGATGGTCCATGGCATTTCAAAATTTTGACTCAAAATTACCTTAGAACTACGTAAGCTTGCTTGCCAGGTTGGACAGCTGCCCTCCCCTGTCCCCCCTTCGGTACACCCATGACTACTAGCATTCATGATATGCGTAGTTAGCTTATATGCACGTCACCGCGTCTAGAGTATTGTCCTGGATTCAAACTCACATATACTGCCACCTGATATATAACTATTGAAGGTAATGTGAGTATACAAATCAAGAAGCTGGTGTTATATTCCTTCGACAAAATTAAAGATCTTCCACAACGGGTAGGTAATTCTTTGGCCACGACACACCAGCAGTTGAGGTTTAGAAGTTGTATGTATAATATACTAATTACGGGGAAAACTTTCATTGCGAGATACAGGATCTGTTTCTAAGTAGTTCGGCTTACCTTTGCTAGATGACGCTGAAGTATATTTTGATGTAGGTATGTATTTGAATATCGCTACACAAAGATAGTAACATTTATAATTATTATATTATTATTATTCCTAGTCTATGGAACCAGTTTTCTGAAATAAATAAATTATTGTTATTATTATTAGCCGTATTCAGTCCAAATTAATATCAGCTTAAAACATAATAGACCGTGTCAGTGGTATTCCTTCACTTGGGCTAGTATTAAATTATTCCAACTTGATCAAGACAATCTAATTAGATACAATCTATTCAGACACTCGATGTTGGCACGTCCTACTAGCGAATAATTAACGTTAATTGGACAATTTTGAGAAATTAATTAATTAGAATGGTATGAAACATGAGATTTTAATTAAGAGGAATATTCAGATTGAAAATAATGATATTTGATTTTAGGACGACAAATAGTATTTTAATGGCCTGATTTACTTGCTAGCGTCGTGGTTAGTCTACTATTAGAGGGAAACCAGATACATCTCAAACTTTCATGGGTCTTGGTGGTACAATGTCTTGATGATGATAACAATTCTACTATTACTGACTTGAGCTCATATACCACAGTAGTCCTCAGCTGTATTTGTAGGCATATCAACCCTGGAGTACGTTGCAAAGGCAATAAATGACACCAATACGCTATGGCTATGTATGGATTGGTGAATAGATAGCGGTAATTATGAAAAAAGTCTCTAAATCTTTGAATTTAAAGCTTGAAAATGGTTATCAAAAATTCTACTAAGAGAATACTTCGAGAGATAAGTTCTACCTTAAGTCACTAAATTTCTGGTATGCTAAAGATAACTTAACAACATGGCCTAAGCATTAGTTAATGAACATGAAATAAAATGCAAAAAAAAATTATTATTACACACATGCTACTCATATACATTTACAACATTTCATGAGAGCTCGACTGTTTTGGGATAAACTGAAAAAGTGAGTCTTTAAAAATGTGTTCAGCAACCTACAGCATCAGTGTCGAGGTCTCAAAATTATTGGTAACTCGATTAAATGTGTTCTCCCGTAATACAAGCTGGAGTAAAACAGTCAAATACAAAGTTTACGATCAAGTTGCTACTGGTTGAAATTCTTTGGAATACGCTATTGCTTGAACCTGTTTTTTATGTTATAGGGGGCAAACAAGCAGACGCCCATGAGCACCTACAACTCAAGAGTCACAAGTGCGTTGTCGGCCTTTAAGGTGGGAGTAGGGGAAGGCGGCAAGAGGGGGAGAGGAAGGGGGAGAGGGAAGGGTTAGGGCCTTCGGTAACCTCACTCATTCGGCGAAAAGCAATACAAGTATTGCTTCACTGCCGGTTGGTAGGTGGTGAGCGGTGGTAGAATGCGGTGGTAGAATGCGGTGGTAGAATGCGGTGGTAGAATACGGTGGTAGAATGCGGTGGTGTACATCTTTTAATATTGAGATGTTTCTATTATTTGAAGTTATCTTGTTTTATTGGCTTGTAAAATTCCAACAGTTCTAGATTGATAATATGATAATGAACGGGATTTACACTAGTAAATAATATTGTATTTTCCAAGTCCATTTACATTATTTAGAAGAAAAGTATTCCATGAATTAAACGAAAGTTTTTCGCGATCTTCACTATTTTAAACGTCATTGAATTAATAATAGGGTACAAAATTTTATACTCTTACCACTAACATACTTTCTAACGTCTGCGGTAATTGTAGCTCCTGTAAAGAGAAAAAGGCCAGTTAAAACTGGTTGGACCAGTGTGGTCACTTCTGTCGGGGGTTGCGGAAGAATGCAATAGCGATTCTCGCTCCCCTGATCATAGGCAAGTAGTGGAACACCGGGGTGGTTTTTAGTCGGTAAGAGTCCAACAGACCCCTTCGCCTCCCCAAGGCGGAGGACATCCATGTAGGATCTTCCACCTCGTCAAAAAAAAAAAAAAAAAAGTGAGGTCACTTGCTCACTCACAACCTATTTTTCATCTTTGGCATCACCATAGCGATCGTCGACATGGTAGTGGTAACAGTCTTGTTCTATGCTAGCAGTATTCTATGATGAAGATTTTCTATAGGGTGAATAGAATTTCCCACTGATTTTCCCACTGAACTGAAATTCAAACAATTTGACTGGCCTGTTGGCCTAGTGGTTAGTGACCCTGACTGCTATGCCATAGGTCGTGGGTTCGATTCCCACCCGAGTCTATGTGTTCTTTGTGTCCGTTGTTTGTATGTTTGTAAAGTCCCCCGTGACACAGGAGTAATTCCTAATGCGGGAGTTGTCTTATAAAGAAGAAGAAGAAAAAAAAGAATTAACTAATTTGTCTCTCCAATTCGAGCAGAAATCTTGTACCCTAACTTTTAAATTTCGTTTTCCAATTTGAATTGAATACTGAGACAGTAATATTGTCACTAATTCTACATGTATGTCTCGAACTTACCGAGACATTACGTTAATTTGATAGACTGACGATAGCATAACCAATGGTACTCCTACCAATTATCTCCATAAATACATGCACTGAACACAAACTCGATAAAAAAATAAACTTATTCCATTCCCAAAAGATTCCAACTTCTCCGCTCTTCGATTACTTATGAGCAAAAACTCATGTATCTTAAATGTGCCTTAGTTATAGCGTTATAGCATTTTGCATTCTGGTGAAAAAATATTAAGGTTGCTTTTTCGCCAAAATTGTCTAAGTTTTAAATGAAGGCTCCACGCGTACAATCACTTTTTAGTTTTATTTATTATCCTAATTTTAATGTACTCGACTGGATAAAATAAATTCAATGTAATACACGAACGTACGCATAATACGTAACGTGTTTTAGTATTTTGAGTAGTAGTGGATTAGTTTATTAAATAAGTATACAAATAATTCTTTCAAAAAAAAACCACTTCAACAAAAAAAAACTATTCCATAAAATACTTATATATGGTTTTCTCATGGATGCCATTGTCAGAACTGGACCAAATTGGACCACACGGGAAGCACCAGCTTTCAAATAAAAAAAGAATCATCAAAATCGGTTCACCCAGTCGAAAGTTCTGAGGTAACAAACATAAAAAAAAACATACAGTCGAATTGAGAACCTCCTCCTTTTTTGAAGTCGGTTAAAAAGACAGCGTAATTTGAATGGACAGTAGAATATAAGCAAATGTGATTTTTTTGTTTGTGTGATTAAGTAATACATCTCATTTATATTCAGAACAACTATTTCTTTACTTTCTCTCTCTCTTTCTCTAGGCAATACGTGATGCTAAATACGCAGTACTTTCTTCAACGACGTCTTTCCTAGATTCCGATGAAGATTATCTAAAAAAATATGTTAATTTCAAAAAATCTCGTATTTTCAAAAGTTATTTATGTCGTTTACGTTTCATTAAAAATAAAATGGTATTTACGACTGGCATCGCTGTTTTGTCAAAGAAACTATTTCCAATTTTTTTTTTTTCTCTTTATATTGTTTTGTAGAAATTGTCAAGTCGACCGCGTACTCCGTCTACTTGACAATTTCCTAATAACAGATGACAAAGTTACGATGTGTCTTGAGTATTGACATACGGACATAAAAGAATGATCAAACGTGATACATTACTTGAATAAGAATAAGAATTTTTTATTTGCGCGAAACATGGTTACAGGTTGTTACAGTAATAATTGTGTATAGTACAGCATGTCTCACCGATACCGGTGTGCTAAATTATTATTATATTGGTATTACATATTATTTTCATGCAAAAATTAGAAATACATTAAAATTAATTAATTATTCAATTTAAACATTAATATCTAATCAATCAAACATTAGCAATCAATTTAAACATTTTAAACCTTAATAACTAATCAATTTATACACGCTAATTAATTTAGACATAAATATTCAATTTCATCATTAATAAACAATTTAAACAAACAATCAATTTCATCGTGAATTAATAATCAATTTAAACATTAATGATCCATTTAAACATTAATAATCAATAGAGTAGGAATTTCAAATCAATGGTATCATTTAATCAATTGTATCATATAATCAGCAATCACTGTATAAAAAAGTATTTAATAGAAATCTGAGGAATGCCGATGCTTTTAATTTGCAAGTGGACATTAAAATATAATCCTAACAATTAACATAGATTCTCGGTAGATTGATAGCGGTGGTAACTTTCGGTTTGAAGAAAAAATACAATACTAGATCAGTTATATCTACATGTTGTCCGCAGTTAAAAAAATCGTATTTAATTATTTTTTAAATAGGATCAAACTATAATCACTATATATTATAAAACAATGACCCCCGACGCGTCTGTCTGTTTGTTCGCGATAAAATCAAAAACCACTGAACGGAATTCATGAGGAAGGTTTAGTTAGGTATATAATTTGTTAATGTTTTGTGTAAATATAATGATGATTGTTGAAGATGTATCTGCTACCCGTACGAAGCCGGACCGGGTTGCTAGTAGATGATAAGAAAGTTCACTATTTAATAGAAATGAGTTAATATACATTATTATGACTAGTTATACCGCTAGCACTACGCCATTGGTCGGTAGACAATGGTGGGGTGTTAAAAAACTTAGCCATATATTATAAGTTGATAACAATCACTTGAATGCTGTTAGAGGTACGAAAAACATAGCAATTACTGTTATTTTTAGATTGTTGCTAACATGCATAGTTCAATAACTACAATTTACCCTACAAAATACAGCCCCGGATCTTGAATTTTTTCCTACCCGCCTACATTTTTTCTAATATTCAAAAAAAGATAGGACAGGATTGGGTCTGAAATAAAACGTTAGATTAAAAATAATTATTGTATGGCACATTAAAATCACAATTTTACTTTTCGGGCCTTTTGTTCTGCAAACAAATCTATGACTTTGACATAATTGATCTCTATAATAATAAGACTTAAAACTTGCTACCAAAATTTCGCCAAAAAGCTTGTGTCCTTATCTATTTTCACAATTTACAGTTCGTTCGTTTTATATGTTTGTGAAGTTGCGCAAATGCGGGCGTTGTGTATAGTACAAGTACAACGTATCTGGTTCTTTGTCCGGTTTTTATTACATTTTATGTCAATACTTTCAGGTATAAGAGAGATGCCAAGGTTCGTCTAAATATGACGCAAAATGTACTACTGAAGAGTCTACTGAAAATCCGATCCTGGATCGCGATTTTGTTCACTTACGATGACGCCGAGAGAGAATTACCTAAGCCACCTCAATGATCCACCCACGGACCATTGAGGACATACCATCGTAGTATCGAACCCACTTATTTGGACGCAATATGGCCCACCCTGTGTCTTACAGCCTCACTGATAGCCCCGGTAGACTATCGCTGGAAGGTTTCCACACGTTAAAAAAAAAGGATTCCTTAGCGTCCGAGGGACATCAAAATCCTTTCCACAAATATTAACCAAATGAACAACTTAAGCTTGCAAAAAAAGCTTTTTCGATCACTACCTGGTTTTAAGGTACCTGGCTACGAGATACAAGAACCGTGTCTATGTTTTAACAGACGCTACCTTTGGTGGAAGTACATAGTGAGCGATCCACTTGTATTATCCAAGTATATAGTACCCGAAGAACACCGAGATCAAAATGTACAAAAATTCAGTATTTTATTCTATACAAAACTTATTTAGATAAGAAATAAAATACAGTATAATATACACACACACATTTATATGTATTAACTTTACAGTGTTCGTTAAATATTAAGTACATTCTACATTCCAAAAGAAATCCAAATTTATCCCACAGGAACCGTCCATTTTTCTGGGATAAAATGTAGTCAAGTTCTTCACCTATCTCGTTGTCAAATTTCATTACGGTCCGTTCAGCCGTTTAGTCGTTTAAAGGTAACAAACAAACAGAGTTACTTTCGCATTTGTAATATTAGTGTGGATGGATTTTCCATCCATTCTAATATTATGGACTAGATTATAGAGACCTAAATTTCACATATTATAATGTAAACCTATTTCTCTACTATTATTTTATCTATATCGGCTAAGATAGCAGCTATTACCGGCTGAGGTACACGACGTAATTGCGTTAAAGCGAAACTAGGACCCCGTAAGTTAACTAAGTCGTAAACTTATTTGAAAACCCCTAACAACCCAGGAAGCGGTCTATTAACACTCAAATAAATAGCCATGCAATACATGTCAAAATTTACAACGACCATTTCTGTTCTTGAACATTTCCCATTCCAACTAACCAGCCTTAATTAAACCAAGACACCGATTTACGTGTTCAGCGTTTCGTGGTTCTGAGTTGCGTTTAAACAAAGCATCCCAAATTATGTTAAATTCTTTTTTTTTTCTTTTTATTTTAAAAGACAACTCCCGCATTAGGAATTACTCCTGTGTCGCGGGGAACTTTACAAACATACAAATAACGGACACAAAGAACACCCAAACTCGGGTGGGAATCGAACCCACGACCTATGGCATAGCAGTCAGGGTCGCTAACTACACGCACTAGGCCAACAGGCCAGTCTATTTATTTATATATATTTTTTTTTGTATGTAAGTCCTACAGTGTTTTTTACTGTATGCTGATGTTGTAAATTGTTTCTGATAGATTATTTATAGAAGTGTCATAGGGCTTCACTATTTATTATAAGATGTAAGCCAAAATATGATTGACAGCATAAATTCGCGGTATAAGAAGAAGATGAACGTTTCTACAAAAAAGTCTAAAATCGTTGCCAAAACGACGTAATTGTAAAAGCAATATTTTACCACAAGGAACTAGGTGAATTCTCGGAGTATTTTTGCTCTCCTGTAAAATTAAGAAAATGTAGATACGTTCATCTGACTCTTATACCGTGAATTAATGTGACTAGATTTGCGAATGAGTATTGGCACAGAATACATAATAGTACTTAAAGAATCATAGATAAAATCCCCGCGTTCCTTTTATAATCAGGACTTATCTAGACTGATCTGAAACAATTAGAAATGGTTTGTTATGGACCAAATCTAACGCCCAAGCTGACATTCGGCACCGGATAGGCGCAGTGGCTCTTACTGTCTATGAGGAAGACAACTTACTTTGGCGTGTTTGCACAAACTGTGGCTGGGATTTTAGGAATAAATATGGCTGAGTAGAATTTTTATTCAAATCAAGAAAAAACTTTGTATCGGAAGTTGGATTACTATGTTACACTAACAATATAAACTGAACTGGATACAATACAAATCTTCGAATGCACACTTTTTGTTTTAGTAATTGACGTTTGAAAATTAAAGGCATTATATATTTTAGTTTACTCGATTATATTATTCGACTTACGACACATTCGACTTATCTTGAAGTCAAATCGCAGTAAGCATGTGCCCTACTGCGTTTTCCTCTACTCCAAGCTATTACGATACTCCCTTAATGACTTCCATTAACAAGGATTTCAAATTTGTTCGATACAAACTAGAGAAGTGGCCAAAACCGTTCCACATGAAAATAAAGCGCTCCCACAGGATGTATTGCTACATACCCCTATCTTGGTTATTAATTAGTCTGTGGTACTAGCCGCAGGGCCATTAAATAGGGAGCACCTATGTAAATTTTAACAAGGAATTTAGATACTAGATGTGACATAACTGTGTTGATAAATTCAATAATTCAACTCCTGAATTAGTTTTCAGCTGTTTTAAAATTAAAAATTATATCTGAAAGAAAGAAAAAAAGAGAAAAATCATCTATATATTAATACGTGAAGCGAAAACTTTAGATCCCTTTTTACGAAAATTGGGCGGACGGAGGAGTATGAAATTTCGCACACTTATAGTTTATACAGAGAAGAAGTGACGAATGGACAAAAATTTAAACAATATGTCTTACAACTTTAAAAAAAGGCTTAATGAAATGAAGGCGTCCAGCATATGCGTTGACCTGTCATGGTAAGTAAGTCTATACAATGACAGGTCAAGTTATACTGGTCAATGAAAAAAACATGGTCGAAATTCGACCACCAGGTGATCTCCAGTATTTTTAAATGTGTCTCTAAAGAAATAATCTTAAGTGTGGAAACGATCTAAAAAGTAACAACATTTATGAATATTATGATGAATTATACAAAAATGTTTATCAATATCGATGATTCTATACGTCGTTTACAAAGATATAGGCAGTGATGCATAAACCACACTTGTAATGGATTCTACCAAAATATACAAATATGTATTTTCATAGGCCTGGTGGTCTAGTGGTTAGTAATCCAGACTGCTGAGCTAGAGGTCGTGATTTCGGTTCCCACCCAGGACCAATAATTGTGTGATGAGCACGACTATTATTTTTCTATAATATGTATGTATTTAGTAATATGTATAAGTATGTTTATCAGCCTTGTTACCGTAATATGGGCTCCACCTAGATTGGGATGAGACGGCTTTGTGTGAAATGCCTCAAGTAGTTATTTTTACTATTTTCGATTACTAATACTGAACACTTTGTTTTCTTTTGAAAGCTCAATTCTTGAGGAAAATTATAGGTTATTTATCATCACAAATTGACTTTAAGAACCTTTAAATTTTGACTATTAGCACAGATTACTAAGTATTTACTACGTAACAGATAAATCACTCCCTACAATAATATAACCTACCGTTTTAATTGCCTGCTCTTTCTGGGCTTTACAATGTGGGTAGGGTTACCTCTTCAATAATTTTTTTCATAAAAAAATTACAATTGTTATGTAAATAAAATACTTAATGCTTATTTTTTCCTTTCCAATGTTTTAGGATACAAAAATGTATTAAAATATATAAAATAATATAAAGATTTTACCCTCTACAAAAAATCACTTTATTTGATAAACACTATTTAGGCACATCCAGTGACCAGTCCAAATAACGCACAAATTGTTATAATGGTCATTTACCTTTGCTAACAGCTGTTTTTGCCGCAACCTGCCTGTATACCAAACCATGAATCTGGTGAAACCATTCTATTATATCTAAACAATAATTGTTAGGAAGCTTTTTTGATTTATTTACTACAACAACGGAGAGTAATTAATGGTTTTAGTTAAATATTAGCAATCTGTAAAGGCATATTGTATCACAACGTTTACCTAGCGAGAATAATAACAATAATAATTTATTGTTTCTCTCACACAGTACAGCAAAACATTAGGCATTACAAAAACAAACTTACATTAAGACACATTGATATGCTTCTATGTGAGAGACTGGTATCTGTACTAGGCAGGCCTGTATGACAGATTACCAGCCTCTCCCAGTTCTAGATTTGTGCAGTACTAGATGTCAGGTAAGTGTTATTGTTGAGAGTGGAAAAACTACTACCGAGCGGCAGCATGTGTTCGTTTATAAATGAGTGTGTGTATGCGCGTGTGTTTGTGTGAGTGTGTGTATGGGCGTGTGTGCGAGTGTGTGTGTGTTTTTGTGTGATTCTGTGTATATATATCGCGTGAACGCGCATAAATGTGTGCGTGCTTGGTTTGTGGGTGAGATTGTGTGAATAGCAAAAAGTGTAAAATGGAAAGTGTAAATATCCATACAAAGCTTTCCATTTCATGCTCTTAATTTAAGTGTGTATCTGAACTGCGCCTATAGAATAGAAATATGTGTTTCAAATTGTCAGCCAGATAGGAGAAGTAGATAAAGAGCAGTCTCTTGAAGGAGGTACCAAAGATCTCTAATCATGGAGGCGTCCGACTAAGGAAGTTCCTCGACTATAATAATCCAGTAACACCCATTTCTCACAATACCTCTGTCTTGGTACGGGAGGTAGATACAATGGTTATTCAGCAGCGACGCAGCGCTGCAGCTGATGTTAATAAATAATAACGGCAATGAGAGGTTTCATCTAACTTTTAAATTGAAAAAATGATTCTTCTGTTTGTCAAATGCTTACACCGGCAACAAAAGCAAAAATATATATTGAAGAAATACTGTAATAAACAAATAGTATTGTTTGATTTTGATCTTCTTTAGTTTAAGAGTACATTCCTGGGCTGATAAGCTGTACCAAAAATAAAAGATTCCAACGAACTGAAACCTCCTCTTTTTTGAATTAGGTTAAAAACTCTTTATCCTCAAACAAAATTCGGAATAAAATCTGTAACAGATTATGTTTCAGAACTTTCGAAATCACCTTTATTAAGTTTATACCATATGATATAAGCAATGAAGTAATGCAAGATAAGATGCCTCCAAAATTTCTCACCTTATATTCTAACAAGACCACTTTCAATAGACCTCCAATCCATCGCACAAACAAAAAAGTTCCTCTAAATGTTATCCGAAATTTAGCGAACAAGGGATCAAGTTATGTTGGGATTAAGTTCTTCCAATAAAACTTTTGTTGCAGTCGTAAATTTTGTTAGAATCCATACAGTGTGACGGTTTTATTACACCCTATGTGACCCTTAATGTTAAGCATTCTAGGTGAGGTATAATTAGGCCATGGGAACGAAATTTATTGGGTCATTTTTTACTTCCTTCATTTTGAATACCGGAAGAAATACGGATGAAACAACCCGGAGTGAAGTGGGGATAACTGACGCACAAAATGTACCGCATATTTTTTGTAGCAAAACATTGAATGTATATTGTTCTTTTAAGGTGTTTCTCTACAAATGTAATAATACATTCATAGAGAAATAAATATATTCGAAAGAGTCAAACCATCACTACTTTTGAAGCAGGAAGGCGCGTCAGACTTTACAACTAGGCAGGTAGTGTATTAGTTTCTGCATTAAAAGCAACTATAACTTTTGCCGCTTACAATAAAACGCTTGCATGCATCTTTTAACAGAAAGACTTTTGGCAAAAAGAAGGAGGTCATAGTCATGCATCATAGCTCCTAAACGGAAAAACCGATTTTGATTTAGTATTTTTACTTTAAAAGTTGACTTGCTCGAAAGTGTTTTTATTTACAATTCAAGAAGCAGAAAGTTGATCGTCAGCTTTTTTCTAATCGTTGAAGGGACTTTTGAGTCAGGATATTTTAAATTTTAATTTATGCTAATACTAGCAACCCGGCTTTGTACGGGTAGCAGAGATATCTTCAACAATAATCATCATATTTCAACCAATTTACACAAAACCTTAACAAATTACACACCTAAACCTTCCTCATGAATCATTCTGTCTAAAAACTGCATGAAAATCCTATCAGTAGTTTTCAGTTTATCGCGAACAGACAGACAGACAGAGGCAACGGGGGACTTTGTTTTAAATTATGTAGTGATTATTCTTGTTTTATGCTACTATGTGAACTCACAAATACACTGCTTTAATGGCATGATGTTATCAATATTTATAAACATAATAATTTTTAAACACTCCTAAAACACCAATGGTAGCACTAGTGCGTTTCGCCAAAATTATCTTTTCAATACTTTTACAATTATACAAATCCATGATTTGCTTTTCTTTGAGAGTTATATTTTTTGTAATGTAACTATATAAAAAGAGCACGTATCAATATCTTTTCAGAATGCGGCACAGTAACGGCGTCATTAAGGCCATTAATATTTTTTTAACGCCACTTTGAAAATCCCTTGTTGTATTTTGATAATTTACTGATAAGAGTTTTATTTGATACATTCAGAAGAACTAATCTCAGTAGAAACTAAATGCTTAAAGTAAATCCACTAAAGTATTAGTAATAACGGAACATACTTTTTAATTCTTTGAAAATACTTACTCATCATATAGTAACTTTACTGAAAGTTATTGATAAAGAAAATAACAGCCCTTTTTTATAATCGATTGTCGCTCAGTAGCCCCCGATGCCAACTAATTGAAGGGAAGACAGGTCTGTCTTGCCAGTTGTAATCATCTCGTAAGTCGTCACTTACGTGAATCAAGCCGATTAAATCTGCCCCAAAGACAATCTTGTCGGATTTTAATAAACTCCTATAAGATACTGGAGTTAGGCATTCCAATTACACCCCAATCTCCCCTACTAGCTCATAGGACCTTTTAAATGTGCATTCTTACAAATACATTTTAGTAAAAGCGAAACAAATTAAATAAATGACTAGTAATAGTAGTCATTTGCTCCTCGAAATTTGGATCGCAAAAGAGAAGACTTTATATAATCATATTAATTAACGTAATATGTATGGGAGTAAAGGTGGGGTCGTAAAGGCGATTACGCTATCCTCGAACAACCAAACCTGGTAATGATTTTATAAAATTACAAATCATATTTATTTAATTACTATTTCCAATAATAATTTATAATCTTCGTGGAAGAGCCTTGCTTCGGCACGTATGGGCCGGCTCGACCGGAGTGATACCACAGCCTCACAGAAAACCGGCAGTGAAGCAATAATTGGCACATGGTAGAATGACCACAAGTGACCACGACTGCGGCCTAATAATGCAAGCAAGCTTAAAATCTTCTAGGAATTAAAGGTCCATAATGGCTAAATGTGGTTTTTAAATATTCTCCTAGTACAAACTAGGATTTTAGTTAAAGAAAAGTTTGAGACATTTCTTGAAAAATCGGAAATTCGGAGCCGAGTCTGTCTCGTCAGCTAAAAACTTAGGGGTAAATACACTATAGACAAAAAGGGTGAACGAAATGTGAATTTTCGACTAAAATAAAAATACAGTATAATACAATACAATAATACAGCACCACTCGGTCGGTAACTGCTAAGTTTATTTTAAGTAAAAAAAGGAACCTTTCTAAGATCACTTCGTTGTCCGTCTGTCTGTCTGTTTGTCTGTCTGTCTATCAAGACCATTTTTGTCAAGAACGCGTTGAGGTATCGAGTTGAAATTTACATCAAATACTTGTATTTACAATCCCTTGGAACTGTAAAAAATCAAGCTTCTAAGATCAACGTAATTAAAATATATGGCCATTTAAAATTTAGATTTAACCAATTTGAACATTTTGTAGGTAAATTAAAACCTTCTCATTGAATTATAATCATGAAATTTTGCGAAAAATAAGGTCTCAGCCGTCAAGATATTTTGTACGCTAGTAATAATAACTCCGTGGTGTCAGTACAAGTGAAGAAACATATCCGAAAGTTGTTCGCTTGTTTTATCATTATTATTTTTTTAACTACATACTTTACTTTGGAAGTTTGTTTATTTTGAAAATTAACTGTAATATAACAAAAGTGATATGCGTATATCGATGTATAGGAGAGTATGTTTAGAATGGCAAAGTTAAGTTTTTCTTTTAAACATACTCGGAAAAATGTCCAAAATTGAACGAACTACACGCAAGTTTGTACGGAACCTTGCCGGAACGAAGACTCGCACTTGACTGTTTTTTTTAATCATAAAATAACACGAGGTCGGGGAGGGTCACTAGTGAGTAATGTTTTCCTTCTTATATTTTTATTGTCCTATCTTAATTCAGCATTGTGTTGCATTGGGGTACGAAGGCAAGGTCTATTTTAACGTGAAATATATTTTTAATATTTCAAAATGCAATCACGGAGTTGCAGCCACAATATAAATATTTTAATAAAATTGATTTCAAACGGAACACCGTTATTTCATAGAATTTCAGTTTATATAACAACTTTTTCACAGCTTTACACAACAAATAAACATTTGAGACTCTGAAATACAAATAAACACAAAACCACATACGAAGTTCAGAATTTTTCCAACTGTATTTCGTTCGTATCTGTTCGTATACAGATTTTTGATTTATGTAAGATAATAAATCTAGACGAAAATTGACCTAACTTGTCTTATTAAAATGTATTACGTCTTTAATTTATGAATATTATCGGCGATACTAACTAATCTATTCTAATTTTATAAAGCTGAAGAATTTGTTTGGTTGAACGCGCTTATCTCAAGAACTACTGGTTCGAATTGAAAAATTCTTTTAGTATTGGATAGCCCATTTATCGAGGAAGGTTATTGGCTATATAACATTACGCTACGACAAATAGGAGCGGAGCATCAATGAAAAATGTTGCAATAACGGGGAAAATTTACAAACGCGGACGAGGTTGCACGGGTTAGCTAGTTAAAATATAAAATGACGGTATCCAACTCACAGTTCACAGACTTACCTATTAAAAAGTACTACAGACCGCTTCATTGGCCAGTATAACTTGAACTGTCATTTTATAGACTTACGTACTATGACATGTCGACATATATACTGGACAGTAGCTTGATGTGGCCGTTTTTAATTAATTTTCAAATTTGTAACACATATTGGTTAAAAATTGTAGCTTTCTGCGCTTCTTCTATATACAGGGTGTTAGATAAACGCTCCCGAAAACAAAGACAGACGATATTGATACCGATAAAAAAATAATTGCAATTTTCTACTAGCTTTATTCCCGCTCCATCATGTTGGTACAGCTAAATGAAACGATAATTTTATCAAAAATAAATAAAAAACAGCTGAAACTTGGGTCAAAGGCCGCACGAGTTCGGCGCCCGCGTGTCCTTAGACCCTAGTATCAGCTGTTTTTGCTTTATTTTTTACCAAACTATGGTTTCATTTAGCTGTTGGAGCATGGTGGAGCGTGAATAATTCTAATTTAAAATTATAAAATAAATGATTGCGTCCAATGCCTCTGCTTCAAACTTTGTAAAGAAATCTCTTCTTGTATAAATATATAGATTACATCCTAATTCAGTGATATTATCTATGGTACTAACTATTAAAAATCAAGTATAAAGAAAAGAGGTGTTGATCTGCAACCGGCTGATTTTCTTGAATTATAGCTAAGAACACTCTCGATCAAGTCACCTTACAAATAAAAAAACAAAATCAAAATCAGTCCATGCGTTTAGGAGCTATAATGCCACAGACAGGCACACAATTCACACGTTAAACTTATAACATCCCTCCTTTTTGCATTAGAGATGAATAAAATAACAACCATCTTCTTGCGATACACAAAAAACAGCTCCAGTTAGGTACTGATTAAATATGATGATTTGCGATTATGATACTTTAAGATTACGATATTGTGCTAATATGATGTTTTGTGAATGTGATGATTTGCGATTATAGTGTTTTGAGATTATAATTGTGTGCGAACATTGTGTTTTGAGAATATTATATTCTGCTACTAAGACCTGATTAACACCAGTATTCTCTAGCTAGAGTGTAAGGTCTTCACCAGTGTGGCGCTCCGACATCTTGCAGAACTATGTCTCGCACTACCACCTATACATATGCAGTTTGGAATGAGACAACTACGAAGCTAAAAATTAATATCTAGCTGCCACTCAGCGCCCAACTCAGATAAACAAATATTAGATTGCGTCTGCTTGGTACATTTATCTATTCACCTAGTGCTAGCTTTGCCCGCGGGTTCGCTCGCGTTAAAGTAGATTCTGTCAATCAATCTATCTCTCGGGAATAGTAGTTTTATCAGGAAATGTATGAAGAATTTCATCATTATCGGTTGAGTAGTTCCTTAATTACTCACACCTTCGTAAAAGCTTAACAAACAAACTAAAATTAGCATTTATAATAATAATATTATTAGCACCCGGCATGAGTTGCAACACCATTTTTTTACTTTCTTTTTTGGCCAAGATCCCTCGCGGCCTTCTCTAGGACACCCAAAAGATTTCCATCACAATCTGATTCATGGTTTCGGAACGCATAGAGGACAAACATAAAAACATTGTTTTCATTTATATATATATAGATAAGATTTAGGATTGGGGTCGTAACATTTAAACTGTAACGTTTCCTAATTACCAGGTATGTGTATAAACTGGTTGAAACGTCATGTCAGGCAATTCAAAGGTATGTACATAACCAAGCATTCGCTATATTTTGTATCTATATATAGTATTTATTTGTATATATATTTATCTATAAGTATTTATGTATTATGTATAATCAATTGTATTTGTATTTGTAAGTAAAACTATCTTTAAGAAATTCGTTCTTATACACCTGCCATGTCCCTCTCTGAACCATCCAAAGGTTGACTGGTAAATAATGCCACGTGGCATTAAGTCCGCCTCGTGCATTGTAAACTGCAGGAAGTTTTTAAATAAAATAAATTTAAACACTGTTAAAATTACTCATTTATTTATCTTTTAAATATGAATAGAAGTAAAAGCAGAAGCACGGGCAGAAACTAGTTAGCTTCTGCCCGTGTATGCCCGCCCGGCTTCGATAAAATATCTAAAAAAATATTAAAAAATAAAAAATTGAAAATTTTATATCGAAATCATGACGGTAACAAATGTTTGTGAAATTTATTCCTATTTAATGTTTTTCATCATTTTTGTTTTTTTCAAAGGCAACTATCGCATTAGGAATATTCCTGTGTCGCGGGTGACTTCACAAACATTCAAACAATGGACACAAAGAACTCCCAGACTCGGGACAATTAGTTGTTGGTCACACGAATTTTTTGTCCCGTGTGGGATTTGAACCCACAACACTCGGCGCGGCGTAGTGGCGAGGTGACACTTAAACCATTGCGCCATCCGTGTTTTTTATTGATCGTGTTTCTTCTTTTCGTTTTTGTTTTTTAATCACATGCGCTCTCTATAAGGTAAATGATGTGTAGGTATGTATGTGTATAGTTATAATGGAATACAGATCTGAACAATCTATACTGTTCAATATTTTTGTGTACCTATGTGTTGGTCTGTAATCTGTTAATATCTAAGTAATATAATAAAAAGTCATTTTCTGTGTTTGTAAAATTTCACGATAATCGGTTCAGTAGTTATGAAAGCGTGACAAACACACTCACAATCGTATTTATATTATTAATTTTCACTGAACAAACCGACCTTGATATGTATTAGTGATATTGCTCATATTGGAATGCCTATATCACTACTGAACTTTGGCTTATTGGTCAAGTGCTATAACCTACTGAATTACTATAATGAACTGCATAATGACCTTGGTCTAGATAATGTTAAAAACAATAAGTAGTGATATTTAAAGTAAGAAATACTCTGTTTTAATGATACTACACATGTACTAGTTGTATGTCTGGATATTACTCAGGGTGTGGGTTAGGCTTAGCCCTGAGTGAAATCTGTGTGTGAACCCTGCATTTGTGAAGTGACAACTTCTTGGGATGGGTAAAAAATGTTTAACTCGCGTCAGGACACGTGACCTGATCGAAAATTCGTAAGACGGAGCCGAGTTTCTTATATTTAAAAAATATAACATTCGAAATTCAAACATTTATGAGCGGCCAGGAGCGCAGAACTTCCAGTGTACCCTATGTATACATTTAGATATGTTATTAACTACTTTTTATTTTTAACCTAATTATATATATACAGATGTGTGTGTGTATGTATATGCAAATATATTGTGAAGTTATGTTTTCACTTCTGAGGAGCAGTCCTACGACTGACTGTTTATTCTTTCTTCCACGAAGAACTTCTACGATTTACATATTAACAGTCGAGAAATATGAATTCGAATGAAGAAAAAATAATAAAATATGTTTTCATCTAGAACTTGGTCACCAAGGTTCTGTCTGCTTTTGTGCTTCAACAGTAGAAAAGAACTTGTTATTGTTGGTTGGTTCACAGCGGGCGGTAACCTACCGGCCCATCTAGCGTATGTCTAAACCCAATGAAATCAAGTAGGAACAAACCTCCAGCTTCAGAAACGGGAAAAGGTTGAGAGAACTCACCATTTGGAAGCACTTCCACGACCCGGTTCATCAGAGCTAGTTTGGCAGGTCCAGACAAGAGACCCACACAGCACAGACAGGGGATCACACTCCACACCAAAAGTGCACGGTTTTCACTAACGAGATCAAATTGTCAAATATACAATACAAACGTACCCACTACTAGTATATGTATACTCACATACATATTTACACAAACATATATACATACAACTACATACGTATACACAAATACATACATATACACATACACAAAAACATATATAGGTGTGAGGTGTCTCAAGTTATTATTATTATTATGTACCTTGACACTGAGAAAATCAAATTAACTGAACTTAAAAAGCTGACGAGTTTTTTTGTTTGTGTATTTAAACGCGCTAATCTCTGTAAGTACCAGCCCTATCAAAAATGTTCTTTTTGTGTGTGTTAGCCAGATTCATGAAGAATAGTATAGGCTACCTAGCATTAGGTTACACCTCTCGACTAACCTTAAATATTGAGTAAGTCAGAAGAAAAAGTGCTCCCAAACTGCTTTATCCGCGTGCGCTGGCGTAATGGTTAATGATACATATAGTATTATCTGTTACTGTAATATGTTCTACAAGAATATTGGTCTTTAGTATATTGTAAAAAAGTCTGGGATAACCTATGCCATGCCATACATAAGCCTTAATTAGGTATTTTGTGACAAAAAATTATTAAAAATTAATAAGTAATTTATAAGCATTATTATTAGACATGGCATATTATTCCTTACGAGCGAAAGGAACTTCATCATCAAAACAATTTTATGAGATAAACTTTGTCCTTTATAGCATGTTATTTGGACGCATAGCTTAGGAGACAATGGAAAATTTAAATAATTCAACACTCGGCTCGGTTCTCGTAGT
Organism: Euplagia quadripunctaria; assembly: GCA_963859945.1. Lineage (NCBI taxonomy): Eukaryota > Metazoa > Arthropoda > Insecta > Lepidoptera > Erebidae > Euplagia > Euplagia quadripunctaria. The sequence goes on along the minus strand of OY982582.1, from coordinate 12,048,010 downwards.
GGTGCGATGACCATACTAGGAGTGGCGCGATGACCATACTAGCAGTGTCACGAACGAGCCGAGTAACGCGTAATCTTTTTTTATCGTGTGGAAACCCCAACGGATCATCACCTCAACAGGGCTAGCGGCGAAGTGGTATGTCGAAATCGATCCGACTAAAACCACACGGTGTTCCGTCACAAGCGAGTCTTGCAAGAGACTCGGGTATATCTTAAAAAAAAGACCCCGAGAACTCTTAAACAGTAAGCAACATTGCGTGCAGAGGTGGGGGGAGCTTTGGCTCCCTTCCAGTTAAGAGAGGCGTGCGAAGACATCGCGCCACCATCTCAGGTCAGGTGACACATAATTCCAGCCGACTGACGAGAAACGAGCAGTGTCCAGAAGAGACGAACTATGTCCGTCTCCATGCCAAGAAAATGTTACTAAAATATTATCTAGAAGTATCTATTATAAATCACCAATCAAAGTAATCTATCTATGGTACTAAAAGTTTTTATAAACTAACTGAAATCAGACTTAATAATCAATTACTATCATGCGTAGTTACATACCTACCTACTGATGACATCACATTCTTTAAACTCCAGGATTTTTCCAAAGGAATATTGGCGGGTGTTGCGATGAAATGTTAGAAATAAACTATATCAGCCTTAATGTATATAGCAATACGATCGATGTCTGCTTGTATTAGTGATGTTTTAAGAAACAATTCAGTATTTATGAAGCTGTTCGCGACAGCACAAATATTCAGGTTAAATGGTACAATGTTCTATAAAGTGTTCCGCACTCACAGATCTTAGTACTCTTAAGGAGATGATTTTGTAGGTGCATGTTTTTCTCTTAATGTGTTGGTTCTGTTTTATTGAGTGCGTAATTTTTGAAGTGAAAACTTCTTTAGCGGCGTTGTGCACTTTTTGGGATGGGTAAAAAATGTTAAACTCGCGTCAGAACACGTGACCCTGATCGAAATTTGTAAGACGGAGCCGAGTTTATTATATTTAAAAAATATAACATTCAAAATTCAATCACTTATAAGCGGCCAGAAGCGCAGAACTTCTAGTGTACCCTATGTATACATTTAGATATGTTATTACCTACTTATTATTTTTAATATTTTTAATATTTATTATACAGATGTGTGTGTATGTGTATGTATATGCAAATACATTGTAAAGTTATGTTTTCACTTCTGACGTGCAGTCCTACGACTGACTGTTTTTTTTAACAAATAAACATCCTATTGCAAATGTTAAAAATATAAATAAACCTCCAGGATAAGAAGAAAGGCCTGCCCTCCAATTAGTCCTGTTCTTACAAACCCCAAAAGAGCCCAAAAGCTTCTTCTTGCCGCAGTAGATCTTTTATACAGACCCGATTGAGGAATTTCTTTATCCAGGATATAATTTCACTTGAACAGTATAATAAATTATATATAACGAGCGGACCCGACAGACCTTTTCCTGCTCGCACGTAAAAAAGAACTCTATCGCAGCGCCACAAACCGTGTACAATCCAATTTTTTTTTACTTTGTCTAGTATGGACGTAATTTTTATGCTTATTTCATAGATATTTTTTTAAATAGTAAATATTTACGTTAGTTTGATTGACGTTAGCCCTCTGTCTTACAAAATATTAGCATTGTCAGTCAATTTGTAAGTTTGAAAATAAAATTTCCGTATTTAAACGGTTCATCGATCGACAAAAAACTTATGATGATTTTTTTTTTAAAAATTAGGGGTACTATTATGGGCATTTCTACTCTATGACCACAATATTCTGACTTTCTTAAAGACATATGATTTGAAAATTTCCGTATTCAAATGATTATTAAATAATCATTTGAATATTATGACACTAAAATTTTGACTTACCATATTACATTTTGAATTCAAACCGTAATATGCAGATTAATCAGTTTTTAATGAGCTTCATGTATGTTCCTATTCCTTTTACAGCCTTCTCAAACCGCATCGTAGTCTGGTCAGAATACAAATGTAATCTTCTCCTTAAGTAAACAACACAAAGCGTTTGTGGCCAAGTCATCAACCATATATCATGACATTGAACTAGTAATTAAAAAGAGCCGCAAGGCAATGGCATTACATTGTGAATAGGCATTTATATCAGTTGTGGCCATTGTGATTATAACAACATGAAATTTCTACCATTTATGTTTTAAAATCCACGTAAAATTACTACAATCAGAAAAGTGTGTTTAATGCATGTATTAGAAGAGATTTCAATATTTTGGTTTACTAATTTATTTTTCTCGTGTCAATAAAATGGATCTGTCAATAAAGTCTATTATAAATTCGATAGTGTTAATATTATTAGTGATACGAAATGTTGACGTGCAAAGTAAAGATTTGAATGAAACTGAAAGAGCTCTGAGGGCAGCTTTTGTGCAAAAACTGTTAAACAAACAAAGATATCTAGATGGACGGATCAAGTTAGTTGGTGGACCAAATAGATTTGAAGGTAAAGTAACTAATTATAAGACAAGAGGACTATAGAATCAATTAAAAGTAAATGGATGAAACAAGAAACAAGACGGTACCTTCCTTATTGAGGGCTATTTTAGTAGTCAGAGAAATCAATATACATCTGAAATTTTTTTTAGAAGACTATGATTTTTGCCTCTTTTGTCTATGAAACTGGGATCCGTACTCTATGGAACGTTTTTTTTTAAATATTATTGTGAAAGTACGGGGTTTAACGTCCCTTCAACTCAAAGGGAGGGTCGCCTTTCCCTGTATGTGTATGTCATAGCACTATTAGGTATGCAAACAAGAATACGCCTCGCCTGATGCATTTGCTATTGCAAGTAACCGTTTACCGATACCTATAAACACTTATAATACTAACTGTATTACTTGTGTATTTCAATAAATTCAGGGAACATCACTTTCGCAAAATGTCACTTCAAAAAAATTGGTCACTTTCGCACAATGTCATTTTCGCAGAAGATCACTTTCGCACAATGTCACTTTCGCATAATGTCACTTTCGCAAAATGTCACTTTCGCATAAGGTCACTTTCGCCAAACGTCACTAGGGAAACATTACTTTTTTCGGGATGAAAGAGACCCTATATTCTTTTTCTGTATCCCTGACAAAGTGTACACAAAATTTAATGACGATCGGTTGAGTAGTTGTGGCGTGAAAACGTAACAAACAAACGAACATTCGCATCTATAAAGATTACTAGCCATTTCCCGTAGTATCACCTGCGTATATGGTCACTGCTCCGCTCCTTAGGGGTAGGCGTAATGTTTCATGGCTTATAACCTTCGTCAATGTTTTTTTTTTTAAAAAGACTACTCCCGCGTTAGGAATATTCCTGTGTCGCGGGGAGCTTCACAAACGTTCAAACAACTGACACAAAGGACACCCAGACTCGGGACAAATATTTGTGGATCACACAAATTTTGGTCCCGTGTGGTAGTTGAACAACACTCGGCGCGGCGTCGTGGCGAGAGGACCACTTAAACCATCCAATACAAAAATAGTTTTTCAAATCTGTCTGATAGTTCCAGAGATTAGCGCGTTTAAACAAACAAACTAACAAAAAATATTTATTACGATATTAGTATAGATATCCATTAAACATTAAGATGTTTGTAATTTAACGTAGCAAAATTATGAAAAACGCAAAATAATGCTCAAAATAGACAAAACGCTTTAACTAGCAATAATGCTAGGAAAACAAACATATATGTATGACCTTTAGTTCCCAAGAGTATTTTTCAGGAAATGTCTATATTTACCACGCTGGTCGATGGGGAGCTGTGTGCGATGACTCCTGGGATGATGCAGCAGCTCATGTAGTTTGCCAAAAGTTCAACAAAACTGGTGTGGCTACACACGGTGGCCAGTATGGAGAAGCTACTGGTAATTGAATGTACTTTTCTCTGTATACAAAAATAGCGGCTCACCCACTACGACGGTCTAAATTCCACAAAACTAATGCCATTGTGGAAGATATATATTATCATCAGTTATGTTTTACCATGAGAGCCATGCTTCGGTACGTATGGGCCGGCTCGACTCCGCTCGATACCACGGCCTCACAGAAAACCGGCAGTGAAGCAATGCTGTCATTGCTTTTCGCCGCGAGGTTACCGGAGGCCCTAACCCTACCCTCTCCCCTATTCCCATCCTTCCCCTCTTCCCACTCTTCCCCCCTACCCCTCTTCTGCTACTCCCACCTTAAGGGGCGGCAACGCACTTGTGACTCTTGAGTTACAAGGGCCCATGGGCGGCGGTAGTCATTTACCATCAGGTGACCCGTCTGCTCGTTTGCCTACTATACCATATAAAAAAATTGTATAATTGAACCACTTTTGAACTAGATTAAAGGATTAGATTAAAAACGTTTATTGTAAATTAAAATTATACGGTTTTACTGACATATGTATTGATGTGGCGCCTGGTCTTCGTACCTTGATAAAGGACCTTAGTTGGGTCTAAAAGTACTCGAGCATCTCCAAAATACACACGTCATTAACGTTGTGTGGTTGATGTTATAACAAAAAAATTCGGACCCGCAGAGGTAAATTTCGTGTTTTTTTATTATTTTTGAAAATCTACTTCGCAGTCACCACCTTTGGGGGAATATCCCCCAGGAAATTCACGAACTTAACCTTCATTTTTACCCTGTTGATTTTTCGTCCAAGTTTGAAAGCAATCGGTGCATAATTGCGACCTCTATCGTGTTCGTAAAATTGAGGTACATACATAGGTATATAAATTTTTGGAAAACTCGACAACTGGTACAAAACCAATGGGTAGACTTTTCTTCGAAATCTACCTAAAACTATTGCAAACTAATTTGATTAGTTTTCATTCAGCTCAACTTTCAAGGAATTTATAAATTATAATGTGGTGTGACTTATTAGTCTGAGTGTATTTTATGGATTAACTAGCAGTGCCCCCCGGTTTCACAGGCGTAAGTCTCGATCCCGATGAAATATCGGGATAAAAAGTAGCCTATGCGTTAATCCAGGTCTCCAGCCATCTACATACCAAGTTTCATCGTAATCGGTTCAGTGGTTTTTGCGTGAACGAGTAACAAACCTCCATCCATCCATCCAAACTTTCACATTTATAATATTAGTGGGATCAAATCGTATAATATATTTCAATGTACATTAATATTGTTACTGACTTGGAATAGGTTCTAGAGTAAATTGGAGCTTGCCATTTCTCAAACCAGCTGTAGTCTGAAGCTATTACGCTGGCTATTGGTATAAAGTATCTAAGGGATGGCAATATCTGCTTTATTTCGTTGAACAATTGACAATTGACATTGAAGAAAGTTTTTCCGAAGCTAAAATTTTTTTTTTTTATTTACAGCAAAATTCTGGATGGATGATGTAGTCTGTCAAGGTGATGAAACCTCACTCTCACACTGTATCTTCACTGGTTGGGGTTCGTCTGACTGCGAATTAGATGAAGCAGCCGGTGTAAAATGCGTGAACAAAACTGAAGCCCCTAAGAATTATGTTAAAAAGAAACGAGAAAGTAAAAAGCTTCACGAAATATTGAACCTTAGCAGTACAAGCTTAAGATTAGCTGGTGGAAGTAATAATAACGAAGGGAGAGTAGAAGTAAGTAGAATTATTACTGACAACTGATATTCGTATTAGTCATTTGATCGTTAATTTTGAATCTGAAAATCTGATCTTGAAAATAATATTCCACAAGAGAGGGAGTTGGCATGAATGCAGATTTAGGTAATAAATAGGTAGATACTAAGGACGTGGATGGAATATTCAAATTTATCCGAACATAAATTTGCATATTCCATCTGGTTGTCTGGAAGAGATCACAGAGGGCGATAAGGTCGCCAATTGTACAAGGTCTTATTTTTAGTTTGTAAGAATATCTAAATACAGTTTTGTATCATTTTGTATGTTTTGTACAATAAAGAGTTTATCTATCTATCTATCTATATATATATCGAAAAAATAAACAAAATCATTGAAGGTGACTTCGAAATTGAAAAGACCTTTCTTAGAAATCTGCATTTTTGATTAATTATAACTCATCAACAATATCAAGTCGTCAAGCATCAATACACAATTTTTTGAAGTGAAAACTTCTTTAACGGCGTTGTGCACTATTTGGGATGGGTAAAAAATGTTAAACTCTCGTCAGGACACGTGACCTGATCGAAAATTCGTATTTAAAAAAATATAACATTCAAAATTCAAACGTTTATGATTCTAGAACCTGTATACATTTAGTTATGTTATTACCTACTTTTTATTTTTAACCTCATTATATATATACTGATGTGTGTATGTGTGTGTGTGTGTGTGTGTGTGTGTGTGTGTGTATGTATGAATATGCAAATACATTGTGAAGTTATGTTTTCACTTCAGACGTGCAGTCCTACGACTGACTATTTTTTTTCCCAGTAATTCCGTGGTTGTGATTGACTGAATTAAATTAAATGAAATAAAAAAATCACAGCACAAAAATACAATTTTAACATCATATTCTAAACCCAATAGAGTTAGGGTTACCCTAATCTACACAAATAAATTGTGCTATTCGTGCAAGCGAACTGACCTATGTAATACGTGTAAACATTTATCTGAATATCAACGACTCGGAACAAATGTAAAATATTCATCCAGCAGTTGTTTCACCTGAATAGTTTTTCATGACTCATGGAACTTTAGCTAATAAATAATTTTTATTAACTAAAAATATTTCGATTATTGACTTAAGACTTTATATATTGAAGGGGCATAATGTCTGTACGACACAAAGAAAACCCACAAATGGCAGGCAGAGAGCGTGACAGAATCCACTTAGGCACTTTGGTTAATTCGCAGATTTACCACAATGGCACCTGGGGCAGTATTTGCCCAGACGGCTGGACCCTCTACGAAGCCTCCGCGGTCTGTCGGCATCTAGCATTAGGATATGCTGAGCAGGCAGCTCAAACCAACTACTTCGGTAATACCAAGATTGTGCTGAGTGGTGTGCACTGTGAAGGCAATGAAACCAATCTGTTCCAGTGTAATCATGAAGAGTATGGGGAAGTGACTTGTCCTGGTGAAGTTGGTGAGTGGTAATTGTATATTTATGTTTTAAATTTTGTTATATTGGTTATCTACAGGATGTCACTAGTCTGTAACCCTTGTTCTCGTTTGCCGGTCCCATCTCAAGACCCACGCTTCAATGAAGCACTTATATCTTGTATATGGAAGGAAACCTTAACCCATCTTGCGCATAAAAATCAGCAATTCACTACATTTTCACTGAATTATAGAAATGTTTGACTTTTCAGGTCAAAAAACCATAATTTTTTTACTGAGACAGTGTTCTTAAGATGTATTCTCTGCTTTTTATAATATTTGACAGTAAAGTAAACACATTATTTTAATATTTCCAAGATGTCCTATCTTGTATAATCGACACAATATATTATAGAAAGATGTTTTCAGATCGCAGTTTCATCATGTAGCCTATAAATAGTTGAATCAGTCTACATAAAAAAAAACTTTAAAAAAATGTGAATTAAGTATTGTTCCTCACACGTTATCCTCTGGATATACATTTGTACTTTTATTTGTGACAGTCCAGTATTTAGCGTACATACTAGCATTATCCCCAATGCAAGGTAAATTCTCTTTAAAAAATATTGTTTCTTAATTTAAAAATAAGACTTTTCTATACCTTTCAGAACTTTATGTCATTTAGGGGTTCTAAATTTTTTTTAATTTCAAACTGTGTGGTCACAACCACACAATTTGAAATTATATTTTTAATTTTCATGTAACTAAATAATTCATATACTTAATACTAAATTTATATCTTAGTTAATATATCAGGTTAAATCATTATCAAATACAAAATATAGTCTCGACAATTTCCTATCATGACATTCAGTAATATAAACTAAAGTTATAATTCATATTAGCGATGCAAATTGAATCACGTAATTCCAGAGATTAGCATTAATAACTACCGTCATTTATCAGTTTAGAATTGTTTAGAGCAACCTTGTTAGAAGCAAGGGGTCATAGACCCCATTGTTTTTCAATACCCAGAGAATCCTTCAAATATAACTTAAGTGTAAACATGCTGGTAAGCTCTAAATATTAGCATATTCTTATCCCTTTCCCTTTAAATTACAAAGAGAGGAGTTAATCTTCTAAGTCTTTGATATACGAAGCAAACAAACTTTGAAAGCTAAATATGGGTGACTGATCTAATCAACATTTAAAATCGTAAAATAATATGTGTATATTGATAAATAGAAAATAGAACATGTTTAGTAAACAACTGTTTTTTTTTAATGATATAGGGGGGCAAACAAGCCGACGGGTCACCTGATGGTCGCAAGTGCGTTGCCAGCGTTTAAGGTGGGAGTAGGGGAAGGGGGAGAAGAAGGGGGAGGGAAGGGTTAGGTTACCAAAGGGTAACCTCGCTCACTCAGCAAAAAACAATGTAAACATTGTTTCATTGCCGGTCGGTCGTGCGAGCTCATACGTACCGAAGCATGGCTCTCCCACGATATTTCAATAAAACATAATAATGTTATCGACCAGATTCGATCAAACAACGAAAATATACCCTTATTATTACAAAATATTCATAGATTAAAATACACTTCTGTGTATTTAAGTATTGTTTGTATTATTGTATTGTTGTAATGTAAGATTCTTCTTTAGACTTTCTATATTTTGAAGTCTGTAACAGTGTTGACCTATTTGTTTAATCGTAATAGGTTTAATATAATATTTTGTAATGTATGTAACATTTGGTTTATCTATATTTTGAATATATATAACTTCCGATTTATTTAAGATGTGGTGCATTTTAAAAGTCATAATTTAATCTAATTCGATGTTAGATTATATATTATGAGGTTTACTAAATATACTGAATCAGAGTATTGCCCCTAGAGAGATCACAAGGTTTAAAATCTTTGGCAAACACTGGAATACACAAATTATTACCTTTATATTACCATTTTACACAACCGTTTACTAATCATTAATTATTGTGCATTTGAAAACCACTGCGGTTTATAAAAATGCAACAGACGCTATTTCCAAGCGAACTCGATAAAACCAAGTTTTATAGGTACAGTAAACACATACAGTACAAAATACATTCATAACTATGTAGGTACTGTTAAAATAATTATCTAAGCGTACGGGCGCAGGACAGTGAAGTGAACTTCGAGTTAGGCAAGAAAAGGAGGACTGATTACTCACAAATCTGACTGAGACATGTTTGCCAAAAAGAATCCCTTCAAATTATGTTTGATTTTTTTTCCGTTTAAGCGTTCATTTATTTCGAGGGGTAGTTCATTAATTAAACGCGGTACTATGTATCGTGTGCCGTTTGCAACCGGTTCTGTGAGATTTCTCGTGTACATACAGAATGTTCCACTTTATCACCTAAATTATATTTAAAATAGTTTTCTTTCAATAAACTGTATTTTATTTTTAGGTGAATGGGTAAAACTTTACAGTGTTTAAAAAGACCCAGATCATAGTTACTGTATTGTAAATATTAATTTACAATACAGATTACTGGAGATGTTATTGTCTTTAATATTTTTAGTTGCAATCTAAATCTAATACCTTTAAACGAGCAATTCTTGTATATATATATAATCTGAATCTAGGAAACGGCTCCAACGATTTTGATGAAATTTTGTATACAGATACAGTTTTGCATTTTAAGTTCAACTGCATGGTTGTATTTCCTGTAAAAATTCAATTTTACAAAAAGCTACCGAGCAAAGCTCGGTCTCCCAGGTGCTATATATTATTTATGTATGTCTTGTAGGTCCATCCATAGCTGGTGAGTCCATACTGAATATGAGAGTCGGCTAAAGAGTTATAGAGTAAATTTAAGATGATAAGGGTAATATAAGGGGATAGGGGACACGACAATTTAAGATCTAAATGTTTGCCAGAAAACATCTCAGCTTTTCACATACTTTATCGGTGTGGGGTTGCAAGGTTACAAGTTCAATAGTTCAAAAGGATATAGAAATCTGACTGTAGGTAATCATATGCTAAATCTAGGGACCTACCCTGTTAATGACTAGTAGACACGTATCATCAGCAAATTGATAACAGTTGCTCTGTTCAACACAATTGCTCATCATCGTTCACATATGTCAAGAAATGAAGAGGTTCTACAACTGATCCTTGTGCTGTGCCCTCGGAAACAGTAACGATATCACTGAACGCATCGTAGACCTTAACAGTATATATGCGGGCAAGAGATAGTTTTTAAACCATTCTAGTATGAGACCACGTATCCCACAAGTGTCAAGTTTTTTTAACAGCATGTCGTGATTAAGAGTATCGAAGGCACAGGAGAAGTCGATGAAGAGTGCTAGAGTATGCTTTCTTTCATTACAGGATTGTGAAACGCATTCTTATCTAACAATTGAGTCTTACATTGCGGAATATTTTTTTTTACCGTGTGATCATATTAGCAAACTTAGCGAGCTTAGCGAACCCATCTGCCAGATCTTTTGTTGGAAGACCTTTCGATTCAAATGCTCTAATAATAGCTTCATCGACGGATAAGGTCATGCGGCCTAGCATGTGATTGATAGATTTTTTTAATATTATTAAAATGATCGCTAATGGTATGTTTATAATAAGAGTTTCTACAATTATCCAGTATTTTATGTATTTTATTACGTAATTTATTATATTCAAGTCGTAATTCAAGATTATTGGGATTTTTTTTCCAAATGCTAAATAGGCGGTCACGTTTCTTACACAGTTTATTAATACTTTCATTGATCCAGGGAGCCCGATATAACCCCTAGCTTATTTTACATTTTTTTGTGAAAGGTCACCGTAAATTTGAATTAAAGTTGCTAAGAGTTGGCAGAAGTGTTACTTTGCCTTTTCAATTGCTAGTAAAATGTTCTTACATTTTAGAAAACAGTGAAAATATCATTATTTATCTTCGAGTAAGTTTCATACGACCCTCTAGTTTGAAAAGGACAATTGGTTCGGGGCTACGGTAAAATATTCTATCCAAAAGAATAAGTTTCCAAAAACTTTTCATATGCCATAGATACCGTTAAGTTAGATTGTAAATTGCTACACAAATGTATTCTACTACACAAGTAGTAAGAGACAGGTTAGACTTTGATAAATTTTATGGTAAAATGGTTGAATGGTTATGATAATGCTTGTCTAGGTAACCTTCCGGTGCAGCTTAGGAAATGTAGGAGAGAGATTACAGCTTCCGTTATCAAAGTTTACTGCTGAATTTGTCCTCCCTTTTATCTTGTTAAAGCAGTTATTATTACGAAATATGATCAAAAACAGATAATAAATTATGCCACTACTCACCTCCCCTTTCTATGTAATAATCCAATTAAAAATCGCCCAAGATGAAAAATTCTACAAAATCTAAGAACCCGACTACCAAATTTCGTTGAGAAAATTAAAAAAATCAAGCTGAAGAAGAGCTCAAACATACAGACATTCATAAGGAAGAAATAGACCAGACCTAAGATGAAGACGTTCCGCTTATACTCGGCAACGAGTCCAGGAGCATTTATAATTTACTAAATCCACCATTTTAGGTCACGTTGCAGCCGTAGTTTGCACTCACTATTTAGCAGACCTGGTGCTGGACACCACAGCCATAGAGCAATCAGCTCATCTCCATGACGTAATGATGTTCCAGTTGCAGTGCGCGATGGAAGAGTTCTGCTTGACCAAATCTGCTTATGAGGTAAGTTCTTAAGTTTTTTCTTTGGTTTGAGAAACTAAGGAATATTGAGTGATCTTATTTGTACAGGTAGATTCTCGTTATCCATCACAATTCAAAAATGTTTTGTTTAATGTATAACATCAGTGGCTTCTATATATTTTCTTAACTTAACTTAAACTTCTAATTAGTAATTGCTAAAAGTAAAACCTTTTACTTTGAAATAAAAAAGTTGCGCTTCTTGTTGGTTCCAACAACATAAAAAAAAAAAATTTAATTACAGCAACACCTAACAAACTTAAGGTACACCCATACATTATGTATTAGTGTTTATTAACATATTGTTTCCAGTTTCTTATCAAATATTATTTATTAAAGCATAGTCGGTGTTTGTATTTTTAAAACTACAGTTACTTAAAGCAATAAGCAATGAAGCTATGCGATATCCCAAGACATGACAAAAAAACCTCAATCAGGCTTAGATATTTTCAAACATCCTCCACTAAAATATTGCTTTTAATTATGTACAACTATTAAATCAAGTTTATCCAGCTAGTGTTCCTGTCGTAGTGGCCTGTCCAGTCAAAAAAAAATACAGTCCATTCGGGTACGCGACTCGGGCCTCTGCGAACTACTGCAGTATCAGTCCCGTTCCCATCTGAGACTTGCGGTATCCTTACCCTGAGTTCCTCTCCCTACCCCTTTTTTCCTTATACAAATTAACTTTCTTCCTTCTTTCCCGTCTTAAAACGACTTTATTCCTAAGGAACCCTCCTTAGGAATAAAGTGGCATCAGGCAGGCGGCCGGCCATAAAAACAACCAGCCTAAATCCTTTGCAATGTTACACACGGTTTTTGAGACAATCTGTAGTTTGATCTATTTTATGTATCAAGCGCCTGCTGGTCGAATTCGAGCATATTTCACAAAATTTTCAATGTTATGTTTTATTTCGTTGACTTATTTGTTGTAAGTTGAACACTACTATTTTATAGACTTTCCGTAGAAGATTTTGATTAGAACTTACTTATACCTTGTCAAGTTTATTTTCAGATTCAAAAAAAGAATCCAGATTGGCAATTCGAAACCCGTCGTTTGCTTCGCTTTACAGCGTCTTCTCTGAATGCTGGCAATGCGGAGTTCAGACCTTACCTGCCAAAGCACTTATGGCAGTGGCACCTTTGTCATATGTAAGTTAATAACAATTTCAATTTATAGTTTGATTCTAAAACGATAATGAGAAAGATTGCATTGCTTTTTTCCTGCAAAACGAAGCTTTTAACAACTATTCTTAAACTATGACTGCACGAATAGCGCACTTGTCATCACGCCACACTACGCTGCGCCGATTGTTCGGGGGTCAACAATGTGAAATGTCTCAGAATATTGGACCTAAACATTGGACGCCTGCTTGCTTGTTGTCAGTAATTATATTGTTTCTTTTTTTGTTATTTCTAGGCACTATCACAGCATGGAAGTGTTTGCAACCTTTGATATCTTGGATGGTTCTGGCAAAAGAGTCGCAGAAGGTCATAAAGCCTCCTTCTGTTTAGAAGATAATAGCTGTTTACCAGGTGTTGAGAAGAAATACTCCTGCAAGAATTATGGGGACCAAGGTATTTATTTGAATAACAAAAATAATGTTTAAATTTATGCCACTCACTCTTTTACCCTGATGGGGTCTTAACTTTAAAATCAACAAGGTCTCAGTAAAATCAGAGTACACAATAGCTTTCGTCTGAAGTTTTCTTTGCGTAGATCTCACTTTCCATATACAAAGGTACCCCTACATAAGTATTTATCCAGCAATTATACAATCCCTATATAAATAACTTCAAAATTCGCACAGCCGTTTCAAACTGATGAAGAACAAACATACCAATCACATCACATTTATAAAATTAGTGAATTATTTTAGGTATATCAGTGAATTGCTCAGACATTTATTATTATAACATCGACTGCCAGTGGGTGGACGTAACTGACCTGGAACCCGGAGACTATAAATTTAAGGTTAGTTGCCATTCATCTGATTGAGGATCCATCCGTGATCCTATTCATCATTAATCTTTATATTGGACCTGGTATTCTTTTCTGATTCTGTATTTAAACGAGCAATTCTTGTATATATGTATATTTATAATCTGAGTCTCGACAACGACTCCAACGATTTTGATGAAATTTTGTATACAGATACAGTTTTGAATTTTAAGTTCAACTGCATAGTTGTATGTCCTGTAAAAACGCAACATCAAAAAAAAATTACGATTTTACAAAAAGCTACCGAGCTAAGCTCGGTCTCCCAGGTACTATTTATTTTATTGTAGTAAAAGCTCAATGGCATGCAAAACTATAAACTGTAAAAAAATAGGTGTGGGATCTGAACGTTAACTTTCGTTTAAATGACAAATCAGAAAATGTATCTGAATTTGACAAAGACTTCAAAACATTTCGTTACGAATCTGGAGATCTGAGATATAAGATACTATTTAACAAACAAAAACATCATTTTACCATACATATGCCGTAATAGTAGTAGCCGGGATAAAAGGAGCCTATGTGCTATTCCAGATTATCATCTATCCCTGTGCCAATTTCATCCAGAGCCGTTCTGGCGTGATTGAGTAACAAAAAAACATGAATCGAAACTTAACTGTAAAATATAATTTCTGTAATTTCAAATGTTTGTACATTTATTAAAATTAAAAGAGGTTTTTATTATAATTTTCCATGCCTGGTCAATATTATCTAATGCCGCGTTCCTATAATAAAGAAACGATTCGTTTTGCTTACGGACGGTAAAATTTCGTTGACTTTTCAACGAAAATTTTACCGTCCGCAAACAAAACGAATCGTTTCTTGATTATAGGAATACAGCATAAGCCCGGCTAGTAAAAATGATTTAATTTTTAGTGTTTTGGTTTATACTAGTTACACAACATACTTTCAGAAGCTGTATTGATAGAGTTTTCTTGATTTTAGGTTGCAGTTAATCCCCACGCCAGGGTACCTGAGCAGCAGTACCACAATAATGCTGCATCATGCCAGTTGAGACTAGCGGAAACATATGCCGTAATATTTGGTTGTCGTTTAGAAAGACCTTGAATACTGGATATTTTTAGTCACTTTCTAACTCTTCATTACGTCACTTGACCTAAATTTGTTTTTAAGATATTCAGTTAGTACAGTTTGTTTCACTACTAAATTATAAAACTATTCTTAATGCTGTTAATCTTTTGTTGCTGCTAATCTTCTACGCCAACCACCGAAGGAGCGTCGCATACTGGGTATTAAAGGCTGCGATCCAAAACGGGAGTAACAGAAGTAGGGAAGAAGGCGGCTCAAGTGATATTGGGCGGGTCACCTATGCTGAATACATAACAGGTGTAGCAAGGAGGTGGTGATTCGTGGTGGGCCAGGAGAATATGTGTGGAAGGGTTTGGAGGAGACCTTTTTCTTTTTTTTCTTTTTTATGGTGTAGGAGGTAAACGAGCATACATGATCACACAATTATTTGTCCTGTGTGGGAACCGAACCCACGACCTCTTGCTCAACAATCAGGATCACTAACCACTAGTCAGGTTAGAGGTAAATTATTGGAACCAGTTTTAGTCTCTGACATTTTTTCCTCTCGATCATTTACAAGGTTAAAGGTTGGTTGAAGGCATCAAATAAATTAAAGTTAGTAAATTTTATACGTTTATTTAACTTACAATATACTATCACAATGTTATCCAAGAATTAAGGAAATGATTGATATAACCATTTCGAAAGTATTTGAACAAAATCTCTTATTTTATTATACATTTTAAAGGATATCTACAACTTATATTTGATGTGATACGTCATGTATTCTTGTATTCAACAGAGCTTTTGAGAAATGCTTTAAGAAAATTCGTATTCGAATGTAATTAAATAAAATGAAGTAATTAATTAAGCTACTATTTACAATGAATACTTAATATAATAAAAACCATTCCCTAAGTACATTATTTTTTTTAGCGTTACCAAAAAAGTCTGAATACGAAATAAAATAGTCATTTATTATCATACACGTATACTAGTGTGATCGGGTTACCTCAATCCTTATTTTAATACCTCGTAATAAAAAAGGAATTCAAGTCAAAATTCTATAGTTATGAGCCACCCACCCATGTCAAAAACCTACACCGGTATGAAAAAAATAGAAATATTTCCAGTGTTGCTAAGTTCAAACTAGTTCGAAAAAAAATTATACAATGAAATAAGTTTTGCAAATAATGCCTTTTATTTCATAAAAGAATTATCGTAAACAAAACTTTTTATGTTTTTATTCTCTTTCCATGCCATTAACAGTGACATTACTGAAACCCAAAACTATCTAAACTATAAGCAATAAGTCTTACATCTACCCAATAACTATGGCATACAAGCTACAATTAAGGTTTGAGCAACAATCCACTTATCTTACGACGGATCAAAAATATTACGATATTATAAGTATAAAAGCACAAATCAAAAATATAACAAGAAAATTTAAACTAAGTTTACAAAAAAATTCTAGAGACTTGTAGTGTTTACCATTAAATTTTGAGCTATAAAGGTTAAAAAATTCGAAAACTAAATAAAGTTAAAAACCAGCTTCTGGACTAAAACTACAAAATTATTCCTATGAAGACTTGTTTCACGAAGGCACCAGAATATTGCCCTGTGGCATACCTATGAATTTTTAAATGGAAATTAACAAAAAGGTAATCGTTTCATTTAATTCGAATATCTAATCAAGAAAATATAAACAGTTTATTTAATTAAATTTCGCATATAAACATTTAAATACTTAAAGCAATTGAAACTTCAGCCCTTTTTGAATTTGAGTAGAAGAATACTTGTGGTTAAGTAAATGGCAATCCAAACAGTGCTGGATATGAATCCAGAGTAGACTGACGGTCTTGCAATATCCCAACCTCTCTGGAGCATAGAACGCAAGGATTCCGTGGAAAGAGTAAGAGGTAAGACATAGCTAATCCACTGCAAGATCATGTGCATACCTGAAGTAATGAAGACAATTTTAGATTATTACAATTTTAAATAGTAACGTCTATATTTAAAAAACAATTTTATCTTATAACAGTAGTACATAACAAAGTTGAACATCGTATTTCTTTTCTAATTAACACAGTGACATTTAAAGGTCACGTTGATATTTTGAAGTAAATTAATTATAACGATAACAATGAGAGTTATGTTTGTCTCTAAATAGTTCGATTGTAAGATGTAACCTTTCAAACTTGTAATATAAGAAACGGTAAACTAAATATTTGTATTGTATGTCTCTTTCCATTTACTTCTGATGAATTAAAAGACTTTGGTAAACATGATTTAGAAGAATATATGTTATTGATATTACCTTCAATTGGCCAAATGATTCCACACAACAGCACCATCGGTAAGAAAGATCCCAATGCCAAGTACGTAGCCGTTCTATCAGTATCACAAAGGCACGATACGACGAAACCTGATGAACCAAAAGAAGAATTTATGGAATTGTGAGATCCTTTATTTTTGATAATATTAAGTACAATTGTAACAAAACTGTTAAATTCAGAAAGGTTCTGAATTTAACTGTACAAGGTATGGTTTGATTAAATCATTATGCTGGGTTTATGTGATTGAATAGATATTGTCACATGGCAATAAAAGAAGGAGACTGACATTTAGGTATCACCAATCGTATGAGAAAATATCAGTTGAAAGTCTAACGTATACAGTCAGAGCTCCAGATTAAAGATTGTCACGTGTAATGTTCTTATTATTTCTTATTCCCAACAACATTTTAGAGAGCTGAGACTTAGCAGACTTCAAATTGTAACCGAGTGTTTTAATTGATTGATTCTAATATGTTATGTAAATAGCCTTACCGAAAGTCATTCCACACAGCCCTGTGATGACAGTCAAAAGGATAACCCATCCTATGGGTCCTTTCATGGTCAGGCCAAAGACCAAGAAGCCGAGCATTAGTACCATGCCTGACTGTAAAACCATTATCAGCATCTGCACTATTACGTGTGAAAACAAGATCTCAGTACCTGGAAACAAAATAAAATAAGTTGAAACTTCTAAATAAATATCAATAACTTTTTTATAATTTTATAATAACTTGACATATCTCGCACACGGCCGTTTGATCCCAAACTAGGCAGAGCCTGTACTATGGTAACCAGACTGCTGACAAACATACTTATATATTTCTAAATACATACATGTTATAGATAAATTACACTAAGACACAGAACAAATGGTCATGCTCATCACATAATTATTTGTCCTAGATTAGACCAACAGACAGAGTTAATACATACAGAATTAATTTTATATTGTATGAACCTATTAAAAACCTTGACTGATTTTAGTTAATTTAGTGGTTGCTTTTTTATTCAAAATTCTTTTGTAAAGTAATCTTCATTCGTGTTTTGTTCGAAGAAAAAGACAGTAGTGGTTTGTGAATCACGAACCTAAACCCAAAAAAAGATTTTTTTTTAAACGAATACTCAATATGATCTTTAAAGGAGGAAAGGGCTCCTACGAGATCAACTGTAGATATTGTTAGAAGAATTATGATAATTTTATACTAATTTTTAACACTTTATCTTGTAAGAATTAGAAATTTCTTTACCAACAATTAAGAACAGTTTAGTAACAAAGATTGAAACCTGTAATCCTAATATAACAGTTTATTATTTTTTATAATAAACTGGTCATTCCCTGGCTATAGCCTGATGTTAAATAGCCTATTATCTTCCTCAATTAATACTCTATCAAATACATAAATAATTATTCAAATCTGACTCATAGTTCCAGAGATAAGCGCGGGTAAACACACAGATAACCAAACAAAATAACTGTTCAGCTTTGTTATATTAGATCATTATATTAGAAATAGATTAATTGTACTGCATTTCGACATATTCCTAATTGTACATCCTAATTTGAATTTGGTATTTATATAAGATTTTTTTTGTGGTTTAAAGATGATTGTACATGAAGCATGAATGCGTGGTTAATGGAAACTCCATCCCTCAACCATAGATATCCAAACGTTACAAACAGAAGAATTTCTCATAAAACAAACATCTCTTCAGCTTTAGACAGCCCTAGGTCTGTCAATTAATTGAAACTTACATAATAATAAATACTTTTTGTTGTACGCCAAAAGAAAAGGAAACAATTTTTTTTTTCTTTTTTCTTTGTTTTTCTTTTTTCCCATTTTTTTTTTATTCTTTTTTTCTTTTTTCTTTTTTTTTAATGGGCGGTCTTATCGCTGGAAGCAATATATCCCAGAGTAATTGCTAATAATAAAAATACTTTTTATCCTTTATTTAGTACAGAGAGGTTTGGATTGGCGATTAAAAACTGAAAGTAGTGCGATCAAACGCTGAAAGTCAGCGTTAACGCTGACACAAAATTTGCCTATAGCAAATGATTAATTAATAAACTGTATTGTGTGCAGTAGCTCTTAAATAATATGCGCCTGTGGCATATTTATAACCAAACCACTCGATGTAATATAAAGTGTCCGTAGTTAAAGGCGAAGATTGTCAGCCGCCATATTGTTGTAACGATTATAGCCTATTCAAATAGATTTTATAATACCAAACACCGCTTTGGTACGATATCTTTACATCCCAATGTACTGCCAAAATTACCTATTAAGCTCTCAAACCAAGCAATTAAACGAAATATTTAAGGTGTAGAAATAAATAAAATACCTAACGTATCCAAAATATATTTACTTAAAAATAAGACTAATGATATATCTAGAAAGGAAGTTAGGAATATCTAAACTAATATTATAAAGCTAAAGAGTTTGTTTGTTTGGTTGAACGCATTAATCTCAGGAATCACTGGTTCGAATTTAAAATTTATTTTAATGTTGGATATCCCATTAATCGAGGAAGGCTATAGGTGATATAATCGGAGCATTAATGATATTGCAAAAACGGGGAAAATTTACAAACGCAGACAAAGTTGCGCGGGACAGATAATATTATGTAATAACGATTCTAAGTCAAATATCTCTATTTCTTAAAACGTCAACAACATTCTGTATCTCCGAAGAGACCACCGAACCAATTATTAAGTTTAAAATCGTTGAATCAAAAGCTCTAGGATATGTAAGTACATATCCTATATAACTTAATAATTGGTTCGGTGGTCTCTTCGGAGATACTGAATGTTGCAGACGTTGCGTTGAAGCAAAGTTGCTCAATGACAGAACAATCATGTTACAATGACCTGTCATCCTGAAATACCTACATCTGATTATTATAATTTTCGCTATCCTTTTACGTTTTTTTTTGTATTTTTATTCTAACTTACCAATATGAATAAATAAATAATAAAACGTTTGCGAATTCAATCCACGCTCAAGCTCCTAGAATCGAAATCATGAAGATATTATTGCTACTTAGCCACCAAAAGCAAACAAAACCACTATGTGTACAAGAGATAGTCACAGTTCGTAAGGAGTGAAGTGAATTTTTTTATTTCCAAGTCGTAAAATTTACATCTGATTAAATCCGTTGCGTGTTCTAAGTTAATTTACTGGGTAACTGCTTATTCTGCCCTGTAATAGTCACATTCACAGTAGTGGAAACGTTGGTGGTATTAGTCCAATAAAAACTATGTGATAAAAGTAAGAAATCCTCCTCCTCATAAAGGGTTTATATGACAATGGAACACTAAGAAAATCCAAAAAACTAACTCCGAAAACTTTTAAGTTAGATTTTCTCAGTAACTGTGGATCCTTCATTTCTGCAAAACACAATGTAACTCTCAATGTATTTGCAGTTACTGCTGGTTACTGGTACTAGTCAGAAAATCAAGCAACATAAATATAAAGATGAACAATGTACTTACCAGTTATTCCAGAAACGAGCGAACGTTCTAGAATACCCTCGTTCCGTTCAGCCAACATAGAACCTGACGTCAGAGCAACCGCCAAGAAGAACACGATACTGTAAATAAAAAATGCATAATATGATTAATTTAAAAAAAAAAACGGACAAGTGTAAGCCTGACAGTGAAGGTTCTGTACAGACTTGTACGTAGATAGTTCGACCAATCTTCGAAATTGATTCTCGAATATTTTTGCCGGTTTTTTCCGAGTATGTTTGAAAGACAAACTTATCTTTACTCCAATAAAAATACTTCCCATTCATCAAAATATAAGTAAATAAAGGGAAAAAATAAATATAAAAATTTGTGATATAACAACAAATTAACGACTTTCGGCTTTTTTTCCTTCGCTTGTACTATGAGAACTTACTTCTCGCCAAATTTTATGATTCTATCAATGGGAAGTACCCTATGGGGTATCGATTTACCCGTC
The DNA here is from genome assembly GCA_963859945.1 of Euplagia quadripunctaria. Classification (NCBI taxonomy): domain Eukaryota; kingdom Metazoa; phylum Arthropoda; class Insecta; order Lepidoptera; family Erebidae; genus Euplagia; species Euplagia quadripunctaria. Next base: position 12,026,924 of record OY982582.1, on the reverse strand, counting down.
AAATTTCAATATTGGTTAAAATATGAGTATTAAATTGATTGCGTTGACTTCAAAATCAAGCTTTTAACTTGATTATTTACAGCTTGAAGGGACTGCAGACATAATATATATATATATATATAAATATATATTATATAGTATTTGATGTTAATTTCAACTTGACACCTCCACGCATTCCTGAGAAAAAACTAACTTTTTTACTTTTGGGGAACGGAACCCTAAAAATACAAAATAAGCAAATTATAGTGGTAATCAATAAACATTCCAATTACATTTGTAACGATTACAATTACGACTTATATCAGAGCTGCAGTGTAATAGCTAAGGCGTATGACTTGCAATCAAGTGGTTGCGGGTTCGGCGAACCCCACTCAGTGCACTACTGTCATGAACCCACTCCTAAAACTGCAGCATTAGCTGGAGGGGTTAACGAGAAAACTAGTAATGTGTCATCCACCTAGCTAGTGTTCTTTAAAAACATACTTTAACATCATCTAGCGAAGGCGAGCTGAACTAAGTAACTACTGATCCTGCAACGCACTATGTAAGTTCTCACGCCGGTTGGTATATATACAACTTCCCAACAACACACGCGGACTCAAGTTAGTACTTAATATGTCAAAAACCTTCTAGATTTTTCCCCGATAGACGATAAGCTATCACAGAAAGAATGCACTTGCAGCCATGAAAAAAAAAGGTAATCCTTTCACAATAGTGTGGTTGCGATAGCGATAGTCTTTTGATAGTATCGTGATACTATCGTGGCCTTGAAAATTAGTCGTACTATCGAAAATATCGACTTCGATAATACCGTCGTGTTTATACTATTCATCTCTACCAATAATATTTTCTCAATGTTGTCTATCGATACCATTGAAATAGTCGATATTTTCGATAGTACTATCGAAAAAGTTGCTATTTTAAAAGGCAACTAACGATAAGGAAACTATCGCCATCGCAACAACACTGTGTCACATCCCTAACGTCAAGCTTTTACTAAACATATCTCTAAGCTTTTTCTGAATCTCCACTTCTTAGGCTCGGGCATTAAAAATAATATCACAAATCAATTAATTTGTAATAGTTATTAGTCTATAATGTAAATTATACTTACGTTAAAATTACGCCGGGTCCAGCAAAATCTGTAAAGTTAGGTACTTCCAGACCGTAAATAGGCTGGTGGAACTGAAACAACATGTGTCACATTATGTAAACAAAAATATTAAATCGAATAATAATAAAACTAAAAAAAACATGCTTTAAAAGCGAACTGAATTAAAAAGTAAGAAGAATTCCACTATACACCTTCTGGCTTAATCGTCAGACCATCATTATAGAACCCAATTTTTTGAACTCATCAAAACGAATCATATGAGCCCAAACTCGAGGGGTTTACAAGTAGCCACTGAAGAGTTCCACTAACCACCGCCTGGCCCCATCATCAGATCAGCTTCAAGACGCCAAAGTGAAGCTCTTAATAAAAGCGTGTTAGAACATTGTCTTACGACTAGTCTTTCTACCCAATGTAACCCAAACCTTCGGGAGCCCTGGTACCCATAACTTAAATCTTACCTTGAGTATCAGAATTCATCACAATACTGTTTTAACTTAATTATGACAGATACTATTTTTCTATCTTTATTTTCCTTTAATGGCAGTTTTAAATACATTTACATAAAATTAGCAATGAAAGTGGTAGAAAATATACATACCTGTACGGGTACAGACATGAGCTTGGTGGGTAATCCGCAGATGTTAGCGAGATGTTCTGCAGCTTCCATGAATGCGAGCTGTAGATCTCTACTCAACATCCACTCAACTTGCTTGTCTGTTGGAAAATAATATAGATTTAATGTAAGTTGTTGGGCCGGTGATGCAGAGACACCGCAATAATTGAGTCATCCAAAAACAGCGATGGATAACGAATATTACACAGAAGACACGATACTACAAGGAGAAACTATAGTCGGCGCGCGAGTTGAATACAGTCGGGGTCTGAGGTAAAGGGCGAAAGCATCTCCCCCCGCCGCCCGCGAACCTCTCCTCGCACATCCGCAGTGTAGTGACTAGAGCATTCCTGAGTTCTGCATTTAACTCGCGCGACTATTATACATTTATATGTATAATATCTATAATGGTAGGCTTTACTATAATGGTAGGTTATACTATAATGGTAGGCTTTACTATAATGGTAGGTTTTCAGTTCAAAGGTATAGTAACGTATGTTTTAGGGGATTTAAAATGATAGTTAAATATCGTGTTATTTCCAAAAATCATACATCATTTATAGATTTATTTTCAAGGAGGTAGAATTGAAGATTTCTATTAGAATTGGAGTCGTTTGACAGGACTTTTCCCTCCATGTTCTAATTATGTACCACGAACGTTGTTTTCCTATTCTCTTTTGGAGTACGGTCACAGAGGTCCAAATGTCACCGGTAACTGCCTACCACCAGGCAAGCTGTATGCTTGTTTGCCAACTTATATGACAGCACTCTTCGAGGTTTATATAGGCAACATAGTTTATATAGGCATATAAAAAATGAATGTATACATGAAAAATGAACGTAACAGTTACATATTATGTAAAGCAAATACTAAATAAATTCGTTTTTATTTAAAATCTACACAAACTTGACAGCGCGAGATGACTGTGTTCTTAAAGTTAGTAGTTTCATAAAAAACCTTTTAACTCAGCTAGACAATCTAATAAATCAAATTTTCCTATACTAAATATCGCCTTGACATTAGAACATCCAATTTACTTCCACAAAAAGCAACCATACCTCCCTATATTTAGATAAAGACACGACCCTTTGCTTTCAGTAAACAAGGAAACAGCGGGGGTATTTGGTACCCCTAAGCAATAAAGCCACCTCACTTGGAAACCGGTGCTCAGTAATGGCACAATTAATTTTAACAAAATCCAAAACTCGGTCAAAGAGACCCCCGTGATTGACTATTTAATTAAAGGTGGCACGACAAGATATAATAGGAACAAAGATGTCCGTAGGACAATCATAGTAGATACACATATACATTCTACTTTGTATTATCTATAACCTCAATGTAATATACTAGGCAATCAAAGTAATATTAGGTATATTGAAACAATAACATTTAACATGGAACAAATGTTGGAGCCAACAAGAAATTTTCAAACGTAATATGCCAATACATATCAAAACAGAAGTTATGAACTCGAGTCTTTTGCCATGTCTGACGTATGGGTGCCAGACGTGGAAGTTTACCACCAAAGTCACAAATAAAATCAATACCTGTCAAAGAGGGCTAGAGAGAGATTTTATTCCTTTCAAATATCATGACTAATCAATTCCAAACAACATCCGAAGTTAATCCATCTTAGCGAATTTAATCTATTAGAATAAGAATAACTTAACCACACAAGCCAAGATCTAATGACATCCAATTTTTTACTTGTAGTTAGATAAACAAAAATAATCCGTGTAAGCCATCTTTATCACGTTTTAGAGTTAACACACTACATGCGACATGGTCACGTACATTAATCACGACGTTAGTATAGTAAATACCGAACTGTAATTCTACCTAATATATTAAATGCAAATGTGACTTTATTTGTTTGTTACGCTTTCACGCCTTAACTGCACAACCGATCTGGGCTTGGGGTTCCTTTCATACACAAAGAAATTACTGTTCCCGAAGGATAGAAAAATAACTTTAAGTATTATAAGGCAGACAGAATTCTACAAGTTCAAGCACTCTTATAAATAAAATGAGTAGCATATTTTAAGAACAAGCATCTTCACGACATCTGGATTGGTTACAAGTGTAGATCAGTCATTAGGAAAAGAGGTGCGAGAACTGTACAATATTAGTAGTAAAAATGTTGTGGGCTTTTAAAGCGCATAATATGATTAGGAGTGGCAATACGTATTTCGTGTATTCACATCAGAATACACAGATAAATCTATAGTACTGTATGTATTTTATTTTTTAGAGGAGTAAGAAACAATGTATTAGCTAAGCAAAACACAATTATTTTATTGAAATCGATATTTTTGTTCTTTCTTGTCAACAATTTAAAAGATGCGCTATCAAACCCCTCTCATAAACATTTTCTAATCATCTTGTTAGTTTTGCACTGTTAAACCATGAATAACAGTGTGGGTTATATGTTTACCAATTTAAGAACTTAAATTCACTATAACACGTACCACTTTAACATACTATTTTTTATTCCGAATAAATATAATTCTTCCAAAAAAAAACTATTCCATAAAAGACTTATACGGTTTTCTCATGGATGCCATTGTCAGAATTGGACCAAATTGAAATGGGACCACACGAGAAGCACCAGCTTTCAAATAAAAAAAAGAATCATCAAAGTCGGTTCACCCAGTCGAAAGTTCTGAGGTAACAAACATAAAAAAAAATTAATATAGAATTGAGAACCTCCTGCTTTTTTGCAGTCGGTTAAAAATGAATCAGTGTTATTACCAACCACTAAAGAAAATACAAATTTATTTAAATGTGTAACAAAACAAAAAATATTTTTTCAACATGTTGAGTGGTGTCGAGTGTAACTTCATCTTAAAATAAACCAAATAAAAGGAGTCGTACTAAGTAATCCAAATGCTGAAATGATATCTTGACAACCCTAAATGATTTAAAAGTTTCACTACCAAAGTAGGTATCATTGTTAAACGACTATTAAAAGTTTGTCAGAAAATTTTTGTAGTACTCTCCAACTCAAAAGTGTTATGATAAGTGTTCATGTTACATTTAAGCTGAGGCACTTTTAAGCTGTTGGCAGTAACTAAGACTGTTATGTAAAATTTCCAGCGCAAAACTTAGTTTCAAGAAAGGAAAATGACTTCTTATACCAGACAGTTTCAAAAGTTAAGAACTATAAGAAATCTCTAAAGACGTTACGTTTCTGGCAAGGTTTTTGACCGGACCTTTTTTGTGTAGTTTGTGTAAGGAAAATTGTTGGTGACAAAGTCAGTACTCTTAAAAATAAGATTTATTGTTTGAGCAATATCGTCGGGGACGAGACGTGGAACGGGTGTTCGTGATGGCTCTGAATGATGATGTAACTGGCCTCGAATTTGATATAAAACTCATTTTTTTTTTTTCGCGTTCGAAACATTGGACCATGGACCATGACAGCTGCATGACCTTGTGTATATTATGGTGATGGTAATTGCCATATCCCACAAGTGGTAAAAGTATCCTACCTACCTTTGGGTGTCACTTAACAGGATTCGAGATGCAACAAAGGCACATTGATACTAGATTTAAGAGAACAAAACAAAAATAAAGTAATAAAAAAAAAATTGGGCGTTTAATGTGCGTCTGCCTATCCTTTCGGGGATTTAGGCATGAGTGTATCATGTATGTATGTAAGTTTTATCCATTTCCAGAGGAGAAAATAATGAATTATGTATTTGATGGAATCTAAGGTTTAAAATTTAAATTTAATCTTTTCTCTAAAAACTATTTATTCAGATTAGACCAACAGAAAGAGACTAAGAGGAGAAAAGAAGAAGACTAAGATTTCTATTGCAATTGACCTGGACAAAACTTCTATACAGACTGTTAGTGAAACTTCTAGAGGCTGCCGAAAACGAAGACAGACGATAATACTAATGGTATCTTTGATGATGGGGCAGAAAAAATCGATAGTGGATAGGAGTACCTTTTTTTCTGACCATCATCAAAGGTACCATTAGTATTATCGTCTGTCTTCGTTTTCGGGAGCGTTTCACTAACACCCTGTATAATCGTGAACATTACAATTGTAATAACATAATATAATCCCACATGAAAAAAGCTACTTAACCTCTAAACCTTTATTAATTACTCAAAAAAAAACTTCACACAAAACGCAATAATTTTCCCAAAATCTCAGAATACCGAATGTTTTATTTCTCTTATTCGACTGATAAAAACTCCTTAGCACTCTTAGATAATATTTATCCTCTTGTGTTGGTACGGAAAATTCCATTTTTCCCTCTATTTTAGCTTAATTTGTAGCTCTCAAGCTGAATTACGACAACTGGCACTTAATTCCACAAATAGGGGTCGTAAAATGGGCTTCAAGAAAGCTCCGTTAACCGAACTATGGGGAGCAGAATTAATGATTTTGTATTACATTTGTGTTTATTCTTAGTTAGCAATAGGTGAGATGGAAAACAATTGTAGTGTACAATAAATGAAATTAAAAAATCGAACGTGAAAATGTAAACATGACTGCGTCTTCTGCTATAAATTCGTTTCAATAAGTATGCATACTGTGGTTAGTTTTAAACTAGGTTCAGAAATAGAATTATTATATATTTGTACTTGTTTACAAGAGATAAGTGGAGCTTTTCTTATTTATTATACACTAGCAACCCGCCCCGGCTTCGCACGGGTAGCAAAGACATCTTTAACAATTATCATCATATTTCAATCAATATACACAAAACCTTAACAAATTATATACCTAAACCTTCCTCATGAATCGTTCTATCTATTGGTGAAAACCGCATGAAAATCCGTTCAGTACTTTTTGAGTTTATCACGAACAGACAGATAGACACACAGACAGACGCGGTGGGGGACGTTGTTTTATAATATGTAGTGATAAAACATCCATGTGTTATATTTTTAAATTTTGCACAAGATCTTATGTCTAAGTCTTAAGGCCGCCTCAAGGCTTCGGGCATTTTTTTGCAGTCTCTGAGTGACTCATTGATAAACAACTAATATGGCAAGTGATATGTATCATGATGTTTTTATTTTATTTTAAATAAAAACAAACTGAAGTATTTAAAAATACACATAACAATAAACTAGGATTTACATTTAAAGGGAATCTAATTTGTGATATTCTGTACAAAAGAGACAGTACATTCCTGACTGTTGAGCCAGAGGACGTGGTTTTGATTCCCACCCTGGACAAATAGTTGTGTGACGAGTATGATCATTTGCTCTGTGTCTGGATTTAATTTATGTATAATATCTATGTATTAAGTACAATATAAGTATGCTTATCAGCAGTCTGGTTACCATGGTACAGACTCTGTCTGGTTTGGGATCAGACGGCCGAGTGTGAGGTATCTCAAGTTATTATTATAATTCGAAAGATCAGACGACATAATAATAGAAAGGTGTGTGAAAAGCAATTTCTTATTAGAATAAATATACAACATGTAGTAATAATCAAAAACGAAATACGTGTCTGTATGCAAAAGAATAAAGCCGTATCAGCATATAGGACTTACGAACTTTACGACGTTTATACTGTACGACGGTGTGAGCTGACACATTCCACGTAATTACGTGTTAAAGCCGAAATAAACAGACATTTCTTGGAATTCCAATCTGAATTATAACAAAAACTGTAATGGGGTTAAATATGCTATTTCACATATGAATTTTGTTTTGTTATTCGTATGAATCCTAACTAATATTATTAATGCCGATGTGAGTTTGTTTGTTATGCTTTCACACCTTACCTACTCGACCTATCATCATGTAATTTTGCATACACGTTGTCAACGTTACAGAAAAGTACATAGGGTTTCATAAAAAAAAAGGTTCATTGACAAAATCTACATTAACGAGCGAAGCCGTTAGCAAAAGCTGAAAAGAATATTTATTCACTTTAAAAAGATATCCCACACTAAGGTACTCCTTGTATCGAAGCGTAGCTAAAACATACAATTACCAGACAAAGTACATTCAGAGCCAGAACAATATACTATCTGTTAATTACACAAATTGTTGTCCACTCAAAAATCTTACCATCCATGTTTCCCATTCGTAAAAATCCATTTAATTGACCTAAAACGTATTGCGCAGTAATTATTTTACTGTTTGAAGGACCAAGGAGTGATTTGGAAGTAAAAAAATACGAGGTAGAACGCGACCGATGTCGTTAATAAACAAAAGGGATTCTAGATTTTAAAGAAGTACTTCAAACCTAAAAGCCTGGTAAAACAAATGCTCTAAATGTATTTAAGGTCTTTCATACTTCAATTCGGAAACCTCAAACGAATTCGCCGTCAAAATAATTCTTGGAAAAGGAAATACTATTAGTATTGGATAAATTGACTTTAAGAGCTTTGCATTATTACCATCTCTTGCGAGACCCATTTAATATTAAACTCTATCGTCTGCATTATAAAGTTTGTAATAGATTAAGGCAGTATTTAATAAAAATCACCAAAGCTTCAATCAAAATGATTGGGTGTCAAAATCTAATTTGAATGCAAATGATACAAGTATTTTGCCAGACCGTCAATTTTAATGATAAGACTATGAAGTTTTCATTAAGATCACACAACAAGCAATTTAAGATTCAGTCATAACAATAATATACTGTATATACTGCAAAGATTGCGCTATGCAAACAAAAAATAAAGAAAAGAAAATTGTATATGATAATGTAAATTTCCAATTTTCGGATTGACCGGTTTTTGTCAAAAATACCAATATGTTCTAAATTCAAAAGACTCGTCTAATTCTATATTCGTATTATTTCAAACTATACTTTAGAATCATAAATTCGCCTTTTACACAGGAGTTCGCTTGTTAATCCAGATACTATTGAAATTACAATAGCACAAATTCAAATAATCAATAATACAACAACTAACATGTTATGTCTGTGTTCTACTTATGTCTGTGTCTGAGTTTCTTTGCCAGTGTTCTTCTCATAAGGCTCTACGCATTTTGGAAACTGGAAGATCGACACAAACAGGCAGTAGATTTTGGTGTTTTCACCTAATTTACCTCGACAATCCAGTACATGCTGTGGCGTCTGTTTGCGTCGATCTATGATGTTTAACAGTAGCTTCAATTCAACGTTCATAAATGTCACTTAGAGTCTAATTTGAATAAATGATTTTGAATTTGAATTTACTACCAATTCACCTATTTGTTTGCACGTAACACCAAAAATAAAATTCTCGAAGTCAAAGTTGTATGTTATTATATTCACCGGTTTATGTCAGAAATTGCCATGAAAACCATAATAAAAACGTACATTCACCAGCTAACTTGGTTATCATTTCTGTAGGTGTACGTTCTTGATAAAATAAATACCAATATACCCATGGGTTATGGTAAACCGTTATCGTACCCTAATGATGAGATGAATCACGTTTTGCCAAACTTGTACTAATCTTACCCCAAATTATTAAGCCACCAACGGGGTGACACAATGAAGTGCGATTCCGTGTAATACATAATTGTATGTACAGCCCCATGTTTGGAATACTAGAGATCAACACATCACAGGTATTATATTCTTGGAAATTAATCAAAACAACCCCTAAGTCCGTTATCCTGTAGTATTATCCTTTAATAATAAACATTATTAAAATATAGCCTAGATAGTGGTTTACCTATAGGTTTTGAATAAAATTCAGACAAAGAGATTTAGAATAGGCTTTTGAATAAAAATTTTTCTTCGTCTATCTCTAGGATTTTATATTTTTTATATCTTCCTCGTGTAGTTGATTTTTTTTAACAATATTTTGTCAAGTGTAATGGACGGGTCTGTTAGTTAGGTACATATTAGATACTTGTTAGTTTGGTCAGTTAGTCAGTTAGGTCGTGGGTTCGATTCCCACTCAGGACGAATAATTGTATGATGAGCACGATCATTTGTTCTGTGTTGGGGTGTCAATTATCATCATCAATACAATTGAAGCGTCTGTTTGTAATGTCAAAATAATAGTTTTTTTAATAGTTATAAATAGTAGTGTTAAACTCATACAGTTATTTGCACGAGGAAAGCGTCCGGGCGGGGTTTTCAAAAAGTGTCCGGGTAAAACCCGGACACTCTGTGCCAGGGGACAATTATAATTCTTAGATGAATCGTTAACAAGCTAAAAATTTAAATGGAATCGGCCTTTTTTTAACGTGTCTTTTTGTAACGTTTTGTCTCTCTGTATGTTTGTTCTGGCTAATCTCCGGAACGGGTGGACCGATTGCCACGGAACTTTCACTGGCAGATAGCTGGAGTAACTTAGAAGGAGTAAATTGGCTACTTTTATTTTTGGAAAAGAATTAGGGTACCAGGCAAAATATATAAATATGCTAGTCTATGTAAATATTTAGTCATATTATAAGTATGTTTATCAATAGTATGGTTACCATAATACGGGCTTGGCCTAGTTTAGGAGCAGACGGACGTGTCTCAAATTAAATTTAAAAAAATGATTTTATTTTAATAAATATCTTGCCATTCCACAATCGCTCTAGTATGTATTACTCATAAGTCTTAGTATTTATTGCCTTTACCTGTACCATCGTACACAAGCTAGCTCTAGCTAGCTAGCTTTAGTATTATCGGTAAACTTTTAACTTCATGTTTTCAGTTTCTAAATAAGATTAATGTATTAAAAATCACGAATTTTTCCTCTCTTAATATTTTATACCTATCTTTCCAGTGTAAATGTTTTCGCTTACGAAATATTTTCAAGATTTTTTTTTGATGTGAAACATCTATAGCCAACTGATGTAAAACTGATTTCTGGCGTGGCGACGCATGCCGTGGCGACGCGTCGCCACGCTATATGATGGTATATATACACAGTCTATATGCAGTAGTGTGTACGGTGTGGCGACGCGCCGCCATGCGCAATCGACTTTGCGATTCTCTCTTTTGATTCGACTTTTACAAAATGATGTCGATGTTTCACATCTGCCAGGCGTCCCGTGACGGCTCACATTTTTTTTAAATTCATTGTTCAGTTTCAAAGTTTTCTATTCCACAAACCAAATATATGACTACACTTATGCGTAACATGTTATACACATTCCTTTGTAAGGAAATAACCATTTTACCACAATTGACAATTCAAAAATACCTACAAATGGTTTACTTGAAATAAATAATTTTGATTTTGATTTTACCTGTATGTACTATAAAACCGGTCAAGTGCGAGTTGAACTACTCAGTAGTTCCGGAGATAAGCAGGAAGTAATAGTTAATTTTCATGTATTTTGTTAAATAACTTTAAAAGATTAATATTAATCTTGAAATTATAAAGATAAGGTCTTCCATTAGATATGTATATGTCACACGGTACAGTTTACATATATTTTTTTCATTTTCTGATTAAGCCTCGAAAAGTGCCAAATATTTACAATTCATTAATTTACGTTGCACGTCTGTTAGGGTCACAGGACAATTCCTGTGACCCTATTAAGAAGAAATTTGGTACATATATCAATATACATGTACCAAATTTCAACTTAATCGGTCCAGTAGGTTCGAGCAAATTGGCTATGACAAACGGACAGACAGACACACGAGTGATCCTATAAGAACAAGGGTTCCGTTATTTCATTCGAATGTACGGCATCCTAAAAATCTTTATTCATCATTTCAAAAATCCGATCGCGGCGGTAAAAATATATACCATATTTTTACCTCCGTGATTGGATTACTCTTTCAAACTTTTTAAACAATGAACGCAATTTATCTTTTTTTTTTAAACGACTTCATAATAAAAAATTAGCCACTTAAACTAACATCCATTAAACCACAAGCGTTTCCATGCGTAAACAGAAACGTAAAAGCAACAACGGTACGCATTTTCGAATTAATTTTCTGACAATAGAAAATTAAAAAGAGTTTTCATTGTTAATATTTCCTATTATGCTTACTGCGTTGTAAATATTAAGGCCACTGACAAAGCTGAGCTTAATTACAAATTACTTACATATAAAATGGTAAAAATATTCAAGCTTATTATAAAGGCGAATGCGAGTTTGTTACGTCACGCTCTCATGCCTTAACTACTGAAACTCATCATGAAATTTGGCATTCGCGTAGTCAGGGTTACCGAAATGCACTGTTCCTAAGGGAAAGAAAAATAACTCATAAGCCAAGGGCATATGCTAGTCTTTAATAATACAATAATAATTCGTTTATTTTCTCTCACAATTGATACACAAAACAGGTGTTAAAGCGGAATACATGATAAAAATGGCCACGTTGACAAAAAAGGAATGCAGGTTGCGGTTAACGGTAGCTTGTTACTTGCATGTTACTAGTCATATCTCTCTCTCGCATGATAACCGTACTCACATTAGATGAAATATACCATAAATACACGTTCCCTAACAAAAATCGCGTCAAATAGTATTACCAGATAGTACATACTTTGCGTGCATGCATTTAATAAGTCATCCTAATAATAAACTTCCTTACTTTCCGGCAACTTTTTCCATCGTAATTGCAGAAGCTTTTTTTTAATGGGATAGGGGGCAAACGAGCAGACGGGTCACCTGATGGTGAGTGACTACCCCGTCCATTAACACCTGCAACTCAAGCTCGGCTATTCCCCGCATACCATCTTGGAGCTCTGCTCACCAGCAGAGACAAACAGCACTACAATAGTGCTGTTCTCCTTTACGGTAGTGCTCTACATTAGTAGACCTGTCTAACCACGATCTTCTGTAGAATGGTACTGAATCAGTCAGTTGGTTCCAATTTGTATAACAATATTTTTTACGATGATTTAGTTAGAAGGCTATTTGTTCCCGGAAATAACCAGTTCGAGCTACAGGTATGCAACTCTGACCTTCGATCCATCATCGAATTCATCCGTATTCGTGCCTTCTTTACTACATCTCCCATACAATATACTCCCAATTTTTTCCTATTTTATTCCCAAAGTACCCGGTGGACGGCAATAGGCTTGCCCCTTATTAAGTGAGTGTTTAATGGCATCTGCCTGCCTCTTTGGAGGTACAGGCGTGATTGTATGTATGTTGTCTTTAATTATTAGCGAAAGTTTACAGGTGTAGTGATTACTTACCAGTTTCATCCATATGTGCTTCAATGTCAGAATTCTTAACGACCCAGAAGTTGCTATGCCTTGGGTCTGTGATCCTTCCCTGCAATGACTCTGAAAAGTTTGCCGCAAATACCAGGACGGTACGAGACAAGCCTCTGGCTGCATCTGCCATTGCTACTGCTTTGTCGTCATAGTGTATCTATCAAAGAAGATATACAGTGAATTTTTTGATGGTCTTCTGTTTGAGTATGGCATTAGGTACTCTACTGTAAGTTTCATAGGGTGAGTTATTATTCTTATAACTATTTTATACTCAACTGACTTCAAAGAACCCTGGTCAGTTTTAAGTACGATTGTTTTTCTTTTAGTAAATTAAGTTTTATTTTGATTATAGTTGATAGTAGTCCCAGCATCACAACAAGATTTTAAAATTAACATAAATATAAATTAATATTATAACACAACCAGTGACCTTTATAACATAAGAAAGGAACACAGTAGTTAATTGTTTAAGTACTGTTTCTTTTCGTAATTTCATATCATCAAGGTGGTGAACAACATAGAATTTCAGATGGAATTCGGCAATTTATGTTGAAAACACTAAAAAACATTAGTGAAGTCATTTCTGCATTACAAGCACTACTCAGGAATCCGCTCGATTTGAGCAGCAATTTTGCTTTAGTACGATGTTAGAAGATTTTTTGATTTATAGAATTACACCACCGAAATACCAAGACAAATACCATCCACTTACCAAATTATTTTGCCGTTTCGATAAGAAGTCTAAATACCGACAACTGAATCTAGTCAAGTTCCATTCGTACGTCTTCGGATCCTGAGGACAGTAATCCTTGTCGTAACTGCAGAGGGGCTCTGTTGAATTGACTTCATAGTTTACCACGGCAATTGGTAGTCCTTCAGGGTAGTGACCAATGGCAAGACAGAAGAATATCATTTGAGAAACAGGCAGACCGAGGAGGAAGGCTAAGGCACTGGAAAGAAAATTTTACTAGACTTTATTGATATGCTGATGGTGCCCCATGAACACCTAAAATAAAAAGCTTGTAACTGAAGTTAAATATGGCTATAATTGCATCAACAAAGTCTCAATTTACCTCACCAAGGTAAGAATCAGATTTGACGCTTGAATTCGATACCACTACAAAATTGTAAAATTTGTTATCTTTTAACAAAAATTAGAGGTTGCTAAGTTTGCGCGTTGATTACTTAGTATTAAAAACAAATGATATCTTATTATTATACTAAGTAATACTTTGTTTATACCCCTGCCACCTTTGTTTCTGAATTACGGCAAATGGCATGACAATTAAAGTGACAGAAATAAATGGAAAGATATTCAATAAAAATATTTCTTACCCAAAATTCCGAAACAGACTCAAAAAGTTCTTCCATATTAAAGCTTTCATGTGATGCCACTTCATTGGCATGTACGTCTCCATGCTTCTCTTCGGCTTTTCCTCTGGTGGCATAGCTTCTATAGGTGCGATCAATTCTGGCGTCACCACTACACGACCTTTGCTGCTCATAGATACATTGTCGCCAAATTCTCCTGAGATTTCACCAATTTCTGCTTCTTCCAGATCGATGGCATTTGGGTTCTGAAAAGATTTTAAAATTTGCTTTATAAACTTAATCTTGAAATTAATAAGTATCATTTTCATAATATAATATACTAGTTGATTTTAAATTATCAACGTCATTACTTTTTTTTTCTCTTTTTTTAAAGACAACTCCCGCATTAGGAATTACTCCTGTGTCGCGGGGAACTTTACAAACATACAAACAACGGATACAAAGAACACCCAGACTCGGGTGGGAATCGAACCCACGACCTATGGCATAGCAGTTAGGGTCACCAACCACTAGGCCAACAGGCTTTCTAAATATACTTGTAGAATAAGACTGAAAAAGACAAAATCGTGATATGTGTAATAAATATTCTATTAACAGATCTAACAACGCTCTTCTTTTACAACAGCATGGATATTTCTGTAAACTATTTTACTTACAGGAATTGCTGGTAGTTCTACTCTCTCGATAACGTCGGCAAGAATACTAGATCTCCTCCTTTTGCCTAAATTCTGCATTACTGATAGTTTCAGGAACACGTCTTCAAGACTTTCACCTTGGTAGCGACGAATCAGTTCGGTAGGTGATTCTTCAGCTAAGAACCGACCACCACGCATTAGGCCAATCTGCAAGAAGCATAAGATAATAATAGTATTTATTGAATGTTTAAACTTATACATATGAATATAAAATAATCTATGTCTGTGCCAAGTTTCATCCAGATCCGTTTAGCCGTTTTTTGCGTGAAAGAGTAACAAATAATCATCTATCCATCTTCACAAACTTTCACCTTTGTAATATTAGTAAGAAAGTAAGATTAATAAAATATTGCTATAATATTAAAAAAAAAAATATATAAATATATTTTAACTTAGATTTACTTACAATGTCAGCCTGTTTGGTCTCATCGATATAATGTGTCGTAATGATAACCGTTGTCCTTCTAGTTTTAGTTATATCTACCAAATGATCCCAAATACTGTAACAAAGAAATATAATCAAAATCTTAGAAATAAAAATTATGACTAAAAATTCAAAAAAAAATTTGTAAATATTATGAAGATAGCAATTATTTTGGACAGTGTTTCTGCGACTGATTATTTCTGTAATTATTTTCACGATAAAATGATGTGTAAAGTCAATATACTAGAATCCAAAAATAATACTTCATTATTAACTTTAAACTTTCATGTTCTTTGATACACTTAATTATGTATTAGAGTCACCCTGTGACCACGGCCAGTGCAACCTGCTCGAAGCGTCAGGCAATTCAAAGGTATGTAATACCTATTTCGTGATCGCGTAATTCCCGTATATATACATAAATATACTTCATTATTTTTAAAGGATTTATAGTAGAATTAAAAAAAAATAATTTATGATTTTAAAATGATTGTTTTTTTTATAGGTACCGTGACATACCTGCTTTAATATGTTAAAAAAAGATAATATTTAAACAAATTCAACGTATAGTACTTTAATAAATAAAATGTATTTATTAATCCATTGAACTTTTTGCCATAGACAATATACAGGTAGGTTTATTTAAAGTCAATCCTATTGATTTTATACCATTTTTTATGGGATGGGGCAAACGAGCAGATGGGTCACCCGATAGTATGGGTACCACCACCCATGGACACTTGCAACTCAAGGGTCACAGAGTCACAATAAGTGCTTTACTGGTGCTTTAAGGTCGGGGAAGGAGAGGAGCGTTTCACTCGGCGAAACAACATAATCATTGCTTCACGGCCGGTTTTCTCCGAGGATGTAGTATCACTCCAGTGGAGCCGGCCGGCCGTGCCGAATTAATAGAAATATTTATAACCTTTGTTTTGATGTACCGTATATTTACATAGTTACCTTTGTCTTAAAACAGGATCAACACCAACAGTTGGCTCATCCAGAATCAAGAGTTCTGGATCGTGGATCAAAGCCGCTGCTAAGGACGTTCTCCTTTGTTGTCCACCTGAGAGGTTTTTGACTTGTCTGTAAAGAGAGTAAAGTGCCAGAATAGATTAAAAGGAATTTCATTCAGAAGGAATGGGTATTAAATCACTTGATATCGTCAAAAATACAGATTATATTACTTCATCTGCTAAATAATAATAATAACTTCACACATCCCAAACACGGCCGTCTGGTCCCAAACTAGGCAGAGCCTGTACTATGGTAACCAGATAGCTGATAAACATACATATATATATATATTTCTAAAAACATACATATTACCTATAGATAAATTACACCGAGACAACAAATGATCGTGCTCATCACACAATTATTTGTCCTGGGTGGGACGAACCCATAACCTCTGGCTTAGCAGTCAGGGTTACTAACCACTAGACCAACAGGCCAGTCCAAGTAAATATAACTTATCGGCGTTGTTGTTCAATTCTTATTAGAACTGCTGGAAAACATCGATAAAAAACTTATATTGAAATTATTGAAACAGTATTGAAGACTATTGAAACTCTAAATATTGGTCTAGTGGTTACTGTGGTTAGTGATCCTGACTGCTAAGCTGGAGGTCGTGGGTTCTATTCCCACCCAAGACAAATAATTGTGGGTGTAATTTATTTATAACTAGCAATCCACCCCGGCTTCGCACGGGTAGTAGAGATATCTGCAACAATCATCATCATATTTCAACCAATTTACCCAAAACGTTAACAAATTATACACCTAAACCTTCCTCATGAATCACTCAGCAAAACTTTCACTCAATGAAAATCCGTTCAGTAGTTTTTCAGTTTATCGCGATTTATAATATGTAGTGATATGTATTTATTTAGTTATAAATAAGTATGTTTATCAGCAGTCTGGTTACGTGTGTTTCCGTGTGTGAGATGTGTCAAGTTGTTATTACTATTTGTTATGACTGGAGTCGGCGCTACAGATTTGTATTAAACACAAGGAATGTATGTTCTAATCTATTCGGATGAAATATAATATGTTAAATGATGATGAGAAATGTTTCACTCGTTTGTGACTTCCAAAAATACGAACAAAAAAGTTTATTTTTAAGAGAGGCTCTACAAGGTAGAAGAAAAAGGAAGGTCTTACCTGGTGGGATTTGGCAGTTGCAGCAAACTTATTAAAAAGTCAATACGATCCTCTACATCTTTGGTACGCATATTCGCGATCCAGCCAAAATAAATCAACGTTTCCCTGATGGAAAACTCTCCAAACAGGGCGATTTCCTGCAAAATACAAATACTTGTGAATTTCAAAACAGAGACATTTCAACCTGAATGTCGAGAGATTTACGAGAAGGTATGTATTCTACTTTAGAACAATAATGTCTAAGGTGTAATTAATTAAACCTCTGAGATGTATTTCCGCTTAGATAAGTCCGAACTACGTTATGTTTTGTTTTTGACAACAAACTTTTTTTAATCCTGGTTGCTGCCTCTGTGACGAGGTAGATCAGAAGCTGGGGTGACATGGCTCTGTTCTACCTCTTCAATGATGGCTGATGACGTCATGCTCGTGAACGAGTGCCGTCAGGCGGGGCTGGTCATCTCTGGACTGCTATTACTTAAATATAATAGTTATTTCAGAACAATATGTTACATTTTCCTCACATTTCATTTGCGCTTTTGAGCAATGTAAATGAAACTTGTAAAAAACATTTAAAAAAAGAGTGTTCCTGGAGTTTCTTTAAAAGTATGGTAGAGACCTTAAGAAAAAACTGTCACTCTTTGTAGTCGAGTCGAAGCATACTATGTACTATGAGTTTTAGAACAAGGATAAATTTACTTAAATATCTACACTTATGTCCATCCACTTTTGTAAGTACATAGTACATTCTTTTATACATTGAAACACTTATACCGATACAAATAGTCATACTCATGATTACAAGTATAATATTATGCTAATGTGTCGAACCAAATGTACATCACATTTGGTTCCTTCAACACAAAGAGAGGATCCACCAGGCCTCATGTCTCGCGGGCCGTATCATAATAATGATTAGCCTGACAAATTTAATTGCGCTAGACAAAATTAATCATTTCTACGTAGTTTGACTTTTCTTCGCTAGATGGCGCTGTATTTAATAAATAGTAGGAAGTACGGCACAAGAGATGTTTGGTCGAATTGAATCTTCTCGAATGCTTGATTTTCAGAACACAATTGCCTTGAGTGCTTTTAGCTCAAATATTAATACATTGTTTCAAAATAGTGTACAATTGCATTGTAAACTGTTTCACATCACTTTAAACCTCATTTAACTGAACAATAGCTACAATGACTGTTGAATTTTACGAGGTATTTTAAATGGCGAATGTCATACTCTTCCTGGAAACATATATTCTGAATGTGCGCTTTTAATATTTTGTGACTGTAGGTGTAGGTACATAACGTGATTACATCTATAGAGTAGTAATTACATATATACGACTACTGCACTGTACGGTCTAAGATTCATTGTGTTTTTCTAGATTCTTCAGTTAAACCTTATAAAAATTAAGCCTCTAGAAACTTTCAGGCGTTTACAGGTAATTGAATAAATTCGAAGGAATTTATAGAAAAATCGTTTCAAATCGTGTGGTGCCTTCTCGAGTTAGAAACCTAGGACAAGATGTTGACGACATGTATATTCCGATTCACTATTTTATTTACACTTCCACCGAGAGATGTTGGAAGGTGTCTTGCTAACCACAAGTGGTTTTCAAAATAAATGGCGGCAATAACAAGATCCTGTACCTGTTAAATGACTTATAATTTTTACAAATACTTTCTGCAAACACTTATTCACCTATTGCCATTTCTAACAACTTCTAATATCTAATAATCATCATCATTCTAATCAATTTAACTCAAATCTTGCCATGGGTGCGGCAATTTTCTACTCATCAAGGCATTTTATATATTGCTGGAATAAACATTGTAAGTATCTTTATTTAAATCGATTCCAGGGCTGTAAATTATTTTTCATTGTTTGGCTGGGGAATTAAATAGAATAGAGCCAACTGAAATCTTCAGTAATCTTCTCGACCGCTCCACAATCTTCCCCATTTCGAGAAGCACCCTGAACTATGCATGCCGTGCATCCGAATGTTACGGATGTTTCTTGACAACCCCGAGACACTCAGGTCTTAGTCTAACATGCCATCACTTAAATTGCCGATGCCGGACAAGCTCTTCACAAATTCCGGACACATGTGTGAAATCGAGATTCTTTCCCGGACACCTGAAAAGAAAGGCCGATTCTACTTTTTTATTAAATTAAACGGCTTGTCCATCTAATAATTATAAGTTGCCCCTGGCACAGAGTGTCCGGGTTTTACCCGGACAGTTTTAGAAAACCCCGACCGGACGCTCCCCGGACGCCCTCTAAACTAGGACAAATCCAGGGAAACCCGGACGGATGGCAGCCCGCTAACAGCATCCGCCGTTTTCAAACTACGTAATTCGTATGTATCTTGTAAAAAATTACCCTCGTTACTCAGTTATTACATTTCCAAATCACAACTGAATAATATCCTCGATATAATAGGGATCATTCACGTTGAAGTGTACAAAGTAGTTATGTTCGTCGACTCTGCTATTACTATTTCACCACCGCAGCTTTCACACGAAAAATAAAGTGCGTAAATCGCTTGAAACACACACACACACACAACAATATCCTCTCTCCCTCTGCAAGTCGCAAAAGCTTAACAAAAATACGAACCTCAAGTCAAGTCACAATCAGTTCTGACATAACGAAGATTGATAAAAAAGCAGATATAAGAATTAATTTGAGCTACAACCATTAATCAACGCTTTCATTTCCACTTGGATATTATTACTAGTGGCGGTACCTACGCAGTTGTAGTATATTTTTTTCTATATTTCTTCTATGCTACCAAGTTATTTATGTACAAACATGCGATAGACGGGACGGGTAGCGGCTCCAGACGCCTGTACCTAAGCACTTGCAGAGGTATTCGAGTCTTGAATTCGAGTTAAAGATTTATTTTATTCTGTAGATTAATAGCCATTAACGTCTGATGTCTTTTGTTTATCGTCTTTTCTTTATGGTTTAGTTCTTTATGTTCAAATTTGTGTAAAATTTATATGTGAAACATTAAGTGAAGTAGGCATCATTGCTAAATTTCTTATCCTATAACTATACAGACCAAGCTCCGTCATAATATAGTGTCTGCGTCTATTTACTATTTAAATGAAGTATTTATATAGTCATATAGCTTTTGCTTTCATTATTCAGCGGTGCTCGCAAAAACAGACGGATTTATTGCGTAAATGAGTTCGTCTTGAATTCTCGTTCATCTCAGATGGCATAAATTCCTGATTTGTTTGGTAACTACAATCAGTAGCCAGTAAAAAATCGGCACACTGAGTGAGACAAACAGATAATAAAGAAGAGAAATAGAAAAGAAAAAAAATACAAGTTTATATATTACGTCTCAAAATAACGGTAATATAGTAACGAATTAAAAGTTTTTTTTAATAAGTTAACCTACACGTCACATGTCTTTCTAGTTCCATTCTGTCTTATCGTATTGTCAGATGTTGAAACGAGATAATCTAATAAACACTTTAATATAATATTGATTCGGTTGGCTCTGTTTTAAGAAACCAGCCAGATGGAAAAGGAGAATTCTCAGAAAACAGATCTCAGACAGCTCAGTGACAGAACATATTGATATTGTGTCTACCGCAGAGTCAAAGCCCTCGTAATATAACCTTATCTAATTAGTAAAAATAAAATTATAATAACACTAGCAGCGCCCCGCGGTTTCACCCGTGTAAGTCCCGATCCTGAGAGAACATCGGGATAAAAAGTAGCCTATGCGTTAATCCAGGTCTCCAGCTATCTACATACCAAGTTTCATCGCAATCGGTTCAGTGGTTTTTGCGTAAAAGAGTAACAAACATCCATCCATCCATTCAAACTTTCACATTTATAATATTAGTAGGATTTTATACAATTTTTTATATATTTTTTGAACCCACTTCATCTCATCCAATGTTCTTTGATAAAAAATACATATTCAGTTAAGTTACAATGTAACATTCACGAAGGCTTAAAGTTACAACTAATATATTAACTGCTGTGTTCTTCACAATGCAATAGTCTTCAAGGAAAGAACGCGGCAACAAAAAATTGTGACGATTTCAATAAAACTTACCAAGAACCACGCATTTTTTTTCGTACACACATCTTTGCAAATAAGTCCCCCCCCCCCCATTGATCCGCCTAACGATAATCTGGTATGGGACTTAAAAATACTCTCTCATTCTTCTCTTAAGTTAAAAAAAAGGTTTAAAAACTGCACTATCATCAAGTGAATAATAAAAGTTAGTATGGCATCGTCATCAGTAAAAGCATACTGATAAAATTGACGATTGAATAGCCAGTCATCACAAGTAGTGCCAGTTAACTAGCATGACGCACGAAAACGACAACATATTGGAAAACTGTATATCTCTCCCACGAGTCAGTACAATTGTTGAGATTAGCCCTTATGACACGATTACGTAAACACGCAAGCTACGTATTAGGTGGATAGTCGCTTCAGTGATCACAACACTATTATTGATGCAAGTGACAGTGGCTGAACAATTTTATTGTCTTCTAGGGTTGTCACTATACCGAGATTTTTGAACTAACTTAAGTGACAATCTTTTGGATAAACTTTCAATGTAAAATACAGAGTTCAAATGTGTATGCAGCAAAAAAAATTTGTTTGTAAAAATAAATATGTGAATGTAGAATGAGGTTTGAGAATAAATGTAGAAATATCAACATTTGGAAAAAATAACGATTATCTTTCAAAATATTTTAAACCCTCCATAGAGATCCGCTAACTTATGCAACGAATCCTTAAAACATAATAATGTCCTACAGTTTAAACATATAAAAAAACTAGCAAACCGGCTTCGCACGGGTAGCAAAACATATATTGATTTTTCCAACATCTTCAACAATCATCGTCATATTTCAGCCATTTTACACAAAACCTTAATGAATTATACACCTAAACCTTCCTCATGAATCACTCCGTCTATTGGTGAAAACCGTATGAAAATTCGTTCGGTAGTTATTGAGTTTATCGCAAACAGACAGACGCGACGAGGGACTTTGTTTCATAACTAGCAGCCCGCCCCGGCTTTACACGGGTAGCAAAACATATATTGATTTTTTCGACATCTTCAAGTGTCATCGTCATATTTCAAAAATTTTACACAATACCTTTATGAATTATACACCTAAACCTCCCTACTGCAACACTCCGTGTATTGGTGAAAACCGTATGAAAATCTATTCGGTAGTTATTGACTTTATCGCGAACAGATAGATGTAGAGACAGACAGACGCGGCGGGGGACTTTGTTTTATAACTAGCAACCCGCCCCGACTTCGCACGGGTATAAATTATACACCAAAACCTTCCTCATGAATCACTCTGTATATTACTGAAAACTGCATGAAAATCCGTACAGTAGTTTTTCAGTTTATCGCGAACAGACAGACAGACAGACGCGGTGGGGGACTTTGTTTTATAATATGTAGTGAAATGTAGTGATAATAAAGTGATATGTAGTGATGATCCATTGATCTTGAAATAAGGCTCATTTTCCTTTGACAAAATGAATTATCAGAGGTTATATAAACAGCTTATTAGCCGCTTTCTGGACACAAATTACATATGACAAGAAATACGGCTAAATGTGCAAGGTAATACGTTATTATTCTAACAGACTGTTTAACTGTTTTATACAGTCAGTACCTTCTTTGGGTAATTGTAACATAAACATAGAACCTTAAACAATGTTAATAAATGGCTAGAGAATAACAATCTAAATGCTAATTTCAATAAAACCAAAATTATTCAGTTCCAAACATTTAACAGTAAACAAAGAACAATTAATATTACTCAGAATGACCATAGACATGATCAACAACTTTTCTAGGCCTAAATATTGACAAATGTTGTAACTGGAAGAAATATATCGACAAAATTTGCTATAAATTAAGCTTAAATTGTCTTGAATAGAACAAGCCAAGTAGCCTCAAAAAACGCCACTCTCTGTACATACCACGGTGACGTCTCCGCAGCCCCGCAGTCCATTAGAGAACTACAGAATTACCCCATATGACTATTCCGTAGTGTACTACGGAATAGTCATATGGGGTAATTCTGTAGATTTAATAAGAGCATTTATGGCATAAAAGAAATGTGTGAGGGGCAATAAGTGGTGCTGAATACTCAGATAGTTGCGTTCCACTATTTAAGGAACACAATTTTTTTTTTTTTTTTATATCACTTCCCTGTCTGTACATATATGAGATTTGTATATTTTTTCATAAAAATCCACGATTGTTTATAGCAATCACTAATAGAAATAGTAGATACTTTAATAAATTATATAGACCATACCAACGCAATAAAATGTATGCCAAAATTCGTACTGCATGTCCATTAGAATCTATATTCTATACTAATACTATTATTATGATTTATTAGAGTTGGTCGTTTGTTTGGTTACACGCGCTATTCTCAGGAACTACTAGTTCGAATTGAAAAGTTGTTTTAGTGTTGGATAGCCCATTTATAGAGGAAGGCTCATGCGTTATAAGATCACGCTACGGCCAATAGGAGCGGAACGTCAATGAAAAATTTTGCAATAACGGGAAAAATTTACAAACGCGAACCGAAGTTGCGCGGGTCAGCTAGTTTTTAATAAATTACCAAACTGCTTTAAAAACGCCAAAAGAACTATAACTTCAATAAAAAAATTACGGTTATTTTTTTACCAACCTGTGGCATGTACCCTATCCTGGGTCCAGGAACACCACTTCCAGGGCTGCCAGGCTTTCCACCAAGCACCCAGATCTCCCCGGAGTTCAGCCTTCGTCGTGCAACGATACATGACAAGAGTGTGGTTTTACCGCAACCTGATGCTCCTAGAAGACCGTATCTGAAGAGAAGCAATAAAATATTATTTTCAAAAACATAAAAAATCTTTAAGAGCCCGCTAGTCAACGTATTACATATTATATTATCATAAATATAATCACAATAAGCATATAATATATCATATCTTTATATATATATATTTCTTCCGTGCGTGTGTATGTTCTAAACTACTCCTAAATGGCTGGACCGATTTTAATAATTTTGTTTGTGTGTCTTCAGGTGAATTTGAGAATGGTTTAGATTTACAATTGAACCCGGTAGATGGCGCTGCGATAGGGTTCCAGGAATAATGACCGATTTTAATGAAATTTTTTGTGTGTCTTCAGGTGGATTCGAGAATGGTTTTGATTTACAATTAGACCC
This sequence comes from Euplagia quadripunctaria, assembly GCA_963859945.1. Taxonomy (NCBI): domain Eukaryota; kingdom Metazoa; phylum Arthropoda; class Insecta; order Lepidoptera; family Erebidae; genus Euplagia; species Euplagia quadripunctaria. Next base: position 12,002,246 of record OY982582.1, on the reverse strand, counting down.
GGTAGATGGCACTGGATAGGGTTCCAGGAATAATATATATAATTTTTAAGTTAAGGCAGGACAACTTCTGTCGGGTCCGCTAGTGTATGTATGAAATAATTATAATTCTAATTAACATAAACATTATAAAATACTTCTTTGTTTGGGAGGTTCTTATGAAAAATCTTTGAATACATCAAGTCAAAAATATTAAAACCGTTAATGAATATTTTTAGGTCACTTTGTACTGATTTTGTTTCGTAAATTTGACTCTCATTTTATCAGTTTAATTTTTATAGTTTTAATATACCTATATATTTATATACACAACATTATAAAGACACTAGGCACCTACTAGTCTGTTTGAAGTCGGTGCGTTCCGTGCCTTTGTTAGTGTCTTTTGAAGTCGGTTTAACTTTTTTTAAAGTATTTAATTTTGCTATTTTTAGTTTAAGGTACGTACCTACGTACGGTATTTAGAACATTATTCACTTCGACTCATACTAGCTGTTTAAATTTTCAATAACAATTTTAACTTTTTTCCAACTTTTATGTGACCATTCTGGTGATAAAAAAGAATTATTAAAATCTATTCACATTAGGCGAAGATATGGCGTAAGATACAGACAAAAATCGACTATTAAGAAATTTACTTTTTAATTTAATTCTAAAACTCTTTCATAAAAGTCGTAGGTTTTAAAAAACTATAATGATGACGCGAATGATTGTATACTTGAAAAGTCATTGTTCTGTGCCTTTGAAGTACGTATCAGCTCGATCTAGCGGGTTTCAGATAATATACAAGAGGTCAATATGGGCAAGGCTAATTATTATTAAGCCTTGTGATAGAGATGACGTCTTTTAATATTGGATTTTTGGACGTTAATAAATATTTAAATTTTGCTGCGAATACTCAATGAACTAAATTTTATATCTTTTTTATCATGTGAAAACCCCCCCGAACCATCACGTCACCGAAGCTAACAGTATTATGAACCGACTAAATCCATATGGTGTTCCATCAAAAGTGGGTCTATTACAGGAAACCCTGGTGTACTATGAAAGAAGCCTCCGGGAACCCCTGAGGCCAAGGTCTACCTCTTTATCAACAGGCGGCTACACCGTGAGAACGGGAGTCTTGTCACCCTCCAGTTTAGAGAGACGCTCCCGGTCACTTTGTGCTACCGTCTCAGGCTTGCTTTTCAAGGTTAACGGGTACCACCCGTTACCCGTACCTACTCTTTATACATTTTGATTAATAATGATTTCAATTTAAACATTGAAATTGTTACTTGTGTTTTCAAATATTTTGACAATATTCGGAATACACAAATTATAACAGTTTTCAATTTTTCGCTAAGTAAAAAAATAATATGGTAAGGTATTTAGCTATTTATGCTCATTATAGCTTAGTATGATATAGATATTAAACTATTTACAACACAAAGAACAAAATATTTTACAGAAGAATACCGACCGTTGCGATTACAATTTAGATTTTATCAACTTTTATCAACGATCAAAAATGTCAGCTACTGTCAGCTATATACTATATATATTATTTTATTATGGACTATTCCGGGCGAAGAATCAGCGCAGGAAATCCGCCAATGTCAAGTGTTTTATAATTATACTAGCAACCCGCCCCGGCTTCGCAGGGGTACAATATACAAGTTAAATAATAAAAACGTAAAAAAATGCACGTCTATTCGTCCATCTTGAAAAAAAACCTATAATTCAGCTATATACCATTTTTTTTTTAAGTGTGGAAACCCCCACGGGTCGTCACCCCACCTGGGCTAAGCGGTAGGGTGGTATGTCGGACTCGAACCGACTAAAACCACACGGTGTTCCACCACAGTCCATACTACCAGGGCCTCAGGTGTACCCTTAGAAGGAAATCCCTGTGTACCCTGGCAGACTTGGCCGCCTGTTAAACAACAGGCGACCCCACTGTGTTGTGGGGGATTTTGTCCCCTATCATTAAGAGAGGCACGCGCGGAACACGGCGCCACCGTCTCGGGCCTGCTTCTGCTAGGGCGTCGGATAACCCTGTCCGTCGCCCCCAGGCAAGCGCTCATGGAGGCCGGAGATCCACTTGTTCTCTCCGGCGCCTGGTGCAATTCAGCTATATACCATGCACTCAGAAAAAAAAATTCAATTTAATACCGACATTGACGTGATACAAAACTAGCCAATTTTAAAAAAGAAAATATACCTATTTATTTTTCAATGACAATGCAACTTGAAAAACAAGTATATTTCCTGAATTATACAACTAATTAGTGTTGCATTTTTAATTATATAATCGCTGGGTTATCTCTTTACTGCAAATGTTGTTAAGCTAGCTAAACTTGCACTTCCAGATGGAGGAGGGACTTACGACCTTCAGCCTCCATCTCCATATTTGCAAGGCTAAGACGACGAAGCGACAACGTTTTTATCGCGTCTCTGTAATACTAGATGGGAGTCAACAGTCAAGCTTTTCACTTATCACAATGGGGATCTGATAGTAGATCACTGTTTTTACATGCTTTTTACGCGCTTTCTACACGCTTTGTACACGCTTAGCTTCACTTGTACGTTTGTTTGTAGCCGACGTCTTAGGGCGCGATTTTGACCCACTTTGAACGGCCAGATTTCATTCAAATTTTGCACACGTGTCAAAGACCAATGATAATACAGTAATTCGATTTAAAAAAAATCTATTTTTTTTTAGTTGGATTTTCTATAAAAGCGTGTTTTTTTAGTTTTTTTTAAACTATTATATTATTCTTCTAGGCTGTCTTGTTTTAAAGACATATTCGCATCATAAGGTTACTACACGTCTCTATGTGTTTCTCTATCTCGAATATACGCAGCCACGTGTTTGCGCCTGTTTGTGATACACATCTCACTCGCGCAAACTTGTGGGTATTTTTAACAGATTTTCATAACAGCAGTATATTTGGGTTGACATTTGATCCGTTCGCATCGAATTCTATGAAAAACTTATAGGCATTGTCCTTTAAATGTTTGTATTACCAAAACCAAATACAGTTTATGTCAATTTAAGTACCTCTATGCATGCATGTTTAAATGATGATCTAACATAAAACGCAACACAATTTTTTTAATTAGCGGTAATCTGAATAGAGAGAGACCTCTGAGACGGTTCATTATCAAATAAAGACTATAGATATATATCATTATGAAACTAGATTTTCTTAAAAATAATTACGAAAACTAGTTTTTTGGCTCAATATAGCACAAAAACTGACATATTTTGTCGCCGACAAGGTGACTAATCTTCTATAAATAGCCAAGGACAAAGCAGTTAAGAATATTTTCTCTTATGCTTGTCAACCCATTTTCTTTTATTTTTTTTTATACAGGGTGTAGATGACAATGAAACAGTTACTTAAATAACTGAAAGGTCATGACATGTTCGAATTTCCAGGTATTTTTACCTCCACTTTTCATAAAAGTAGGTGGAATGTGTAAAGCTAAGGATTTTTTTGAAATTTAATAATAAATTTATTTAAAAATAAAATAAAAATTGTTTTTTTTTTCAAAATAAAACTAATAATTATGGTCGAAATTAGACCATTGGTTGTACACTAATGTTTAACATTATTTTTTTGCCTAACGTTATTTTGTTAACATTCGAGACACAATATATTTTTTTAATAAATCCTTGTTTTACATCAGAAACATTTTAAATTAACTAGTTGACTATAAATCCTTAATCTCGCACTTTTATGGTAAACTAACTTTTGTATTGTGATATGTATAAACAGAAAGAGGTTTTTGTAAGTTTTTCACGTGGCTTAAACTTACGCGCTGTATACTAGCAATAATTACGTAAATTTTAAGTTGTGCAAAATCCGTCAATATTCTTAATTTTAAAATAAATTATTGGGCACCCAATTACCACCTACAGTCACCTCGAAGGTAAATTCCTTTTCAATATGTTGATCTTTAAGGACAAGTCACTAAGAGTTATTTCAACAGTTGAACTTACATAGCTCCTTTGGGTACGGTCATGTTTAATCCATCCAATATAACGTTAGGGTTCTTGGCTGAACCGTATCGCTTGTGTGCCCGTCTCACGCACACAGCCTGTTGTTTCCTGCAATAAATCACAAGATATTATAATATTTTTGTGGTATATTCCGGGGTATGTAAGAGGGTAAGTACACTAAATTATAATTCTGTAGGTATTCGTTGAAAAGGGTCTTATCTATTTTGGGAATGATTTAGGTGAAGATTATGACTTTTAATTTCGGTACCTTAAATACATATATTGATTAGAAATCTTTTTAATATCAGATATAATTTCAGACGTAGGTCTTCTTAATAGTAATAAGGCTGCCAGTTGTGTGTGAGACTCCCCACATACGACCGTCTGATCCCAAACTAGACAGAGCCTGTACTATGGTAACCACACTGCTAATAAACATATTTATATATTTTAAATACATATAATAGATAAATTATTTTTATTTTTTTTAAACAGACAACTCCCGCATAGAAATTACTCCTGTGTCAGAACACCCAGACATCGAACCCACGACCTATGGCATAGCAGTTAGGGTCATTAACTACTAGGCAACAGGCCAGTCACACCCAGACACTGAATAAATGCTGAGATGAGTTGGTAAATATATATATTCATTTTGTTTACGGACGGTAAACTTTTTGTTGAAAATTTTACCGTCCGTAAGCAAATCGAATCGTTTCTTGATTATAGAAACCGGGCATTAACTAATAACTAACTACAAGTCACATCGGATATTTTCTCTTTATACCCGAAAGCAATCGATCAATCCCATCAATGTATTCTTACCTTGAAGCAATGGTACTCTTCTGTGTTTTGAACTGCAACTTCCTTCTAGCCATCAGCTCTTGCTCTATTGTGTTGATAGTGATGGGAGGCTCCGCCCTAACGTCTTCCATCGATATCGTCGCTCCTTCGTTATCGTACGCCGGCATCTTGACTGCAAAGATAGAAAGAGAAGGTTAATAGACTTTAAGGTTTAGGTTTTTTTTTAATCTTTTGTTCTAAACAATTGGTTGCCCAGAGGTCAATATTCGACCGTAATTCATTAAATTAAAATCTATACTAATGAACACACACAAATAATTTCATTAAAATCTTTCCATCCGTTTAAGAGGAGTTCGGGAATATACACACGCACAGAAGAAATAAATATGTAAATATATATAATAAAGCTGAAGAGTTTTTTGTGTGTTCAAACGCGCTAATCTCTGGAACTACTCACTGGATTTGAAAAAATCTTTTTTATATGATAGATAGAGTCATGTGAAATAGTGTATATATGTAACACTTGGGGAGACATCTTGTTATTGATAACAATAAAGCTAGTTAAAATATAGGCAGTTAAGGGGACTGCCGACAGAAGTGAAAACTCATGACTTTAATGTGACGTCACATTCTTATGTCGGTGACGGGAACCCATAAATTTTTCCCCTATCAAAAATCACTCAACGCGGTTGAAGAAGTTTTTAATTCTAAAACTTTTCGTTTTCTTGTCAATAAGTAGTAAACTAAAAAAATAGGCACATCGGTTGCCAAACGAGAAGAAAAAGGTACTGAATTGTTTGGTCTTTTCTCTTTTTTTCTATTGAATTGTAAACAAACATTGTTAGCCACGACCTTTATTGTCATGTTTATTGATCAAACGATACGAGTAAATACAAGTACTTACTCGATTTTTTTCTTCCGATACCAAGTACTTTTTGTATCCACACTTTGAAAGTAAGTATTAAGTATGTATCGGTCAAAATAAAAAGCACTCGTATCGGTATCCCAGTGAATATAATATATATGCAAATAAATCGATACGAGTACGTATCGATACTATTCAATCAATACCGAGTAAGTACCGATACTTAACGACTGATACTGAGTCGAGTATCGATACTTCGGTGGTATCGTTGCATCCCTAGTCACGTTCTTTTATCGCTTGCTCTTGGCATTGTATTGCGATTATAACATTATAAATGAAACTTAATTGACTAAATAAATAAATATATACTAATTAAATATATCTGACTTTCAGAAATTTTATATTCAGACCAACATTAACAAAATTACTCGACTGTTGATTATACTCATTGATTGCAAAGGTCGTTCCTTCTAATAACAAAGTTATGAATTTGAGAAAGGTCAAGCGATTCGTGTTTTGCTGAACATAATATTTGTCTAAATATAACTTAGAATATCGAAATCCATAGTCATGTATGTAGCTTGAAGCAACAGATTCTCAATTGACAGAACAAGTAACAAGATGTAGGAAAAAACGGCTAGCAGTAAGCGCGCTCACCGCTGCCATCCTAACATCCGACAAGCGGACAGACCGCGCTCTGCAAGCTTTTTGACTGCGGGCGGTCTGCATAAAGCTGAGATTCTATTTAAGTTAACTGATAATTTTTTTCAAATGCTATAGCAGTGATTTGCGCCATGTAGATCAAGAACAAAAGCCACGTATGCTTAATAAGCTTACTAAATCTTTATGGTTATGCCCGTCGACAGGACAATCCTGACTTTCGATGGGCGGACCATGGCCTAGTAACCGTTTTACGTGGGAGAGCCCTGCTTCACGTATGGGCCGGCTCGACTCCGCTCGATACCACAGCCTCACAGAAAGCCGGCAGTGAAGCAATGCTTGCATTGCATTTCGCCGCGTGAGTGAGGTTACCAGAGGCCCTAACCCTTCCCTCTCCCCTATTCCCGTCCTTCCCTTTCCCCCCTCTACCCTCTTCCCACTCTTCCCCCCCTCCCCCTCTTCTCCTACTCCCACCTTAAAGGGCGGCAACGCACTTGTGACTCTTGAGTTACAGGTGCCCATGGGCGGCGGTAGTCATTTACCATCAGATGACCCGTCTGCTCGTTTGCCCCCTATACCATAAAAAAAAGTAACTCTCGAATAAAATCTAAACAGAAATTTTATCTAAGGAAAGTTGTGTATTAGCCTTACCACAGATAAGATAATAGTTAACCTTACTACAGAAACCGACAAATAACAACCGATCAGTTTTCCATAAAAAAATGAAAATTTATGCTGAGTGAAAAAAACTTACCCTTAAGATCTAGAAATACAGCTGAATAAATGATTTAAAGCACTATAACTTCAACGTTATCGGTCAATGTCCTTGTAATTGTCAAATTGCGGGTTTTAGATTCAGCATAAAAAAAATTACCACAGACTTGTCACTTGAAACTTTTATTAGCTATTTTGCCACCCTTTTGGTTGGATTTTTTTAATGGCAAATGGGTCAACTCTAGTACACTACCGACTCACGTGAACACACTCTCAGAAAGGTTTGAAAACAGACAAAAAATACACGAACAACTTGGCAAACGCCTATTTTGAAGATAGAATGTTATAATTTTATTTTGAACTTGAGACGTCGCACCAGGTGAAAGAATTCAAATAAACTAAAAGTTTTTAACCGTGAACCGCGATGTTATTAGCTTATAAATCCATACCACAATATTCTTAGTAATAATATTATAAAAATGTATACAAAAGCACGTTTAATATTATAAATATGTTTAGATGTTTTTTTTAATATATTCAAAAAATATTTTAATGAGGTTCTTAAAAATAAAGACCTTAATATCTACATATCGTGTTAGTTATGAGAATTTATATGAGATCTGATTAAAACGTTAGGCGACGTGATGGGTATTTTTAACGTTGACCTTATAGGCCAGTAGCGTAGAACAACAAAATAAGACGAATCGGAAATAAATTCAAACGGGGGTAGCGTAATGGCTAAGGCGACTTGCGATGAAGTGGTTGCGGGTTCGAACCCAGTGCACTACCGTCGTGAACCCACTCCTAACACAAGCGTTAAGCTTAACTGGAGGGGTTATCGAGATTACTAGTAATGTGTGACCCACGTTACTAGTAATCTTTTAAGAAAAGTTAACAAAAAATTGCTACAAAAGATTTTATTGTTTTAATAGCCTCATTTGTAGCCCAATATGCCTATTTTAGGTTCCCCCTCCCCCCCCTTGGTAAAGAAGCCATCAGAAGTAGTGTTATAATCAGTTTTTATTTTCTGTTTTACAGCTATTTTCAACTAATACACAACTCGAACTGCTCGCGCGTTCAACGCCTGAGAAACGCTGGCCATGTGAATACTACAAAAAACCCAACACGCGTTCGACGCGCGGCCAACGCCCGCCGTTTGAACACAGTCTTTTCATTAAAATACAACAATTGAATACCTATAGGGTCCTATGAGGGTCAACGTCCTGACTCGGAGTGGTGCGACGCCGATAGGTCAGGTTGGAAAGGTCAGATAGGTGAAGGTTGTACTTTTTTTTAACCATAAAAAAATAGGGACAAGGTGACTAGGTGCTCAAGTTAGTGAATTAACTTGTATTTCAACCAAGCTCATTTATGTTTACATATCGCACACCTGGATCTACAGGGAGCTAACTCAAAAATTTAAATTTTTGAGTTATGCACACCATCGAATTCTTTATCTCAATACCTACCGACCAATAAACCACACTTAAAAATATCACCAGTTTGGAATCAGACAGCCGTGTGTGACATGATTCCTCCTCCTCCACGCTTTTTCCCAACCAAGTTGGGGTCGGCTTTCAGTCTAACTACTATACGGCCGAACTTTGATATTTTACGTGAAGCGACTGCCACCAGACCTCCACAACCCAAATACTAGGCGATATCGAAGTTCTGTAGTTAGACCAGGTTGTCGGACTTTTTAGGGCTCCAACTACCCGTAACGAATGCCACAGGTGTTTGTATGGCACCCGGGACCGGCGGTTTAACGTGCTCTCTGAGGCATGATTGTGTCTAGTTATTATAGTGTAATCCTGAGGTTGTAGTAGAATAGAAAAACTGCTACAGATTTCATGAACACAAACAAGTTAAACCTGACTTTGGCTCAGTTATGGGTTACTATCCTCAAATTCAGAGCTGTAGTTTAAGTGGTCACCTCAATGACTGACCTCGTCATATGTTTTGGTTTCTATCGTCACATGTAGGGCTGCCACCCGTCCTGGTTTCCCCGGATTTGTCCTAGTTTAGAGGGCGTCCGGGGAGCGTCCGAACGGGGTTTTCAAAAAGTGTCCGGATAAAACCCGGCCACTCTGTGCCAGGGGCAAATTATAATTATTAGATGAACAAGCTGTTTAATTTAATTAAAAAAATGGAATCAGCGTTTTTTTTTTAATGTGTCCGGGAAAGAATCTCGATTTCACACATGTGTCCGGGACTTTTGAAGAGCTTATCTGGCGTCGGCAATTTAAGTGATGGCAGGCCTACTCATATGGTACAATAATTTTTGTGATTCTCTAATTAATTTATCTTTGTAGGTTTGTAAATACTTCCTGTGTCACGGGAGACTAAGACTGTTTAGTCCTAGTAGTAGGGAGTTGTGTTTAACTTAAACTAATACCATTTATTATTTGAACAAATTAAATATTCAGTAAATATTTATTTTACTTAATTATGATTAAATATGTTTATGCCGTATCCGGTATGTATCGAATGAAGGAAATACTTCGAGGTCTTCGGTTCCTGGGTTCGGAGATCAACCGGCAAATAGATGTTCAAAGTGTCTTTATGTTTTCCGGTTAAATATAACTGTCAATTTAATTCAGTGTGAACACAATATTTTTATGATGAATTTTGAGTCGTTTAATTCCTTTAATCAACGTGATCTGGTAGCGCCCAGACCTATGTATTTGTTGTTTAAAATTAAATTCGTTAAAAAATTTGAACTAATAACTAAAATGAATAAACCCACTAAAATTTTTAAAATATTTTACCTAAGTGGTTTGAAGTAATTAAAAACCCTAGGTGTGACAATTATATATTTTTATATACTCATACCTACATTTACCTCAAGGGGTAGGCAGACCAAATCGTTTCTTGTAATGTATAGGAAATATGAAATATTTTTAACGCTTTTATTAGTTTCAATTGAAAGATTGAAGGTAGTTAGTAGAACTCTTTTTACTTCTTATTTCGGTTCGTCATAAAAGCGTGTTTTTAAGTTTGACAAAACTATATTATTCTTCAATAAAATCGTTTCTTAAAATCCTCATACAAATATCAACCAACTCTATAACAAATCTCTGCTTGATGGTGTACTGGGTGGGTTTTCTGTCTCTCTCTCTGTCTCAAGTCCGACTCCTTAACAATTACGTTTCCGCCTATTTAATAATTTACCACTTAATAATAAATTGCTATCTATTCATAACCGAGGCCAAAGACCATCATTGACGGCCTTTTAATAACCTTAAAACATAATTGATTTTACTGAACCTTATAATGAACATGGACATAAATTATAAAATATACTACTGACAACTACCGATATTTTTAACCGACTCCGAAAAAGAAGAGGTTCTCGATTCGACTGATTTTTGGTTTTCTAATTGAATGGTTGTACTCAAGTAACCTTTTAAATTTGAGGAAAATATGCCACTTTTAAGGGTGGAAAATTAAAGGATGAAAAATACAGCTTATTACGATTAATTTATCATGATTTATGCGCATTAAAGTCTTGAAGTCATTCTTGTACTTTTTTTTAAACGACTTCATAAAGGCGAAGGTTCTCAATTCGGAAGTCTATATTTTTTTTTTATGTATGTTCGGGCATAACTCCGTCATATATAGACAGTTTTGCAAAATTTTTTGCTCGAAAGAGGTTCATTCGGAAATGGTCCCAGTTAAATTTTGTAAAAATCTGATAATGCGTTGATTTTTATCATAATTTTGACGCATTGAAGTAGTTTATATACTTTAAGTTAATTATTAAAAGTAAATTTTTCGTTGCACGTTGTCATGTATAGCTTACACTATAAATCTGAATGTGAGTTTATTCGTTTGTTTAAATCAAATAAATAGTAATAATAATAACTCGACACATCTCACACACGGCAGTCTGATCCCAAACTAGGCAGAGCCTGTACTATAGTAACCACACTGCTGATAAACATACTTATATATTTCTAAATACATAGGTACATATTATAGATAAATTACACCCAGACACAGAACAAATGATCAAGCTCATCACACAATTATTTGTCCTGGGTGGGAATCGAACCCACGACCTCTGGCTCAGCACTCAGGGTCACCAACCACTAGACCAACAGGCCCGTCTAATCTACTTATACCTTCATATGCTGCGGGGACGGCTAGTAAACCTTATAAAACAGTGTTTCCAAAGAGAAATATGTCCATCTCGTGAACTCGTAGATATTATTAGCCTATGACAAATAATATACAAGGATAGGTCAATTGTTATATTAGTTAGTTCACTAATTACGTACTATTATACAACAACAATTCTGTTTTTCTCAGTCAGAGAACAATAGGATGATTCTTTCTTTTGTCTGCCAGACTATTATTAACAACACAAAAATCTGAAAGTTTATTAATCTCCAAAAGATTCTGTCACATCCTTGATGTAGCTCGTTTAATATTTTATAATTACCCACGATAAATTATATTTCTGCAGTAGTTTAATGAATGACTGGCCTGTTGGTCTAGTGGTTAGTGACCCTGACTGCTAAGCCACAGGTCGTGGGTTCGATTCCCACCCAGGACAAATTATTGTGTGATAAGCACGATAATTTGTTCTGTGTCTGGGTGTACTTTATCTGTAATATGTATGTATTTAGAAATATATAAGTATGTTTATCAGCAGTCTGGTTACCATAGTACAGGCTCTGCCTAGTTTGGGATCAGACGGCCGTGTATGAGATGTATGGAGTTATTATTATTATACTTGTACAAAGTTTCATTTCGATACAACAATTAGAAGTAGGTTAAAATTTATTTCCGAGATTTGTTAACATAGTTACAAGTGAAGCTAATTAAAATTAACTAACTTTAATGATTTCATTAATATTACTTCACGTTCAATGTAAATAGAATATGATCTTAAATTCCACTCTTAAAGCAATCCAGACACAACCTTGGGTTTTACCGCATAGCGGTTATTTTCCACTACGGAAACAGCTTTCTTATGATAAAATGTTTCAAGTTCATAGTATTTAATAGTAATTGAATCAATCTGACTACTTCGTTATAATGCGGAAGATAAACAGTATAATTTTCCAACGTACTTTGTATCTACCGTACTGCACTATAACTACTTACTATGGTAAATCATAATTCATACATTGTTCCTGTATATTTTAATCTTAAATTCTATGCCTTTTAAGAAGTATTCACACAAGCTGAAATTGAACTAAGAGCAGGCCACGTCCACTCCTCAGAGTAGGTATAAAGCTACAAGTGCACGGCAGAGTCGACTAATCGTGTCAAAATTCAATGGGCTGCCGCGAGCCGGCCGGGCTGCAAGTCACTTCGATGCTCACTCACGTGCTGTGTCGCGCCATCCGTTCGTATCTAGACTATCGAGTTATTAGTACCTAGCCTAGGTTTAATTGGTTCACAAAAATAGAGGATAAGGCACATAACTTACTGGCAATTAAATATTCCGATTAATTAATTCTTAAAAAAGACATCCCTACCGTCGCCACTACGTCAGAACAGATAAGAGTTACGCGATAGAAAGAGAGGCAACTTCTAGGTGAATAAGTATAACTGTAGCTACTTAGTGCTGTGCGGCCTGAATTGCGACTTTGTTGTGTAGAAACAAGAGTCGCTATTTATTTAAATGATTTGATGGAGTGAGACTTCTGTACCTGCACTATTATGTAGTATGTGCTAAGAGCCGAAACTTTGAAAGAGGATGTAGGTAAGTGACTTGGACTTTTAAGAAGAATATCCTTGGATGCGTACACAGCGCCATCTAGACCCAAATTAATAAGAGTTTGGTATTATGGGGGACTAGAACACAGATAAACATGCAGTTTTTTTTTGTAAATACGTACCTATTAAACATAGAGACACTCAATTCAATGCAAATAGATATTCATGCCTCCAAATATTTGCACTAAGCGAGAATCGAACCCACGACCTCCGGCGTTGCAGTCTAATGCACTACTATCGTGCCACAGAGTTTGTGAGTACCTAAATATATTAACATACTAGCTGTGACCCACGACTTCGTCCGCTTGGAAATTTTGATGTGGGAACCGAACATTTTTTTGGGATGAAAAGTAGCTCATGTGCTATTCCAGATTATAATCTATGTCTGTGCCAAATTTCAACCTGATTCGTTCAACAGTTTTTTTTTCTTTAATTTTACCTACTTTGTCTTTTTAATTGATTAAATTTTAAATTATATTTTTGTTATTTTAATATTTATAAATTTTCTCTATTACGTGTACGTTTGTTGGCCTACATGATATTGTCGAAAGTTCACGCGAATGCTACACATTGAAATAAAACTATTTTTAACGGATTCTATCGCGATTTATTTGGTGTTATTTTATTATTTACACTGATCCCGACGTTTCAGTTGCTTTTCAGCAGCCATGGTCACGGGTAGACTAAGATGGTGGTCGTCTAATTTATCGAAGTGCAAAGTTATCTCAAAGTACCCGAAGTTTGTTGATTGTTGGTGTTACTATTTACGCAGAATGAGCTCAAAGTGTCTTGAGGCCTTCCTGTGTTTTGTATTTTCTTGGGTTTGAGTAAGTGAATAACTGAATCCCAAGCTGGTGGTACGTTCCAACCATCTTCTCTATTAAAATTAGGGTGTTTTTTAATTTCAATAGCCTCACGGAGCATCCTTGGTAGGAATCGGTGTTCTTTCGCGAGTACCTGTGGTTTATCAAAACGCAGGTAATGGTTGGTCCCTTGTTGCACGTGTTCACACACAGCAGACTTCATCGAGCGTTGGTGTTTTATGTCAGCAATGTGTTCTTTGACGCGGGTGCCAATGCTTCTCTTGGTTCGACCAATGTACATGATGCAGGGGTCTATAAAATAGACTGTGACTGTGGGCTCTCGTAAGCAACTGAAACGTCAGGATCAGTGTAAATAATAAAATAACACCAAGTAAATCGCGATAGAATCCGTTAAAAATAGTTTTATTTCAATTTGTTGGCCTAGTTGATACTTTCATTGTGCTTGCTGTGGTCTCCTGTAAGTGAAGCAGTACACCAACTCAAAACCCCTTGTTGTCAGTAAATATCATTAATTATGTATATCTTTTGTTGGAGATCCTAATAATAAATAAATAAATAAACAGTTCTGGCGTGATTGAGTTACAAACATGCATCCATCCAAACATTCGCATTTATAATTTATAGTAAGACTAGCAGGATCTTGATAATGCCGCCATCTACCGGCTCAAATATGACACGAGTTCCATTAACTTTACTGGAGTTCCATGAATTACGAATTTATTATGAACTAGCAGTTTCTGGGCGGCTTCGCTCGCTTGTACATATTTATATATTTTGCTCGGAAAACTAATTATTTTCCGTAATAAAAGTAGCCTAACTAACTCCTTATAACACAAGCTATCTGCCAGTGAAAGTTCCGTGGAAATCGGTCCACCCGTTCTGGAGATTAGCGAGAACAAACAGACAGACAGACAAATATTTTAAAAACTGATTTTTTTGCATAGGTATCATGCAAATAACTGTATGAGCTTAAAAAAACTATTATTTTGACATTACAAACAGACACTTAAATTTTATTTATTTGTATTGATGATTACGAAAGTTAAAGCCATTATATTCTAGGTATACACTGGTAGGTAAGTGCACTTACAGACTTTTACTACATTATATAATTATTTAATCTTAACAATATTTTTGGAACATATTTGTCCACAAATAGGCTTATCTATGTGGTATATAACAATATTTGAATATTAACATTATGACACTCTTATTTATTTAACAACAGTAATTAAATCTTCAGTCTGGTTGTAGTCTAAACTTCGCAGATACTGACTCACGAGATTGTTTGCTTCAAAATAGTTGAGGTCATATATGGATGTCTTTTATATTTATCCTGTTGTAAAGAAAAGAACCCAAAAATGCAAAAAATCTATTTGTGAATACAAACCTCTATTCCGAAAATGTGGTACAGACAATAACTATCCGTCTCTTTATGTTAGTAAGGTTAGAGTTATATGTTAGTGTCGTGTGTTGTTTTAATACAGTGTACATTATAAATAGTTGGCGCACAGTTAAAACGTTGTATTTTTGATACAATAGTTGTGTAGGAAAACGAAAAGGTAGGCGAAATGCTACTTTTAGGAGTGCTCGCTGTGCTCGTTCAATAGTTAACATCACCGTTTTTGAGGATCCTCCCCAAGAGGTGATGCAGTACTGAATTACTGACCGGCATAATGCTTTGTAAATTTGTATAATAAGTTTTTGTTCTGCTATATAGCGCAGTTTTTTAAATACGAATAATAATTTACGAGTTCTGGAAGTTACAGCGGCTATATGTTGTTTAAAAGATAGTTTCGTCTAATACAATACCCAAGTACTTAATGTTAGTTGTGTTATTAATAAGAGGGCAGTTGCAAGCATGATTCGCGGTACTATAATAGTAATGTGCATACAAATGTGTGTGATTGTGGTGTAAATGGATTAGGTTTTTACGCAAACTGAATTAAATAAATTCCTTGGAATAATATAACTCATAAGTTGTTTAGAATATTCATGAACAAACTTTTCTTAATCTACGTATCAAAGTCCACTATGACAGTGATCACCGACCGGTTTCTGGCGTCAACAAATATACCCGCTATTGTGAATCAAGGGCGTCACATCACATACTGAGTTTAGTAACGAGATAACACTTTTGGGGTAATAAACTTTAAATAGTGCACACATACTCACGCCTGTATCCCTAAAGAGGCAGGCAGAGAGGTATTAAATAGACACATTTTGCCAAGTAGTAGTAGGGGGCAAGCCTGGCAATCCATAAATTACGTCACACATTAATTGGGGGGCCATAAGTTTCGTGACGTCACATGTCGAAATCTAAAGTATTAAACACAAAACATTACCTGTGAACGAAAGCCTAGACTCGTTACTACACTTTTATTATGAAAAAAAAATTAAAACTGCTCTTTTCAGTTCCCACGAATGTGACCACCTGTGACAAAAATCATAAAAACCGTGTCACGTAATTAATGGATGACCCCTTACCGCCAACCGGGGATTCTGGGGATTAAAGACGGGATGGGAAACTTGAGACTTTGGGCTGGAAAGAGAAGGGAAGGCAATGGAAATAAAAGAATATTGCTTATACGGATGCATCGGGAAGTTTAGTAATCGAGAAGGTCAACTTCGCATACCTGTAACTCGAACTGAAGAAAAAAAAAAGAAAATAGAATTTATCCTATTTGAAAGCCTGCTGTAAGTTATAAACCTATGACAATGTTATTTTATTGTCACGATTAAAATTTTTGGGATTTATTATCTGAGTATTTAATTTTAATCCCACAGACAGTGTCCTATAAACAGTATTTACAGGACACTGCATTAGTACTAGTAGGATTATCATGTACATTGTAAAGTCAATAAATAATTTAAAAAAAAAAATGTTATTGCGCGCTAACACCTCACTGCTAGATGACTATACCTAGAGGTTGCATGCACAATCTAATATGTGCCTTATAGTTGCGCACGAGAACACTTTTCACAATGATAACCTTCGACTGATATTGACCGAGACCACAGATAAGATGAAACTTACTTCGTAACCAGGACGCTTGTACGTACTTTTTTTTTTTTTTATTGTAGGTATAGCGGGCAAACGAGCAGACGGGTCACCTGATGGTAAATGACTACCGACGCCCATAGACACCTGCAACTCGAGAGTCACAAGTGTGCTGCCACCCTTCAAGGTGGGAGTAGGAGAAGAGGGGGGGGGGGGAGAGGGGGGAGAGGGAAAGGACGGGAATAAGGGGAGGGAAGGGTTAGGGCCTCCGGTAACCTCACTCAAGCGGCGAAATGCAATGCAAGCATTGCTTCACGGCCGGTTTTCTGTGAGGCCGTGGTAACGAGAGGAGTCGAGCCGGCCCATACGTGCCGAAGCATGGCTCTCCCACATAAAATACCACACAAACGTATACGTAATGCTAATAATGTACTCTTCTGAGTGAACCGATGAGTTACCGCGAACTACGTTAGATATTTTTGGTACTTACTACAAAACCAAGTGACGACTGTCTGCCACTGCGTGGGTCTATTTCCTGCTCAAAAAGGTAAGAAATGCATTTTTCGAAAGATCTAGATGTCCTTTGAAGCCTATTTTGTTGAGATTGAGCTTTCTAGGCTTTTTAAATGTCAACCACCCGCCTGGGGAAGCAGGCGGACAGGACATCTGGTGACAAGCGCTACTGACGTAATGCCGGTTTCTTTCTACTGATGTCTTCAGAGTTTCATGGGAGTGTTGTCAACGCGAAAGTGATACTATTTTTTATAATATTCATACATACTAAAAACCCCCGGGCGGAACGAAGTTATTTTCTCTATATATAAATATATTTAATGGTATGAATAAATTGTATCAAAATATAGTAAATATTGTCAAAACTTGAAATTAAAATTGCGCCATCTGTGAAAGTTACTCGAACTAATACATGAATAATTAGTATACAACCAACATCAAATTACATTAGTATCGCGCAGAAGCCGCAGATGGCGTAAATGTAATAATCGACTCGCGGTCAGAATTTTTCGTTGCGCTAACACATTTTTCCGCCTAGCCCCCAGCCGCTGAGCATCTGATGTGTAACGTGCGATTTACTGTGTTAGTAACAATTTTATTGATCTTAAAAGCTATGTTGTAGTTCATTACTGGACTATAGTATTGCGAGTATTAGTAAGCTGGTAACAATAATATTAGGCCGCGTTTTCGTTTGGCAACTGAGTTCTATAAAAGTGACGGCTGCAAGGACGGAGGCGCTGCGATCGCTATCATTAGCCCAACCGTGGATACGTTCGAGGTGATTCAAAACGTCCGGTAAACAAACACAAGTCATATCGTTTATAGTAATTACCAAAATTATTATTTTTTATGCCATTTTTTAAACTTTGAAACTTCAAACACTTTAGCTGTTATTAGGTACAAAATAATATGTGGATTTGCACCTAAATTAACGGATTTCCGAGAGAATAAGCTATATTTATATATCGGATGAAATAGAATAGAATATATTTTATTGTTCATGATAAAGCACTGCAATAGATCTTACCTAAGATATTACAGACATTACAGTACTGCTAGATACAATTGCTTTAAGGAATATGACCACATATTCCTTAAAGCGATTTCTACCAGACAATTTTTTTATAGATGTAGTGACAGGGTACTAATAAAATACATGTAAATAAACTAAAAATATTTATATATATGTATTTTTTTATAGATACAAACATACAGTAGTAATAACATATTATTTTTATATTACATCGCATCGTTTGATGGGCAGTAGGCAGTTAATAATACTACTGAAAGTCTCAGCAAAAACTAGCATGTATTTTGTAGTCAAGGTAATAAAATCAATGATATTATCAATCAATTGATAAAAAAAAACACCGTTTTTAAGGACCATCCCTTCATTTTTATATTTAACTAGCTGCCCCGACAGACTTCGTTCTGTCAAAAGTTATTAATTGACGTCAAATGTTTAACATGTGTTTTAATAATTATTATTTGCTCTGTGGTTTGTATAGGAAAAGAAGTGTTGTTTTTACTATTTTCCTAACAATTTTTACATTTTTTCTCTCCATAAGAACCTTCCTTGTGCCTTATAGAAAATTTGAAAAAAAAAAATAGCCGAATTGGTCGAGCCATTCTCGAAATTTTGCGCTTAGCAACACATTTGGCGATTCATTTTTATTTATATAGACTAAAAATAGCCTGGTTGTCGAATTAGGAACAAAGTTTATTTCTTGGTCAATATAACTTAAACAATTTATAGCTTAGCTTATTGCACTTCTTCTATATATATCTAAACTGTGAGTATTTCAAATTTCAAGTTGATGCGTTTGTGAATTTTTTTTGAAAAGGAGTACAATGATTTCTCGTCGCGTATTAATATATGGATAAATAAGCTTATATAATGTTACGATATAACAGGAACGCCTCGAATAAAATATACTATAAAACAAGTTAGTAGTTTTAAAAAATAAGTACGTATTAAATACACAGAACAGCCAATTTCAGAATCTTCTCTTCACGCTTCGTTGATTAATAAAAAATATAACGTCCGGAATTATCACTACGTATTATAAAACAAAGTCCCCCGCCGCGTCTGTCTGCCTGTCTGTTCGCGATAAACTGAAAAACTACTGAACGGATTTTATCGCGGTTTTCACTAATAGACAGACTGATTCATGACGAAGGTTTAGGTGTATAATTTGTTAAGATTTTGTGTAAATTGACTGAAATATGTAGATGATTGTTGAAGATGTCTCTGCTACCCGTGCGAAACCGAGCGGGTTGCTAGTTAATTTGTATAATTTTTCTCTGTAAATCTGTGATATAGCCAAAGGAGATAGAAAAAGATAAACATGAACCTAAGATACATTTAATCTAAGACAAACCCAAACTTACATGACGGTGTTAAAAACTGGTGCATCATCATCACATCTATCCAGCGCCATTCGAGCAGTTAGTTGATAATTCAATTAGCATATTCATAGAAGAATCACCAAAGAAATAAACATTTTAATAAATCAATCAAGAATTATATAACATGTAAGATGTTAACGTCAATGAAAATGCATGAGTTTATTATTCTAACTTCTAATAAAATTATATTAGTTCCTGGCGGTTATAAGATATCTATACTATAATCCTACTAATATTATAAACGTGAAAGTTTGTGAGGATGTATGGATGTTTGTTGCTCTTTCACACAAAAACTACTGATCCGATTGCGATGAAACTTGGTATGTCGATAGCTGGAGACCTGGATTAACACTTAGGCTACTTTTCATCCCGATATTTATACGGCATCGGAACTTACGCGGGTAAAACCGCGGTGCGCAGATAGTAATATAATAAAGTTGAGGAGTTTTTTGTTTTATTGTTTGTTTATAGGCGCTTACCTCTAGAACTGTCAATCGCATTTGAGCAATTCTTTTTGTGTTGCATAGATTATTAATTGAGGAATATTATAGGCAATGTACCATCACGCTGCGACCAGGAGGAGCAGAACAATGGCCATAAACGCAAGTGAAACTGCGAGGAACGATTAGTGGTGTCACAGCTTGATAAAGTTATTTTTTGTTTATTTTTAGGTACATATAAATATATGAATATTTTTAAGATTTGCTGTGACGCATGAGCTCTCATGCGATAAGTTAAGAGCGATAAAGAATCGTTGGTGCAACACCTATTTATAATAACTAGGGTTTGCCCACTCAAAATTCGACATTTTGATTGCTGATAAGTTTATTTCTTTGTTTGTTTGGTTGAACACGCTAATCTCAGACACTACTGGTTCGAATTGTAAAATTCTTTCAGTGTTGGATAGCCCATTTATCGAGGAAGGCTATAGACTATATAACATCACGCTACAACTAATAGGAGCGGAGCACCAAATGAAACTAGCTAGCTGTGCTTTTATGATTACTGCTCAGCTCCTAAGAGTCGTAGCGTAATGTTATATAGACTATAACCTTCCTCAATAAATACTCTATCCAACACAAAAAAAATTATTCACATATGACTGATATTTCCTGAGATTACAGCATTTAAACAAACAAACAAATAAAATCTGCGTCTTGAACACGGATAAACATAGTTACTTATACATAGTTATTTGTAAATACCTATTTACATATTATATACATAGATACAAACTTGTACAATATGTAACTTAACCAACTTGTTTGTTTATTGTGTAAATTTGCTAATACTCATCACTATTATAGTTTCTTTGTCCATAAGTACGCGAAACCCGTTAATATGTTCATGTTGATTTATTCGTTTTCGAAGGACCATGGAACGTGTTCCATGGTTCTTTGGGAGACGGGTCGGCACCGTTCCTGAGAGGACAAGCATTCTCCCATCCAGTCAAAGACCCACCAGAATCATCTCTGATATCATTCACCGCTGGCCTGGGGGTAGCGGGCCGGGTAAACCTTGCAAAAGAAGGTCTGAGACACACATACTAATCAGGCGGCCAAGGTCTGCAAGGTACCTTGGAGGCTTCCTTCTAAGGATATACCATTAGAAGGAAACCTCCTCCTTCCCTGCAATAAACCGACTTGCAACGGAACACCTTGTGGATTCATTCGGTCCGATTCTGACATAACCACTGCACCGTTAGCTCCGGTGAGGGGATGCCCCGTGGCCTCTCTGGGGGTTTCCATGATAAAAAAAACATCACGTGTTTACCTAATTATTTATTTATAAGTATCTTTTTTGAGGTACTAAATTACTGACGTCATAACAAAAAATATTTTAGATATGCAAATCAACTTTGAACATTTATATAGCGTTTCGGAGATCTCACCGTTTTTTCGACCATATTTTTGACGTCATACAACAAGGATGTTTGACCCTAAGTTTGACCCTTAATAACATAAAAATTATACCTACATATATAAGATACTAGCAGCACCCTAGGTTTTACTTGTTGTTTACTTGAACTTGTTTATACGATAAAATATGATTTGCACTATGAAAAAAAAAAAACAGTGGCCGCGTGACGATGGATGTTACAACGAGACTTGTTGACACCAATACCCCATTTATGGTTGGTTGGTACGTTGATTTTCAAAAATTGAATGCAATTTTTTTTATGATATAGGGGGCAAAGGAGCAGACGAGTCACCTGAAGGTAAATGACCGCCATGGGCACCTGCAACTCAAAAGTCGCAAGTGCGTTGCGGGCCTTTAAAGTGGGAGTAGAGGAAGGGGGAAGAGGGGGGAGGGAAGGATTAGGGCTTCCGGTAACCTCACTCACTCGGCGAAAAGCAACGAACCATTGCTTCACTGCCGGTTTTCTGTGAGGCCGTGATATCACTCCGGTCGAGCCGGCCGATACGTGCCGAACTCTCACGAAAAGTGGCGTCGTATCGGCAGTCGGCGAGTGACACCTGGTCATGCAATACTAGTTTATCCCTTAACTTCAATCTCAATCTCTGCTTTTTACTTTCAGATCAGCCTTTAATCATTAGGCATGTTTGCAAATTTAGTCACTAGGTACTTCCCGTAGTTTTACCTGCTCTTATGCTCCTAAAGCCATGTATTCATAGAAAAACAATGTTTCGGATACATAGTTTCTGAAACATCACGTAGATGTTTACCACGACCAATGTTTCGAAAACTGTGCCGTCCACATCATCAGTTGTTTACAACGTTGTTTATTGTTTCATTTGAAACGTCTTCCCATGCGTCGTTTTTCTTGATTTTATTTTTGTAATTTGTTGACGAGCAATCCCATAATATGCGCTTTGTTACAATATTTCAATTAATAAAAAAACAAATCGTCGCCCCACACTATCGTGTTTCATAAACAAGTGAAACATGCGTCTAAACTCGTATGTTCAGAAACACATTTATCTGATTCAGAAACACGTAGATTTTGTTTTTGAAACAGTGTTTATAAACAATTGTTTCTCAAAGAATACATGGCTTAAGGGTCACAGCGTGATGTTACTCCTATAATATTCTTCATAAATACTCTATCTATAATACTCTATCTATATATAAGACAATAAAGAATTATTGAATCTAACTGTTAGTTCCAAAAATTTGCGCGTTTAAACAAAGAATCTAATAAAAAACTCTTCAGTTTTGTTACACATTTATAGTTAAAAATAGGTATGTGCTTACGAGAGAACAACCTCCAACTGTATTAAAACCATTCCATTCATTTCCCCCACTTTCCGAAGGCCTGACCTGCCAACTTAATAATAATGTAATATTTTCAATTTATTGAATATATTATTAGCAATATTTTAAATCGGATTCTCGAATCAAATCTATTGATCAAAACTATTATATTTGTTACAGATGTCATATTTTAAGTTGTATTTCAGATGATATCAAAACACTAGTCGTTCTCCGCAGTTTCACCTACGTTTGTGGTCTCTGCTCCTCTCCTAAGGACCCTTAAATCTTTCTCAAGGAATATTCTATCTAATACAAAAAGAATTATTCAAATCTGACTGACAGTTCCAGAAATGAGCGCGTTTAAACAAACAAACAAACAATCAAACAAAAAAGCTCGTCAGCTTTACTATATTAGTATAGATTTTACAAACACAAGAAGCAATGAACATCAATATTATATTCAATAAGAATTTCCAAAGTAAATTAGTTGACTTACATCAGTATATTATTATCCCACTAATCCCACTAATATTATAAATGTGAAAGTTTAGATGGATGGATGGATGGATGTTTGTTAATCTTTCACGCAAACACCACTGTACCGATTGCCATGAAACTTGGTATGTAGGTAGCTGGAGACCTAAATTAACGCATTGACTACTTTTTATCCCGATATTCCCACGGGACCCGATCCGACTTACGAGGGTGAAACCACAGGGCGCTGCTAGTTATTATATATTTACGCTGTACATTTTCGTGGAATCAACTCTAGTAAGGGCCTAACGAAGTCTGCGGTCGTGAACGAGATTAGATCTCTAACAATTCAGATAAAATACAACCCGTTTTTGCTATTATGTGATGGAAAATAAATTATACGTCGAATAGTGGCTTCGTTAATCTTGCTGACGCATTTCTACTGACGTCAAGTGCGGTCAAGCAACGGAGGTATAGTTAGCAAAGAAATTAAAACCTTCCTCTCTTAATATAAATAATTATAATGAGACTATGAGGGCGGTAATGTTTCCAATGTTTTTATCTTCGGTAACGGGGGAATATTAGTGGTATGGAATTTAAACAACAAGCTGGAAGGATTGTCAATACACATTGCCATAAATTTGTCACTGCTGCCATTCTTAAAACGCTGAGATATCAATGAGTTTGAATATGTTATGTATGATATTTATGTATATATGGTATGTGTAGAACTAGAAGACAAAGGCTAGTTACAAAGCGTAAAGAACGATTCGTATGTACA
Source organism: Euplagia quadripunctaria (assembly GCA_963859945.1). Classification (NCBI taxonomy): domain Eukaryota; kingdom Metazoa; phylum Arthropoda; class Insecta; order Lepidoptera; family Erebidae; genus Euplagia; species Euplagia quadripunctaria. Next base: position 11,978,273 of record OY982582.1, on the reverse strand, counting down.
GTAAAAAACCACAGAATTGCATTCGCTGGTCGGCAATTTTATGTCCTTAGTACTCGTGTTTATAAGAAAAAAGTAAAATCATTCTAATAAATAGGCTATATCGCCATTAGATCGAGGCCAAAATAAAAATAAGCACACACACACACACACACACTCAAATACAGATATTCCCACTTACACACACACAAATACGCATAAGCATACAGACTACTTCCTTTATATTTATATGTATACTGTTCACAATAATTTCTTTATGATATTATAATTTTCTTTGGGCTTATAACTTTTAATGAATGTGTTATTGTGACGGCATCGGCAGAACACTAACTCCCAAGTCACAGGAAAACCTGTTTTGGGAGGTAGGGGTATTCTACGGGTGTGACCTCAACATAAAAAAAAATAAAAAAATGTTAAAGGTTATTTACATGAATAGAGACCATTATCATTAAGTACTGTAGCTTGTGTGTACTAACGAATTATGGATATATTCTGAAAGAAATGGATTATTATATTATTATTATTAAAACAAATATAACTTACATAATTTCAATAGTCGCATATAGAGTTGTAAAGGTATGAAAATTAAAAATGGGAGCCAAATCGTTGTATTACATTTTACACATACATTTATCTAAATACCTACTAGATATGTGTCCAACATCATTGGTAAAATGTCATTATACTACACGTTTTATCGAAAATCTCCTACTTCTCATTAAATTGATAACAACTAGTGTTGCTGACCGTACATACATAGCTGAGAACCGGTTACACATATTATACATGAACATTAATTCGCTTAAAAAAAATTGATTCTAATAATTTGTACTAAATTTAATCTTGTTCGATCGATTGAGAATTACAAACAGCAAAATTTTACTGTCAAGAACCCTGTAATCAGATGTAATAGTTATTTCTAAGTAAGGCCTTTAGGGGAAATTGGTTCATTATAGATCGCAAATTCTTCTAATTATCTTAAAACAATTGAATTGTAATTTGAAAAAAAAAATGCATTTTAATTTACGTCAATATAGATAATATTTATGTTCTATTCGACCCATTACCGAAACACGCCTCCCACACTATTTGTCCTGCATTGCGGGGTTCAGAACCATAATATAACAGAACTACAGAGCACAAATAATCCCCCACCATTCCTTCATCGGACTATTAGAGCTGACAGATATTCCATCCTTTCATTGTCGAAACACCAAAAAGGCTTTGACAGCTCCTTTTTGCCTACTTCTATTTTCCCAGACAATTACAATCCTGGGACGTTTAAGAATAAAGTGAATAGGTTTCTCTTGAATAGACGTGTACCATCTTCGTCTTCATCGTAACTTGCCATCAGGTGAGATGGAAGACAAACGCTAATAATGGAATAGCCATCACTCAATAAAAAAAAATTCACCTCACCTCCTCTATAAAATTTCCTCTTTCTGGGTTTTTTTTTTTTAAGATAATTCATAATTTTACATTATTCGCTGCGGATATTTATCCGATCGCATTATCATTATTTATATATACGCAATCCTTGTAATGTAAGAACCTAAAATATTTACCGAAGGTATCGAATTAATTAATTAAATTACACATAGCGTAATATTTTCTTCGTAAGAACCCTCATTCATTTATTACTCGTTGGAACGATTGCTTAATTTTTTTTTAAATTAGTGTCAAGGCAAAGGCGTGCCGATACAAGTCCATATGTTCAGTGTCAGGCTTAATCGTCTTCCTTATAAGCCATTTGCTAGTTTAAAAAAATGTTTATAGTATTGATTAAATCGATAACGCAAGGCTATCTGCCGAATTATGTGAGGGTAACTTTGTACTTATATGGAATCGGATGAGTAGGTTGGGTCATGTTAAATAGCTACTACATTTCGGGCGGCATTGTATTACAAAAGCGTTTCGTATCGGTTAATTAAGGTACACTCACAATATAAGTTATTTCTTAAGGGTTATGTATCTCCTTTTACAAGGCTATATCTTTAAAATCCTAACAGCTTTAGAACATTTAATTTGAGTAAATATTATCGTGGTAGAGCAAGATACAGCATATAAACTAAATACTGCTTTTTGCTATAGTTAATTATTAGCCAAAAAAAGCATGAATACCTACATCAGTCTCTTTTTGTACACAAAACAATTAAAAGTTTAAACAGAAAAAGTTAATTACAGTCGTTCGTCTCATTTTGCTTAGGGAATTTTATAATTACTTCTCACTTTAGTAATGGGATGACGTTTCATGATTAACTCTTGCACTTCTAGGTTACAGCTAACAAATTGTAATTATAACAGATTACGCGAAGTGCCGCTCATGTTACATAACAATATCAAGAAGATATAACACTCTGGCAGTCTGGCCCCATTTACACACACGTATTTAACCTACGTCTTTTATTAAAACACTTAAGTGTCAAATTCGACACTGAATTATTCAATTATATGTGTATTGTTACTCTAATATACCATTTTTATAGTAGAGCTATACCTCTGTATAGTAATTATAGTAAGAATTAAACAGAACGTATTTTTTATATAAAAACTAGCAACCCGCCCCGGCTTCGCACGGGTTCAAATTATACACCCAAACCTTCCTAATGAATCAATCTCTCTATTAGTGAAAACCGTATGAAAATCCGTTCAGCAGTTTTTCAGTTTATCGCGAACAGATAGACAGACAAACGCGGCGGGGGACTTTGTTTTATAATATGTAGTGATTAGTAGAGTAATTTACAATAAAAAATACTGTAACTATAAATTGAGCACTGAACACAGTGTGTAAAATTTCATCAAAATCGATTTATTCGTTTAGGATTTCACCATGGACAAACAACGCTACATGATTTTTTTATATTCAAAGGCTAGCTGACCCGACAGACGTTGTCCTGTCTTAACTATGAATATTGAATAATCGCGCCAACTGTCAAATGACTGACAGTTATGTCAAAAGCGCTAAGGTTACATTTTACATTAAGGTTAAGTTTTCTTAAATTTTCTAATTTTCCGCGCAACTTTCTTAATTTTTTCTTTCATAAGAACCTTCTCCTGATAATAACAAACACAAAAAAAAAGAATTAGGGAAATCGGTCCAGCCATTCACACGTGATGCCGTGACCAAGGGATATAGGGATTCATTTTCATATAATAATATATATTAATACTATATAGCTATAACTATTTCAATGAAGAGGTAACACAAAAAATATTTTTTCAAACATACTCCCTTTTAAGCCCTATGAAGATAACGTACATATTCGGACACAATTTAAAAAGCATACTTAAAAGTAATTTAAAAAAAAATCTGTTTCATATTAACATGGATTGCATTCCATAAATAATGTTGATGATAAACCTTACACAAAAAATTATGGAATCTACGAGTACTTAAATAAATATGAAGTTTCTTGAGCTTAGGTGTGTCTTATAAGAAACTATTTGATACTAGCAGCCCCGCGGTTTCACCCGCGTAAGTCCCGATCCCGTGGGAATATCGGGATAAAAAGTAGCCTATACGTTAATGCAGGTTTCCAGCTATCTACATACCAAGTTTCATCGCAATCGGTTCAGTGGTTTTTGCGTGAAAGAGTAACAAACAAACATCCATCCATCCATCCATCCAAACTTTCACATTTATAATATTAGTGGGATTAGTGGGATGAAATCATTTATCTGAGGAGCCTTTCAAAGTGTTTAATATCCTAGTTACTATTTCGAACTTTTTTTTACTGAGTAAATTCTAAATGAAATTTAAAGTCAATTGAGGAAAACAAATGTATTTTTAAAACCAAATTTATAAATTAAAGACTTGTATAGGTTTTAATCTTAGCACTTAAATAAATACCATTGCTTCCTTTCTTGCTCGTTTCCTAAACTAAAAATTATTGTTTTGAACATCAACAACAAGAACTTGAATTCCATTGAATAGAGCTAAATATATCCGTTCTAAAAATAAACTGTTCGAAATAAAAATTCTTATTTCAAGTGAGGTATGGTGAGCTTCTTCGAAAATGAAACTTGAATTCTATTAAAAACAACTAAAAATAATTCACTTAATGAATAATTGTTGAAATAAACGTTTCTAAATTTGAGATTAATTGATGGGTAGAGCAAAAAGTATTTATTCTCAAAGTAGGACTTTGCCGAATCTGAAAGTACTACAGACTTGAAGTTTTATTCCGAAATAAGACATCAAAAAGAAAGATTAATTTTATATATTTACTTCTGTGTACTACTTTTTATTTTATTTAATGGAAGTTGTACTAAAATTACGTTTAAGTTGTTAATTTTTATACTTAATTATAATGTATAATTAAATTTATAGGTATGCGTGTATTTATATATAAACGTATTTGTTAAAGTATTATAGATGTATATATATAGTATAGTATATAGTATAGTATAGTATAATATTAATATTTATGGAATCCATTCACAGACTGCAGACCCTATAAAGATTTTCCTTGGCATTTTAATACCGAAACCACCCACGTGAACACATTACACTCCTGCCAATCGAAAGGTTCCCTGGAAGACATTGCTCTTTGCGATAAGGATATTCTAAATTCAAAATTCTATATTTGTACCATAACACATTACGCTTAATTCCAACACCAAAACTTAAACTTGGAGCTTGACTTTCCAAGTTTAAAATCTCAATATCAAAAGTTTATAAACTAAGGTTTACTTTAAGTCTAGTTCATTTATATTCAAATAAACACAAGCCAAGCTTTGAACAAGTTGTTTAATCAGCGTTATCTTGCAACAAACAATGTTGAGACGTCATTTACACCTACGTCATATTCGCACTCTGTTGACTCATTAAAATACTAAGTAGATAAAATACCAGTTTATTCAACAACTTGGTAAATTCCCATTCACCCGTGGTGGGAGCTAAATTATGTTCCCTGCCTATTAACTACTTGATACACCTGCGTTCGATTTACAAATGATTCATTTTGTAATGTATCTACTATTTCCGTTTCCATTAACTAATTACTTTATTATGATTATATGTTAAAATATTTATGTTATGTAGAAGTAGCATAAAATTTACCCTTTAATACTTTGTATATCAAGTCCTCTCTTGGTATTTTTATACATAAGTAAACATGCAATAAGCCATATACATAATTATATAGAATAGAATAGAATCTTTTTTGTACACTAACGATATATTACATGTAAGTATATCGGGTTTTAAGTCATTTGTTCGTCTAATATACTGTTATAAAACTTAGAGGAAATATGGTTTAAACATAGTTTATTCAATATAGTCTTCCATTGCGCTGATTTCCTTGTGACAAAACTCTCTAAGCTATAGAGTTTAGAGAGTTTTTAGAGAGTTTAGATTTTTTTTTTGTGATTTTATAATATTTTATAATATATAATAGTTAAATCACTAAAAATTTGTTTGATATTTTCGTAAATATTAGTTTTAAGTCATTCGTTTGTCTTCTAGAGGGCGGGAGAGTACAAGACTTATGTCGTCCTCTTTACTATCAGTTATACTTTCGACTTAGAATACCATATCAGGAACCGGTATTAATATACTCGTGACCACGATCGGTGCAATTCGATCGAAACGTCGGGTAACCAAGAGTATTGTACCTTTTAAATATTATTGCTATTAAGTAACGAATTACACATCTAATATGTACCTAATTATAGCTGTTAGTACATTTTGTTGTGTTTTTAATCGACTTAAAACGAGGAGGTCCTCAGTCTTCGTCTTAATCTTTAACCGACTTCAAAAAGGAGGAGGTTCTCAATCGAATTGAGAACCTCCTCCTTGGTATTTTTTTATGTATGTACACCGATTACGCTGAGATTTATGATCCGATTTACGTGATTCTTCTTTAGTTGAATGCAGAATAGTTGCCATTTAGTCCCATAAACATTTAACATAGTTTGGCTAAGTAGTTTTTTTATGAACATTTTTTTATGAATATTTTTGTTTACGTGGACGATGTAATTTTAGTTTGTGTACGGCTTTTTTAGGAGTTTTCATTTAGGTTGATTATATATTATTATTAACCCGTGTCCCGATAAGTGGATCTTAGACTACCTGTCATTGAAGCGGAGCGAGCGTGCGGAATAGGCCTACCCATAGCTACTTAAAAAAATTACTATTAAATACATGACGATAAAAAGCAACGAAATGTTATAGTCTACTTGATGTAATCTAGAAAAATCCTACTGTAGTTTACAGAACAACCTATTACAGACATTAAAAAGTAAAAAATAAAAAAACTCCGTTAAAAAAAACCGACTTCAAAACTAAAAAGTATAAAATAACTTAATAAAGATTTAATTTAATACACCTCTTATGCAAACCTAATACCTTTAATATGAATAAAATACTATTATTTGTATGTGCTACCTATTGATAGGTTTGAAGTCGGTGACAAGCCAAATGTAATAGTAGGTACCTACACTCGCCGTTTGGCTTGGTAGTTTTTTTTTAAGTACATATTTTGCCCAATTACTCAAAAATGGCTGGACCGATTCGGAATAATCGTTTTGTTTGAAAGGCTATACTTTTCAAGTGGTCCCGTTGTCATCGGGTCAGAATCTGATGATGGGATCCTAGAGAAATGGAGGGAACTCTTCAAATATTATAGGCACATCTATAGCAAATTGGGTACTTTTATAGTAACTCGTGCATTTACTCGCGGAAAGCAAGCATTGGTGAAGTGGAATAATAATAATAAGCGGTTTAATAATAAGTATTTTACTTAATACTTTAATTATTTAAAAAAAGTTTTTAAGCAATTTATGCTGGTCCTAAAGCATATGGTGAAATAAAGCCAATGGTGAAATACCTGAAGAACTCCTTAAAAATGGACGTCCCTGTTGATATTAGGCTATTATAACTATGATAAATTACAAACCAATCCAGTAAAAACCGAGAAATATTAAATTTGATATAATATTATTTACGTGTTTACGGGAATTAACGCGATCACGAACAGGTATTACATACTTCTGAATTGCCTGACATTTCGACCCGGTTGCACTGGCCGTGGTCACAGACTGACAGGCGGAACGCGAAAGTTTTAAAAAAAAATTGAATTAAATTTGATATAAAAATAAAAATGAAAAAATATCATAGGAACTTTAAGGTAGGTACGTAAGTCTTCTGTCAGAAAAGTAATTTCCTAATCATTCATCATTCATCGTGGGATTTATTTAGCAATTTAGAAGATTCAAAAATCAGATAGAGCCATTACTTCTTAAATCTTAACTCTGCTGAGAGCTATAGAAAATCAAAGGCTGAAGAATACACCATATTTGTATTTACCACGATGTAGGCAAAATAAAAAGATAATTATGTTTTAAATGACTACACTTTACCACACTTTACTACTTTACCGCAAGAAGTCAAGTAGTAAAACAGATATTTCTGCATCACCCATTGACTGGTCGAGAATGCCTTGGGAATGCCAAGAACTATAGCAGTCAATATTTTATACATATACAGTACATTATACTATTTAATTTGTACATTTACTCGTATATCATGCACATTTTGTAGAACTATATTAGAGGTAAGTTGACAGGGTTTAAGTTAGCGGCAAGTGGCAACACAATGAACCTTTTTGCGTGTAAATGTTAGAATTCAAAAGATTCCAGAGAACATGTAAATGGCGGGAAGCGAGACAGCAACATTCACTTTCGCAATCGCACTACAACGAAATCTGCAACCGTTCAAAAAACCCAACGTCAACGTCAGGCGTCAGGTCATCCGCCTTTCTATAATATCTACCTTTTTTATTTTAAGAGGTTGGCAACACGATAGAGATTTAGTTTTGCAAGGCTCCTATTACGATGACCGGTCACGCTCGTTAGGTTTAGAAAAAAAAAACAGAAAAACAATCCAAGATTACAGATAATGGAATTCTGGGTGTTTTTGCAGCTTATGTTTACTATGTATGCAATTATATTTTTTACCAGCAGTCATTAGTACGAACCTTTGGAGCTGTAGATGGACGGTAATGTATATTTTATTTATAATTACAAACACATCGTATTATTTTTAAGATAATCGTTTTTATTTTCCTAAGACCCTATGTTTGGCTTTAGTAATGAGAGTCAAAATTTTTATACTTGTCTATTTTTCAAGTACATGATGTACTACAGATTTTATTCGATTCTCACTTAGATTGGCTTTCACATCATACATTTAAGTTAAAGAATGGAATCAACATCCAGTGACTACATAAATATTTTTTTTTTTGACATTAGAAGATTCTTAAAAAAAATTGTATAGAATATAATACGGATTCACATCACTACATATTAGACAACAAAGTCCCCCACCGCATCTGTCTGTGTGTTCGCGATAAACTAAAAACTACAGAACGGATTTTCATGCGGTTTTCACCAATAGACAGCGATTCATGAGGAAGATTTGTACCCGTGCGAAGCTGAGGCGGGTTGCTAGTAAAATATAAATTCAAACCTCTAGTCCGGCGCGAGCGCGGGAATCTTTCATCGAATGCCTCATGATAGTGGAATGACCACGCCCATGTGATTAAAAGTTAGTCAATACTATAGTTAGTTAGTTAGTCAACAATATATTATGTTAGTAAATAAAAAAGTGGTTTAAAAAGCTTAATTTTAAATATGATGATGTCTAAGTAATCCAAATCTGTTACAAATGTTGCAACAAACTCACAGAGTTGAAGCCAGTCACGATTACGTGTTAAGACATAAAATAGTGTCAAGCTAGACGCATCATACAAGGCGGCTAGTGTGGCTGCCTAGAATTTGAATAAAAACATAAAAACAGACTTGTTATATTTTTTTACACGCTTTATATTAGCTTCACTTGTATGTATGTTTGTTTGTATGTTTGTAACCGACTCCTTTGGGCACGATTTTGACCCACTTTAAACGGCCAGATTTCATTCAAATTTTGCACACCTGTCAAAGACCGATGACAGTGCAATAATTCGATTAAATTTTTTAATTTTTTTTAGTTGAATTTTCTATAAAAGCGTGTTTTTTAGTTTTTTAAACTATAATTATTTACTAATATAACAAAGCGTTTGAAAAAAGAGTTTGAGTTTTTAGGGTTCCGTTCTTAAAAGGAAAAAAGAACCCTTATAGGATCACTTCTTTATCCCTCTGTCTGTCAAGACTCTTTTTATCAGGAATGCGTGTCGGTACCAAGTTCAAATTAATATTAAATACTTATACGGTCTCTTGAAATTGTGAAAAAAAAAGCTTCTAAGTCAACGCAATCAAAGGTACGACCATTTAAACCTTACATTTTAACCTATTTTAACACTTCGCACGTAAATCAAAACCCATAAGTATAGTTTCCATCGACCTAGATTCGTGAAATTTGGCGAGAAGCAAGATCTTACAGCTTACATACAGCACAAGCAAAGAAAAAAATCTTAAAATATGTTGTTATACCACATAAAAATTTCAAACTTATATTTTGCGCTTGGAAAACTTATTGTGACGTAAATGGTGTCGGGGAGTATTTTTAGAACGGCAAAGTTAAGTTTTTCTTTGAATCCTATGTACAGACCCCTCGGTGCACAATTCAGACTCGTACTTGTTCGGTATTTTTTTTAGTGAATATCTTTAACTACCAGTAAGATCTTCAATATTTTTATATTCTCATATTCTTAAGGAAGGTTCTGGATGGATGTTTGTTACTCTATCACGCCAAAATTACTGAACCGATTGCGATGAAACTTGGTACGTAGATAGCTGGAGACCTGGATTAACATATAGGCTACTTTTTATCCCGATATTCCCGATAGTAATATGATATTCTTACATTATTATACTTTAATGAGAACAATAATTTCATCTTGCAGTGTTGTGTATATTATAAAGACAACATTAAATCATATTATTCAATTTTTAACCAAAGTTTAGTTACCAAACCAAATTTAAAAAGCAATTGATTGATTGACCCCCGACGCAAAAAAAGGGGTGTTATAGGTTTGACGTTTCTGTGTGTGTGTCCGTCTGTGGCATCGTAGCTAACAAACAAATGGACGGATTTAAGTGCGTTTTATTGTTTGAAAGGTGACTTGATCGAGAATGTTGAATTCAAGAAAATCTGTTCAGCCCATCGAAGCTCATCAGCTCTTTTCTAATCGTTGAAGGGATATTCGAGTCGGAGGTGCTTTAAATTTTAAATTTTATAATTATATATATTTTTTAAGAAAAAGTAATAAAAAATTATTTTATTTTATTTTTTGTTTTCTAACTTGACACACCTCAGACACGGCTGTCTGATCCCAAACTAGGCAGAGCCTGTACCATGGTAACCAGACTGCTGATAAACATACATATATATTATAGATAAATTACACCCAGACACAGAACGTTATGTTTGGTATAATTTTTCATCTCTTTTTTATTTAGCAGAATGCATGGCAACTTGCGGGAATTATAATTAAAATAATCTATAAATAGTGATCATAGTCCTAATCTGGGCAAAGCCCTTTAAATACTATGGTTGAAGAACGCCGTACTGTGGTCAAACTCTGACAGTATACCTGTTGCGCCATTCACTAACTCACCTAGCAATTTATTAATTGTTTTAAATTAAGAATAAATATTACAACAAAACAGGTTTTATATTATCTGTAGATTCTGTTCAAAGAATACAGAAATTGAATAATCTTTTAATTTAATAATAAAACAACAGTACCTTTAAATTTAGCTTTTTTTTTGGTTCTTTAAAAAGACAACTCCCGCTTTAGGAATTACTCCTGCGTCGCGGGGGACTTTACAAACATACAAACAACGGACACAAAGAACACCCAGACTCTGGTGGGAATCGAACCCACGACCTATGGCATAGCAGTCAGGGTCACTAACCACTAGGCCAACAGGCCAGTCAGGCTTATATGAAATTATTTCTATAAAAACTACGTGCAAAGGATTACTAAGAAAAACTTTAATTATACATAATTCATCCGTCTAATCTTTAGACTCTAGACGAACAAAAAGAGTTTACGTCACAAGTACAAAAACACCAGAAACATATTTCATAAACTTATAGTAACAAAAAATAAAGTAATAGTAATAAATTATGTTACTACATAACATTATTAATTAACCTGTCACTAAGATAACCTTTGAAAAATGTGCTTAAATAAAAATAAAAAAAAATTATGTAAAAAAAAGCCGGTTCTAAACTTAAACCAGCTATTTCAATAAATCCTAAACCTGTCAATCGATTTTTAGTAGAATAATTTCACAATAACTTCATAACGATTGACAGCAAGGCCAAATATACTCGCGTAAGAACACTATTTTTAATTCGCCTACCTTATTTTATGATATTACATTCGAAATAAACACAATTAGACAAAGATTTTAAAACTAAAATAAATTATATACTACGTGAATCTTGTACTAACGATAGTTAGTAATAGTTTGGACGATTTTTTCCTGTCAATTATTGCAATAAACCCTGTGATTGGACTCACAGAAGGTCACATATGTTTGGAGTCCGTGGTCACTTTTCTATAGCCTTTGCGCTCCGAGTGTCAGTGATCATGACACTTCGTATGTGTGTAAATTTTATTCAAATTCATTTAAGTTAGTGCACGATTAAGTAACAAACATCCTAACAAACTTTCAAATTATTAATTTCATTAATATATAAAGATATAATCAAATGGATACCGAATTAGACGATTAATCGCCTACTCTACTCCACATTCGGTACATCTATGCTGACCGAGATCGTAATGATAGAGAGGATATGTGTTCTGTGGTAATCATAGATCATAGAGTGGTAATGATATTTCCTCTGACATTTAGAGCATGTCCACATCACATATTATGGCAAGATTACGAAGTATTTTTAAATTGTTTATTCATTAATTTTCTTGCTTAAACCTCAAACAGAAGAAAAGTTGGGATAATATTGTTATTGCTTGCGAGATTATTCAAGAAGTAGGTAGTCATACCTACTTCTTGAATAATCCAAGGCTATACCAGTACCAGTAGTACATCCAGGCCCGTAATACCAGAGCCACACCAGTCATGGTATGACCCTGGATACTTCCGTCCTCTTTAGTTTTCACTCAGACACAGAGTTATTAATAGTGCAACAGATAGGTAAGGTTTATTAACAAGACGTTTAAATAAACTACAACACACACATCTCGATCACGTATCGAACACACGCGCAACCTAATATCTGCCTAACTATTCAGGAGAGTGTTTTCTTTAAATGATTACTATTGAATGGTATTTGTTAAAAAGTGCTACGGATGTTGTTAATCCGCTTACAGAGTACGAGCAGCGCACGTCACATCGAGAGCGCGCATATTTCCTTACCGACTCATGCGCTTAATGCGGCCGTTCAGTCATCATACCTGTCGCCACCACTCGCAAACCTATTGAAGTGCATCACAAAGAATTTTACAGAACCACTGTGATTGTTAAGGCGGAAGTGATGTGCAGCGATACGGGGGTACAAGCGGAAGCCTTACTGTCAGAAGGACAAGACCGCGGAACTACACAAGTAAGCACTTAAATATGATTAGACGGATGAAAAATATACCTATTCTCTTGTCTTAAAAATATATAAACGTTTTTGAAGTAAAAACTTCTTTAGGCACGTTTGTGCACTTTTGCTATGGGGAAAAAGTACTGAACTCGTGACAGTCACGCTAATAATACATAAATATATCCACTAGAGGGTGCCAATCTAAACATTGAGTTCTATCAGCTCCTTATTAATTAATGTCACCAACCTGCTAATGTGACGCTTTAAATTCGTCGTTTCGTTTAAGTTTTCACTTCTGTCGGCAGTCCCATGACTGCCTATTTTTTAAGCTAATAGTTACATATTTTTGAACAGTGTTTCATTAAACAAACATTCCATTTTTAAACGTCACCGGCGAATGACATTTTGCTATGTATTATGGAGTGTTAATTGAACGCTTGAACGCTTGAAACGTTTGATGTTAAAGCTTGAAACCAACTATCGATCGCTCCCGTAAGTCCTTAAGACAATAGTCTGGAGCCAGCAAAAAATATACGTACGTACTCGAAAGTACCATCCGATATCTGTCTCACGCCCGAGACTTCCAGTTTACGGGCTTTATTTTATTTATTTATGTACACTTCCTGCAGCTACATTGCATGAGACGGACTTAATGCCTTAACACAGCATTAATCACAACTTGCGGATGCGACTTAAATCGCTTCTAGTATAAAAGAACACCGCGTTTTAGAACGCAAACTCAACCACACAATGTAAACTTGTGGCAAAATTCACAGCACAGAATACATAATAGTATCTTCACAGCGAATTCTGACTATACTTCGAACTTTATTTTTTAGTAGGTCATAATAAAACACATCTTTTTATGATTCTTGTGAACCATGGAAACATGACAAACTTGATCACAGTTTGCCTTAACGTGGACGTTTGTTAACTTTAAAATGTAGTTATTGCATTTACTTTTGTGAGTCAGCCAACCCAAGAATTTAATACTCTAAGTCGTTATTGAGAAATAAGTTACAAAATCATTTTGAACCAATGTGTGATTGGTGACTAATGTACGGTAAATATAATTAGGGCCAAGGTTTGAGCCAACATTACACCTATCGTTGATTTATTTTAGATCTAGAAAGTGCTGTGTAGTATGTGTAGAGTATTTCCAAGAATATTAATCTTACTAATATCATAAACGCTAAAGCTTGTGAGGATAAATGGATGATTGTTACTCTTTCAGACAAAAACGACTGAATGGATCTGGATAAAATTTGACGTAGGGATATTTTATCCCAGAAAAATTTACACTTCCCGTAGGATAGATTTCACCAATATTTTCACGGGAACGAAGTCCCAGGCAACAAACAACAAATTTCATTATAAACAACATTAAGGCAAAAAGGTCAAAAGTCGATCTCGAAATGGTCAACGTTTGGTTACGAGATAAAGATTACTAAATTTCATAAATATGTGCTAAACTTTAGCTACAATTCTTCTTAACATTGGCCGTAATAATTGCATAAACAACACCCGGTAAGGCCTTTGACCATACAAAGTTCATTCAAGGATAATAAGAAATAGTCGTGGAAATTTTATTGCAAACTAATCTTGACCTTTTGTATTTATATAACGGTAAACTGTTATGCAAAAATATAAAAACTAAGTAATGTTTTACTACCTATAAGTTTAAATCATTGTTATCGAGTGACGCGGAGAGACGAACATAATATGGTGAACATAGTTTTGTCTATAGAAGCTGACAGGTACAAGAATAAAGGACGACCAAATGATGTAGTACGTAAAACAGTATCTGGCCAGAAGTGAAATGACGAACGACACAGTAGAATGGAAGGAAGGAGATTACATTGCGCCAACAACAAATAAATTTGGGAAAAGGACAAATGATTGTACAGCTGCAAAACCAAGGGTGTAATAAGAGATTGGTGACCCAGATTGAGTGTGCGGAGATTTGTTATGTGACCACACTAATGACGCACAGTAAGCACAACCAAGCCAGCGCACGGGAAGCGGTCCTATCCTGCGTCTTATATACCTACCTATAAGTATAACTCAGTAATCGATCGTGCCCTTGTCGTCCACTGTAATTAATTATAGGGATTTATGACACTTATTGCGTTTAGCGAAAACTGCCGATAGATTGCAATGACTTTGAAACGCAGATTCTAGGATGCACGCACGTGTGACCATTAGGTGAATTTACCTTGAAGCGGCGTGTTAACGAGCGATCAATCCTCAACTCTATTCATGTGTTGCTAGAGTTGCAATATAATTTAATCGCTGGTTTAAGCAATCATTTATAAGATACTATATATTAGATATTTTAAATGTATATGTTGATGATGTTTCTCACCAGGAAATGCTCACTATAATATAATATACCCTGAATGAGTGTGCCATTTCTTAACCTTTTTTTCCTGGCGAAACCCCGGGACCTACAGCTCCGAATGCACATCCAGCGGTTTTATCGAACCTAAACCGACTAAACTTTGACTCCGATATCAAACATCTTATTAAGAGAGGCACAAAACACTCTGTGATTACCCTTAGTAGTCTTAGCTACTGTCTTCCTTGTACAGAGCGAGAAATGATCGAAAAACATTAATATTCCTAATTTTCTAAACGTGTGGTCAGACGCTCCTTATTCAATACACGCTTCTTACATACGTAGATGGACACTAAGATAGCTGTTTTTATAAAAACAGGTAACCGATTACAACCAATTAGGCCAATCATTTGACAGTAAATTTAATTATTGAAAAAGTCTGATGCACTCCAGTTCGCTTTAATCGAACCATGCCTTTATAGGTTTATTTGCTTAGCGTCTATTCAAACCTGACCTCAGTTCTATAACTTCGCCATTACAATAAGCATTATAGCCTCCAAACTAATAAAATTGATTGTAATTAAAGATATAACGATAACAGCATTCACCTGAACCCTCCCAGCAGTAAATCGTGCAGACAAAAGGGTGAGAAAATCCTTAAAGTCTTCCTTTACAGTTGGCAACATATATTGCGCAATATTCTCCTGACAAACATTTAGGAAGAAACATTCTCCAACTGTGGCTATTAATTGGAAAGTTCAGCATGGGACATTAGCTCCATCGAACACTTGGTCAAACAAGAAATTAAGTAGCGAAAGAGAGCTAATTATAAAAACATAATATATCGCACAGAGCAGTGGTCGAATTTCAACCGTAATTCATTAACTTTTAATTTGTTTGGTTTAATATATTGTCCAGTATAATTTGAACTGTCATTGTATGACATTCCGTACATGACAGGTCAAAATAAATACTGGACGAGTGTAGTAGTGTAGCTTGAAGTAGCCGTTTACACGTAACTTTTGAAGTTGTTTAAAAATTTTAGCTTCCTGCACTTACTAACTTTATACTTTCGCGTTCCATGATATAATTATGTATTTAAACGGGAATTAACGCGATCACAAAAAGGTATTTCATACCTCTGAATTGCCTGACGTTTCGACCAGGTTGCACTGGCCGTGGTCACAGGCTGACTGGCTCAAACGGTGCGGATGCCGTAAATACATAATTACTTCCTGCACTTCTTCAATATACAATCTTTAAGTAAATAAATCAACCAATTTATTTCAAGTAACAGAGACTCATAGTCATACATAAATAATTAAATCATTAGAATATAAATAATACAGATTAAATTACAGTCAAATGTACAATAATAAAAAAAAAACCTACTACGTGCTGAATATCAATCAGCCGATGCCTCCATTTGCAAATGTTACGTTTCTCCGTTCGTGATTTTTTCTTAAATACGTACAAAGAATTCTCTTTACGTATGATTAGCAGTGGATGCTCTACAGCCAAGACCGAAAGAGAAAAATTGCACTCGTATGTTAATGAAGCCCAAGTACCTTATAATATAAGGGTAATATGCATTATCGATTCAGAATTTCGGAATTCAATTAAAAATTAAATGAAAATGGTTTTAATAGCTACATCGGTCTAGTTATGTTGGCCTGTCATGGTACCTATGGAAAATCTACAATGACAGTCGAACATTTACAGGAAAATAAATAGCTTGATTGATATTACAAATAGGTCAAAGTGAAGGTGAAATTTAACAAAACATTCAAAAAATTCATGAATTATGGCCACCGGGTGATCTCTAAAATGTCAAAATGTTTCGCGAACAGAAGGCCTTAGAAACATGTTCGCAATTATTAAGTTTTACAGATTGTTATTCTCTACTGTTATAACTCGATATGGGATTTGGGTAAACTAATGTTTGAAATAGGGTACTGGACTATAATAACAGATAATTACATTCTTAAAAGCGACAACAGATAATTACATTCTTAGAACCACATTTATCTTGAAATAATCTATGTTGCTTTTGTATTTTAAAGAATTTAATTACTTATATTAAAAGTTAAATACTTATCTGTAAATCACGTGATTTAGGACACTAATCACAATGTCAAACGTCTCTATACACAGACAAAAAAATTTTGGCGTTTATGACATACGCGTTTTTTCTACACTTTTACAGAAATCAATAAGGTTTTTTTAAGAAACCGAAAACGAAAAGTATACCGTGAAGAGTAAAATATGTTTAGAACATAAAATATTATGAAGTAGGGTTGTTTTGTTTGGATAGAATGACGTTATTCGCGTCATTTCATAGCGAGATATTGTTTTGGCGGCAAATTAAATAAATGGACAGCTTTATTTCTTTTTTTAAATTAAAAAGTACCTAAATTAATATATGTATTTCACGTTGGCAATTCAAGTTCAATTCAAGTCAAGTACCCTATTGTTTCTTAGTGGTTAAGTTGATTTTTCGAAGCTTACAATAGGCACAAATGAATTATGTCAGATTGAGGGACATCAGGGTTTTCTTAAGTTTAACTATTGTTATGTAAATTTATATCTTTACAAGAATTTATTAAAAACAACAGATCGACGGTTATCTCGAAAATCTGACTTACTTTTTTATAATTTAAATAATTCCTACATTAAATATAATATATTCTTTGTTTATTTTATTGTTTACCAGTACAATGTACTTACAGTTAATTTATTTTGTAGTCATTATATAAACACAGAATATTTTTTAAATTAAATGCAAACAGATTATAAATTTCTCAATTCCTACTCTTTGTGTTAGAAGTCTTCAGAAGATAATGGCCATGGACCTATGTGCCACCTATCCCATGGCTTAATTATTTAATAGAGATAATGATTAAATTGATTTAACATACGTCCATGGACGTACCCAGGGAGAGCAGGGGGGGGACTGTCCCCCCTGGCGTTCGTATACTTACGTTGTATTAAGTTTATTAGAGTACGTAATGTTTAAGTCAAATTTTTGATTTGCACCCCTGAACCGACAAAAAAAAATTGCCCTCCCGTAAGCCGAAAAAAAGATTGAAATCAAGCATGCCATGCATACGTACGTCGTATTGTTAACATTTGTAAAAACATTTTTAACCCCCGACACAAAATAGGGGTGTTATAAGTTTGGCGTGTCTGGATGTCTGTATGTCTGTGTGTCTGTTTGTGGCATCAGACCTCACTATATCAAGTAGGTGCACATAATAAAGTAAAAAAAGACTATTTAAAAACCATCTACCTAACGTACTAAAGCTTTGGTAATCATCTTTATAAATAACTTGCCTTTGTTAAATAAGGTTTTTGTCCGTTTTGTACAAGTTTTACAATACAATCTATATCAATAAATCTCGTCTTAAAAATTAAAAATGCTTGCAAAAACTTGTCAAAAAATAAATTTTGTTTAAAAAACATTATTAAATTAAAAAAATATGTACAATACATATATTAACCTTTCTTCTAAAACAGATTACGGCAGAAAACACCATTGACCTTGAGCGATTAAATATCGCTTCGCGCGTATTTCTATCTGCTATTACTTATAATACTATCACGTTACTGGCTAAGTAATTTGCAATAAAAAAACATTGTGAGTAAAAATTGAAATAAAAACTATCCTATCTCAAGTTGGACCAAACTGCACACAGTGTGCAAAATTTCATTTAAATCGGTTCATTAGTTTACGAAGAAGTTCATCGCGGACAAAGAACGTGACATTATTTTTTTGTAAATTTTTATTATTATTTTTGAAGTGAAATTTTCTTTAGGCACGTTGTGCACTTTTGCTATGGGGAAAAACCACTGAACTCGCACCGTCACGCTAATAGTACATATATAGATCCACTAGAGGGCGCTAATCTAAACATTGAGTTCTGTCAGCTCCTTATTAATTAATCTTTAAAAAATAGTTCAATAAAGTACTTATTGTGTGCGCAATTCATATTGTAAAATAAACAAAAACATAATTGTAATTAAGATGAAAATTTATAACGCCCATAGTGCTCAATAGCGAAAACCTGGATGTCACTAGTAGATGATATCACTTTGTTTTCACTTCACCAGCCCTTCCTCACAGTTCCATCATCTCTTGTGTCACTTATTGATAGTTAAGGGTATTACCGTGACGTTAATAACCTTCCTCAATAAATTGGTCTATCCAATTCAAAATGAAGTTTTCAAATTCCTACCAGACAGGATTCCATTTCCAGAAATTGGCGCGTTCAAAAGAAAGACGCCGTTAAACTTTTTTATTTTTTTTTATGATCAGACCAGATTCCTGTTTCGCGGGGGACTTTACAACAACGGACACAAAGAACACCCAGACTCGGGGAACTGTTTGTGGATTACACAAATTTTAGAAACGAACCCACAACACTTTTTTTTTTTTAAGGCAAGGCAACCATTTTAACAATTACGCCATGCATGCAGTCAGTTGCAATATGCTTAGATAGTAGTTTCATAAAAGTAGGTTCTCTAGTTTTAGAGTTATTCTCGTTTTTTGCTTGCGGTAGACATCATCATCTACGAATTCATTACATTGTGCAAAGTGTTAAGCAAATGTTCTAAGTGTTACATAAACATTTGAAATCAGACGAACACGCGATGCGAACAACTCATTAATGTGTAATATTTAGTTTAGAAGCAGTAATTATAAATAATCTATTTTGCCTTTTATTTATTTTATTATTTTGTTGACACGATAACATCTGAAATATTTTTTATTAGCAGTTACGCTCTGGATCGCACTGGTGTCGCTGCATGGAGGCGTTATGCTTCTTTGGTATCTTAGTAGCGTCTGAGGCTAAATGCCTTATTGTTTTAATGAGTGGTTCCCACGTTTAATACAACCCGCCTTTGGTCGAACCAGATATTACGTCAATATTAGTTTTGTTACTATACGATTGTTACCCGCTGATGAACGCTTGGCATCACGAAAGGCAACCGAATGGGAAATACGTCTATTTTAAGATCGAATGGTTCCAGGTTCAAGACTCACTCAGTACACCGAACCCACTACTATTTCAATCATTTAGCTAGGGAAGAGGTCTACAAGAGGGTATACGACTCACATTACCAATTATCTCTGCCACACTGCCTACCCAATTCATTAATGCCGCGTTCCTATGATCAAGAAACGATTCGTTTTGCTTACGGACGGTAAAATATCGTTGAAATTTCAATTAACGGCATTTGTGTACCAATTATAAAGATGTACAGAATCCAAGCTTATTGAATAAAAATCAACAGAAGTAGTGTACACACAACGTGATGCCGACATTAAAAAGGTTATACCCGAAGGTTAAGCACACTTTCATATTTGCACGTCCGAGCTAATGCGATGACTCCACATAATGTTCACACTGATGGTTACAGCATTGCGCGATAAAGTATTATTTGTAATATTTTAAATTTAGAATGCTATGTAATATTTTTTTTAACCAGGTGATTTTATGTTACAGTAATTAGTTGCGAATTATTTTAAGTATGTATTGACCAGTTATAATTTGTAAAATAAAGCTTACAAATGAATACTTATTTGGTTCAAAACAGTTTTCATATATGTAACCTTTTTTTTTTTATTTTAAAACCTTACCCTTTAAAGCCCTTTACTGAGGTTGCCTTTGCTGACTAATGCCGCGTAAGAAAATATTTTTTTTAGTATAGGTATACTAAAAAAATTCATTCCTTCATAATTTTTTTCACTATTATAATATGTCCGTATTTATGCAAAATGGAATCACACCACAAATTTAGTTTTTTACTTTTTTTTAAGAATACTAATTTAAAAGTGTTCTAAATTCTTATACAAAAAAGAACCACTTGATTTTTCCCTTGGAAACTAGGTATACTAAAAGCAGAACAGAACCAGCAGCAACAATAAACATTACATATAAAGCAAAACGGAACCACAGCATAATGGGACTCAATTGTTCAAACAAATAAACGATATTACTACAAGTTTATTTTATATAAAACAAATCCACACATACTTGGTACCATTGTACATTACACATATTTTTATTGTTTGTATTGCTGTCCAAGTTTATGTGGTATCGTTACGCGTAAAATAAATTCGTAATTTAATTGGTAATCTTTTTTGCAAAATGGAACCCCAAGCATTCGGTTCTATCATCCATAAATAAATATTGTAAGGTTGTAGAACCACTAGTATATGATCGTTTTGAAACCCATCATTGTTCAAAGGTACCAATTGACATGACTAGTTACATGCCTCTCATCTCTAAACAACGGAATATTCACTTTGTTTCATTGCATATATGGCTCTAAGTGCAATAACTCGAAGTTTCAAAGTGTGCATAGGTAAAACGATAAACATCTGTCAAATTGGGTGATATTCAACGTACTTCGTTGAATGTCACGATATATAGAATGTCACGAGTATAATAAGAATGCGTCACGATCGTTTGTAAAGAAAGTTTTATTGTTTTTGTTAATTTCTTGAAATGAAATGAAATGAAATGATACTTAAAATGAAATGATACTTTATTTGCAGAAATACGGTACATAGGTTGTAAACAGTCATTATAAAAGAATCACATATTTCGTCAGTCTGTTCTGACATGCAAAATTTAAAATGTAAGTAGGTGCATGCATATTATAATAACATTGATTTAATATCAAATTCAATACTAAATGCTTAGCTCATGTCAATAAACAAATAATCATAAATAATGTCAAATATTGCAATGTCAAATTTTTCATTCCGATCATTTATAATATTATTAATATAGAATAGATCATACAATAAAATATTATCATGTATCATAGTAACTATCGCTCATTCAAGTATTCATTTACTGAGTATATCATTTTTTCCAAAAGCCATATTTTCAATTTCCTTTTAAATTTCAGTAAGGGTAACATCTTTATGGTTGGTGGCAATTTGTTAAATATTTTGATACACATATTATGACAGTTTTTTTGGAATAATGTAGTTCTGGGAACAAAGTCCAGGACTAATCTTTCACTGTCACGAGTGTTGCGTGGGAATATGTCTTTTGCCTTCTTAAATAAACAAGGATTACTTTTAACAAATACACTAACTTCAAAGATGTACATACAGGGCAACGGTAATATTTCAAATTTTCTAAAATAAGGTTTACAAGATTCATAAGGTTCTTGTAAAATTAAGTGTGAAAATGTTAGTAAGCAATTGGTAAATAAATATTGGAGACAAACACGGAGATAATAATATTTTGATCTTAAACGAGCGCCCCTTAAGAAAGATACTTGTAACAAGTGTGACACATTGCGAGCGAAATTCACTAGTTGTAAAACTGCTGAGGAGATAACAGCCATAGATACAGAACGCGAAGAACATAGTCAAAAATGGCAAGAGGTTCGAAATAAAATGAAGTCTGACTTTGTTCTGGCTACTCAATGTAAGGAAACAGAATGTTTAAAAAACACTGCCAATACCTAAGATAGGGGTTTTAGGCATTGGCAATGTTTTGGAACTGGAATTATTTACTATCAACGACAGCTTTGGATGTATATTCTGGGAATTTAATCTGCAAAGACTAACTTGAGTGAGTGCGTTGAACATTGAATAAACGCTCTCTATTATGTATTATTTTACATTTTTTTGTGAAATAAAGCTTTATTACGATACTGTCAATACATAGTTTCATTTTTAGCAATAAATTAGTGGGTTGTGGTTCTTTTTTGTATAAGAGAAAACCTATCAATTAGTAAGCGTTAAAACGAACCAAATAAATAGAAATTTTACTTCATCTTGTTAGATGAAGTAAAATTAGCTGCTTGCATGTTTTTGTAAATCGTTTGATATCTCAGAAGTGTGTGTTTGCTGAGTGGTTCCTTTTTGCATAAATACGGACATATTATACTCACATACTGTACTGTCACGTACTGTATTTAGACTGATAAATTGACTTGTTTCAGATACACGAAATTCACCCACCCTGAAAACAATAAGAAAAACAAATTATTAGCAGAATAAAACATAATAAGTCACTTTAATCTGAAACAGGTCTGAAAGATCCTACCGTCCTATTGGGCCATTGATCTTGTGATTGTAAGTAGAGTCACAGATAAGATAATTGGTACAGTCACATATTTGAAATGTTCTGTTACCTCGCGAGTATTGGGATGTATTATAAGAGTTTAGAATTAAAGTAGAAATCATTTTTATTTTTACCTATACCTACCAATAAAATTAACTTACAAAAAATACATCAAGTGAACTTTCGCAAATTTTCACAAAGTGTAAAGGCAACAACAAAATCCCACTAATATTATAAATGTGAAAGTTTGGTTGGATGGATGGATAGATGGATAGATGGATGGATGGATGAATGGATGAATGGATGGATGGATGGATGGATGGATGTATGTTTGTTACTCTTGTCACCCAAAAACCCCTGAACCGATTGCGATGAAATGTATGTAGATATCTGGAGACCTATATATATATAATACACCTATATAGGCTACTTTTTATCCCGATATTCCCACGGAAGCGGGACTTATGCTAATGAAACCGTGTGGCGCTGCTAGTAAGAAATAAAGTACTCCATTGACAAGACAAATGGTCCCGATTCTATTGCACACTCGACTAAACTAAAACCTGACTTAATTTCTTCATATGAAATCAACCTTGTCTTCTTCGTAACAAGGTCTATTTGTTACTGGCATCTATTTCTCAGCGCCACTAAATTTCACTAAAACCTGTCAACATATACTCAACTTTATTTCCACGCACCGAGAGTCCCTATTTATTCAAATGCCGTATAATTGCCGTATAAAAACTTGTTCAAAACGAACTAAGATGACGTTATTTTAATCGACACCTACGGAGAAGCTTACTAAAAACACACAGCAAAAGAGATGGCATTCAAAGGATAGCGGCTCTCGCTACGTGGTTTTAAAGTTTATTTAAGCGTGTCAGACTTTAGTCGACAAATAAATTGTTTATTTCGATAGCGACATATGTTACCTACTTGTTTAAATTTGAAATAAGACCTTGTTTCAAAGTTCCCAAGTTTACATTTTGTATGAAGAAAATTTAGTCAATTATAGTCAAGAGAGTAAATACAACAGAATTGACACCATTAATACCTCCTTACGGAATTCTGGAGACTTAACTAATCAACACAGAAGTAGCTAAGTAGTTCTATTTTTAAATTATAAATCATAGCGCGATAATCAGTAGCGCGAGACATTCTGCCAATTACCAATGCGGTCTATCCAAAAGGTTGTCTCATTAAGCTTGCAATAAAACTATAGTAATACGGTAACGGTTTACTATATCCTATAAACGTTATTGATAATATAATGTTTAGTTTGCAATAAACAACAACACACATTTCGCAAGCGATAATGGTAACTTGAGTATTGAGTGTCATTAGCAGCGATTACCCCATTTTAAACGACTTCAAAAAATGGGGAAGGTTCTCAATTCAACTCAGAACTTTCGACTGGGTGAACCGATTTTGATGATTCTTTTTTTATTTGAAAGCTGCTGCTTCCCGTGTTGTCCCATTTCAATTCGGCCCAGTTCTGACAATGGCATCCATGAGAAAACAATATAAGTCTTTTATGGAATGGTTTTTTTTTTAAGTCGTTTTTTTTTAATGAAACGAAATTATAATGAAAAAACAACCACACGTAAAACTACAATTTAAAAAAATACAAAATCATTCAATAGTTTTCTGTCTGTACTTTTATCTAAGGCACAATCGGGAGTGATGTTATACATTTAAACTTAAAGAGGGTGAGTGATTGATTTAAGATTGATTGACGATGTCAAGATAGCTCTGCGTAAATAAATAACAAAACTTTAAGTGTTTTCTGTTCCTCTAATACAGATCTAAAGAACACAAAAGTACAAGTAAAACAAGTTGAACTGTAAGACTAAATAAATCAAGTTTACATTGTATTTTCCGGTATATTCCTAGTGTAAACAATTTATTGTAGTTCCTTTTAATCACTACTTATTACAAAACAAAGTCCCCCACCGCGTCTGTCTGTTCGCGATAACTCATTGATTGTCATTGACTCAGTGATTCATGAGGAAGGTTTAGGTGTATCATTTGTTAAGATTTTGTGTAAATATGTTGATGATTGTTGAAGATGTCTCTGCTACCCGTGCGAAGCCGGGGCGGGTTGTTAGTACTAAATAAACTGTAGTCGATATTGTCGAAAGTTTACGCGAATGTTACACATTGAAATGAAACTATTTTCAACGGATTCTATCGCGATTTATTTGGTGTTATTTACTATTTACACTGATCCCGACGTTTCAGTTGCTTTTCAGCAGCCATCCGTTAAAAATAGTTTCATTTCAATTTAAAATGTAGTCTTCATTTAATGAAATTTAAAATGCTCTCTGTATAAACGGAAACCGGAAATTTAATTTTGAATTTGAATTAGGTTAGTAAATATTATAGTATTATCGTTCTGCAAAATAGATAGATAGCTTCTGCTGAAATTCGTACATATGTCCGAGTTTATATGTATATACTAGCTGTTCCCCGCGCGGCTTCACTCGCATGTTCATATTTATATATTTTACGCGAAACCCTAACTCTTTTTTCCAAAATAAAAGTAGCCTAAGATACTCCCTATAATACCAGTTATCTGCCGGAGATCAGATGGACCAAACATGCAAAAATTTTAAAAATGATTTTTTGGTGTATGTCCCATGTAAAAATTCGGATGCATTTAGTAAAATGTTGTAATTATGACATTACAAACAGACACTTCAATTTAATTTATTTGTATGTATAGTATATACTAGAAGTTCCCCGTAATTTCCCCGCGTTTATTGTCACTGCTCCATGCCTAAAGGTCGTAGCGTGATGTTACATATCCTATACTATTCCCCATGAATCTGGCTATCATATACAAAAAGATTTTTTCGATTCCGACTAGTAGATGCAGAGATTAGTGTGATTAAACAAAAAAAAATAAAAAAGTTAACTTTTCACCTTTATTTTATGTATTCGCATAGATAGAGTTTTTATTGCCTGCCTATTTTCTTACAGGATCTTTTTATTGCTTTCCAAACTAATCATTTAATGTATTCTATGTATCTATATATATCTATATATATTTCTATGTATGTATGTCACACAATAGATTTAATTTTTAATTACAATAATCCCTATAAGACTGTTGGTCTAGTGATTAGTGATCCTGGCTGCTGAGCCGAGGTCAAGGGTTCGACTAAGGGACCCAGGACAAATAATTATGTGATGAACACGATCATTTGTTCTGTGTCTGGTTGTAATTTATCTATCAGCAGTCTGGTAACCATAGTACAGGCTCTGCCTAATTCAGAGGGCCGTGTATCAAGTTATATATATTTCTTCTGTGCGTGTGTATGTCACTGAACTCCTTCTAAACGGTTGGACCGATTTTATATATATATAAAAAAAAAAATGTTGTGTCTTCAGGTGGATTCGAGAATGGTTTAGATTTACAATTGGACCCGGTAGATTGCACTACGATAGAGTTCTAGAAATATTTTTTTTTTAGTTGCGGCAGGACAACATCTGTCGGGTCCGCTAGTATTATATATTACCTCTACTTACAAAATTCTAACAACCCTTTAACAAAACTGAGTTTGTTTCGTTTTCCGCTTTCTGTCTTCTGTAGGTATTTTCAGTACTTCCCCAGCGGTTATTAATGCTCCAATCACTGGTGTTACCCATGTATTGTTTGGCAGCTACGCACTAGACAAGTGATAACTCTACTGGCTAAACTGTCAACGGTGACGTCTTCTGCCAAGTGAAGCGATGACTAGACTCGTTCCCGAGAAACTCTGGCGAAACTAATCACCGAAAATAAAACATTAGTCTGTGTGTATTGTAAAAGTGCTACCCATAGGGACGGGGTCAAAATAATATCTTCTACAAACCCCTAAACAAAACCAACATAAAAAGAAATAAGTCGTATTAAATGTATTTTTCATGAGATCAAGATACCTAGTGTCTGTTCAGCTGTCGGCGTGTTAGTTTACATAAATATTATATGCAAATAATATACGTTATTCAGCTCTTTGTTTTGGTTGAATATTTGAATATCTTACTACAACTTTGAATTTATGTATAAACTAGCAACCCGCCCCGGCTTAGCACGGGTAGTAGAGACATCTTCAACAATCATCATCATATTTTAACCAATTTACACAAAACATTAATAAATTATACACTTAAACCTCCCTCATGAATCACTCTGTCTATTAGTGAAAACCGCATGAAAATCCGTTCAGTAGTTTTTCAGTTTATCGTGAACAGATAGACAGACGCGGCGGTTGACTTTGTTTTCTAATATGTAGTAACTAGCTGACCCGCGGAACTTCGTCCGTGTTTGTAAATTTTCCGCGTTTTCGCAACATTATTCATTAATGCTCCGCTCCTATTGGTTGTAGCTAAAACGGCTGGACAGGACAAATTTTCAGGAAATCCAAGGAACCATCAAGGAGCCAGAGGTCCTGCGAAGTTTCGTAGCGATTGGATTATCAGATTTTTTTATATGTGTTTTGGCAAATTTTAAATATATATTTATTAGAGTTCTTTACTCGTATAGTGTAAAGTTATTGATGAGTTTCGTGTGTACATACTACGAACGTTACGATCCAGGTGAAATCAATGTAGTTAATGTGAAAATTTTTACGATTGTAATGTATTTTGTGCAATTAACTAAATAAATAATTAAACATTTTCTACCCGTGCGAAGTAGGAACGGGTCGCTAGTATTAAGATAAAAAGTATTCTCCGCTCAACGAAGGACTGCAAACTGTGAATCCCGAATATATTCAGTGGGAATATATTTTCCGTCTACCTCTGCAAATCTTATCATTTTCTTATCCTTTCTGTGAGCATTTTCAGCTTTCAGTCTTTTAGTCTTTGGAATCTGCACTTTGATTAGCTTTACTAAATTATAAAATCGCTGCTTTGTATGTCAAAATCGGTAAGCAGCAGTGTAAGTGTCGTTTTGCGAGTTATATTTTTAATCCCATGTAATAGAGACCTATTGTCGTCTACCGAAGACTTTCTAGACTCTGTGCCGCACCTAAAAATTTAACAATTTTTCACGATCTGGAAATCTAACCCAGGACCTCAAAATCGCAATCAGAAAAAGTTTTTTACAAGTTTGATAACTTGCTAATACTTATGTTGTGGCAAGCGTCTATTAACCGCTTTCTATACAAAAAATTACGTATTTGAAAATGGCATAATTCAAAAAAAATTCTAGCATAATCATAATAATAATATATTTTTACATTATTACATAGCTAAATCTAGACCAGATCTATGCATCGGTTATGATATAGCTTCAATAGCAAGGACAAACATAAATGTCATTTTTTGGTAAGTACATACATACATACACATACACAGTATGCATCAAAATACTGCTGCAAACTGAACAAACATATGTTCAACCTAAGGTTAGGCCGAAATCACAATATGCAGATTCTCTCGAGAGGCAGAAGAAACCGCAATTCATATTCTATGCTTTTGTGGCCAACTAATGCGGTACCAAAGTATTAACCTAGAGTACATCATGCAACCGCAAGAAATACATACAATCACTGTGGAGGTTTCTCGAAGCCATATGTCTGAGCAGTGAGTAAGCAAGAGTGCGCTACGAAAGACAGGAAATGGTCGAGGTTGCGCTATCACGGATGTCTTAATAAAAACTGTTCCCGAATCCCTCCTATTTAAGGCGCAGTACGGCACACCGTGTGGTTTTAGTCCGAAAACCTCGGTGGGGTGACGGCCCGAGGGGGTTTCCACACTTAAAAAAAAAGGCACTTAAAACAATAATAATCATAATGCATAAAAACTCGATCGAACCTGTGAACCCTCAACGGTGCAGTCTAACGGTTTACGCAGCACCTATGTGCCGCGTGCCGCGTAGATCGTTAGACTGCCATTTTAGACTTAGCTCACCAAACGTGGTGGTCGCATCGGGTGAGACGGGTCGGTCGATGCCTGTCGGGGGTTGCGGAAGAATGCAATGGCGATTCGCGCTCCCCGGATCATAGGCAAGTAGCGGAAAACCGGGGTGGTTTTTAGTTTCGCCCCCCCAAGGGCGGAGGACATCCATGAGGATCTTCCACATTGTCACCAAAAAAAAAAAAAAACCACCAAACGTGGTACTTGCATGATCTATCCTCTAACCTTTTAAATATCAAGCAACGTATCATCAACATTACAGTATTTTTTCACAGAAGTAACGTAAGTCACGCTATCATTGTAGAAAACCCATCAAATCATCATTTCCAAGAAACAGTTTGTAAAACAATAAATGTTTATGGTTAGAAGACCTATTTCAAAAGTGATAAATTGTCTTTTAAAGGCAATTGAATCCGTTATTGTTAGTCATAAACGCAAATGAAAATTCTACCTTCAGTTGGTTATTTATTCACTATTACTAAAATTACGTGTCTCAATCAATAATACATCTTGATAAAATAAAAAAAAATTAAAATAGGTTCTCATGTTTTATCAAGGAAAAAAAATCCAGCACGACATAAAAGAAAGTACAGACAATTATACAATAAGAGAAGATATATATGATGTAAGTTCATAATAATTTATAGTAGATAGATAAAAAAGTGTAATTTCCAAAAAAAAAATAACATAGACTCAAAAGCAAATTTTGTTAAATGAAACAAAAAAAGACACCTTTTTTCGTCAGCGTCAGCTCCGACGCACGACTGGAGTTTACAATTTCCTGGAGGCTCTCTCTCTCACCCCCTCTCTCTCCCCCCCCCCTCCCCCCCTCTCTCCCCCCCCTCTCTCCGTCTCCCCCCCTCTCTCTCTCGCTCTCCCCCCTCTCTCTCCGTCTCCCCCCCCCTCTCTCTCTCTCTCCCCCCTCTCTCTCTCTCTTTCCCCCTCTCTCCCTCTCTCTATATATACGTCATTTCTAGACGCTTTATAGTATATATTCCATATACATATATCTAACATAAAGTTAAATACACATATTACATGCGTCTTTCTTTAAGGAGTAAACTCCAATAAAGCACAAAAAGCACAACGAAGCGTTAAAGCGTTACGCTGCCCTACGATCACTAAATTTTACTCTTCATATTTTTCTCATACCAGGCGCCTTATATGAAAATCGATTCTTAAGGAGTAAACTCCAAAAAAAAAACTGCAATAAAAAATCTCTATCTATATATAAATATATAAATCTAATTACCTAGTACCTAGTCTCCAATAGTATACTCTATATTACTCCTACAATGAGTCGAATCCAATGATACTTCAAATGTTGAAATACGTCAAACAGGCTTAGACTAATAAATACCATACATACAAGCTCGAAAAACAAACCCTTCTTTGGCAGTCAACAATTTACTAATTATAAAATGAAAAACACGACTGCCCTGCCAAAAATCGAATTGAAGATTTTTTATCACCGCCATATTGTTTTTTTTTAATTTTAATTTATGGCCATGACAAATTACTAGGTAGGCTAGGGATGATGTAAGGATTCTAAACGACACCCCATTCATCAACATTTCTTCAGGTAAAAGTATAAATAAACTGACAGACATACATACATACATGAACTCTGAAAGCATAACACTCCTTACTAAAGGCCGTCGCGTCGTGTGAAAATTTAAGCAGTTCGGCAGTTTCAAATTTCTGTTGTGTTATGTAAAAAGACTTTTAATTTTCTTTTTTTTCATATTATTCACATTATTCAATTTTGCGATGGTGGAATTTTTATTTATTTTGTCTATGACTAACCTTTTAACGCTAATTGAGCTGTCAATATATTACGTAAATCTGAAGATGTATACTTAGTATAACATGACAAATTATAGTTCTCTGAAGACAGCGTCATAGCTCACTTCCTTTGTAAAAACCTACTGAAGTGTAATTTTTTTTTTATGGTATAGGGGGCAAACGAGCAGACGGGTCACCTGATGGTATGTATGGATATTCTATCAGTATGGACATGGAAGAGATGAGGTAAGTTCTATCAGAGTATGTCTGCTAACGCATGAAGTATTTACTTTAGACCGTGGCATGCATATTTATATTTATTTATTTTTTGTTAAAACCAATATATTCACAGGTGAAGAGTCACCGGACTAATAAATCTTTTTCAGTCAAGTTCTTGAATCCCAAGTAAAAATATAAGCAAAGGAAACTGACAAATAAGACATATATATGACTGGACTATTTACTTAGCGTGATTCATATAAGTGCTTGTTTACACTATACTTAACAACTTTAATATATCCTCTTAGACTTGGTAATATTTATTACATCACCAAAAAACGTACACGAAAATAGACTTATAGTCTATTTTCCGAGGAATAATTAAACTGTATGGTCCGCAGTGGCCGTATAAATTAACACCTTTGCCGTCGCAGTAGTTAATCAATTATGTCATAAATGGCGGTAAAATAAATTGACTCGTAATACAACTACCAAAAATAGCCATACCATAAAACACATATCGCTTGATGTGATATTTGTATTTGAGACGTAAATCCACCAAGGTCCTTGATGTGCAGGCAAGAAATCAAAGGTATTGTCTGTATCTGATATTAATTATAAAGTATTGCATCAAATAACAATAACCAAAAAAATGCTCGGATATTAACTTGTGCGGTTGCTTATATATATGTCTAGATGCAGAAAACGTAGAAAAAACACACTTACATTGGTCTATAGCTGTCAAATTTTGGTTGATTTTACGTTATGTAAAATATGGACATAAATGAAGTAGAATTATACAATGAGGTAGGTACTTATTTAAAAACGTTTAACGATGATAAGACCTAAAAGATCTCACAGTTACGGAAGCTCAAAGAAAAAGCTTTGTTTAAAAGACTGATTCGTCAGTTCGTCCCAAAACAAACTCGGCCGATTGGGACGAATTTCTAAATTAATATTTTTTTTCGTTCGTCATCTCGTATTTAAGAAAAGTGCTTCGTGCTTTGCGAAATCACAATTGAACTTTATATTTTTACCATTAATAATATAATATTAAAGTTAATTCGTGTCTTTTATTTTAACACTAAAACGTTTTCTTCTTGACTGTACTAAATCAATAACATTTGCAATAAATAGAAGAATGGTACGAGATGACGAAAGAAAAAATATTAATCTTAAAATTCTTCAATTCGTTCCAATGGTCCGAGTTTGTTTTTGGGACGAGCTGACGAATCAGTCGTTTAAAGTGACTTTTTGTTATGAATTAGGCAAATTTGATATATCGTGGTATCTAAATATAGTATAACAGCAATCATCATATTTCAATCAATTACCTAACCTTCCTCATGAATCGCTCTATCTATTGGTGAAAACCGCATGAAGATCTGTTCACTAGTTTTTGAGGTTATCGCGAACAGACAGACAGACGCGGCGGAGAACTTTGTTTTATAATATGTAGTGAAGAGAAGGGAAACTTGATCGTGACAGTCTACATGACCTTTTGCTTATCGATATTTCTTTTTAAATAGGCATTCTGATATAAAGGGTTTAAAATATAATCTTCATGGCTAGCTCTATTATATTGTTAACATGACTGTGCTTCTGAAGTCCATAATTATCTATTTTGGTATGCTCACGCTTGTACCTATATTCCCGAATAGATAGCAGTGCGTCAGTCACATCTTATGTCAAATTATCTTATGATGATTTATATACATACACTCAAACACCTTGCTGTCTTCGGTATAGGCAAAGACAACAGCCCGCCAATTTCCTCTATGCTAACATACAAAAAAATCTGCTGGTTTGCCCCCTATAACATAAAAAACCAGCCAAGTGCGAGTCGGACTCGCGCACGAAGGGTTCTGTACCATTATCTATACAACATTAGACACTACACTTAAATATTTATTTTATTCTGTTTTTAGTATTTGTTGTTATAGCGGCAGTACAAATACATCATCTGTCAAAATTTCAACTGTCTATAGCTATCACGATTCATGAGATACACCCTGGTGACAGACAGACAGACAAACAGTGGAGTCCTTTGGGTACGGAACCCTAAAAAGTACGTCACGAGCCTCCTCTACTTTGATTACACTTTTCATACAAGCCCGCCCGTTTCTGATAGTACTGACCTGCCATTTCTTCAAAACATCACCAATTTGAGCACCAAATTTCATCCAGATCCGTTCAGCCGTTCTGGCGTGATTCACTAATAACCATTCATCTATCCAATCTTTCGCATTTATAATAGCAGTAAGGAGATTTATGGTGCTTATGAAGCTAGCGTAGCCAAGTCATAGGGCCGTAAGCCGTAATAAAACTTACACTATATTTTTTGCTAATTTTATGTAATAAAAATATTCCAAGTACATGTTGTAAGGGAAGTATATATGGTATTCGAAATATTATTACATTCTACATACCTTTTCGATATAAAAATCTATCAATAAGAGAATCTGTGGAATGCATCTCATAAAGGCACGTTTGCGATTCTCGGAAATCATCGGATTCAATCTTATAACACTAACGTAATATCTTTGTATGGCACAACTAACATTGTAGCTAGTGGAAGAAGCCCTTGACACAGGCTTTGTCAATAAAATAACGGAAAATAGGATTTTATTAAAGTATTGCAGACATCCCTCGTCAGGAATGTCGAACATAAAAGTAATTTCATTGTATTAATGTATTTTATTGCTTTGTTTTTAGCTTATTTGAAATTTATACAGCATTTGCAATATTTACAGTGCATTTAGATTATAAGTCCAACCCAATTTTTTACCGACTTCAAAAAAGGAGGAGGTTCTCAATTCGACTGTTTTTTTTTTATGTTTGTTACCTCAGAACTTTCGACTGGGTGAACCGATTTTGATGATTCTTTTTTTATTTGAAAGCTGGTGCTTCCCGCGTGGTCCCATTTCAATTTGGTCCAGTTCTGACAATGGCATCCATGAGAAAACCATATATAAACGCTTTTATGGAATAGTTTTTTTTGTTGAAGTCGGTTTTTTTTAAAGAATTATTAAATGTAATTTTATACGTGTGAAACTGCATAAAAATTAACTAAAGAACTATTTCCTTCTCATACAATAAATTTTGCTTTATTTCTAGGTTACGATTCGGCAGTAAAATCACAAAAAAAAAACAATGTACCTTATACATGATTATTACAGCTACTAATTTAAAAATACAAAAACAAAATTATAATTAACAAAACCTAACCTTATACAACCATTTCAGCCATAGGTATAGAAATAGTAAAAACCTGTATGCCTTAGACTGCGCCCTTATCCGAAATTATTCGAAACTTTTATATCAGATTCGGTTACGGTTTTTAATAGGTTTTTATTTCGGATATCCGATAATGTCAGTTATGGTTACGGAGCTCCATAACATCCCTGCATTCAACACAGTTCTTGCAAGTAATTAGTAGATAAGTGAGGATATACGCACCATGCTGTTACGGTGATAGGCATGACTTAATGCATAACAGACATGCCAAAACATGATGCCAATCAGCTAGGTACTCTTTACTAAATTGATTTTGACGAATAGTATTGTAAGAGGAGGCTATTGAAAGCACTATATAATTGGTAACAATAGATTCTTCCGTACATAAAAATATTTGCACGGAGCGGCAACATTGGTTGTTCAAAAGAAAACGCATATCTCTTTCCTTCAAATATCATTATGTGTAATGATATTTAAATTAACACGTTACGAGTGCATGAATCAGAAATTTACTGTAGGAAGTTATTCACAAGGACAGGAAAAAACTAATTATTTTTTTTTTTAAATCATTAAAAAATATCAAAGGTACGTATAATTTATTGCAGCCACAAAAAAAAAACATTTTTTTACAATACGGCTATAAACACATGTATGTTAAAATATCTATTAATTCGTCATAACATGGCATTAGACATCCAAAAAAACTAACCTTGAACTGACGTATTTTTTCTGCTGGCAATTATTTTCAATAAAACTATGGTTGGCGATGTAGCCGTGTAATACCATCATAATTAATTAAGTTATAGGTTAAAGATAAAAAAATATATATGCCGGATTTGAATAGAACAAGATTACCTGTTTAAAACCATGATGAATATGATTTGAAGGGTAAAACGAAATGCGTTAACAAAATATTAATATGGGAAAAAAAAAATTTGATTGTGTGTGTTCGATACTTTCAAAAGTGAGCTTATAATTTAGATATTATGATTGACATACTAAAGTGAAATGAAAACAATGGTGAAGAGAATTTTGCTGATGGAAGTTGACGGACGCAAGAGCAGAAGACAACCAAAGAAGAGATAGTTAAACTACGTGAAAGACGATAGGGTGGATGCGGATACAAAGAGAGTAAGCAGTAATGAAGAATGATGGAGTAGAATGGAAGAAGAAGACATACCCCAAATATTATTTTTTCATAGTAGGTACGTCGGTAGTAAACAAGCATACGGCCCGCCTGATGGTAAGCGGTTAACGTAGCCTATGAACGCTTGCAAGTCTAGAGGACTCGCATGCGCGTTGCCGACCTTTTAAAAACCTCCCAAATCCTTTCTTGAGAACCCCATACTGTAGTCCGTCGGGAAAACCTTGGCAGGGAGCTCATTCTACAGCCGGAGCGTTAAATTTGGGAATAGGGTATATAGATGACGATTTATAAGTATAGGTAAGTGTTTTCAGTCATATTGATTGCACCCATGACGCTGTTAGGAAAAAATATAAGCCTTCATGTCAAGACAACGCCTAGACCATAGTTCCAGGCGTTGTCTTGACATGAAGGCTATGGATAACCTAGATATGGCACTTTGTTGGTAAGGTTAAGCGCAGTGAGCACGCACTAAACGCTAAACATAACTATTATCTTATCTGTGATTAAACTGACAACATGCAAAGAGTATAGAAACACTACCACAATATGAATAAATCAAGTGATCAAAAACAAATGACTTTGTAGTAAGATTATTTTGGACTTTTGAAGTCTGTATTTTTTTTTGGTCTTAAAAATTTGATTTAATGGTTTGCCTTCAAGCTCGGATCTGTTTGACAGTAACTTATTATTTTATAAACCGGCTGCCAATAACGAACACTAAAAGCCCGGTTCATGGTTCGTCTCTTAAAGGTGTCTTTTAGCCCTGCGCTGGTTTGTAGTTTCATTATTTTACAGTGTTAACTACCACCAGGCAATGTTTTCAAGTACGTTTAGTATACTACCATTAAGGAGATTTTGTCTTAAGATTCTATCATCACATTATTTGAATAAGAACAAGTCGCTGTATACCAACTCAAACACAAAAAGAATCACTGAAATCGACTCAGAACATGCAAATATTTAAATAACCAAGGTCGCCATACATAAAGAAATCTACAAATTGCGAACCTCCTCGTTTTAGTCGATTTAAAAAGTACAAGCGATTTTCTGTATGATAAGTACTAAAATCTCTCAGAATCATCCCACTAATATTATAAATGTGAAAGTTTGGATGGATGGATGGATGTTTGTTACTCTTTCACGCAAAAACTACTAAACCGATTGCGATGAAACTTGGTAGGGAAATGTAGACAGCTGGAGCCCATTAACATAGAGGCTATTTTTATCCCGCCATTCCCACGGGATCGGGATTTACGCGGGTGAAACCGCGGGGCGCTGCTAGTATTAAATATGATTCCTGGGTCTCTGCTAACTCCTCACTAAAGAAATAATCCGATCAGTAGTCTGGGTCCCACATATATTCCTATTATATTAACAGCAATATTATTTGTCAATACCAGCCCATAATAGCCATGTCCGTGTATGGGGATTGAACGTGTCATGCTTGTATTATGGGGCAAAGAGAAGAACCATACATGCGCCTATATCCCTGAAAGGGTAGACAGAGATGTATTAAACACCTACTTTTTGACGACTTTAATTTTATCCCACTCACATAATAGCCACCGGCCACTTTGGGAATTAAAGATTGGGAAATTGGCAGTATATTGGAAGGGAAAGTTAGGGAAAGGGGGAAGGGAAGATGGGAAAGCAATGGAAGGAAAGGGATATTGTTTATACGAATGGATTGGAGAGTATAAGCAATCCCTCGAACAGTTCAGATTACATACCGGTTACTCGAACTGCCTATTGCCTGCTCAACGTCAAGAAGGTGTTTGAGTCTAATATTTTGCAAACCTGCAAATTGATGTTATGTTTCATTGCGAAGTAAATATGTTTTATGTACATGACGTGTTATTTTTGATTAACTAATGATATACTTAAGTTTGTGGGCATTACGCGTGATGTGTTTCATTGAGTTTGTTTGCATATTGTTTGTTATTCAATTACTATAAGTGAGGACTTGTTGTTGGCTCTCTGAAAACTAAATTCTCCATTTTTATTCTATTGTTATATAGCTGTAAGTCTTCCATGCATTAAATAAATAAATAAATAAACATTCCGGGCCTTCTAACACATAAGGTAGAACCCTGGTCTCTCAAGTAAAATATATTTATATGTTAAAGATTCCACCCTGAAGTGTGCCCTTGCTGTATGTCACATAACTAGGTACTTATCTAGACAGCAGGCGTAAACACGGGGCAACGTGACAGCCACAGATAAGAAGAAAAAAAATTTAAGACCTCCTTTTTCTACTTGGCAATATTTATTATCCGACTGAAGGTTGAACGTTATTCATTACTGACTAAAAAATAAAATTGTTTACGAAGACGTCTGCTATAGATATCGAATTACTTCTAATTTGCACATTTTTAAGACGGTTTTTTTATAAGTTTCACTTGTAAGCTACGTAAACAAATTTTGGAGGTTAATTTGAACCTATTTCTACTTACCGAAATAAAACTTTGTAAGTATATGTGGTTCGGATGACGATACAATAGTTTGTAAAACTCTTCTTAGTTTTTAATTCGATGATGTTTGTTGGTTGGGTTTACAATAAAGGTTTTTAATAAAGATAAACGAATATGTACTGAAATTTATGAACACTAGCAAAAGTAGCTGTTTTACTTTTTTTTCTTTTTTTTATTTTATAAGGGGCAAACGAGCAGACGGGTCACCTGATGGTGACTATTTTAGCCCATGGACATCTGCAACTCAAGAGTCACAAGTGCGTTGCCGGCCTTTGAGATCTGAGTACGCTGTTTTCTTGAAGGTTTGAAGGTCGTATTGGTCCGGAAATACCACAGGCTACAATTTGTTCCAGAGATTGGTTGTGCGAGGCAAAAAAAAATCTGGAGAACCGCACAGTGGTGTACTCGTGTATAGGCAATCATGGCGACGGTGGAGCTACCATCAGATACACAACGGGTGTTTTCCACAATTAGCTCCATCGTTGGATGCACCTAGGGGCTTATAAATATTCACTTTTACACTTGGATCTATCCAGGGTGTTCAATAAATAATAATTACATATTTTATATTCTATTTCCAACAATAATAATAATAATATATCTCATGTCCGTGTTCGCAACATCATTGTGCTGTAACGAAAAAAAAGTGGAAAAGCAAATTACACATGCACATCTAATTTCGTGTTCCTACTGAATATTCCCTAAAAGAAAAACCCAATTAGAATATGCCCGATCCGGTAATTGAGATCGAAACTAAGTAAATCCTATGCCATGAAAAGAAGAAGAAAGCTTGAGGTTTTTTATCGTGTATGGCAAACGAGCAGCACGGTCACCTAATGTAAATTACTACCACCGCCCATGAGCACCTGCAGGTCAAGAGTCACAAGTGCGTTGCCGGCCTTTAAGGTGGGAGTAGGGGAAGGGTGGAAGAGGCACTCGGCGAAAAGCAATGCAAGAATTGCTTCACTGCCGAAGCATGGCTCCCCAAGATTTCAACAAGATTACACCTAGCTAATTAGTTTAATTGTTAATAATTATAATTATTACAACAACAACTTACAAGTTACAACCTTAATTTTATTAGAGGTTACTTCTAGAATAGGTGTAAAAATGACGTAATACTTAACATTGTGATAATTTAAACTTTGTTTACTGCAAGCGACTTCTAAAAAAACCGGCCAAGTGCGAGTCGGACTCGCGCATAAAGAGTTCCGCACCATCGTACAAGATTTAATATTATAAGCCAAAAAAATACGTGTCTAGTAGGGGAGCCCCCTTTCATTTTTAATTTATTTTTATTATTTGTTGTTATAGCGGCAACAGATATACACATTATGTGAAAATTTCAACTGTCTACCTATTACGGATCCTGAGATACAGCCTGGTGACAGACGGACGGACAGTGGAGTATTAATTATGGTTCCGTTTTTACCCGTTGGATATGGAACCCTAAAAACGAGGTTATATATTCCATCCGTATTTATTTATGTTTGTACGTCGTCAATGTTTTTTAAAACTATTGTACCATTTCTTATGATTGTTTCATTAAAGTATTCTACATTTTTCAACAAGGTTTTAATATTAATACATGAGGTATTTAGTTGTTAATTCTTTTTTCACAATCAATTTCGTTGAAGTCGGTTTATTTTTTGTAATTTAAAAAAAAAATCCTTTGCCCGCTTGATTTTTCTCTGTTTCACATTGTTTGATATTGCCGTTTCCGGGCCGTCGTGTCACCAACGTAACGCAACATAAAATAGTATTCAATTGCTAAAATATATAATAATATCAGTTGTATCACAGTCTGGTGGGTATAAGCATCAATGAACTTACATAAAATTGCGAAACTAGCATCAACAATGGATTAAGTTATACAATCACAATTGAATCGCGTTGTTCGGAAGTCTATCTTTTGGGTGATATTATTGCAGCACAGAGCATTGAGCGTCGCAAAGTATTGTAACTTAGAACCACGTACAAAAGCGTTTACGCAGAAACTTTTGTTTGCGCATCGTAAGGGAATAAACCTATAGAATTTTGCGCACGGCGGGCGCTGAATCGGACCCTGAAACACGTATCGTTACTGCGATTTCATGAACAGAAAGAATTTCTATTGACAAGTCAAGTCGCAAAGTACCTATAATCTAATATATTAAGTTTATAACTTGAAATTATAGATCAACTAGCAGCGCCCCGCGGTTTCACCCGCGTAAGTCCCGATCCCGTGGGAATATCGGTATAAAAAGTA
Source organism: Euplagia quadripunctaria (assembly GCA_963859945.1). Taxonomy (NCBI): domain Eukaryota; kingdom Metazoa; phylum Arthropoda; class Insecta; order Lepidoptera; family Erebidae; genus Euplagia; species Euplagia quadripunctaria. Next base: position 11,938,329 of record OY982582.1, on the reverse strand, counting down.
GCCTATGCGTTAATCCAGGTCTCCAGCTATCTACATGCCAAGTTTCATCGCAATCGGTATAGTGGTTTTTACGCGAAAGAGTAATAAACATCCATCCATCCATCCATCCATCCATCCATCCATCCAAACTTTCACATTTATAATATTAGTGGGATTAGTGGGATGAAACAAACGAATATACTTTATTGCACTTACACCACTCAGAAATAAAAGCAATTTATACACGAATATTGCAAATGGATTAGGTGGTCATGAAATAGTGAAAAAATAACAAACATAGATAAAAATTATTTTATAGTGGTAAAACCTAATCTATCTATACCAATATAATAAAGCTAAACAGTTTTAAGGACGCAGGACCTTAGCGCACGTTATAATAATAATAATAATAATACTTTATTGCAGACCAAGATAGTCCATAGAATGTTAGTAATACACAGGCACTTAAGAACTAAGTTAGTAACACATAAAAATACTATAACAAACTAAAATAACATTAAAATTGTCCAGTATGTAACCGGCTCCAATGCCCCCATATAGGACTTTCCACATGCTCTGCAACCACCTTCAGGTAACTGTTAGGACTGTCCCTCACTCTTCGCATCAGCGATGCTGCCCTTTTCCTAATTATAGCGTGATACCCATCCACTCGCGCTTCTGCAAACATTGCCGATGCACTGCAATAGCGAGGCAGTCCCATCAACATCCTGAAGGCATTGTTGTACTGGACTCGCAGAGCGCTCATGACCCGCCGCGTGCAATTGGCCCACAGGCTGCAGGTATAAAATGATTGGCAGTAGGCCCTAAACAAGGTTATTTTGACTGTATTTGAACATCTGGCAAACCTGCGAGCCAGCATGTTACAGCGAATCGTGAGCCCCCTGCGTTCCCGTTCTACATCTAGGTCATCTGATAGGCTTTCATTAACAACATGTCCTAGGTACACAAACTGTGACACTCGCCTTAGCGCCACCCCGTTAAGTGTCACCGGCGGTACATATGAAGGATTCATTTGCCCCGCCCGAAACACTAACAACTCACTTTTTTTGACATTATATGTCAATCCATGTGCTTCAGCATATACCTCACACACCCCTAGGAGCCTGCGCAGGGCACTTACCGATGGGCTCAACAACACCATGTCATCGGCGTAACTAATGTTATTAACTATATGACCATCTATGGAGCAGCCAACACTAGTGTTATTGAGCTCACGCACAAGCTCCCTTACATATATGTTAAACAAAGTGGGAGAGCTCAGTCCCCCCTGCCTAACTCCACATTCCAGTTGATAGGGATCTGACATGGAATCTGCCCACCTTACAAAATTAGTCTGGTGTCTGTACCAGTACTCGAACGTCCCTGTTATACCCTCCGGCACTCTATTTTCCCTCAGTTTGGCCCACAACATGTGATAATGTACCAGGTCAAAAGCCTTAGAGAGGTCCAAAAAGTTATACTTTAGACGCTCGCGCTGGTGGATGCCAGTCGGAAAAAAGTGTTAGCGCAACGAAAAATGCTAACCGCTAAATGATATCCCATCAAAAATATGAATGTGAAAATGGGAGCCAAGTTCAATATTAAGAGTACACGTGGTTGTCGACTACTCCGACAAAAGAATTGAAATCTAAATGATTGCCAAGTTCTGTAGATAATCCTGAAGATTTGACTTGGCTAGTTTTTACATCACAACATCTTTTAGAAGAGTAAGATATGTTGACCTTACAATATAAATACAGTATATTATGCAGTAACTTGCGTATAAAATAAAGGAAATAAGTTGTTTAGCCAAATATAAGGAAACTTGGATGTGAAAACTAGCTAAGTTAAATCTTCACGACGAAATCTTGACGTCACTCCAGAGAGGGGCATCCCACGGGTGTGACCACCTGTGACAAGAACGGGGGGTTCAAAAATCATGAAATTCGTGTGACGTAATTTATGGATGGCCCCTAAGTAAATGTATAAATTGCACATCATTGTGTATATATCAACTGCTTCTTTGGAGGTGATCTTTAGTTTAAAAACATGTATAAGTGTTAAGATCACAGCTTAAGGACTCAGACCAAGAATTGTATAAATAAGCGTTAACTAAACATTCCTCTGTTATGTCTAAGTGCACAAGTATTGACAATGTTGTTAGATGAACACTACCTAAGCATAAACGTTCCTGTGCATATGTGCGAGTTCTTGGTTAATGTGTCACCATACACAAATAATATTTTATATTAAGAATGTGTATGTCTGCGTACATATACAGAATGTGACATAAAGGTTTGATTAAATTTAATTAGCGTTGTGTGGGCGAAAAATAATTTATTTAGCTTTAAAAAAAATAGATTTAGACAAAACAAATGATTTGTTCTCCTCGGAGAATACTTTCTCTGGTGTAAGTGCACATTTCTGAACAACATTTATGAATTTTCATGTCGATTTCAATTTTTTGTTTTATGCATATGTTTTCAGAAACATTTGAACATTCCATTAATATCCGTGGGATTGAATACAGTTCAGTTGCATTTATGTCAACTACCTCAAAAAATACTAGCTTTATCCGTAAATTATCAAGTTCAGCAATTTCTTGCAGGCAACCTTTGGATGGAAAAACGAAAGTAAATAGAAGAAATTGTGTGCTATATAAGTCGTTGTATGTGTGTATGAAAAGAATGAATACCTTTAAAATTAAGCAAGTTTATGTTAGTACAGATAGGTATAATAAAATGTATGCTCTGTCAAACGTCAAAATCATTGCAGTCCAAGCTAAGTTTGCCAGAAAGAGGTTGCTTTTTGAGCGAAAAAGCCGCGCTTTTATACACTATGGATGTTACACATTTCATATAAAAAATCCAAGTCTAGCAAGTCGCAACACAGTTCCAGTACCGCAACAAGTCTTGAGATCTAATTGTCACTTAAAACTTAGCATAATCTCCAAATGGAACCGTACATTTTTCCGGTATAAAAAGTAGCCAATTTATAAACTAACAACATTTTATAGTGACCGTGTCAATTTAAGATAGTTTTCATGTCTTTATTAAATAGGATAACTTCGTGTTACATAGAATTCCAAAGTTACTTATGCTGTCTGTATTTCTAGAAAAGGGGACTGAAATTGAGGCACGATCGAGTTTTTCCGTGCTTCTTAAGTTAAACCTTAGAATTTTGATGATAGGTAACTGAATGAATAAGTTGCTAAAATATGGAAAATCCCCTATCAAGTATGTAAATAAAATCGAAAATTTAATGTTCTTTTTAGCGAGTCTCCCTTACTTAATACTGCAAATATTGACATTGACCCACTTGCAAACGACTGCATGTAAATAAAAATGCTATTGACGTAATATTTGTTCTATATGTAATCTAAACACGAAATACTTCTACCAGCCTAAATACAAAAATTTACCAGATGAAAATGCCTTTGAAAAGGGTACAACCATTATAGATTTTATGCCAAAAATTCAAACTAAATAATACAGACAGATATAGGAAGAGACAGATAAATAATATCTATATAATATAATACGTTAAGAGAATTCTTTGTACGCATTATAAGAAAATTTCGCTAATTATCGTGGGAGAGCCATGCTTCGATACGTAAGGGCCGGCTCAACCGGAGTGATACCACGGCCTCACAGAAAACCGGCAGTGAACCAATGATTGCATTGCTTTTCACCAAGTGAGTGAGGTTACCGGAGGCCCCAACCTTCCCCTCTACCCCCCTCCCCCCTCTCACAGTACTCTCACCTTAAAGGGCTGGCAACGCACTTGTGACTCTTGAGTTGCAGGCCCAGGGTAGCCATTTACCATCAGGTGACCCGTCTGCTCGTTTGCCCCCTATATCTCAAAAAAAAATGTGCGAATGTGAAATTTGGAATACCTAAAGTTTATATATAGAAGTGCAGAAAGCTAAAATTTTAAACAACTTTTGTTACAATTTAAAAATTAAGTGAAAACAACTACCTCAAGCTACGACTGTGGTTAAACTGAATTATTGGTTGCGCTGCCCAATGGAATAAAAAGTTAAACTTAATGAATTATGGCCGAAATTCGACCACCAGGCGAACTTTACTCTTAATTTGTTCTGTGGTAGGCCAACCTGGTAGACGGTTGGAGAAATAATGCTAGTAGTAGATATCGGAAAATGGCACACCATCTTTAAATCATACACTTTGAGTTCCTCAGACCTCAGACTTGGCAGTGGCTAATATTTTATCGGCTGTCAATCTTTTCCGCTTAGTAACATCCCAATTTTTCAAGTTATAACGTTTACTTTAACGTTCAAGACTTTATACATATTTTAAGATACTTTTATGTCTTTGGTGTCCCTACGCAATACCGGATCTCGCTTTTCACGGTCAAAAATAAAACTAAAACAGGATTCTTACAAACTGGTTCTGATGTCATAAGGCCTTAGGGTTGAAGTGAAACTGGTTGCGGTAGTGAATGGTTTAAGTGCAATACGTCGGGATTCTTGCGGCGTTTTGCTCGATTTAATTCAAATAAGGTGGTATGATAGTTGATGGCAGGTGCGTTGAAGGTTATTTTTGTATCATATAAGTGGTATTTACACTATGTTCGGAATTATTTATAGATTAAAATATGCATTCATTTTTCGAATAAACTAAAAGAAGAATCTCGCTAATCAGGAAGTACTATTTATATTCTCGACTATTTAGAGGCGAATAACAACATGAGACGGGGAAAGACTGCACGGATGGGGCAATGGTTTAAGTGGTCACTTGACCACTACGCCTCGCCGAGTGTTGTGGGTTCAAATCCCACACAGGACTAAAATTAGATCCACAAATAGTTCTCTCGAAAATGGGTGTTCTTTTTATCTATTGTTTGTTTGTGAAGCCCCCCGCGACACTGGAATACTCATAATGCGGCAGTTGTCTTTAAAAAAAAATAAAGAGAACATTGTTGAGAAATATAAGAAGTATTTATAACGTATTTAATTTTTCTTGGTTGTACTCTACAGATACATATAAGACAAGAACTAGCCTGTTGGTCCAGTGGTTAGTGATGCTGACTGCTGAGCCAGAGGACAAATAATTATGTAATGAGCATGATCATTTGTTCTGTGTCTGGGTATAACTTATCTATTATATGTATATTTAAATAAATATATAATTAAAATCATTTTAAAACTTTTAAACTAAACGTCGGGAAACCAAAAAGGTATTGTACCTTATAAATATTCTGGCGATTAAGTACGAGTTACACATCTAATATTTATTTAAGTATATTTATCAGCAGTCTGGTTACCATAGTACAGGCTCTGCCTAGTTTGGGATCAAGTTATTTATAAGTTAATATACTCGTATGTATATATTTTTAAGGACAGTTATGGAAGATCTAATCACAGTTTGTCTAGACAGGACGATCATAAAATATAGCTTAATGACTAAATTTAGATATAATCGGTCTACAAGTACACATAGATCATAACACTCGTTTCACAAGAAATCATAATAGTGCCCTAGGTATGATTATGTTCTTGAAACAGAGCATGAAGTTAAGATATTTTAATTGATGACCGTGGTTCGACGGATATGGGGAAACAATGACGTCACTCTCAGTACCAACATTCCGCAATAGTGGGTAAATTAATAAGCCTTGGAGTTTTACTTGAAGGATTTGGCGTAGGGTAACATTATTAGGCGAAAATTTTATACAACATCGGTGGTAAACAAGCGTACGGCATAATAGTAAGCGGATACCGTAGCCTATGGAGCCTTGCAACTCCAGGGGACTTCCATGCCCGTTGCCGACCCTACAAAAAGCTGTACTTTCTTGAAGAAACATATACTATTGTCCCTCGGGAAAACCTGGGCAGGAAGCACATTCCAGAGTCTCAGCGTTCGCTTGTGGAAATTCCTCATATGTAAGGGACGTCTGACGACTTATGTGGTGCGATGAAAAGGCGTTCAGCTACAACGCTATCGGTCGTGAATTCGGTACCCGCTTAATGCAAATAGTTTGTAGGTATGCATAGATATTTGTATGGTGTTTTTCGGGGTATATCTATATGTTATATATATGTATGCATTATATTGTTTTTTTTTTAGGGTTAGAAGGCAAACGAGCTGACGGGCTACCTGGAGGAAAGTGACTAGCGCCGCCCATTCAAGAGTCACAAGTACGTTGCCGATCTTTAAGGTGGGAGTAGGGGAAGGGAGGGAAGAGGGGGAGAAAGGCGAAACAACGCAACTGTTGCTATGAGGCCGGTTTTTTTTTTTGAGGCCGCGGTTTTTCTCCGGTCGAGACGGCCCATACGTGCCGAAACATGGCTCTTCCACTCCACTGTTTGTAGCGTTTTAAAATACTACTCACGCATTAGGCATATTCCTGTGTCGCGGGGGGTTTCACAAACATTTTTACAACAGGCACAAAGAACTCCCAGACTCGAGACAGCTATTTGTAAATCACACATTAAAAAGAGCATCCTTGTTTACGGTTTAGACGACTTGAGTGAAATTTCGTAATTAGGCAATGTATTTTATTCAAAGTTTATAAGCATTGTAATAATTTATATGTGTTCATCACAACAAGGGTGTCAAAACTCGTTCAGGTGCCTTCAAAATCATGATGATTTCAAGAATAATTATTGTAAACCAGCCATCAAAAAGCAATCATCATTTGGAATATTAGCTCTACGTTGAATTTTTTGACAATTATTATATACCTACACTTGTTTTTACCAAGTATGATGCTATTACTATTTCATACAAATTATGAAGATTTATCAAAATGACGGTTTAATATTTTTCGTACTGTTAAAATAATAATCGCTATTAGACTTTTAGGATCATCGTGTTTGTTATTTGTTGTGTAAATGAAATTTGTATTGAGGTTAATACGTAAATTCATTAACAGTGGCTTAAAGTACACAACTAAATGTAAAATAAGATTTATTATTCCCTTAATCTATATAACTCTGCGCACAATATTTTTAACTAGATGAAAACTCGGCTTCGTTTGGGTGAAATGTGACTCATATTTAAAAAAAAATCATAAAAGTTTTTTAGTTTGATCGAATGAGTACTCACCCGAGAAGTTGGCAAAGGTACTTATTAACAATCTGACAGCTCAATCAATAAAGGCTCATTTACACACTGAGAACACTGTGTCATCAGTTCATCACTGACACTGACTGACAAGGATGCGTTCATAGAAAATATGGCGGTACTGTGCCCGACCGGACGGAACTGTAACTTCACTGGTACGTGTGAATTGGCCTTAACGAACTCAAGATGGCATCCTAGTGGCCAATATGGCGACTGCCATTTGCACCATTAGAATTTTAAGAAATACTCGACAATCCGAATTTTGCGGAATATATGTTGTCGACTCAAAATCATTATTTTTTTATGTTTTATTATTCAGGTAAGGTTTCAATCGAGTCTACCGTACCCCTTGACCGAATTATTAATATACTCAGGTTTATGATATATTTATTTTGACAGAACGTTAGCTCCCTTAAAATCACGGTTTCGCTTATTTTCCCCTAGGTTTAAAGTAAAACTCAACATGGCAACACTGAATGCAGTTATGATTTTTAAGTCTCAACAACTAAACACAGACCAAAAAAGTATTAGAGCCAGTTGGTAACATTGTTAAGTAATAAGTATAAGGACAAAATAACAGGATGCACCGTCAAGGAGAATGGAGGCGTCTTGTTTGAAATACTCAATCGCAGAGTTGACTGTTTACTGAACAAATAAATATTTGAACGTTGTCAAGTTTCTACCAGTAAAAATTGTTTTAGTCATAACTAGCAAACCACCCCGCCCTCACACGGGTACAAATTATGCACCTAAACCTTCCTGATGAATCACTCTGTCTATTAGTGAAAACCGCATGAAAATCCGTTTAGTAGATTTTCAGTTTATCGCGAACAGACAGACAGACAGACGCGGCGGGGACTTTGTTTTATAATAAGTAGTGATAAAACACAAACACATACTATTAAATGTATAAACAATAAACTTGCTTACATTTTAAAGCTAAAGATTATTTGTTTCAACACTCTAATCTCAAGTTGTCTAAGTTAAGGTTGAGAAAGACAGCAGGCGACGCAGGACGCGGGAGTGAGCGGTTGAAATGTAATAGCATCGAGGGCCGAGCGCGACACGGCTGCGGCTGTGTGCCATCTTCTATATTAACTAGTACATTACAACCTACTCACGTCGCGTCGCCGCTCGCTCGCTGTTTGCCTCAGCCTTTAATTATTATTGTATGATTTATATAAGGATAAGCTTACAACTTAACTTTACTATTCATACATACTAGATTAGTAAGGTAAGTTCGAATTGAGTTCAATTTTACTTTTTTTAATATATTTATGTTATCATCACCATAATTATGCCTATCAATTCCAAATATTTATATTTTAAGATATATATTTTCTTAAAATATATATAAATATTAAATATTTTAGATTGAAATATCTAAAAGCCTAATTTTTGTAGGGAAAACTTCTTTAGCGGCGTTGTGTACTTTTTTGGGATGGGTAAAAAATGTTAAACTCGCGTCAGGACACGTGACCTGATCGAAAATTCGTAAGACGGAGCCGAGTTTCTTATATTTAAAAAAATATAACATTCGAAATTCAAACATTTATGAGCGGCCAGGAGCGCAGAACTTCCAGTGTACCCTATGTATACATTTAGATATGTCATTACCTACTTTTTATTTTTAACCTAATTATATATATACAGATGTGTGTGTCTGTGTGTGTATGTATATGCAAATACATTGTGAATTTATGTTTTCACTTCTGACGTGCAGTCCTACGACTCACTGTTTTTTTATAACCTATACCTTGTTACTATATTAAAAATATAACTATAAAAAAGTTTACCAATATTTATATTTTAAATTTTGATGGTTTTGATAATATTCTCATATTGCTACATTATTGCGCCGTACATTTAGTGGAATGGCTTCATCGAGTTCAATTTCAGGGTCGGTCTAAATACTCTGTTTATCTGTGCCTGTTGAAGAAATAATTTAAAACTATATCCGATAGATTAAGATTTTACAGCATTAAACAGTAGTTACAAATGTTTTTAGAAGTTATTGTATAAAGTGGCCAGAGCCATGTACGGGAAGTTTTTTTTTTTTAAACACAACTCCCGCACTAAGAATTATTCCGACTCTACAAACATTTAAACAACGGACACAAAACACACGCAGACTCGGGACAACCATATGTAGATCACATAAAGTTTTGACCCGTGTGGGAATCGAACCTACAACACTCAGCACGATGTAGTGTGACGACCATATTAAATGCAGAGCAGTCAACTGTTGTTGAAAGTGTTTATAGACTAATACCCGGTTCCTATAATCAAGAAACGATTCGTTTTGCTCACGGACGGTAAAATTTTCGTTGAAAATTCATATTTCTTGATTATAGGAACCGGGTACTAGCGGCTTTATATCAGACGGTCCGTTGATTTTATTTCTCAGTTGTATAAGAAAATATATAAGAGAACCACCTGACCACGATCGGTGCAATTCGATCGGAACGTCGGGTACCAAAAAAGGTATTATGCCTTGTAATTGCTATCGCGATTAAGTCCCGATTTACACATCTCATAAACAAGAGAATACAGTAACTTCCAAATGAGGAACAACCTAGATTGCTTTTGGAAGCAAGAAGATTAGTGAAAAGTGATAATGATGTCATAATACCGACTGATTTGAATTGATTTATAAATCAGATGTAAAGAGTATTATTCACCCCGATGCCCAGGAGTTCCATCATCACCGGGGCACGGCATAAACTTCTAATTTTTTTCTTTATTCATAATCAATCCTTAACTTCTAAATACAAATTTGGTCTGCCTTATAAAGCAGGAGTTAGCGCGACTTTTTTTTTCGTGTGTGGTCATTGTGTCATCACGTCACCGGAGCTAACGGTGAAGTGGTATGTCAGAATCGAACCGAAAACTACACGATGTTCCGCCACAAGTAGGTCTATCGCAAGGGACCCGGGTATACCCTAAGAAGGAAGCCTCTAGATCAGAAGGCAGCCACAGCCTAGGTTGACTGCAACACGCCCTAGACACACACACTAGATTAGTGTTTCTTTTGCTCATTTTCATAAATAAGTTACAATGAAAGTTTAATAAATTAATGGTGCCGTGAACCGTGAAGGTTTCTGATATAAGAAAAACCAACAAACGCGTGATAATCATCAGCTAAAATAATATTTTACGAGTGCTTACCTTTGATATATTGTATAATTAATATCTTACACTTTTGTAAAAACGAACATTATTTATTACCAAATACTACCAAATTTTTTTTTATCTTTATTTATTTAGCGGCTTTTATTACAAAGTAAAATGCAAGCCCCATCGTAGCTTATTCTAAAATTCTAACTATGTTATGATAGAGACAGAGGAAGTCGTTGTTGTGATATCTCAAATAGATCTATAGCAGCATTTGAAGTAGGGTTTACTCAGAATATTAATGAAAAGTCCTACATCGTACACATTAAGATTATATTTGCACATCAACGAGTTCCTTTGGCGCCGGTACTTGACACAATCCATCAGTAAGTGTTGGACATCATCAAGAACTCCGCAAGTAACTAGATAGGTTTAATGACAGTAGAGGATGTTCGAGGGTAGAAGCAAGTGGCGGGCTGTTGCCTCGGTCTGCCCCGAAGGGAGTAAATAAGACGTGAGCTTATGTATGTTTAATTGGACTCAAACTCTCAAAATATAACAATGTAAGAGTTATTACGTATCGCTGTCTAGTTCTGAACTAAATACAGCTTGTAGTACAGGTTCTCGAACTGGTATAAATATACTTAGATACATAATCTTTTGTAAGTACACACTTACCTTATATACATAGAAATACAAATATTCATTTTCATGCATACAAATATTTAAACTGAGCGGAAATTGACGTTGAAAACCCGTGACGTTGCAGTGGAACGCACTACCGTCGCACCACAGGTCATCAAACCAGAGTGGCTCTCTATCTGGATCAGTAGAGACTTTTACTTGAATTTTAAAGCCGTGGATTTAGGATATCTCGGTCTGGATTCTAGAAGACGTGATAAAAATGTTAGATTTAAAACCATTTGTGACTTGCCAACCTTCAGAGTCACGAGCGATTTACGTGATAGGTCAGATTACGAAGAACAATCCCTTCCAATTTCGCAATCAATTGCATCTCTTTCAACAGTGCATTGAGTCATTCACAATTACTCGAATGATCTTAAACTAATTAACACTTAATATTAGAAAACTGGAGAGCTGTTACGTACAACTCTTTGAAACATTGAGAATGGTAATACCACTATTCTGAGACATAATATATTACATAGTGTTGTTTAGACTCAAAATAAGCATAGCTTGAATAATGGATTCTAGGACACGGATACACATACTTAGATTTAAAAAAAACTGTAAATACACACGTATTATACACAGAAATACCCAGAGTAATGCAAAGAGACATGTTCATGGATACAAATATATGTGTTCATGGATACAAATAAACTTGTTCATGGATACAAATGAAATGTCTATGGATACAAATATACTTGTCTATAGAAACAAATAGGCTTGGTCATGGATACGTTACAGTTGGATGCAGTAAAGAGGAAACGGTAATAATACAAGTAAAATCGAGGCCAAATCTATGTGATAATATGTATGTGTAGTCCATATTCCAAGATTCGTATTTCTGCCTATTCGTTAAGCTTCCATGGCATTCTTTAAAAACAATTTTTAGGTTACGTTTGTTATTTTTATTATAAATATGTTGAAGAGAGAATAAGTGCCGTCTACTTAACATGGAATTGTACAAAAAAATTACTAAAAAGTAGATATAACACGTTTCTAGAACTAGCTACTATGCCAAATTATTTATTTTTTCTTTAAATAAATCTTATTGCCACCCGTTTTAACATAAATATAATATACACTCCACTTGTATTCCCGAAGGGATAAGCAAAGGCGTATTAAACACCCATATTCTGCCAATAATAATATGGAAAAGCACTTTGGGAATTAAAAATGGGAAAATTTGGGAAATTTTAAAAGGGAAAGTTTGAAAATAAGGAAAAGGATATAGCTTAAATTGATAGATCGGGGAGTATAAGCAATAGCTCGAGCGGGTCAAGGTCACAATACCTCAAGCAAGGTCAGGTCAAGGTCAAGGTCGCGTTACTGTAACTCGAAATGGTTGTTACCAGGTAGTCCAGGCCCTCTAACTAAACCTATTATAAATTGCGTTATATTTTTAGATTCTTTAATATAACGTAGATTGGAATTATATGTTAATATTAAACATTTACATATGTATGTTGTAAGACCAGTTTAATACTTTGTTTTAAAATAGGCATATTATAGAATAAAAATCATTCCAAGCTGGTTTAAGAGTCAAAGTCAACAATCAGAAATAAACAGGTTTTTTTGGTAACATAACTTAAGATATACAATGCTTAACTTATTTGAAGGAGAATCAGGTGACATTATTAATTCTTGAACAGTACACAATTAAATGGTAAAACACCATTTAAATTCAAATATACGATTTCACAGCATGTAAAAATCAAGAGGAAAGAAATGTGGATACCAATTTAATTAGAGCTCAGCTCCTAACTACTAAAATGGTAGCTAAATAAACACTAATGGCCAATTACATGACATAATAATCATAAATTAAAATACCCCCGACTCGAAAATTCCTTCAACAATTAGAAAAGAGATGATAGTCTCCGAACGGCTGGACAGATTTTATTGAATTATATTATCTAAAAACACTCTCGATCAAATCACCTTTCAAACAAAACTAAATCAAAATCGGTCCATCTGTTAAGGAGCTATGATGCCATAGATTACAACACCCCTCCTTTTTTGAGTTGGGTGTTAAAAACACAACACAACTAGCATTGTGTGGCTCAACTTCACTAAACACTCCGTTTTTGATTAATTAATCACAGATTAAGATAAGACGAGTTTTGTAATAATAATAACTCCACACATCTCACACACGGCCGTCTGATCCCAAACTAGGCAGAGCCTGTACTATGGTAACCAGACTGCTGATAAACATACTTATATATTTCAAAATACACACATATTAAAGACAAATTACACCCAGACACAGTCCAAATTATCGTGTTCATCACACAATTATTTGTCCTGGGTCGGAATCGAACCCACGACCTATGGCTTGGCTTACTAACCACTAGACCAACAGTAATATCCCACTAATATTATAAATGTGAGTTTGGATGGATGGATGGATGGAGGGATGGATGTTTGTTACTCTTTCACGCAAAAACTACTGAACCGATTGCGATGAAACTTGGTATGTAGATAGCTGGAGACCTGGATTAACGCATAGAGTACTTTTTATCCCGATATTCCCACAGGATCGGAATCTACGCGGGTGAAACCGCGGGGCGCTGCTAGTAAGACTATAAAATTCATATAGATCACTAGATAACGCTTATGAACCCAATTAAGCTGTAATGATCTTTAATAACCTCCTTTATTAATTGACATCTACAACAAGGAGTGTGTTCCACAAAAAACTTCGACGTTCGAGAACCAATTTATAAGTCGGCACCTCCCAACTGATAGCGCGTTAAGCGTAAATAAATGATTTTTTTTTTCATTTTATTATTCTATACATATTATATATTAAATGACGATCCTAGACTAAGGATTTGTCAGTGTCGTGAGCGATTTTACGAAGTAAAAAAAAGTAATGGACAAAAGCAGAATCAGAACAAGCATTTAGGTTTATCGAAGTCGAGTTATCTAATCAATAACGACAGTTGCTCCCCTGACGGAGATGCAGCTATCTCTTCCTTCACAGAGATCTAGATACCCACCAGTATATTAATTTAGCTAAGGTAATAGGTAAGACAACCGATGTTTTTCCCACCCACGGAGAGAGTTCTTAGCTACAATTCAAGAAAATATGTTCAGCTGTTCGAAGATCATCAGGTCATTTCTAATATATCCTTATCATACCACTAATATTATAAATGTGAAAGTTTGGATGGATGAATGTTTGTTACTCTTTCACGCAAAAATCACTGAACCGATTGCAATGAAACTTGGTATGTAGATAGCTGGAGACCTGGATTAACGCATAGGCTAATTTTTATCCCGATATTGTGACGGGATCGGGACTTACGCGGGTGAAATCGCGAGGCGCTGCTAGTAATATATATTCTAATATCGTTTAAGGGACTGCTGAGTCGGGGGTATTTATACTTGTGTAAATTTTAAGTTATGAACTTATATCTTTGTGAAGTGTATTGGAGAAATAATTTATGCTTGAGTTAAGAGATCAGTTTATTTAACACTGAATTTATTTTGTACTTAGTCTCTTAACGTCTTCTGCAAAAATATTTCTTCTATTAACGTCATGTAACTTCCAAGATAATGGATTTTTTTCTTGTGTTTCTCTGAACCAACAAGGAAGAGGAACAGATATCATAAAACAATTATAATAATCGCCATATTTTTTCTTTTACGTCACAATTACTGTTGAAACGACCGCAACGATCATTAAGGTACATATCTTTAAACGTAATGTGAGCAATTTGGGTAAATGACGTGATTTTTCGATTAACGACTTGCCAAATTAACCACTTATTGGTGTAACATTCTGGGCCTTTTGTTATTAACAGGCGTGATGGTTGGTGATCAAAAAACTTGTAAGTTGTGAACCATGGACACCAAATTTAAAAAAATCATTCAAAAATAGAACTTGGGTTTGTCAAAAGTTAAAAAAAAAATGTATTCCAGTTATAAAATTAAAAGAAATTCAATTTCAAATAAAACAATATTTAGTCTAACGATTTCGGATTGAAGATATTATTAATAACGAACATCAATCGGAACTGCAGAGTTATAATAATACGTAATAATAATAATTTGAGACACCTCACATACGGCGGTCTGGTCCCAAATTAGGCAGAGCTTGTGCTATGATAACCAGGCTAAATACTTTCATGACTTTACATATTTGACTGAATTTTAACAGGTTTTTTATAAACAGTTTGGGTTTACAAGTCAAACGTCAAACGAGTGACAATCCTGGTATTGTAAGCTTCTGTAGGGTACAGTGATCTATCCATAATGTCAGCCTCGGTTAGATACTTGTTACCTACCTCACTAGTATAACAGTTTCAATATCAAGCTATTTCATTTACGCTTGCGACGTCACAAATTATGTCTGTGCCCTTACAAATAAGTCTCGCATGAGCTACAGTAGAGCTTAGGGTCAATTTTCATTGTAGTTAACTCAACTTGCTATATAACAAATACCTAACAACGTAAAGGAAAGAATAAAAAAATAATCCATACATTTGAAATGTAAAAATAAGTCCTGCCCTATCCCCTCCACCCTCTTCTACTGTTCAGAAGTCTGATATTAAGAAAAATAATATAAATTCGAAATCATTCAATATTTATTGTTTCCAGAATTTAGGCTATGCTATATTTTTGCAAATAAAAATAATAAGACATAACATGTTTAATATAAAGAGTTGGCAACTTATTAATGCTCTCAAAAATTATGTTATTGAATTCATATATAAAACACTCAGACCCTAAAACAATCAGAAAATCAAGTGCACGTGTATCTCCCCTTTTCCTCAATAAATTAGGCCTGATTCCACCCTTGATAAAGTGATAATATTTTTAATCTGTAGAGGTTTAATAAAACTTAAAGGTTAGTATTAGCATAATACGACAAACAGATCTGATGGCCACCCATTTAATGGAAGGTCCTACACCGCAACAATGATGTCTATATTTACTTTTTTCTTATTCTTAAATAAAAATTCTCACGAAGAACAAAGAAAAAAAAACTTACTTTTAATTCTCACGTTGCAAATGCGTAAACATTAAAAAATATAACAAAAACTACACTTCACTGCACAAACACTATACGTATGAAGTCAATTAATAAAATCGCGATTTATTACACCAACTAGGCGTACGCACGCTACAGACGCTGGAATAACACTGAACTTGAAACGAAAATTGTATACTCCTGCGCAGATTTACTTACTCGCTTGCCTTCATCAAAGCCCACTCAAAAGTGGACTTTAAGAGCCTTATAATAGAGAGCAAAACAGTGAATCCAAAGGCTGGTTAACAATATTAATTTTTATATAAAACGATTAATTGAATATATTTTTAGGTTTTGCCGATGTAAGTTCCACTGACTGCGACTCAAGATCATTACGCGAAATGAAAATGATTTTAAAACTGCCTTACGCACTTTGATCATCTTCGTCATAATTTCATGGCCTCTTTTCTCCTCTGCTCCTTTGTTCCATATCTTTATTAAATACTAACTGTGCCCGCGGCTTCGCTCATGTGTATCCCTGACAACGAAAGGTAACGTAAAATCACATTCGCATTTATAATCAGTTAGGGCAGTTAGGATTACAAATGGGTAATAATACCCTTTAATTAAAAAGTTCTTACGTACATATGTTCGGTTACCATTTATGGAATTTTTTCCGCAAACGAGTCTTGGTAATTATAGTATGCCGGAAACATCTTTATTTGTGCAGAAAAAACCGGTTTAAAGTCTACCTTTTTAGCAGTTATGAGTAAACCAGGAACCCTTGTTTCATTTATTTAATACTAGCAACCTGCCCCGGCTTCGCACGGGTACAAATTATCTAGATTGCCAGTTCCAAATTCTAATTGTCTGAAAACAAAACATTACCAATGAAAAAAAAAAATTACATTTAAAATTCATGACAGTCTTAATTATTAAGGACATAGGTCCTATATTCAATGTTAAAATTGTATAAAAGTAGTAGGCAGGGAATAACTATGGTCTGAGTACTGCCTTAAAATAAAGAAAAAAAAAGAAAAATTTATTTTAATTAATTATATTAAAATCAGTAAAGTATATTAGTGCAAAGCAATAAAGAAACTGGGTGGTTCAATGTGGAAATATATTTTTTCTTTTTTGGTTGTTTGTATCTAATGACTTCTAATATGAAATGTTTGGAGTTCAGGTTAAAAATATGACAGGACTAGCAATCCGCCCCGGATTCGCACGGGTACAAATTATACACATAACCTTTCCTCATGGATCACTCTGTATATTAGTGAAAACCGCATGAAAATCCGTTCAATAGTTTTTCAGTTTATCGCAAACAGACAGACAGACGGACAGACAGACAAAAGCGGCGGGGGACTTTGTTTTATAATGTGTAGTGAATGTAGTGATAGATATTTTTTAAATCAGACAATCAGAATCATCATCAGGCTATATCAGGGAAAGATACAGTGGCGGATTTACCAGTAGGCTGCGTAGGCTGAAGCCTAGGGCGGCAGATTTTACAGGCAGCAAATTTAAGGCCTACATTATTTTTTATGTCTTGTTCTGGGATATGGAATTAGATGGACCGACCGGTAGGGGCGGCAAAATTTTAATAGCCTACTGGCGGCAAATGTGTAAATTCGCCCCTTGAAAGATGTATCTGTATCTATTTATATGTAGATGTATGTAAGGTAAAATTTTCTCCTTCATATTGTAATTATAGTATCTGGACAACCAAACTGAGCTTGGTATTTTTTTTTTTTTTGTAAATTCGCCATTTTTTTAGGAAAAACACCTACATCGTCGATACATACATACATACAAATAAATGGAATTGAAGTGTCTGTTTGTAATGTCAAAATAATAGTTTTTTAAGCTCATACAGTTATTTGCACAATACCTTTGCCTAAAAATCAGTTTATAAAATTTTTGTCTGTTTGTTACGGCTAATCTCTGGAACGGGTGGACCGATTTCCACGGGACTTTCACTGGCAGATAGCTGGTGTTATAAGGAATGACTTAAGCTACTTTTATTTTGGAAAAAGAAATAGGAATCTGCGCAAAATATATAAATATGTACACGCGAGCGATGCCGCGCGGGAACTGCTAGTGTATAAATAAACTTTAAAGAGCCGTTTCCAAGATACATGAAGTATATATATATACCTTCAAGAATTATTTGTTTAAAGTTATTAGATTATAATATACATCCGATAAACATGTTAGAATTTTTATAAATTGTAGAAATAAAATGCGCTTTGTCGCAAAAGATTTAAGTCATATTTTAGGTTAATTTGTGGAATCAAATACGATTTTTTCATATTATTTAAGGCGATTTCTATTGTACAACCCTAAAATGTAACTAAACAAGTATGTTATATGTGCTCAGTGTAGCCAAAATTTCAAGTAGGTATCGGACAGATTTTCATAAATATTTGCACGTGTACTACTTACATAAAACATTTAAAACGTATTTTTGTAATCAAATTGGTAACATTTGCAAATATATTATATATACTGTTCTACTCTGTTCTACTGAAGTTTTATTTAATGACATAATAACACAAATCTGACAGCTGGCCAGTTACAAGACGACAACAGACTTAATTAAAAAATAACACCATCTTCACGACTCGACTGACATTCCTTGGGCAATGTTTTAAAAATAGATTTGCTCATTTTTGTACATCTTTACCAGACACGTTAGCCTTTGAAATCAGAAATGGTGAGATTTTTTTTTGGAAACTCATCAAGGCTTATCGCATGTATGTCACAGTTACCACGCCTTATAATCAGTGAGCGATTTCGAATGATTTCGATGTTGTCATCTTTTAAATAGGTATTTTGATATTCGAATTTTTGGTACTTCTATGTGTAAAAAAATTAAACAAAAAATCCGATTGCATTAAAAACCATCATCATCATCGTCATAAACACAAATAAATAAAATTGAAGTGTCTGTTTGTAATGTCAAAAAAATAGTTTTTTTTTAAGCTCATACAGTTATTTTCACGATACCTAAAAATCAGTTTTTTAAATTTTTGTCTGTCTGTCAATCTGTTTGTTCCGTCTAATCTCCGGAACGGGTAGACCGATTTCAACGGGACTTTCACTGGCAAATAGCTGGTGTTATAAGGAGTAACTTAGGCTACTTTTATTTTGGAAAAAGAATAAGAGTGCCGCGCAACAGGGACGGCCTTAGGCTTTGCCCCCCCGGGCGATAGATCTTTGCGAGGCCCTTGTCCTTTGAGGTATTTATGTGAATTGAACCTATATTTAATGAAAAATGCAAAAAAAATAGTTTTAAATTGTAGATGGGAAATTGACAAAACTTATGTCAATTTCCTTCACTTTTCTATGGAACGGTATTCACTAACCAATTGACGATCTGTTTTATTTTCCGCTAAATCTTTCAAAGCATCACATATATCGCATAGTTGATATTTAACAGCCTTCATCGACTCTACCCAGAATTCCCACGTAGTTTCAGATAGTAGTTTTGACTTCAGCCAGCAAAGAGATTTTTCTTCTTAGGTCGTAGTGCGAGGGCGCGGGGCCCCTGCGAGAGCGAGGCCCCGGGCGGTTGCCCTGCTTGCCACTCCCTACGGCCGCCACTGCCGCGCAAAATATATATATATAAATGTACACGCGAGGGAAGCCGCGCGTTAACTGCTAGTACTAACTAAAAAGAGAAATAATACATCCTATGTAATTGTCACGACTGAGACGAATCTAATGACACCACATATGTAAATCCTCTCATCATCCTCATACGGTCATACGGATTAAGCCGTAGAGCGTGCCAAATAATTAGATATAATACATAACACAAATGATATTGTCGTAACTCAGAGGAAAGCTGGTACCGAGATTATAGGATCTGTGTTATGGGGAGAGTAAGTAAAAGATTATGCAGGCAACACAGTTGCTATACTTTAACTCCAAATTACAATTATCCTTGATTATAATTTGTCATCAGACCCTTAGATGATTGTCCTTTCTTGCTTGATTCCAAACTAATCTATTTTAAATACGAATTTTGAGTAAGGTGCCGCCAGCCAGGACTCAGCGCGTCATTTCCAAAAAATTCTTAATCCAATCACAGAGATCACAAGTGGGCGCAGGGAGTCCGTCTCAACAATACATACTAGTTACTGTTGTCCTGACAGACAATCCTGTCAAAATTTCAGTAATTTGTTTTAATTTTATGAAAAAAGCAGTTGCCCGTCAACTTCCCCATTTTGGAGTCAATTTTTCCAATTTTTCGTTTCTTCGTTCTCTGTATAATTATCGGTATACTATATTTCTGTATTAACTTATACCTACTTGATATAATACTTTTTTAATCATACTAAAGAGACTTTCATGTCATCTTTCGCCTTATAAATGTAAAATATCTCAAACATGTCTTAGGATCACGGTCTCACGTATGTGTGCTATAAAGGTAGGTCCTAGCATCTGACATTCCCACTGAATAGATTCTTGTCTCAGTGATACTTTTTTTTTATACCACTGGTTGGCACTCCTTTCTTTAAAAACCCCATACTGCAGCAAACCTCGGAAAATCTCGACAAAGAGCTTGTTCTACAGCCAGAGCGTTTGCGAGAGGAAATTTCTCTGGAGTAATGCCGTACGTAACCATTTAAGTTTCAAGGTGTGAGGATGAACGCCCAAGCTGCGGTGGTAGAATGCGACTGTGGGCACCATGTCAAACAGTTCCTCGGAGCACAACCCATTATACAAGGAGTAGAACACACAAAAGCAGGTAAAGTCTCTCCTTAGGCTTAAGGGTTTAATATCGCTTGTGAGTTTAGGATCAGCGACGATTAGCACAGCACGTCTTTGAACGCAGTTAAAAAGCCCAAGCTGGTATCCATATGACAACAGTACTCCATATGGGGACGGACTAGTGACTTATATTATAAAAGTCTTGGCCCCGAAGAACCCCTCGCTCTATTAAGCACACCGAGCTTTTTGATGCCAACTTGGTTTTGCCTTCTAAGTGTAAATAATCTCTGAGATTGTAGGGGCCTGTATATTGGAACTGAGGGGCCACAGTAACTAGGATTTTTGTATAACTTACCATTGGATTGCGAATCTAATAGTAAATGTATAAGCAAAACGTTGGCTTATATAACTGTTACTTTGTACCTTTCAGATTCCACCACTCATCTCAATACTCAATAGTTCATTGCTTCCATAATGTAAATACATAGGTGGTAACAGTTTAAAGAGTAACAATTAAGGAACCTGTCGGGCGCAGCACAGTTCGTTTGGGAGTCATCCTCGACTTGTAGACCCCAACGATGACAAAAACATTGACGGATTACCATAGACAGGAAACGCAAACCGAACACCCTTCACAATGAGTTGAATTTGTTGTTTTATTTTACATTGTATACAACTATTACTTTTAGTTGCATGGATTTATTTGTTATTTCTTGTTAATAACGTATATACGACTAAGTCTATACGACTTTGTTGTTATACACTTGTTCTTATTTTATTTACTCGGTCAGGAATTTTTTGTATTAACTTGTTATGGTGGGCGGCATTCAGCCAAATGAGTTTTCATTGTTGTTATAGGATTTATGGACAGGCTGTCCATGATATGTCCATAATTTATTTGGACCCAATATTCTGGATAGATGGCGTTGTATAATTACGATCGTTTCTAGATGGCGATGTTAAGATTCTCTTACGAATCATGACTTTCTAGGCTAAGTGGTCTAATAAATTGTCTTGCTCTGGACATATTGTTTTATTCCCTCGAGAGATGTTTTTGGGACTTTGAACAATATGCTAACTAACTAAATACCCGTAATTTTCAATCTTCCGACTCTTCGTTTTGCTTCTACACGAGGCATCCTCGGGAATATTCGGCAGCAAATGAGTGAATACAGTCAATGCGGCCCATTTCTTTGGAGAGTAATTTATAATAAATTATTTACCAAATAACAGGGTGCCTATTAAAGTATTATCATAATTATTTGTGGCATAGACCACAGTGCATAAATATAAATAACATTTATTGTTTAATGTATCAAATCTAACGGAACAAAACCCCGTGGCTACAATCAACAATTAAACAATCACAGATAACATTTATAAACATTACATTAAAGTTTACCAACAATTACAATAGATTACTGTGTCATAAAAATGAAACTAATCAAAATGACTTACTCTAGAAATACGTGCTCGACAATAAAAATATTAATATAGTCTTGCAGCAACACATCTACATAAGTATAAATTATGTGTACAAAATATGTATGTCAAATGTATTTGCATTTATACATATTATAGTACTTATACGCATATAAAATTATGATTAAGCAAATTTATTTCCGCGATGGTGCATAATAGCCGTTCTATGTTCACATGAATCAACCTCAATATTAATTAACTGCTTATATTTTTAACCGACATCAAATAAAGACAAGGTTCTATGCTCGACTGTATGTATTTTTTTGTATGTTCACCGATATTTACGTCATCTATGGACCGAGATTTTTAAATTTTTTTTTTGATTGGAAGGGTTTACTCCCAAGGGGGTCCCATTGTCACCATGTAAGAATATGATGATGGTATCTGAGCCAAAACGAGGGAAATCCTCAAAAATTAAGGGCACTTGTAGTGTGTATGTTGATTTTTCTTGAAATTAAGGAATAATAGCGATGATAGATTTAAAGTGATGGACATTTTTATTATTAACCGACATTAACGAAAACGGAGGAGATTCTACGTTCGGCAGTGTGTATATTTTTTTTTACTTATTTAATCAAGTGCAGCAAGTTGCTAGACAAACTAAAAACCTTACTTAATCTGAATAAATATCGGGCTTATTAAACTCAAATTAATATAATCTAACGAACTGCAGTTCGGTAACTTACATTACAGTAAGTAACTAATGTTCGAAATACCGTACCTACTCAGTACGTAGTAAATAGTAAATAAGCGAGTACCTATTAAAGTTATTAAAGTTACCTACTCAATTTAAGTGTCACATGTACTTATTGTAGTCTCTTCAGTTAAGTTTGTAATCGATTAAACATTTTCAATAATTATACATACATATCAAATACATTTCATATTTCAATGTTTAGTGCCCTTGTACTTTTTGAAGTCGGCTTAACTTTTTTTCAAACTGTTTATTAATTCAGTAAAATATTTTACTTAATTAATTTATGAATAAAATCCTTCTTGAACGTCTAACGTTCTGCAGACGTAGTAACAGTAGCGGGAGGCGGGTGTGGCTCACATGGCGGGTGTGGCCCACATTTTAGACGTCTCGGTTTTTCTGATTGCTAATCAGAGAGTGAAGAAAAGGCGAAGGAATTACCTAATTCAACTGTAAGAATAAAAATATTTTATGAGAATAAGAATACTTTATTTGCTTGAAACATGGCACAATAAGATGTTACAATAATAATGATGGCACAACATGTCTCACCGTACAATCGGTATGCAACATAGGAGATTGGTTTAAAACTAAAACTGTCTAACATTACTTACATATCTATCAAATAATTGCATATCCCTGATAACACAATGTCAAAATTGAATAGAAATTACCTTGGAATATTTATGAATTTACTTAGTCAAATTATAAATAAGATCCAACAAGTTTATTTTAGAAAAAAAATTTAATAAAAAAAAAAATCAATCCTCCGTACCGTCGCCGCGTCGCTACAGTAAAAGTAATTTGGTAACAATATTTTTGTCCACCTTGCTTATTCTAGACGAAATGCTATGTTTCCTCGGTGTGATACTTAATTGGACGTTTCTATCAATTAATCTATCAGCCCACCGCAGTCCACTGCTGGACATAGGCATCTCCCAACTTGCGCGATACCCGGTCCTCGGTTTCATAAGAGAATAAAAAACTGCATATCATCAAATTTCTAGAATTTTAAAAACTTTATGATTTTCATCAACATTTTAAATGCAATAATCACTCTAAATATGCAGCTTGCCAGCTACGGACAAGTAGCAGTGTAAGTATGTCGAA
The DNA here is from genome assembly GCA_963859945.1 of Euplagia quadripunctaria. Taxonomy (NCBI): domain Eukaryota; kingdom Metazoa; phylum Arthropoda; class Insecta; order Lepidoptera; family Erebidae; genus Euplagia; species Euplagia quadripunctaria. The sequence goes on along the minus strand of OY982582.1, from coordinate 11,914,472 downwards.
GTTCCGAAGCACAAACAAAAATGAAGACTAAGGGCAGAGAAGCTATGTAGTTGGCGAAACTCGCAAATCACGGATGGGTCACTTAGTTCTATCCGTGAACACGATCCATGGTTACGAAACGTCGTTTAAATCAAAAAGTTATCAAACCTTATATGTAGGTACTTACTAGTTGGGTACTATCCTATGTTGTTAATTTTATTTTTCTCCTGGGTCAGTCAACAAAAATAAAAATAATAATATAACTTAAAATACACTTTTATTTTACAGTGTTTATTTATCTACCGCCCTATTTCCCTACTACTGCCGTTAACAAAAATAATTGAAAAATTGTAATAAAAGGGTTAAGAAATATCGCTAAAACAACTAGTAGTTAGTTGTTTTAGCGATATTTCTTAACCCTTAGCAAACACCAATTTGGTTTTCGGGCGCATAATCAACAGAAGATGCAGGTTTTACACTTACATCGAGTATAATATATCTTATCTAGATAGAGGAAAAAATTGCGAAGATGTCTTTATAGACCTTCAAAAGGCTTTCGACACAGTTGAATTCCAAAATTATTCACGCGACTAGAGAACGTTTTCATAAGACTACTGGTCTATGAGTATTCTCAGACTAGCTGTTGGGGCGATCGCAACGTGCATAAGTCTCTGGCTATGAAAGTAATGACTCCGGATTCAACTACCGTGTCCCTCAGGGGAGCACTCTTGGTCCCACAATGTTCTAGATTTAAATAAGTAACCTGTGCAACGTTATTGATATTCCCACCATCTACACATTTTTGCTGATGACACAGGAATTGTCTCCCGAAGAAACACCGAGCGCAACTTTTTCCATTTGACAGAAGGTGGTTTAGTCAAGATAACATCATGGCTCAAAAATAGTCTTCTGTTGCTGAATGCATATAAGACCATATGTATGTGTGCAAACAACATCCTTATAATCAATACATTTCCATGCAACAGAAGGGAGTATCAGACACACTGCAACTGTGTAGTGCTTTCAAGAGTGTTTTCTATTGACTACAAAATATTTAAAATTATTATAAAATCACTCAGCACAAAAATGTTTGTTTTAAAAAAACAGCTCTAGCACTCGGGAATCACACCTGTGTAGCAGCGACATTAAAAACATGCAATAGTGTCAAGTCAAATCAGTATCATTTTACTTAACGGTAGGTTCGATACACTTATTGTATGAAATACCTAAGTATGACGACACGCCTGACTATTGCCAAATCATTCATTTTGATGTTAAATTTGAGGATTACAAATAAAAAAATAAAATCGTTAAAGTAAAGTGGATCTGTGGCAAACGAGCAGATGGGTCACCTGATCGTAAGTGACTACCGCCGCCCATCGGCACCTGCAACACAAGAGTCACAAGTGCGTTGCCGAACTTTAAGGTGGGAGTAAGGGAAGGGAGGGAAGAGGGGGAGAAAAGAGGAAGAGGAAGAGGAAAAGGCTTCCGGTAATCTCACTCGGCTAAACACAACGTTGCTATGAGGCCGGTTTTCGGTGAGGCCGTGGTATCACTCGGGTCGAGCCGGCCCATAGTCGAAGCATGACTCTCCCACTATCCCTCTTATATATCTTCACTCTATTTCAAATTATTTTATTACTCGACTTGTCGAAATAATTTATTTTGAGTACCTATCACCGTATAACCCATTTTTTTTATCACACAAAATAATTGTTCCACTGTGCGATGGGATGAAACGCTACAGCAAAGCAACTACATAAACAATTGAATACTACTGTGCCTTACATTGCCCGAGTATTGTGCGGATAGGGTAACATGAGACTTACACCGCTGCTGCGAGCATACGCACTTGTGATCACTCATGCATCAAGCAGATCGCAAACTTGTGTAAAACCACAGAATACATAATGGTACAAGTACAGAAGTCCCACTCCGCCAAATAAATTAAATAAATAGCGGCTCTTGTGTTGACACAATAAAGACGCAATTCGGTCGCACAGCGCTAATTATCTACAGTTATATTCACCAAGAAGTTGCCTCTCTTTCTATCGCGTAACTCTTATCTGTACTGACGATGCCGCGCCGCTACGTTAGTATTGTCCTCTTTAGGGTTCCGTACACGAAGGATAACCAACGTAGGGCTCCCATCCCTCCGGATTTCCCCGGATTAGTCCTAGTTTAAACGTCCGGGGAGTGTACGGGCGGGGTTTTCAGAAAGTGTCTGGGTAAAACCCGGACACTCTGTGCCAAGGGACAATTATAATTATTGTTAGATGAATCGTTAACAAGCTAAATATTTAAATGGAATCAGTGTTTTTTAAGGTGTATGGGAAAGTATCTCGATTTCACCCATGTGTCTGGATTTTTTTAAGTTTTTGTCCGGAATCTGCAATATAAGTGATGGCAGGCCGTTGGTTTCAACGGGACCCTATTATTAGGCTTCCGTACCCGAAGGGTAACCAATTGGACCCTATTACTAAGCCTCCGCTGTCCGTCTGTCTGTCTGTCAGCGGGCTGTATCTCATGATCCGTAGTAGGTAGACAGTTGAAATTTTCCCAGAATGTGAATTTCTATTGTAACAACAAATAATAAAAATAATTAAAAATTAAAGGAGGCTCCCCTAATAGAAACGTGTTTTTTTGCTCGCTCTCGACTCGCACTTGGCCGGCTTTATTTAAAGAGTTAATTAATCTGAATATTTAATTACCAGTGAAGTATGTGCTTATTACTCTATTTTTGTGAAGCAATACTTTATAAATGGTGGCAAGAAATAAAGTATCTACTCGTAGAAATTAATTTAAATCGTCTGTGACCCTGCTCTACTGGGGTCACTTATTAACATGTAATTATGTGAAGGTTAGAAGCAACCAACCTTGATAAATATGTATAATTAAATTAGATGAATTCAGGAAAGTACGGTTGTACTGTAAACTAAGGCTGAAATAGAAAGAAAAGTAAAATGACGCATCCATCTCCTCTGTGACTAGGCGGTCGAGTTTTTGAATTACGACTGCAATTTCAAGGGTCATGGGTTCGATTCCTACTCAGTGCACAAATTTTTACATATGAATAATATGTTTTTTTAGATATTTTTTTAAGTTTAAGTGGTAATGCACACCATCGAATGTCTTATCTCAATACCCACCGACCAATAAAATTGATTTAAAAATATTACCACTACTCGACGTTAGACAATAACTACATAGTAACCTGTGGCTAGAGGCTAAATTCACCAACACGGGCTCAACTTAAAATAATAAAACAAATATACATACATTGTTTAGTATTATTGAAATAACTACAGAAATCCAATTTTCAGCCTTAAAACATGATTAAAACACAAGATTAAAAAGCAAACATTTATACAGAACAGTAGTTAGTCTTTCGCTTTTTTCTGAAAATAAGTGTTTTTTTTTAGTTAATACCTGTTTAGGTCTAGGTGTGCGTTATGAATGTAGGCACAGATAAGATAATAGTTACTTCGTAATGTAGGTATTTTCGAACAAAAAGAGGTATCCTAATACGTTGTATATCCTTGTTCTAGAATCCATAGTACAAGACGTGGTTAGTTTGGCTCTAGATGGCGCTGAGAAGTATGTCGAAGAAAATTATAATTTTATTATAAATATTTGGTGATTTAAAAGAGTCGCCATACGCTTGTTGGGTAGATTTCTTCTCAAAAAGAGTCGTCATACGCTTGTTGGGTAGATTTCTTCTCAAAAAGAGTCGCCATACGCTTGTTGGGTAGATTTCTTCTCACTAAGCTCAACAGCACAGATAACTAGCAAAACACAGGCAGATACGGTAATTTTACATTTGACAAAGCAACCTACAATAGGTGAGTCTGTGTGTGTTCATCTACAATTATTAATTATTATAATTTTTTTTTATTGACGGTCAAAAAAATTTCAGCAATTTTATGAAACAAAATATTGAATTTGAATGCGAAAGTAACTCTGTATGTATGTCTCTTACGCTATCACGCCTTAACTACTCAACAGATCATCATTAAAATTTTGTACACGCGTCATCAGGGGTACAAAAAAGGACATAGGGTACCTTTTATCCAAAAAGAGGTACTTTTCCCGATGGATAGGAAAATAACTTTAATGCTACCGAAACGAAAGTAATATCATAAATAACTAAGTGTGTTTTTGTTATGTTTCACGCCTTAACTACTCACCCGATCATAATAAAAATTATGCACGTTGAGGGCTACAGAAAAATACATAGGTTATTTTTCATCCAGAAAAAAAAGTACTGTTCCCGAGGAATGGATTGAATGATTTAAGTACATTAACGCAAGCGAAGCTACGAGCATAAATTAGTACAGAATATAATCAAAATTAAACACTGTGCGTTGGTAAGCGCTAGTATATTACAATTTGAAGTCATTTAAAACGTTACTAACTTTTAAACGTGATATAACTATGTATTTAAACGGGAATTAACGCGATCACGAAAAGCTACTGGCCGTGGTCACAGGCTGACTCGAAACGTCAGGCAATTCAGAGATGTGTAATACCTTTTCGTGATCGCGTTAATTCCCGTTTAGATACATGTATTTAAAACTTTTCCAAATGAAAATATTTATAACAGAATCATCGCCCTTACCCGGGATGCAGAGGCATAACTATACCATCTGAGCCCCGTGGCTAATTCATTAATACATTTTGTAAATAGTGCATCCCGTGCTCAGGACCTTTGGTGCCCGGGGCCTACTTGAGCCGGGGGCCCGTGGCATTTAGCCCGCTCTGCTACCCTCTTGTTACGCCATCGCCATTGCCGGGTTGGACGTTTATGCATTCAAAAACCAAAATTACATGACTACGTAATTTGTGGAATGACGTACACATACCTACTTCAATACAAAATAAGATATCACATTTCCATATTATAAAAACTGTAACATCTAAATAAATTAGTTTTTGTTATTTCATTCTGTTAAGTTAAAGTTAAAACCTACAAAAGAATATATCTATGGAATAAAAGAAAAGCTCAAAAATATATAAAATATTAAACAGTACCATCTATCGACACATTGCTAAACTACGAGTAAATATTGACTTTATCGCCATCTAGCTTATAACCGCGAAATTAGTAACAAAGGCTATATTGCAAAGAAGGAAGACTTTACAATTACTCACGTAACCACAGATAGAGACAGTAGATGGCAGCACACACATCTTTAAAGAGCGTTGTCATAGACGTTAAACATGTAACTTTGTGAGGTCTCGACTCGAGGACCAAAAACATATTGAATTGCATTTAACGATTTTTTCTTTTCTACAATTTCTTTCTCAACTTATTCATCAATGTATTCCATTACAGTGTGTATAAACAATATACTACCTATATTATTTATAAGTGCCCATGGGCGGCGATAGTCACTTACCATCAGGTGCCCCGACTGCTCGTTGGCCCCCTACCCTATAATATTTATGTATATCTTAGATTATAAGATTTATACTTATTAAGTTTGAGTGAATGCTGTGATCATTTCGTATCGCTTAGATACCAATCTTTTTATTTTATACAACCACAGAGTAAATAAGCTAGCGTTCTGTCATCAACATAAAAATGTAATTAAATATAAATGTTTATTTTATGCTATTCACCACAAACTGCTGTGCAACATATGGAAAACTACATTCAAATACAGGTAAAGATGTTATTTAAACGACGAATAAAGAGAATTAAACCTTTTTGCAAACAATAGATCATCTCAGCAATAATAATATCTGTAAGGTACTATCATTATCCAGAAGTAGGGCTGCCTTCCGTCCGGGTTTAACCGGATATGTCCTAGTTTAGAGGTCCAGGGAGCGTTCGGACGCGGTTTTCAAAGGACACCTTTTGGGTTAAACCCGGATACTCTATGTCCGGAGAAAATTATATTTGTTAGATGAATCGAAAAGCTGTTAAAATTAATACAAAAATGTAAATGGAAACTGCGTTTTTATAAAAAAAAATGCTAAAGTTATACCCCTAAGCCATTAGAAAATTCTGTTATTTTTTGTATCCTTTTGTACGTTTTATTAGTCGCCGGATTTGAACGCGAGTATTTAATTTAAAAAATTGGTTGCCTGTAAAGTCGGTATACGGGCGAAAGTTTTACGTGACAACGACTTTGAGTGGTAAAATAATTTTAATGTGAATATTCATTCGTATAGTAGGAAGAAGGATGAAATAATAGTAACAATTTAAAACATTTATTTATACAAAGAATTATATTTAAAGGGACGCGTGCCTTTCACTTTTTATGTCTGTCTCTCTCGCTCTTAGGCGGGCTAACCATGCCCGAGTGGAAGGGACGCGTGCCTCTCACTCGCTCTCATTGTGAGCGCATAACGTGAGCGGAGCGTAACGCAGTTTCTTAAAGTGTCACCCGGCAAACCAATTTATAAGACGTTGTCACGTCAAAATTAGGATGTCTGGGAAAACATCGCAATTTCACACGTGTCCGGGGTTTTTGAAGTTTTTTCATCGTCGAAATTTAAGTGATGGCAGGCCTATCCAGAAGTCATTCATTTGGTTAAAGTAATAGTTACTTTTTGTATATATATACAAGAGTCACTATGCCAAATGCTAATCTATTTATTGAAAGATATTTTTTATTTCCAGAACTATTTAGGTACTATTATTATGGATTCCGTGCTGCTACTACAAAAAAAAGTTTCTTTTAGAACTAAAATACAACGTTATGTTGTCAGTGTTGGTTAAACGCTGTCTTCTGCAAGATAGAGTAGCTGCCCCAGTCCGCCACAGCTGGGCCAAGCAGAAATGCTGTACCATTACTCCTCGAGTTGCCATGATTCGATCTCTGTAAAAATGTATATTATATTAAAGAAGATTGTATAAAGAACCAGCTGACCCGACAGATGTTGTCCTGTCTTAACTATGACTATCGACTGTCAGTTATGTCAAAAGCGTTAACCCTAGGGTTACATTAGAAAAGTTAATATGGTCGTTAAGTTTTCTTAAATTTTCAAATTTTCCGAGCAAATTTCTTAATTTTTTCTTTCATAAGAACCTTCTCCTGGCAATAGTAAACACAAAAAAAAGAATTAGCCAAATCGGTCCAGCCGTTCACGCTTGATGCCCTGACCAAGGAAAATAGGAATTCATTTTTAAACATATAGGTAATATATCAAAATACAATATTTTGGCTAGTTGTGATTTTATTATTATATGTTTTAGACATAACTGAAGCTAATTTTAACACAATTCAAATTGCATTGTGTTAAAATAAGCTGAAGGTTGTTAAGTATTAGTTGATAGCATTATGCAATTTGACTGGCCTGTTGGTCTAGTGGTTAGTGACCCTGACTGCTAAGCCAGAGGTCGACGGTTCGATTGCTACCCAGGACAAATAACTGTGTGATGAGCACGATAATTTGTCCTGTGTCTGGGTGTAATTTATCTATAATATGTATGTATTTAGAAATATATAAGTATGTTTATCAGCAGTCTGGTTACCATAGTGCAGGCTCTGCCTAGTTTGATCAGACGGCCGTGTGTGAGATGTGTGGAGTTATTATTATTATAATTTGGACCGGACCAGAAAATCCGATACAAAACATTTTTCTTAACTCTTATTGATACATTTTTGGTGTTTAATACAATGTTTGTTTGAAATTATTTTAAAATCTATAAAAATTTTTTTTTTGAATTTAATTTCCAGTACAAATAGGTTGACTTTATCTCAAAATTACCTAAAATTTACTAATAAATCCCATCCTGCAGAATTAGTGTTGCCCTGTGTGATCATTCCTCATTTAGCTTCCCTAATATTCGCTCTGGAACAGCGTTTTGCTAACGAAAATTTGCCTGCTTTCGGTTTGATGTCGTAACGTTCCAGTACCATGTAAAATATGTCACTGATTGATTCTAAAGGAAAATCACAAAGTTTTTGATAATAACTACTATGATTTACATATTTTTGATCATAAAGCAGAATTATGTTGTAAGCTATAGAAAGGTGTGACAAGATAAGATCTTGGAAAACTAGACCTTACGGAAGGTAAAGCGAAAATCGTGATATTAAAAACATTATTTTGAAACTGACAAACTAAACTTTAAAATTAACGGATAAAGTATTTTTTTGTAAATGGGAGAATGAAAATTAATGGAACTAAAGATATTTGAGAGTACGGTCTTGTGCAAAAATGACCTCATAATATAATAAATTAAAAATGTTCCCAAAATATCCCTTCTTGGTTTTTCTTCGTCTGGTCGTCTTCGTCCGGTTTGTTTAAAGCCGCCTGGCAACATTTTAGACTCGACTAAAAGCCAAATTTTGATAGGTCTTGAAATTTCATGATCCGTCAAGAATGTTTTATTATTGCAACTAAAATTTGAGGATTTGAAGTAATTGTAGCTTGTTGAATCTTTGAGTTTGTTTTCAGTCCTTAGAACAGAAATGTGATACAAGAATTGTGTTTTATCATTAAAACAGCGTGACATGGTATCTAAATTTACAGGCAAACCTATCTGTCCAGTTTCTTATCGCTTCGAGATACTAGTTAACATTATTCATTGCTAACCACAGAATTTCTACCTTTGCCTTGGCTGTAAAACTGCAAACCAATGATATATTATTTATACTGACCTTCCGAGTCCTCCTGAGTTCCTTTATTATAAGCTTGAAGAACAACGAAAATAGAAGAGGTAAAAACCCAACAAACATTTTAGTCGCATAACTGAAACAACGCTACTCGAAGTGCTATAAACGTCGTAATTAAGTAATTTCATTATGTTATACGGCTTAGTGTCTCATAACTTTATACGACTTTTTACTCGTATTAGACATCTTATTCGACTTCTATACAACCTGTCGTATATGACTTTATACAACTTTTAGCGGTATAACCAGTGCTGTCGTCTTAGTAACGCCTATACAACTTTTACACGGTTATTTATCGTATTAGAGTCGCGGGAACTACTTTTACGCGATGGTCGTGTAAGAGTGACAAAATGCACTGTTAAATGATTTTCAGTCAATTTGATCACTTTTATATAACTTTAAAGTGACTGGATGTCGTATTAGTGTATAAAAATTCAGTAACCAGACATTATTTTATGATTCTTAAAAATAACTGTATGACGTTAAAATGAATAAAAAAAGCTGGGCAATTGATTTTTTACACCAAATCTCTAAATGAACCCTAATTACGTTAATGGCTGACATATACTAAGTGCACAGAATTAATAAGTTGTTTAGACTTTGTATTATGGTCGTGTCTTGAACTCTAAGTCGTAAAAAGGTAACTGTTAGCACGTTCGTTAAAAATATTTATGAAAATATTGCTTAATTTAAAGAATATATAAGGCGCGTTCCTTTTATATATAAAACTTGCTCATATTACTCGATAAAATTAATTTCCCAACAGATTAATGTACAGGACACTTTAATTTTGAAGATGCAAATAGCTATACATAAATATACAAAATGGATACTGACAATGAAAATAATGTATAACAATATAAAATTGATCGTCACAGTCAATCAAAATCCCTCATAAAAGTCGCGATAGCACATTTGTAATTCGATAAAATGCCGTGAAGCGGTTATAGTAAACACCATTACTCGATGAGAAGACTTTTATTTGGGCTTTCACGACATCTACGCGACCTCTAAATGACTATTTAGTGATTAATGGAACCACTTCGCGACTCTATTACAACACTGATTCGTATAAAATGGGCCTTTTCTCGGTCGTGTCGACGTGTTAGCAACGTATTTGCGACCAGCTTATGAAACCAAAAGTTAGATTTGGCACGTCGTGGTAACCTATAAAATGTTCGTTGGGAAGTAGACCGCCTTGAGGGACGCCGGAGTTCTATGTCACACATATTTGACTAAGTTTCATTGATGAGAACCGACTGCTGGTATCCATGGAGATAGGACAAGAGATATTCCAATGACGCGGGAGAAATAATAAGTATTTATTATATAGTATATATTAATAAAATTTAGAATGAACAGTGTTGAAAGCTTACGAAAAAGCCACGAAAGCCTTAACAGTAGACTTAGCATCTTCCACTTTACTGTTAATATCGCTGTGCCCCGATCTCAACCTAGACTGCAGGATTCTTAAAATGTTATTCCTGAGCATAAATTTGGACAACTGATTTTGGTTGCATGTTTTTTAAACTTCCTGGAAGGAAAAATCGGTTAGGGTGATGGTGTTAGATTGTATTTTTCCACAATCGCACAGTTGAATAACATGTTTACAACTAATATAAATATTGAATTACTATGCAATAAACAGTACTTTTGTGACGTAGGTTGAGGTGATCGTTGTTTACTTTCGTTTACTATCTACGCTGAATGGATACGCACGGACAAATCAAACATGCTATAGATGTAAATAAACTTCAACAGAATACTCTTAGAAGTCAATTTTAATTAAATGAACACCATGAATCACAAATCTGGAATCTTAATTTGTTTGTATCGTATAGTGTAGAACCCTTACTAATATAAATAATTAATACAAAAAAAAAGTAGCCTAAGTTACTCCTTATAAGTTACTCCTTGTTGAAAAACTACAGACCCAACTCACTCTTGAGCCATTTCTACAAGTTGTTCTCGAGAATCGTTACAAACCGTCTCGGGAGAAAGCTCGACGAATTCCAGCCACCAGAACAAGCCAGGTTTCGAAAAGGCTATAGCACCGTGGGTCACATCCATACTGTACGGCAAATAGTACAAAAGACAAAGGAGTACAATCAGCCGCTGTGTATGGCTTTTGTGGATTACGAGAAAGCCTTCGACTCCATCGAGACCTGGGCTCGGCGACACAATCCCATCGAGATCGTTTGATTCGTCTTGACGAATACTTTGGTCCTAAATGGTAACCAGGTTTGATGATGAAGCTAGAAGGTGGTCATAGGATCTCCGTAATAAAAAGACGCAACTGCATCGAGAATACTACATAGGCTGCACTAAAAGTATCGGGAATGGAATATTTCCACTATTCCTATCATGTTAAAATCTTTTTAATTGAAAACTTCTTGGTTTTAAAAATCGAATACCATTTATTTATTTAAAAAAGATTCTCGGTCTTCTCACAAGGTCTTCTCAAACTTGTTTAGTCATTGAGAAAATGGAATTGACTCGAGAAAATTCAAGGGCGATGATTTATTATGACTTTCGAAGCGGTTTAACACAAAAACAGTATGTTGACCGGATGCTTTCTGCATTTGGTGATGAAGCCCCATCCAAAACCACAATTTATCGCTGGTTTGCTGAATTTCAACGTGGACGTGTCAAGCTCAGTGATGATCCCCGTCAAGGTCGTCCAAAAACTGCAGTCACCCAAGAAAACGTTGATGCTGTGCGTAAGCTGATTGAGGAAGATCGACATGTGACATACCGCGAAATTCAGGCAAATTTAGACATTGGCATGAGTCAAATACAATTAGGACAATTAGGTGTAAAAAAGTTGTTTTCCCGATGGATACCGCATTTGCTCTGTGAAGAGCAAAAAGCGGCTCGCGTTACTTGGTGCGTCAGAACTCTCGAAAGATTCCACGCAGGATCCTCAAATGCTGTATACAACATTGTATCAGGTGACGAATCTGTGAAAATTTTTCGTTCACGGAGTGTTGCAAAAAAAATGGTGGCCACGTTTGTCTCCAAAACCGGCCATGTTGCGACTTTTCCTCTTGAGGGATAAAGAACGGTTAATGCAGAATGGTATGCTAGCATTTGTTTGCCACAGGTCGTTTCCGAACTCCGTAAAGAGAACTGCAACCGCCGCATCATCCTCCATCACGACAATGCGAGTTCTCACACCGCGCACAGAACAAAAGAGTTTTTAGAGCAAGAAAACATAGAATTATTAGACCATCCGCCGTACAGTCCCGACCTAAGCCCCAATGATTTCTATGCTTTCCCTAAAATAAAGAATAAATTGCGTGGTCAGAGATTTTCATCACCTGAAGGAGCTGTGGACGCCTACAAAACGGCCATTTTGGAGACCCCAACTTCCGAATGGAATGGTTGCTTCAATGATTGGTTCCATCGTATGGAAAATGTGTCAAATTTCGCGGAGAACACTTCGAAAAGCAATAAATACATTTTTAAATAGTAATGTTGTGTCACTTCCTTGATTCCCGAAATTTTCAGTGTAGCCCTCGTAAAAAGTTAAAAATAAAAATAAAGAAAAAAAAAATTTAGAACAAGCTTTTATTACTTGTTAAAAAGTTAAAAATAATTTAATTTTGATAAGAAATTTACCATTTTAAAGGTACATTGTATCCCATTTTTTTTAAATAAAAGCGCGTTACACCTTCTTTATTTCTCTTGTCACTCAATAGCCACACTTACTTACTTACATAATTTTAACAACCTTATCTTCCGCTCCTAAGAGTCGTAGCGTGATGTTACATTGCCTAATTAGATTCCTCAACGAATACTCTATCCAATGCAAAAAGAAGTTTCCAAATCTGACTGGTAGTTCTAGGGATTTGCGCGACACAAACAATCAAACAAAAATCTCTTCAGCTTTATTGTATTAGTATAGATATCTCTTTCACAATTTTAGGCAATATACTCTTTTTTTATTCAAGACTAGCAATCTAACCCGGCTTCGCACGGGTGGTAGAAACATCTTCAACAATCATCATCATAGTTCAACCAATTTATACAAAACGTTAACAAATTATACACCTAAACCTTTCTCATGAATCACTCTGTCTACTGGTGAAAACTGCATGAAAATCCGTTCAATATTTTCAGTTTTTCGCGAACAGACAGACAGATGCAGCGGGGGTCATTGTTTTATAATATTTAATGATGTACATATTTATATTTCGGGTATCTCGGAAATGGCTCTAACGATTTTGATGAAATTTTGTATACAGAAGTACAGAATGAGCTTCCGATAGACATTAGCAGAACATAAAACATAATTAAATGTATATTATATGTTTATCATTGCTTAACTATAATTACATGACACCTCATATATTTCTTTATAACCGATAGGTTCTTCGGAAGAGAATTCCTAAGGCATTAAGTCAGTCCTTGTATTTCCATTGTCCATAAAGATTCAATAAATAAATAAAACAAATAACAACTAGTATTGTTAGGAAAACTTAAATTTGAAATACCAAGTGGAATCCTTTTTAATAATTGCACATATAATTCTTTCGGGTTTATCCATCTAGTTCTACTATAAGTTCCAGACAGTTCTACTGGTCACCGCGATAAAACAAAATAGACAAAAAACATCCAGACAGTTCTACTGGTCACCGCGATAGAACAAAATAGCCAAAAAACATCCAGACAGTTCTACTGGTCACCGCGATAGAACAAAATAGCCAAAAAACATCCAGACAGTTCTACTGCTCGCCGCGATAGAACAAAATAGCCAAAAAACATGCAGACAGTTCTACTGCTCACCGCGATAGAACAAAATAGCCAAAAAACATCCAGACAGTTCTACTGCTCACCGCGATAGAACAAAATAGAGAAAAAACATGCAGACAGTTCTACTGCTCACCGCGATAGAACAAAATAGAGAAAAAATATCCAACGTCAAATATCGTAGAATTTATATATAGTAGGACTAGATGGATAAATTTTTTGCAGTGAAAACTTCTTTAGCGGCGTTGTGCACTTTTTGGGATGGGTAAAAAATGTTAAACTCGCGTCAGGACACGTGACCGTGAAATTCTAACATTTATGAGCGGCCAGGAGCGCAGAACTTCCAGTGTACCCTATGTATACACATTTAGATATGTTATTACCTACTTTTTATTTTTAACCTAATTATATATATACAGATGTGTGTGTGTATGTAAATGCAAATACATTGTGAAGTTATGTTTTCACTTCTGACGTGCAGTCCTGCGACTGATTGTTTTTTTTTTATATTTACCAATTAATAGGTACCTACAGTAACAATTTGTATTACAAATTCGATGGTCTTTGAATTAAGAATTTAAGCTTTCTTTGCATAAGAAACTCAATTCTAGGTTCTGAAAGAACATGTCATGGTAGATATTCGAACTTCGGAATTTACGCTGAATAAAATACAAAATCCTGCAAGACTTTGTTTATTCTATTCTATTGCAACCACTTTTAAATTAAAAGAATGCTGACAGACAAGACTTATTTACGAAATTAAATTAGGCTAGTTCACTAAACAGTTTAATTTTGTTGACGCTTAAGTAATTTTTTAGTTAACAGAAAAGTACGTCGCGTAATTTTAAAAATCGAAAACTATGTCATAAATGAAACAATAACTTTTTATGATGGTTTGTTGCATTCCCAAATACCAGTGCGTTCGTAAACCAGAGAAAGGTCTTATTTCATGTGACGTCATTGTCATAGTCATGTTTACCACAGAGCTACTAATGCTTTACACGGGGTCTTTTTGTTTTTCGTTTAATTCTTCTTAACCTTATTATCCATAGTAGACAGCTTCTAGTCTAAGTTTAGCGGACCATCAAACTTATGACTACAACAATGTAATATTATAGAAAAATAAGCAATCTGTGGTAAAATTAATTTGTCAGAGTATTTAAGAATTACATTCTCTCTGACATTATTGACTTTTGACTGTAACAGTCTCAGGCACTGGAGCCGCCAGACTGGTCTAGTACCTACGCCATACCTACACTGGTGTCAGGTGAACTGGATTGCTCGCCAACATAGGTGCATAATAAAGAAACCTAAAGGATTGCCTAAAATTTCAGTTTGCTTTACCAATGTTTTCCTTGGTTATATAATTATTGGTATTTAATTCCAACTTTTTGGCAAGTATATAAAAATATATTTTATTTATTTCAAATATTTTTATTAATAATACATGTAAAAGACACATGTTTTAATCCTATAATATAAATTAAATCAGCCTTTCATAAAGCAGACACTAAATTAAAATGATAATAAATCTTTAGTAGAATTGCATTATTACATATTTGCTAATTTTAACATTAAGGTCAAAGTCCTGAAAAGAACCAAACTGGTGTCGTGTCATTGGGATAGTTAAATGAAAATTAAATATTTATTACGCCCTGTCTGACAGTTTATGAACCTACATTGACATCGGGAGAGAGCGATCTATCGGCGAAGTGCCGTGCGGCCAGTGCGTTCTTGGTCTCTGTTGGTCAGCGACGCGCCACTTCATTACGAGTTCCATTTTCAAACTGCTGACAAACTGCGCGTCCGTATTTTTTTTTTAATTCTAAAATTATTTTTATTTTTAAATTTAAATATCAGTGTTTTTAGTTTGTTGTCAATTTCTAGTGCTTTCTTTTTAAAGTTTGTGTGAGTGTGTTACATACGAAAGTAAAAGGAGGTGAAACGTTTGTCAATTTTTAGGTGAGTAGTGTTTGCGTTCTCATTTTTTATATAATATTTTTACACTTTATTTATCATTCTTCGATGCAGTTGCGATGTTGTAAGAATTAAGGTGATTGATCTAAAAATTCTATTCCGGCTTAAAAAGATAATCAGAAATTAAAGAAGTACCATTTTCACGCGTTACTTATATAGCTAGGTACATCGGTACAGTAAATTAATCACAAGTGCGTGTAAAATCGTTAGCTAAGCCGTTAAATAGCAAGCAATTTTAAATTCAAACAAGTATTTATTTTATCACAAAATTACACTACTTCTTAAATGATAGGAGTAATAAGTTTTGATTAACAAACATGAAATAATGAAATTAAATTCAATATTTTTAAACGACTTCAAAAAAGGAGGAAGTTCTCAATTCGACTGTTTTTTTTTTTATATGTTTGTTACCTCAGAACTTTCGACTGGGTGAACCGCTTTGATGATTCTTTTTTTATTTGAAAGCTGGTACTTCCCGTGTCCGTGTGGTCCCATTTCAATTTGGTTCTGACAATCGCATCCATACATAAGTCTTTTATGGATTTTTTTTTTTTTGTAGAAGTCGGGTTTTTTTTTGCAAGAATTATATAAATTTAAGTTATTATTTAATTAAGTAGGTATACATTCTTGTTTTAGCATACCCATAAACAAAAATATGTATCGTATAGGTATATCTAAAAAAAGGTTTTCAAATATGTACCTAGGCAACGAAACGAAGTAACTATTATCTTATCTGTGACCTAGGTACTGCCATATTTTTACAATGTACAAGTATGTTACGTCTAATAGGTAGCCCAAAGTATGGTTACCTACACATACTTCTAGCCGATCGGTAACAGTAGCTAAATCCATTTATTTGAAATTAATACTGCCAAGCTATTATCTGTAACATAGTACTAAGTTTTTTTGATAAATAAATTATTATTAATTATTAGTCGGTTAAACCTAGGTACGGTTGATAGCAGTTAATTTAACCTAGTTGTATTCTTTTTATTCACGGCTAATACCAGGTATAGTCGGTTGTATTTGGCTAAAACTAAGTCTAGCCTAGGCCTGCCATCACTTAAATTGCCGACGCCGGACAAAAACTTTAAAAAATCCGGACACGTGGGTGAAATCGAGATTCTTTCCCGGACACCTTAAAAACGCCTATTCCATTTAAATTTTTAACTAGTTAACGATTCATCTAACAATGATAACTGTCCCCTGGCACAGAGTGTCCGGGTTTTACCCGGACACTTTTTGAAAACCCCGCCCGGACGCTCCCCGGACGCCCTCTAAACTAGGACAAATCTGGGGAAACCCGGACGGATAGCAGCCCTAGTCTAGCCCCATGTCTATTTCTAAATCTAAAGTAAATGCTCTACCCCTACATGTATGTAGCATTATCTTCTACTTAGCTATAACTATTTCAATGAAGAGGTAACACAAAAAATATTTTTTCAAACCTACTCCCTTTTAAGCCCTATGAAGATAACGTACATATTCGGACACAATTTAAAAATCATACTTAAAAGTAATTTAAAAAAAAATCTGTTTCATATTAACATGGATTGCATTCCATAAATAATGTTGATGATAAACCTTACACAAAAAATTATGGAATCTACGAGTACTTAAATAAATATGAAGTTTCTTGAGCTTAGGTGTGTCTTATAAGAAACTATTTGATACTAGCAGCCCCGCGGTTTCACCCGCGTAAGTCCCGATCCCGTGGGAATATCGGGATAAAAAGTAGCCTATGCGTTAATCCAGGTCTCCAGCTATCTACATACCAAGTTTCATGGCAATCGGTTCAGTGGTTTTTGCGTGAAAGAGTAACAAACATCCATCCATCTATCCATCCATCCATCCATCCATCCATCCATCCATTCATCCATCCATCCATCCATCCATCCAAACTTTCACATTTATAATATTAGTGGGATATTAGTGGGATACCTACCCTACCTACACATACCTATATAATATATCTCATAATGTTATTATTATGGTAGATATGTGTACTGAGCTGTATTACACAAGGAACTGTACACAGATTAAATAAAAATAATCCATTAGTGGCGAATTACGAGCCTCAAGCGCTTTACGTAAGCCAAATAAAATGGTTACGCAAAAATGTTAAAGCGACTCAAGCTTATCGAGTTGCTCTTTAGCAAGGTCAAGATAGCCCCGCATCACCGTAGCCTACATAAAATTACATCACATTATGATGAAAACTTAACACATAATCAAATTGTATTGCTACCTAATGATGAGCCACTTTCCTTTTACCGTATTTGTCTTATGGAAATCAATATTCCTTGCTTTCTTAAAAAAAAGTTAGAATATAGAGTTAGAACGAGCAGCGCCCCGCGGTTTCACCCGCGTAAGTCCTGATACCGTGGGAATATCGGGATAAAAAGTAGCCTATGCGTTAATCCAGGTCTCCAGCTATCTACATACCAAGTTTCATCGCAATCGGTTCAGTGGTTTTTGCGTGAAAGAGTAACAAACATCCGTCCATCCCTCCGTACTTTCACATTTATAATATTGGTGGGATAACTAGTTCGTTTCTTTCCTCCTAAAAGGACTTCCTTCTTATGGTATAGGTCCCTTGTATAATAGACACAACTGGAACGGAACACCGTATGGTTTTAATCGGTTCGAATGCGACATATAACTTCACCATTAGCTCCAGGGCTGCCAATTTGTATAATAATTGGAAACAATGTCATTAATGATTTTATAGCGAATAAGTACGTACATACATAGAAATACTTAAAACAAATCATGACTGTGGTACACTGTTAAACCCTTATACGTTAGAGTTAAAACACCTGTCATCGAAATCCCCAAAGAGTGACGTACTATAGTTGTACGACACTGATTTCGCCGATTTCGGGCCGACAATCAGGGTAATTGATAATCTGGGATTTAAATTTTTTTCGTTAGGTAATAGCGTCAGAAATAACATCCTAAGTTTAAAGGCCAATCCGAGGTCGAAAACTTGGCTGTGCCCAACAGGGTCCATAATTGATAGAGAGGGTAGACCCTTATATTTAACACCTTACCAATGTAATTATGGAATGCAATAAAGTAATGAGTAATGAGGTCAGACAGGCGGTCAAAACAAAATGGCAAAAATCGTAAAAATCGTTTTTTATGTTTTGCGCGAAAAGAAAAAGTGAAACCTCCTGAAACTTGGTGCATATAATAAGGCCTATAAAACCAACATTCTATTAAAATTTTAAGTCTTAATATTCAATAGAACACGAGTTACGATTTTTTCAAAAAATGGCCAAAGAACGTGGCATTTTGCAATTTATTCAAAAACTACTAAACCGATCGGGGCTCAAAAAATCTCCCTGGATTTGTCTTTTTATTGCGCATATTTTTTTCATTTGATTTTTTTTTTGTATCTCTTACGCTTTTCGCCCAAAACGCAAAAAAAAACGATTTTTAAGATTTTTGCCATTTTTTTCACCGCCTGCTTGACGTCGGAATAGGTTTTAAACTTATGATGTTATTTCTGACGCTATTATATAGCGAAAAATATTTTAAAACCCAGGTTATCAATTTCACTTTCGAAAAATCTAATTCTATCCGACTAGTGATTTTGTAGAAGTTCTGAGACTCGGCGATATAAAATAAGTTGTCCTCACTGGCAGCCCTGATTAGCCCCGCTAAAGTGATGACCCGTGGTAGGTTTCCACGGGCCATAAAAAAGCTCGTTATAAAGTTATAGGCCGACCCTAAACTTGTTGAAATAGTTGGTTAATTATAATGTTATAAGTGAGTATGCAAATTAGTTTATTTAAAAAAAAGTACATCTAAATACTAGTTTGTCAACATCGAGATATTAGAGAAGCCACTCAGAACCAAATACATGTTCCGTTTATATTTGAATTAAAACTAACTAGCAACGCTTCGCACGGGTAGCAGAGACATCTTCAACAATCATCATCATATTTCAACCAATTTACACAAAACCTTAACAAATTATATACCTAAACCTTCCTCATGAATCGCTCTATCTATTGGTGAAATCCGCAAGAAAATCCGTTCAGTATTATTTGAGTTTATCGCAAACAGACAGATAGACGCGGCGGGCCACTTTGTTTTATAATATGTAGTAAAGAGCGCTGTAGCGCGAAAACAATAATTTAGGTTAATACCTTTGTTTATAATGTCTAGATGCCCGGTTTGTCATCTCAAAGTAGCACCAATTTGAATCAGTATAAATATACTTTTTCGAGTCTCAGTGCGTTTGACAGGCGTAGTACGTAAATACGTATTTGTGCTGCCGCTAATTTAATCAAAAATGGCGTCTTGTGCCTTCAAATATTGTAAAAAATATTCAGCAAAAAAGGAGAAAACTAAGATAATAACATTCCACCGGTTAATAATGTGATTCCATCTCTATAAAGTTCATAAATATTTTTTAATAGTTATAATTTAACAGATGACAGAGAAGCCACCATTTTTGTCAGTGTTGCCATTTTAATTAGATATAATCCCCCATTGCCCTTTAAGCAAAAAATTTAAATTGAATTTATTGGAAGAGATGGTACTTACTGCTACAAATATAATATGTTTTATAAGTGTTCGTCAGAATTATTTTATGAATATCCTGAAATTATTTTTATACTGTTTATAAGTTTCTCAGAGATATAATACTCGCGGATCGATGGATAGAGATAGTAAGGCGAGTAGAAATGAGTCTTAGTGAAAACCAAACACGTGGACGTGTATTTGTTTTGATTATTTTCGTACAAACTTGTTTTGTAAATCTAATTAGTACTTTAAATTATGAACAACGAAAAGTAGAGAAAAATAAAAGATAAATATATTGTAAATAAATTTTCCCAATTGAATCTCAAATTTCCCTATTTTAATGGCAAAATTTCTTAACGTGACAGTAAAAAACAGTAATTACGCACACTAGGATAACATAGAGGAGCCCTATTTATGACACTTGTCCCAATGTGACACGGTATCTAGACAGATATATAATCAAAGGTTAATACGTTCGAACGCTGCTGAGCGTAAACTCCGAATGATGTCGTTGCGGTCCATGGACCGCAGTTCGCGTTGCAAACTATTGCTTCGCTTCTTCTCTTCGCTTCGCTACGCTAGTAACAATAATTCAGTCTTTCTCAACCACTATTTTTTTCTGTACAAAAATAAATATAGACAAAAAAACAGAGCCGCATTTACATATTTTTGAATACGACGAAATGCTTAAATAATGAGGTTGTTAATATCGACGTTGCCACTGCTTGCACTTAAACAAAACACCAATAAATAACTCGAGCGCTCAAGAGACTCAAGTCATACATTATGAACACTCAAAGCCGTGGACATTAACCGTTGAAAGATTTAAATACTTTTTGAAGCATAATCCTTTCAAAAAAAAAACTATTCCATAAAAGACTTCTATGGTTTATTCATGGATTCCATTGTCAGAACTGGACCAAATTGAAATGGGACCACACGGGAAGCACCAGCTTTCAAATAAAAAAAGAATCATCAAAATCGGTTCACCCAGTCAGTCGAAAGTTGTGAGGTAACAAACATAAAAAAAAATACAGTCGAATTGAGAACCTCCTCCTTTTTTGACGTCCGTTAAAAACTAGCTTCAAAAGCTACTTGTTTGACCAATATTCTGAAATATCATCTTGTATCTCTGCAATTTTTATTCCTATTTTCTGCTATTTCGTCTAAATTTTTTTCTTCTTTTTTTAGGGTTCCGTACCTCGAAAAAAAAAACGGAACCCTTATAGGATCACTTTGTTGTCGTCCGTCCGTACGTCTGTCTGTCTGTCAAGACCTTTTTTCTCAGGAACGCGTGGAGGTATCAAGCTGGAATTTATATCAAATACTCAAGTTTACTGTCCCTTGGAGCTGTGAAAAAATCAAACTTCAAAGCCAACGCAATCAAAAGATACAGCCGTGTATGCCGCAAATTTCCGCAAATTTTCGACTCTCGCAAGGGAATCAAAACCTGCAGAGTATTTCCCGTGAACTCAGAATCTTGAAATTTGGTACGAAGCAACGTCTTATAGCACAGATAAAGGAAAAAATGTGAAAACCCAAAATTTTTAGTTACATCATATAATAAAAATATTTTACAGAACCCTCGGTGCGCGAGTCCGACTCGCACTTGGCCGGTTTTTTTTTACTTCTGACACTTATTCTGACACTTCCCCTGCCGTATTTGTACAAATATTTACTTTGATTGACAAAAACCATCATAATATGTACTTATAAAATTACTTTTTAGGTGACAAAACAGTAGACAAAGAAAAACAACGAAGCCATTTTATCTGTAGTTATGGTTTATAGTTTAGTCAGTTTAGATAAATATTTATGTTAGAAACCTTACATCATTTTTAACCAACTTCAAAAAAGGAGGAGGTTCTCAATTCGACTGTTTTTTTTTTGTATGTTTGTTACCTCAGAACTTTCGACTGGGTGAACCGATTTTGATGATTCTTTTTTATTTGATAGCTGGTGCTTCCCGTGTGGTCCCATTTCAATTTGGTCCAATTCTAACAATGGCATCCATGAGAAAACCGTATAAGTCTTTTATGGAATAGTTTTTTTTTGAAGTCGGTTTTTTTTTGAAAGAATTATATTATGATTCTTACAAGTAGATATTAATACATATAATTAGGAAGAAATTAATTATGTCTATTCGATAGTCATTTCAATACCTATTCTTATAAAATGTGAACATATCCCACTAATATTACAAATGTGAAAGTTTGGATGGATGGATGTTTGTTACTCTTTCACGCAAAAACCACTAAACCGATTGCGATGAAACTCGGTATGTAGATAGCTGGACACCTGGATTAACACATAGGATAGGATATTCCCACGGCATCGAGACTTACGCGGGTGAAACCGCAGGACGCAGCTAGGGGTAAATAAATTAATCAGCAGAAGTTGTTAAATACATCCAATATTCTAATGGCGTAGATCCGCATACAGGACAATTGTAATAAGAGATGAATCAACATCAACTATATTTTATCTTGGCTCGTTTCATTCATTTCCTTGATTCCCTCCAAGTCACAAACAAATCTAAAAAGAACAACTAGGTACATATTTAACTGGGAGACCGAGCTAGGCTCGGTAGCTTTTTGTAAAAAAAATGATTTTTTGTAAAATTGCGTTTTTATAGGAAATGCAACTATGCAGTTGAACTTAAAATGCAAAACTGTATCTGTATACAAAATTTCATCAAAATCGTTAGAGCCGTTTCCGAGATACCCGAAATAAAAATATGTAGATACATATATAAATACATACATACAAGAATTGCTCATTTAAAGTAATAAGATGAGAATTTCTCTTTCATTTGTTTTTCCTTACTTTTTTTTAAACGAAATCAAACAACAAATAATTTTTTTCATATTATTTGAGTTGCAGGTGTCCATGGGCGAATGTAGTCACTTACCATCATGTGACTCATCTGCTCGTTTGCCCCCTATAACATAAAAAAGCACATTGGACGGCATTTCTCTATGTGGAGATAAAAAATGTGTGCTGTGTGTGATTTTAACTATATTTATTAAATAAACCCTAGCTGTCTTACTACAAAACCGTGTTGAACACATGTTTAGTTAGACGCTACCTAACCCGTGTTCTATATTGAATATGGTTATTTAATGTAGATTTTTATTAAATTAAAACTTTTTCATAATAAAATATGCATTTGTTTCTCAAAATCAGTTCTTCACGCAACGAAACGTTTCCTAGGGTTACATATACGGGTATATTATATAGAACACGCATTGAGTTAGGCAGCGTCTAACTAAACAAGACAGTATAGGTTTGATTAACGCGAACGTGAGTAAACCCTTCTATCTTACTAATATTATAAAGGTGAAAGTTTGTGAGTATGGATGGATGGATGGATGTTTGTTACTCTTTCACTCAAAAACGACTGAACCGATTGCGATGAAACTTGGTATTTAGATAGCTGGAGATCTGGATTAACACATAGGCTACTTTTTATCCCGATATTCCCACGGGATTGGTCTTTAATAAAATAATATGAATACCACTCAAAAAAATTTATATTTTGATTTTAACCACGCTCGAAAATGGTAACATTGTTCTGTCAGCCCACTGAGTTATTATTCCTAGCGTAGTACTAATAAACTAAGTAATTTGTGGCGGACACACTGAGTTATTATTACTAAAAATAACTCAGTGTGTCCGCCACAAATTATTCGTAATTTAAAATAATGCTAAATGAAATGTCATAAAATTCTCACAACTGACTACGTCATATTTTATATACAAATTTCTAACTAGAATGGCAAGCACGATCGGTGTAATCGATTGTTTCACAGACCAATAATAACACGTAGGTATTATAAGAATAAAATGCATGTAAATTGCAATGGCATTGAGTAAAAATAATTATAAACATTTCTTTATAAGTACTATTGATTGATGCTAGATTACAGCGTTTTGTAAAATTGTTTTAATTGAAGTGAAGAATGAAGAAGCCATTGTTTCATATCCTTTTCCAATACGTCACTATTGCGGCGTACCTTAAGATATTTTTTTAATTCTACCGTACCAGTATGCCTAAGAAGATAGAATCACAAAACTGTGAGAACTTGAATTAATGCATTTTCTCCTTGTTATCAGCTGCTAATAAGGAGGGCTCTCGCTGTTTCTAGTCGCATTTTTAGTCAGTGTATACCTTATTTTTAAAAACATATCCGCCCTCTTTGAAGATGTTTTAGGGCCATGTTTTTTGCAATTATTGCTTCAAAGCTCACGTACTAAACACACGAATACATTCCAATAGTTGGTGGATGCAATGGGTACCCGGGGCGTTGCCTAGATAGGTACCATAGATAAGCAAGAGAGTAATAAGGACAAAGATAAATCGAAGAAACAGGAGCGGAAAGCTCTAAGGAAAATATCACAGGGTGCCTTTTTTTTTTTTTTTTTGGGTGCCTAAACTTTAATTTTGTCATCAATAGACAGTGCCGTTGATGTATTTTTTAGGAATATCTATATTTTAGTCGATAGTTAGGAACTCAATAGGTTTAGTTTGTTTTTTTATTTACCAATTTTTTAGTGTTTAATCTTTTACCGTTCATATCTGGCCATAGCCAAGTACACACAGTTACATTTACACACACTTACTACACAGTACTTCCACAGGAAAACTATCTTAGCCACTAATATAATATATATATAATATATGGGTGTAATTTATCTATAATATGTATGTATTTAGAAATATATAAGTGTGTTTATCAGCAGTCTGGTTGCCATAGTACAGGCTCTGCCTAGTTTGGGATCAGACGGCCGTGTGTGAGATGTGTGGAGTTATTATTATTATATATTATATGCTAGCCCGCCACTGGTAACGCATCTTACTATGGCATGTCTCACGCGTTACCGTAATGTCTGCGCTTCTACGCCAGGAACTCCTGTTTGCTTTAAATACAAAATGGAGAATCTTAAATATTATGATTAGTAGTATTATTAACAAATTAGACATCTAATATGCTATATCGCGGAAATAAAATAGGGTATTTCATCAATTACGTTTTAATGTTTAAATATCTCTTATTTATGATAACTTTATTATTAAAATATTTAGAAGACGGAATTATGATAAAGATAATCGAACCAGTCCACATTAATTAAAATGCTCGAATAGTATCTTGATTTAAATTACAAACCTTGGCGTAACTGTTATGAAACTTTTGCGAGACTAATAGTGTGAGTATGTACTCAATCTATTAACGTGCCGAACACCATTAAAAGTGTTCTGTATAATTACTAATTAAGCATATTATATTTATACATTACTAGCGACCCGCCCCGGCTTCGCACGGGTGCAATGATGATACTAAATATACTACTCAACGCTCAAATCTAAGCCTGCAACAATGAAAGTGTGACCCTGCGATTTATTAATGGTCATTGCAAAAGATACCTTTATCGGAAATTGTCCGGCCCTCTGGCCGGTACCGCCGCCGCAACCGCTATCCCTCCCTGCATTTTAAATCTGTAATATCTTCGAAAATATTCATTGACATTACATGCTGTAAAAAGCCATTGTGATCTATATTAAATGCACATTGTATTTAAGGTACTTAATTGGATAAGGATTAATGCTGTATTGCTTAAAATCGCTTCGTAAATAAGCCATTATTTCTCGTAAAAAGTAAAGGATAAAAAATGGTTATTGTGGGTTATCCCTAAGAGATAGACATATACCATCGGGTACTTTTTTGTAGAACTTTTCAAGGTGTACAGTACTGTGGTACATTATTTTGACCTACCTCGTAGGGTTCAGCCAGCGGTTGCAATGTAAACGCAAAAAAAAATGTGTTTATTTACGACATCACATTAGAAACCTCTAAAGTTATCAGTGTTTCTCTTCTATATTATACAAATATTATACATATAAACCTTCCTCTTGAATCACTCTATCTATTAAAAAAAACCGCATCAAATTCCGTTGCGTAGTTTTAAAAATCTAAGCATACATAGGGACAGACGGACAGCAGGGAGCGACTTTGTTTTATACTATGTAGTGATACGGTTATAACTATGCTCTAAATGGAAATTAGCTAAAAAATTATACAAGATATGAATGACCGTACTAATATTTCTTTAGTCATTGTTAGCCCTTCACAAAAATAGATTTTTAGAAATCTATGTCAAAAAGTTTTCGTATAGGTATTAGTTATTAAAAAGATGTATCTAAACATTAAAATGAAGAATGCTAGTCAAAGGCTTTTTAACTTTCCTATGATCACAGGATTTGTTTACAGCTACTCGAAAAATACTGTCAATAATTATTAAAGTTTATCATGAAGTCTTTTGTTCTTTATTACCATTTTTGAGTTGTAACTTAAAAATGGCGGCAATTATAAAGCTAAATGAATTATGTTGATGGACCATCTTATTTTAGTTTCGACCTTACCGTCCAATTTGTTTCCAATTGAGCCTTATGATTACATACACACATTAACGTCCCATCCAATTTTTTTTCATTTAACAAAATTTTCTCGTTACCAAATTCATCCTCCTTTTAATTGGAAATAATTTCACCTCACAATTGATATCTTTAGACTGTTTAGTTCATCACATGCCGCCGCTAGTTTTAAATTCGCTGTTACATATCCGTGACGAAGATAGTTAAGGCATGGCATGCTGCATTACGATTTAATTCTACAAAATGTACGGTATTGGTGATAACATAACCGATTAATTATCTGTCAAATTTGTTCAGACCACTATCGAACAACGAAAAGCAAAATATTGTGAGGAGAAGTTAACAAAGCATAGTTATTTAACTTAATATATTAACTTTTAAGTGTTCTCTAAACCCTCTTTTATAGAAAATTTCGCTATGTAACTTAGACTTGTATTTATACTAATTATTATTATAATCTAACTGAAGAGTTTGCTGTGTTTATCATTTTTTAACCGACTTCAAAAAAGGAGGAGGTTCTATGTTCCAATGTATTTTTTTTTTTGAAGTGAATGTTGTTTAGAATCCTTGTGATTTGATATTCGATGAAACGGAAGCGTCACGACGTTCGTACGATAAAGTTCCTATAATCTTTGTCTTTGCGCCTGCGTACTACCAATCTTTGTCTTTGCGCCTGCGTACTATATGTCAATGGCAACGTGGTGTCATTTTTGTGCATTTGCGTATTAAATTTATTTTAGTTGTTTATTCTCCATATTTCATTTATACTTAATTGATCCTTTACAAATTTACATTTAAATCCAACCTTAACCTATATTCAAAAACGAAGTATTGTTTGTTTTGAAAGTTGTGTACAGTTGTAACTGGACTTCAGGTTTGCTTACTGTTTATTATTAAGTCCATTCTTTGTATATCTTGATCTATTGTCTGTATCTGTACCTATTGAATAAAATAAAAATAAAATAATTTTACCAATAACTTTTATAGAAATTATCTAAAATTAAATTTATTAACATTAGTAAATTATTTGTGTTGATTTTATTTTTTATTATCTCTCATTCTCTCGTAGGCTACTTTTCTGAAGCTTCACTTCTGCCGTGTGTGTGAATTACACACACACCCTTTTTTATGTATGTTCACCGATTACTCAAAAACGCCTGAACCGATTTGGAAAATACTTATTTTGTTTGAAAGGGTATACTTCCCAGGTAGTCCCATGGCCATCAGGTCAGGATCTGACGATCCTGCAGAAATCGAGGGAACTCTTCAAATTTTATAGGCACACTTGAAGCGATTTGGGTATTTTGAGGCGCATTCAACTCGGTGATACTTTTTTTAAAAGATAATTGTTTAAAAAGTTCTCATCAAAAAAACTCCGAGCATATTAATTTAAAATAAATTGTTTGAACAGTAGGATTATAAAATTTTCCATGAAATTATTTTGGAGATTTCACACGTTTTTTTGTGAGTCAGCTAAAGTTGTTTTAAATTAATGTTCGAAATACAAGACTTTTTATTATATATTAGTTGTATAATAATGTGTTATGCTGAGCATACATAAAAATAAATAAAAAATAAAAATGCCTTTTATTTCTTACTTAAAATTACAAAAACGTTACAAAACAACTTATCTATATTATTGTACTATTTTAATTATAACTATACATTTTTAATATTTTTTTCTTTAATGTTTTATCAGTAAGAACCCCTTGGCACTCGAAGGTGAAGGCCTCTTCTAGATATTTCCAAGTCTCCCTATTGTTTGCCGTACTCATCCATTTTTTACCAGCCACCTGTACTATATCGTGGACCGTGGTCTGCCTCTATTCCTCGTACCTGATGGTCTATTTCAAAAAGTTAGTCTGAGTCCATCGATCGTCTGTCAGTTTAGCTATATGCCCAGCCCAGCGCCATTTCAGTTTTTTACAGTGACACAGGGTATCGGTAACAGTAGTCTTTTTTCTAATAATTTAAGAGATATTTTGTTTGAATTCTTTTAACTTTTAATATTCTTCTCTCCATACTTCTTTGACAGGTTCTAAGTTTTGTTTTTATACGATGTGTAATCTTCCAGGTTTGGCCGCCATAGGTTAATGATGGGAGAATACAGGTATCCATGACTTTCTGTTAAATTTTCATCGATATTTTACTCTTTAAAATTACTTTTAAGCTCCAAAATTTTTTCCAGGCCTTTGTAACTCTCCTTTCTATTTCATACTTGTTTCTGTACTTATTAAATGAAATTTACCGCTATAGATAAAAGTGTCAACATACTCTTAATTTTATAGGTTTATAGGATTTTTAATGTTGTTCGTCATAATATTGGTTTTGCTGTGATTTATTTCCAGGCCTACCTGACTTGCTTCGTGAATGTATCATTGCCTACTTATTCGTTTGTACTATCAGACATCAGAACTGGATCGCCAGCAAATCCTTACGCGTATACTGTAGTCACAATTCGCTTGTACTATCAGACATCAGAACTAGATCGCCAGTAAATCCTAAATGACTTATGTATTTAATTTTTATATTTAAGCCGACCTTTTTCCGGTTTAGTTTTCTTATAACCGATTGTAGTACCTATTTATGTTATTGTACAAAGTTTTGCATTTCGAACACTAATTAAAAACAACTTTAGCTGCAAATGACTCACAAAAAACGTGTGAAATCTCCGAAAAAAATAACAGAAAATTTAATTATCCTACTTTATTTAATTAATATGCTCAGAGTTAACAAAATTAATATGATGAGAACTTTTTAATTTAACAATTTAGTTATTAATAAAATAAAGTATTTTAATTTACTAATGTATGAGCAAAAAACTTTTCCCAAAATATCACATCGCAAAATATTTTTCGCAAAGTTTCATTTGGCAAAAAAACATTTGTCAATTAATTAATTAGCAAATTCGATGCAGTTCGTTTTTGGCGCTCCGCCGGCCGCTGCCGCGCAATTCTAACCTAACCTAACCTACTTTTCGTTTTGAACCAAGTGAATAAACAGCGAAATGAAATTTCGCAAAATATTTCGCTTTCGATGTAAAGTTGAGGCTCTCCAGTTCCATATGTAAAAAAATATTATTTACTATCAAAACTCTTAAAACCTGTAATTGAGTACTATGATATGGTATGACTGAGATTTTCAATTACATTTTGATTCACATGTTTATCTAAAAAAAACTCTTAAATATTTCTTATGAGGCCCAAAAAAAAAGGTCGTCAAATTTATAGGGGCGCCACTTGCATTTACTAATTTAATTGGCTCTTTAAAAATTGTAAAATTTTGTAAATTAACTTTTGGCTCTTCCGTCTCAAAAGGTTGCCGGCCCCTGGTCTAGGGTTATATGTACATAACTAGCTAGATTTGTGATATTAAAAAGCGAAAAGCGAGCGTTGAGCGCGCATGTTCACGGATTTTGTTCAAGTTGTTCACATGCTGACGCAAGTTAACGCGCGTTTTGATTCGCCATATTATAATGTTAGCTACTACTACTTCCCCGGTTTTGATCGCGTGTACATGCTTCTATATTTTACGCAGAACCCTAATTCTTTTTCCAAAATAAAAGTAGCCTAAGTTACTTCTTATAACACCAGTAGTACAATAAAGATACAAATACAATAAAGATTGTTGGAGAAATAGGATCTCTACGTCTCACTCCCCTTCTGATAGGTATAGAAAGTCCAATCGTCTCCAATCTTATTCTACTGTTACAATTATGACTAGAGATGCTGTAAACCCTTTAGACTTGTGCTGGACATAATAATGTTTAATAAATAGATAAATTGATTTCACCACCATTATTATTGAACCATATATTTTCAACTTACTCATATTTTATCTAATATTTTTTTCGTAACGCGTAATTATTCCCAATTAATATTATTTAATTCAATTTGACGTCAAACAAGTATTGTAAGCGGTAACTACAAATTAACACTCGCATCACGACAGTGGCGCGGCAGTGTCACTGGTGTAGTTTTCTGTAAAGTGTATCGATCTCGAACAGAAATCTGTGATGCTCGTCATCAACCCTGTCTTAAAAACGCTCAGACTATTGGGTATGAGCTTTCTTTGTGAGTTTTAGTTTTATCAAACCATAGATTTTTGCCTTTACTGTCAAAGTTATATATTTAATACTTCGGAAGGTCAGAAGTGAGTGACCGGCAACCGAACCCCATATGTCACGCGATCGCGCCAGTTCTTCATTATGACTGTTCTAGTCCATTTCGTCCTGAATTAATTTTATCTACTGTATGTTTTAAAGATCTGATCCCGCTAATTTTATAAATGTGAAAGTTTGGATGGATGGATGTTTGTTACTCTTTCACGCAAAAACCACTGAACCGATTGCGATGAAACTTGGTATGTAGATAGCTGGAGACCTGGATTAACGCATAGGCTACTCTTTATCCCGATATTACCACAGGATCGGGACTTACGCGGGTGAACCGCGGGGCGCTGCTAGTTATGATATATATTTCGAAAGTCGTCAATTTGACTTCAAGTAATTTGTAACCTCGTAATTGCTATCTTTCGCCATCAGTTCTTTAATTCACCCTTTTAGACAACTTGACCCTGAGATTCGAGTATCAACAAGTGCACCTTTGTCTAATATTTCATAACAGTATTTGAACAACAAGGTAATTGTATGGGTTTGTTGGTAAAACTAACAATTACAGTGTCCTTGAGATACCTTTCTGATTGATATTGCTGAAATACTCACCTGTTCGTGCGACATTTCGTAACACTAAATTATAAGAAGTAATTTGTAAGTAATATTAGTTAATAATAGTTCTATCCTTGGGTATATTACAAAAAGCTATCTAGACTCGAACTAAAATATATAAACGACTAGCTGTGCCCGCGACTTCGTCCACGTGGAATAGTGTATTTATATCGAATCAACAGCCTAAAAAGCTCTAAATATGACGATACTTCCATACAACTTTTCATCCCCACCTTTCAACCCCTTACACCCTCTTTTTTGCATTAAAAAGTAGCCTATGTCCTTTCTCAGGCTCTCGACTATCTGTGTACCAAGTTTAATTTAAATCGGTTTAGTAGTTTTGGCGTGAAAGGGCGACAGACAGACAGAGTTACTTTCGCATTTATAATATACTAGCAGCGCCCCGCAGTTTCACCCGCGTAAGTTCCGATCCCGTGGGTATATCGGGATAAAAAGTAGCCTATGCGTTAATCCAGGTCTCCAGCTATCTACATACCAAGTTTCATAGCAATCGGTTCAGTGGTTTTTGCGTGAAAGAGTAACAAACATCCATCTATCCATCCAAACTTTCACATTTATAATATTAGTGGGATTAGTAAAGATAAACATACCTAGATACTTTATTTTTGTACTTATACATAAAAACACCCAGACCAATTGAAATTGATGTTTTAGACTATGTTCAGATGACGGCCGTTGACCCAGGCCAGGTTCACTTCGCCGTTTAGACGACGGGCTCGACTAATCGTGCCAAAAAATTCAGTGGGCTGCCGCGTGCCAGCCGGGTCGTACGTTAGGTCGATGCTCACTCACGCGCTGCATCGGATTTTTGTTCATATCTAGACTATCACGTTATTAGTACCTAACCTAGGTTTATTTGTTCACAAAAATAGACTAATAGGCACACTGGTAGTCAAATATTAAGATTGATTATTTAAAAAAAGACAACCGCAAGAGTCGTAAGAGTTACGCGATAGAAAGAGAGACAACTTCTAGGTGAATATATGTATGTGATTAGGGCTGTGCAAACTGAATAGCGAGTTTATTGTGTCGGGACAAGTCACTATTTATTTAAATGATGATGATTTGGCGGAATTTGACTTACAACGAAATATAGAAGTATGTACAAGCGATCGAAACCGGGGAACAGCTAGTCAACACAAATAAATAAAATTGAAGTATCTGTTTGTAATGTCAAAATAATAGTTTTTTAAGCTCATACAGTTATTTGCAAGATACTTATGCCTAAAAATCAGTTTTTAAAATTTTTTGTCTGTCTGTCTGTCTATTTGTTCTGGCTAATCTCCGGAACGGGTGGACCGATTTCCACGGGACTTCCACTGGCAGATAGCTGGTGTTATAAGGAGTAACTTAGGCTACTTTTATTTTGGAAAAAGATTTAGCGTTCCGCGCAAAATATATAAATATGTTCACGCGAGGAACAGCTAGTTAATAATACACTAAAATAAGGTCAATGTCATTAGTCTCATTTTGCTGCCAAATGTCCTGAGGATGCATGTCTGGTGCAGCCTCAGAATTGTTGGCATGCATTCCGCATAAAAAGCAACCTACACACTAGTGACAGAATCACTACATATTATAAGGCAAAGTCCCCCACCGCATCTGTCTGTCTGTCTGTTCGCGATAAACTGAAAAATTACTGAACGGATTTTCATGCGGTTTTCACTAATAGACAGAGTGATTCATGAGGAAGGTTTTGGTATATAAATTGTACCCGTGCAAAGCCGGGCGGGTTGCTAGTAGTTAGTTATTTCGTGTATTAACTTTGAAATGGGAAATTATTTATTCATATTCTTTATTGTGTACTATTTACAGCAGCTTTTCCCAACCTCTTTTAAGAGCGGACGGACCCCTTTGTGGAATCCCTGAAAAACTTTTATTTTGAATTCTCACACATGTCATTTCTTTTATTTTCAAAATCACAATAAAAAAACTTGATGCAGTGGTTTTGCAAAAAGCTTGCATCGTATCAGTTCTATCACCAGTTGACACGTCATTCCATCTTGACACTAAAAGTATGTTGTAGAAATAAAATCGGTAGCGGAAAATTTTCGTATTGCCGCGTATCCCTGGGACTGGACCGCACACCCCAGATTGTGATACAATGATTTAGCGAAACGATAAACACTTACATAAGCATTATTATATAGGTAATATAGTGGTTTGGCGGTTTTATCACTCATGGTAATTTCTTTCAGACAACGTTTGCATGCATAGTGCAAAAATAGAGTAATAGGCAAATAACTTACTGGTAATTAAATATTTAGATTAATTATTTCTGAAGAAAAGGCAACCCTAATGTCGCGGCGTCATCTGAACAGATAAGAGTTACGCGATAGAAACAGAGACAACTTCTAGCTGAAAATAACTGTAGGTGATTTACACACACACACATGCGAGACTCCTGAGGTCATCCGAAAATCAGCGCCTAAAAATACCATTGCACTCCACAAATTTTCTCCACATATCTTTTAACGTCCATGCAGCTCGGCTGTGGAATGCATTGCCTGAAATTGTGAGACGTGCTTAATCGCTAAATATTTTTAAAAACTTGATTGCTGATCACTATCTGTGCTCATAGTTTATCACTGACAATATTGGATATATATATATATAGTTACATATCTATTTAATACTAGCTGATGACCCGACAGACGTTGTCCTGTCTTAACTATGAATATTTCATTCGAAATGGTATAATTAATAAAAAAAAATATTATTCCAAAAACATAGTTCCGACCGATTAATCTGTTTTAAACGACATTTGCAGCGCGCATTCCGTCAATCGCGCCAACTGTCAAACGACTGACAGTTATGTCAAAAGCGTTAAGGTTACATTAGAAAAATTAATATGGTCATTAAATTTTCTTAAATTTGCTATTTCTACGCGCAACGTTCTTTTTATGAAATGAAAACTTCTTTAGCGGCGTTGTGCACTTTTTGGGATGGGTAAAAAATGATAAACTCGCGTTAGGACACGTGACCTAATTTAAAATTCGTAAGACGGAGCCGAGTTTCTTATATTTAAAAAAATATACGTTCGAAATTCAAACATTTATGAGCGTATACATTTTGAAATTGAAATGTTATTACCTACTTTTAATTTTTAACCTAATTATATATATATATATATATAATTATATACAGATGTGTGTGTGTGTGTGTGTGTGTGTATGTATATGCAAATACATTGTGAAGTTATGTTTTCATTTCTGACGTGCAGTCCTACGACTGAATGTTTTTTTTTCTTTTATAACCTTCTCCTGACAATAACAAACACAAAAAAAAAGAATTAGCGAAATCGGTCCAGCCGTTTATGCGTGATCCTGTGACCAAGGGAAATAGAGATTCATTTTTATATATTTAGACTTTCCCACCTTTCTAACTAACAATAGAAACAGTAAAAAAAAATATTAAAATGGTAACAATATCTCACGCATTTAACTTTCTTCAAAAGAAAACTTTCTTAAAGTAATTTATACTTCAGCTAGCATTAAGGTCATCAATATGAAGCTACTAATTTATAAGCAAACTGTCGTGTGCGCAACAGTCTCACCCACTTTCAGCCTATTAAGTATAAGTGACCATGAGCGAGATATAATGTAACTATCATCATCATTTTCATCATAATAATAATCATAAAAAAAATTACATTCACTGCAAAACATATGAAGGCTTTTGACTAAGAAAGAGACGACTAAGAACTGTTTATAGAAAAAATATTGCTCGTGCAGCAACGTACACGTGATAGATGTGAATCTTTTTTGAAAATCTACGCCTGTCTCTTTCTTTTTCTCTCTACGTTTTATTTTCTCCTCTCTCATGTAACAAAATGAGCCTAAACGTCACGCGTCCCTTAAATTGCAGTCTAGGTGCATAAGAAATTCACATTACAAAAAATAAAAAAAACTCAATTTCATTCGGACATAATACCTACAAAAAAAATAAACGTGTAGTCTTTGTTCCGCTATTATATTCTTAACAATCGTGATATTTTCCTTTTTTGTATAATTATACAATCAGTTATTATATATATTATACAGTAATCAGTCAGTCACTACAGTTTACCTAAAAGTATAAAAAACAAAATCTTACTAATATTATAAAGGTCAAAGTTTGTAAGAAAGGATTATTTGTCAATATATTAAAAAAAACAATAAATAATAAATAAAAAACGTATAAATTATAATAATTATGTTAATTATTATAATTTTATCTTTAATATAAACGAAGTCAAATAAATCTTTAAAACTACCAACCCGCCCCAGCTTCGCACGATATCTTCAACAATCATCATCATATTTCAACCAATTTACACAAAACCTTAACAAATTATACACCTAAACCTTCCTCATGAATCGCTCTATCTATTGATGAAAACCGCATGAAAATCCGTTCAGTAGTTTTTGAGTTTATTGCGAGCAGACGGACAGACAGGCGCGGCGGGGGACTTCGTTTTATAATATGTAGTGATAAACGAAGTCGCTTAATCGCTCTATGGAATTATTCATATTCTTTCAATAATGGCACAATATTTTAGATGTTTATGTTCTAGTTATACAACCCGTACCTATTTGGTTTTATTTATTTTCAAAATATTAAACTAAATCCATTTCTGAACGATTAATCTTTCTGAATTTTCAGAAGTGGTAGCAAGAAGTTGAACTATTAATAATAAAATTATGGGTCATAATTAAATTATTACTCCATTTTATGACAACTGGCTTAACCCAGTTACTTGTAAACCCAATAGTGCCATGTATCTAAAAAAATACAGACCTATTACGTGCCTATGTTGATAACTTAAATTAAGGCAAAATGTAATAAAATCTTTCGTGAGTGGTATTCATATTAATTAAGGACGCGGTAGGACGCCTCACCTCTTGAAAAAGGGCCCCCGTCGGCTCCGAAACTTAACAGGCATCCTCGAAATATACACGTGAGTGAAGCCGTACCTATATTCCTAATTAATATTAACGCAAATTGTATTTCGGTTGTGTTAATAATCATTACCGTTATTAAACTCCTGCTCCTTTAATATTAAGAAAGCTAAAAACATTATTAAATTAGTATTTGGTGTTAATGTTAATTAGTCACTAAATAATCTTTCAGAAGACTTATAATAGGTGCCATCAACATTTAACTTTCCGCTGGAAATGCTGGAAGTTCTTTTCGCATTTGGGTTTTTTGGCGCCCCTTGCCAACTGGCTCTAAGAGCGGTCACTAAACTGGCTTTACCCCAGGGCCGGCGCTATGAAAAGCTTCTAACGTCTATTTTTACAGCAAAAATAACTACACATTAAATAAAAATTCGATCTTTTCTACTTCTCAGAATAGATGTAGAAGCTGGACCCGTGGCACTTAAGAGCTTCTCAACGTGAAAATGGCCATTACCCAACAGGTGCGTCGTAACCGTAAGACTCTGGCAATATGTTGGACTATAAGAATACCTATGACTCGGTTTCACATACGTTGCTTTTGAGAGTGCTAGAGTTGTATAAAATTGATACCACTCTTTGCAGTTTCTTGAAGTCATGTATGGAGCTTTAGGTAGAGAACGTTTAGATGTCGGAATTACGGCACACGATGTAATAAAGGTCGAGGGGGTATATTATGTTTTAGAGTTATAGTCTGGAGTCCCTTTTGGTTCTGTTTGACTTTGAACCCTCTTAGTACTCTGTTAGCCAGTTCAGGGCTAGGCTATAGATTGCAGAAAGACAATCGAGTCATATCATTCTCACCTTCTTTACAAGGATGATTTAAAATTATTTACCCCCACTGACTGAAAAATGTAGTAACTTTATCAGGATGGAATTGGTGTAAATAACTATGCCGTCATGCATGTAAAGAAAGGTGTGATAGTAGAATTTGAAGGAATCAATATTCAGATTCAACTAAACTCAGATCTCTATCTGCCACTGAAACCAAAAAGTACCTAGGTATATCATTCATTAGCAGGAGCAGGAGCGCTTCTTTGGCCGCCCGAAAAAAATACTAAAAAGTATGCGAGTGGAGCAAGAAATTACGATAATAAATAAAGATATAAACGTCAAACAGTTAACGACTTGTACGCGACTTGAAATGTATTCCTAACCCTTATTCAATTTCAATAAGGGTGTAAAATCTGACACTACTGTCATACAGCAAGAGCAAAACGGAAGTTACGCTAATTCGTACCTCCTTTCTTGTTATATTAATCTGAAATAACAATGTCTTTCTGACTTTAGAATCTCGTATCAAAAGATCGAGACAACATATAAATAAGGATATCCAATCATAAATACTAAACACTAGAAACGACATCCATTAGATCAGGCCGTTAGGGCGTTTCTGGTTTTAGACATCTTGACATATAACTGGAATGGGCGAGATAAGTCTAAGAAATATTAAAGACAGAGCGGCTTGAGCTCTTTGGAGAAGCATTTGCACCCTTCAGAAGTTTTATTCGCCCTAATGATGGTGAGTAAAACAGATGACAATAGATGAATGGACCCCAATCCATGGGGGTCTTTGTTTAATTATT
This sequence comes from Euplagia quadripunctaria, assembly GCA_963859945.1. NCBI lineage: Eukaryota > Metazoa > Arthropoda > Insecta > Lepidoptera > Erebidae > Euplagia > Euplagia quadripunctaria. Next base: position 11,876,895 of record OY982582.1, on the reverse strand, counting down.
AACCATAAAAGGCTTGCATAAATGTGATGTAGCAGGACTATGTTAATAAACAAACGATATAATGGATTACAGAAGTTTTCCTCTTGTGAATCATTCTTAATTATTTAATTATTTTCACTTCATTGTCCATTGTTCTTAGCTTCATAAACATGGAAGATCTTATGAAATCACGCGATACAGTTTTATGAATATAGAAGTCTTGGATGTTTACTTATATTTTTTGTATTCATCATCGTAAATGATTTATTAGCATTCAATTTCGAAATATCGTGATTATACCTCCATTGTATGAATATCTCCATTTATCTTCTATCTTATTATTGACTAGCATTTGCCCGCGGTTCATTTTATATCCCTCTGAAACATTTTTTCTGAATCAAAGCTGAACAGGAATACAGCAAAGGACCTACATAGGTTACAATTAGGTAGGTCCTTTGCTGTAGCCCTGTCATCATGTATACAAAATTTCATGATGGTCGGATGAACGGTACGGCAGCGCATAAAATACGAACAAACAAACATCGATTTTTGTATGTATATAAGAAGATATCAAAGAAGAAAAACATTTAAATTTATATCTTTATTATGTGATGTATGTTCGAAATTTAATTTAAAAGTCAAAAACTGCGATGGGACCATACTTTAAGCGACAAGACCGTCAAATGTGCATTTAGCTTTATATTTTGTGCGTCTACTAAGGTCTGTACCATAGACAATAATCTGTGGTATAGTCTGTGGTCTGTAATTTGCATCACCATAGATAATATACTATATTGCATCACTGAGCTCTCACCAGTCACCAGTACCCCGTGACCATCATCGGTGCACATATCACTATTCTTTCCCGATTTACACATCTAAGTAATCTATGTTTAGCAACACCTGAGACGATGGTGATCCTATTCATAATAGAAAAGTCCTGGAGAATACTATCATTATCAACTTAAATGTGCTAAAAATAAAGTCGTGTGTCAGTAGGTACAAATTTCGTGACTCACGTACGTACATAGAGACTTCCTTTACGACACAGACAGATGTTCGGCAGAGATACGACACGGTGAGAATATTAACTATTTGTTAACTCTGCCTGGTTGAATATAAAGTTGCTCAATGAAGAACTATAAAGAATTGTAGTCCAAGTTCACTAATATCGTGGCATCTGGTCTGACTTGGAGATCATGATCGTTCTTCTTTTTAACACCCTTTTGATAGCTTTACTTAAAACTATTTAACTAATTTTGGAAATAAATTTTGACTTACTTCTAATTGTCGTATCAAAATGATACTTGGTATGTATATGCAGAGTTGAAAACAATACTATAATTTGATATCTGTCTGATCATGGAGTCGGGAGGTAGATAATGGAACTCTTTTGTTGAAGGACTAGTGAAGTTAATAAAGCCCTCGAGTTTGGGCTCATATGATTTGTTTTGACAAGTCCAACAGATTGGGATTGGACATAACGATGGATTTTTGCCACCAACCAACAATTGGTTTTGTAATTTTTCACCATTGGACAAGCTAATTTTTCACCATTGGACAAGCTAATTTTTCAGCCGAGGTACAATTCTATAGAAACCAATAACTGGACTAAAGAAGACCACTTGAAGCAATATATTACTTATGCTATTTTGGAAATATATATATACTAAAACATCGAAAATATTTGAAACTAAATTTGATTGAGTGCAGTGAGAATAATATTACTAATGTTGGGTTTCATCAATTTGCCAAAAATCGGGATGTACTGGTCAAAAAATGATTGTGTGATGATGCAGCCAGGAGGTTTATAGTGGAACTTTTTTAACTTTTTTTTATGGTATAGGGGGCAAATGAGCAGACGGGTCACCTGTTGCTTCACGGCCGGTTTTCTGTGAGGCCGTGGTAACGAGCGGAGTCGATTTAATTCGGTTTGCCATTAAAGCGTGTTTATTTAGTTTAACTAAATTATAATTATTTCTTATACCCAAAGCACATTACCCACTTTGTGGTATGCGGTTACCGAGTTTAAGAACAGGGGTATCCAGTAGTGTTGCTCGCCCTTTGACTACCCTATTCTCAATCCCATGCAGTTCTGCCGACCAAACTCCAACGACCGATCACATTTTATCTGTAGGGTAGAGGTTCTGCCACAACCTGGAGACTCCAACGTCCTCCTGGCTTACCTAGCAGTGTAATACCAAAAATATATACCTGCACCGGACGGGTCACTAAATAGGGAACACTCTACTGAAATAGTACGATAGTATCGTACTTGCGCGATCGATTCTGAACTTTATTCATTTGTAGCCCATATATTTAAATGCCTTGTTAAACTAAGCTATCTGGTCATTAATCTATGCCTTGCAAAACTATTTACCCACCGCTCGTATTATTCGGTTACTCATCCTGATCGTACTTTTCTAGTATTATACGATCGTACGAAACGATAGTATTGCTGTAAGAAGTGTAAGAACTCAGTGGCTCCCTAAGTGGGGATAGACAAGCTCGTGCCAATTCGTGCATATTACTACCGTATCGACACGCGATCGATATTGAATTTTATTCTGTTGCAGCGAGAATTGTTAATTATTTAAAGTCAAGCAAGCTTGCTATCTTTTCCGATATTTCATTTGTGCCTTGTATGCAAAAGTATTTGTTGACCGTTAACATCTACTAATTCGTGTCAGTAAATCATATTTGTGGTGCATTCTCTAAAAACTTTACTCATAGATACACTTTCGGAGACCCACAAAGGGCAATAAACGTTACGCTGAGTAATTTGTTTAGAACAATCGAGTCTTGCAATGTACATTACGTAATGAATGTTAACTTCAGAGTGCTGATGGTACTGCACTACTAACCCAGTATCGAAAAGACGTTTGAACCATACAGTACACTAGGATTTCAGAACATAATGGATGTAGGCCACAATAAATCTCTACTTCTTCAACTGCTCTTCCACCCCACAGAGGATCTCGGTTTTCTTGCTGGTGAATAAAGTTGCCAGAGCTCCAAGGCTTTACGAGTTTTAATAGGCATCTTTATCGTGTGCTTGTTGGTCCACTAAATTGCAAAAAAAAAATAATGGCAGAATTTTAGTCATCTCTTTTAAGAACATTGCAACTCGAAAAAGAGGAATTCATTTCTTTTCTTTCATTTATGGTTGAGTCTACCGCTGAGTTTGATATGTAATTCTGATATTTTATTCGGGATTCATTGGTTAAAAGAAAAAGAAAGAAAGTATTTATGAATCGCCTTCTATTGCACACATACAAAACCCATCTTTTTCCACATGGTATGCGGTTCGAAAGGATTTAATTAACGAGGACGTTATAATTGGAATAAAAGAATAATGCCTGTGCCTGAACAAACTCTCCCTAAAAACTCCAGAGTTAATAGTTCTTCAAAAAGGACATAATTATATTATATACATACATACATCTACAGAATTGGTTACGCGCAAATTACACCTAGGGTCCTGCAAGCGTTCATGGTCGTCAGTTCTGGTTATTACTAAATGCCGACAGCATATTAAATTACCAAATTAAAATCACTACATAGGTAGTTCGTGACACGATTTAAAATACTTTTTAGGGTTCCGTACCCAAAGGGTAAAAACGGAACCCGATTACTAAGACTCCGCTGTCAGTCCGCCTGTCTGTCCGTCTGTCAGCTGGCTGTGTCTCAGGATCCGTAATAGGTAGACAGTTGAAAGTTTCACAGAATGTGTATATCTGTGCCGCTATAACAACAAATAATAAAAATAAATTAAAAAATTAAAGGGGGCTCCTCTACTAGAGACGTATTTTTTTTGGTTTATAGTATTAAATCTTGTAGGATGGTGTGGAACCCTTCATGCGCGAGTCCGACTCGCACTTGGCCGGTTTTTTGATATTGCGGACTTCCCAACAATAAATGTCCTACGATACAAACTATAAGACAATAATCTCATGAATTTGTCATAGTCTAAAATTAAAATGGGTATTGACAAGGGACAGGATGACATCATGAATCCTGTACATGATATTAAGTCCTTGGATACACCATAAAGATACACCATATTATCATGTACTTCGAAAAATCATAAAAATTATCATACAGAGAATATTCCTATATATAATAACAGGATAATCCTTTCTCAAATGTCTGACAACGGTAGCAGAACGGTTGGGGTCGTGGATGTGGTTGAGTTCCGTGATTGCCGATCTGTCCAGTCTACTGGGTGTCGTGACTGGTCAGCTCAAAACTGATATGGTTCTTTCGTATAAAGACCACCTCAGATGCGTACATGCATACTACTACTTATTATACTTTCACAGTGTTAGTTTATGTAGACTTCGATCCTTTAGTTTGTTTGGGCGTTTCTTCTCAAGGCCAATCACAAGAAATGCTGACACCATCTATCTCCATCTAGCTTTAAAGAAGAAATCGACGTGTAAGAGTGTAAAAACATCTATTTGTGTTGTGTTCTTGATGGTAATTAGAGTCACCGGAGCATCTTGACTTTGAGGGATGTTAAAAGTTTTTTTATCGGCATACAATTCAATATCAATTCAGTCATTTAATCACGCGATTTTTAGGTAGCAATTGAAAGCAGGAAGTGGCTAAAACGGGAAGCAGTATCGCCGTCACAAAATGGCTGCTCGCTGATGGACCAGCCTAAAAAACTTTCAGATGTTGGTCAAAAAATTTGGTGAGATTTAGAACACATATTTATTTTGCCTAAAATTGCTTTGCAATTATTCAAGGTCGTCAATAGAAAAAATATATTGGTACATGGGACATGTAAGTGTCATTATACCATTCACTAACAAGACATTCAGTACAGTAAGTACTATCTAGTGAAATTAACCTTGTAACGTCTAATGCGCCTCACGTAGCGCAGTGCAACACGCCCTTCGAATAAACTGCGGATATGTATGTATGTGCTGTTTGGTTCTTGTGCAAAATTTTTATGGCGGATAGTTGGCCAAGAGATTGGCGTAAGATGCTATTTAGAAGCACTTTGTGCTGTAATCGGTTGTATGATTATCTTTGATGTGACCCTGAAATGGATTCTGTACCTATGGTTATGCCAGGTAGATTAGTACGAAGAGTTCCGGATGTCTTAATAAAAGCTGTTCCCGGATCCCTCCTACTTAAGGTGCAGTAGTTTTAGTCGGTTCTATTCCGACACACTGCCCCACTGAAAAGCCCGGCGGGGTGACGGCCCGAGGGGGTTTCCAAAAAAAAGGGAGTGCAAGCAATACTGGGAAAATTCGCACACGTCCCAGTCGCCATTTACCGACAGCGGATGACGTTACGAACTTGACTAGTGCTGTGATTAAATCATTTGAAATCGATGAAATACATTTTATTATTCTTTTGTTTGATCTTACATAACTGGGTAACTACTGTGTAATCATCATTGTTCAATAATGTTTTATTGTAAAAAAATAGGATATAAATAGCAATAATTAGTTGGTTATCGATACGATTTTGGAATCCTTATGAGTTTTGTAGGCATTTGAGGTGAATTTATAGCTTGGCGTGGATTATACACCGACGCATTTACGCTTAGGCGGTCGAAAGGATAATTAGCAGTTTTAAAGTGTGATTTTCTTTTGCTATTACTATTCAGTTTGAGGTTAACTATTTCAAATACAATTTAGTTATTGCAACTCTTTCGAAAAATGGCTATTTGCATGTTATATTGATAAAGTAGAAAAACACGGATATAGAATCGCAGGTGCGAATAATTTTTTCCTTGTTGTCAAACTTAAATTTTTAGCGTCATTACACAGACATCAGATTTTTAATTGATTAAAAGCTTACTTTGAAGGCATGTCCACAGCACAGAGGACAAGCACTAATAGCTCAATTAGCTGTTGTGTTTTTCCTGGGGAATAGGAGAGCTGAGAGCGAAGCTGAGCTGAGCCAAGCTCCTTTTGACAGAGTTGGCAAGGCGCTATTGACCCATGTTGTGAATGTTTAACGATACCTTTAACTTCTTATCATCAGACTCGCTGAGAGGTTATTTGCCAATTTAATTTCGATTCCCACCCAGGGCAATTAATTTTGCAATGAGCACGATCATTTGTTTTATGTCTGGTGTAATTTATCCATAACATGTTTGTATTTAGTAAAATATAAGTATGTTTATCAGTAGTCTGGTTACCATAGTGTAGCCTATGCCTAGTTTGGGATCTGACGGCCGTGTGTGACGTGTTTCAAGTTATTATTATTATAATTAATTTAAAAACAAAGGTTTTTCTTAAAAAAAAGTCTTGCCTCAAACAAAAAAAGATATATATCTATATATGAATGTTTACCGTCTTCTAAAACCCTTACAAGTTCTGCTTAGTTGGGTCTAGGTAGCGATGTGTACAGTAGCAGTACTTGTTAATTCCGGTCTTCTTCCCAGTTGGTTGGCTCCAATTCAGACATAAATATACGGTGCCATATCTCATCCAGAATAGTATAAGATTCCCAATTTCATACGGCCATATTACATTTTTAATTTTTGTAATCCGTTTTTGCTAGCACGCCTCAATTTTACGCTCTGATTAATCTATAATGAAACAGTTTGAAAGTGATTCAATCTACGGTATCACAAAGCGTTTTATGTACACTTTGAGATACGTAGAAACACAGACAAGCACACGATTGATGCTGTTATTGGTGCCTATGATTACTCAGAAACACGCAACAGCTGCCGTGTCATATTCGTAGCTAGATAGATAAATAGGTACTCTTTATTTTATTTTATTTGGGATGCTTAAACAATATTAAAATGAAATACGTAGTCTCAGATGCCAATTACAAGCTTCCACATTTAAAGCAAAAATGCTTAAACTAATCGTCTTAAGATATACATAATATAAGTAGATATGCCCAGTTTAAGATCACTTAACTGTTCATAAAATCTCTAGTAAGTGCACTCTTAGTGGCTCTAATACTACCTGCAAATAAATCGAAGCGGTTGTCTAGATTTAGATTATTAAATCGATGGCAACAACGTGGGAGGAAGCAGTTTTTTCTATACTGAGTGTAGCTGAGTAGGACGTGAAGAAGTGTTGGTTTCCTTAGCCTTCGTGTGGGAGTTGTTGTTGTTGTGTGTGTTATTGCACACAAAAAAAGCATTATAGAATCTAGAAACATAATTTAAAGTAACAATACAATAGGCGGGTTTATCGCAATCTGCAATCTCTTACAGACAACCTTATGGACTATGTACCTATTCGTAACAATTTTTAACCCCCGACGCAAAAAGAGAGGTGTTATAAGTTTGACGTGTCTGTGTTTCTGTCTGTGGCATCGTAGCTCCCAAAACGAATGGACCGATTTAAGTGCGGTTTTTTGAAGTGAAAACTTCTTTAGCGTTGTGCCCTTTTTGGGATGGGTAAAAAATGTTAAACTCGCGTCAGGACACGTGACGCTGATCAAAAATTTGTAAGACGGAGCCGAGTTTCTTATATTTAAAAAAATATAACATTCGAAATTCAAACATTTATGAGCGGCCAGGAGCGCAGAACTGCCAGTGTACCCTACGTATACATTTAGATATGTTATTACCTACTTTTTATTCTTAACCTAATTATATATATACAGATGTGTGTGTATGCAAATACATTGTGAAGTTATGTTTTCACTTCTAACGTGCAGTCCGACTGACTGTTTTTTTTTTGTTTGAAAGGTGTCTTGATCGGGAGTGTTCATAGATATACATATATTCGAGAAAATCTTTTCAGCCGTTCGAAGATCATCAGCTCTTTTCTAATCGTTGAAGAGAATTTCGAGTTGGGGGTGTTTTAAATTTATGATTATTATTTATTAGAGGGCTCGGACTTTCGCCCAAAATTCATTCTAGTTACGGATTTGCGACTCTCACCTGTTCGAGCAGTCGCTTACGCTTCCTAATACATCTGTAAAAACAATTTCCTTTTCTCTCATTTTCCCTAATTTTTTTTTCTTTTTTTTTTTAATTTATTTAAGTAATGAAAGTATATTACAGAGGTGTTACATAATTCTAAACTCGCCAAACTTTTACGTTTGATGGCGAGAGGCGCTCTTTTGCATAACAATTAACCGCCTTATGTACACAATACAGTAACATATATATCTATGTCTTATTGTTTATTGTAGAACCTTATGTAATTTTAAATATATTAATTAAATACTTACTGCTTACCTATATATTATATTTTTATGGTTTAATCTAAACGTAGTTAGTGCTATTAGCTATCCAGTATAATATTTTTTAATTTTGGTTTAAGCGATCCTTTACAAAATTTGATTCGGTCTTTCAAGTCCTTTTCTATATAGATATTATTATGTATTGTAATTATTATTTTTAGTTTCGTTAATATTTTAATTAAAGTAACAAGAACAAATGAGAAAATATTTTCAATTTCGTAAACCTAATCAAGACCGTTACATTATTATTTATTATAATATAAACGATAGTAGATGAATTACCACAAATAAATAATTTCTTTTTCGTTTGTCAAACACATTCGCTAAACATTTACATCTTTTTTGGGAATACGAATGCGAATGCGAATATTCGTTACATCACTAGTATATACAAATACATATACATATACTTACATGCGTCTTTCTTAAGGAATAAACTTAAAAAAATAAACATTAAAGCACAACAAAGCTTTAAAGCGCTACGCTGCCGATCACAAAATTTTACTCTGCATATTTTTTTCATACCGGGCGCCTTATATGAAAAGGAGTAAACTCCAAAAAAGCACTAACTGTGTCATATTTATGCCAATTTTCCTAATAGATTAGCGACCCGCCCCGGCAATTTCCATAAAAAATAGTGTATATCATCAGCTGTAAAGAATTTTCAGAATCCAATCAGCAGTTTCAGAGATTACACCCTACAACCAAAGTTACAAACTTCATAACATTCGTATGTAGGTATAGTAGTACAGCTACCGGCACGAGTCGTGAGCACACTTTTTATTGGTCGATATGACGTTGACCACGCTGACGCTGCACGTAATTGGTTCGTCAATCGATGCTCGTCGTCTATTGAGTTCGCACGTATCATTCGGCTACTGTACACTTACGAAGAATGATAACGCTTTATTGCAAAATAAATAATAATACATAATTATATATGTCCAAAACCAAATAATAATTAATTCTATTAGACAGTAAAGATAGAATATATATGATTAGTAATTTCACTTTCGTTTAAATATTCTAATGTATACAGATATACGCCAGGTACCTATTTTTAAAATAAGATCCGGCTTTCACAAAATAATATGTAAATTACAAAATTGCAATAGATATATTATGTGAAAGTGAACTAAGTTATCTTAATAATTAGTATAAAATTAATTTTATTTTTGTCTTAAACGATCACTTGATTACTTGACGTAAATGTAGGACGGATTCGAACAATTGTGAGTGAGTGGGTGGGTGAGTGTAGTCAGGCCAGGGCCACTCCGCACTTTGGGTATAAAGTTACAAGTACGCGGTGGGCTCGACTAATCGTGCTATAAATTCAGTGGGATGCCGTGCACCGGCCGCCGAGCACGTTACTGCAATTTTCACACACGCGGTGCGTTGCGTGTTTCGTTCGTATTTTCTAGACTACCGAGATATTAGTGACAATTTAGGTTTATTTATTCCCAAAAAAAAAGAGTAATAGGCGCATCACTTACTGGTAATTAAATATTCAGATTGATTAATACTTAAAAAAACCGGACAAGTGCGAGTCTGACTCGTGTTCCGTAAGCAAACAAACTTGTATGTAGATAGTACTCGAATAAAAACTTTCGCGAGTGGTATTCATATTAATCAAGGATATACGGTTTTACTCACGTGTATTTCTTTAAATACATGCGTTGCCGCCCATTCAAAATCAGTTTGATAATGCACCGGAGAAACATTTAGTAAGTTTTCTTTAAAGAGTTTAAAAAACCTTTTGTATGTAGCTTGAGTTTTGTTAGGGAGTAAACCGAAAATTAAGGGTGCGATATTAGTTTCACTGCCAGAGCTTCCCACATATCCATGTAAGCATATATTTATGCAAAAGGTAGAGGAGCACTCTTCGTGAACTTCTTGGTTGCAAAAAACCAAAATCGATCCATTATCTGCTATTAAAAGGTTTTAAGTTAAGCAGTCAAGGATAACGACATCTCTAAGGTGTTTGAAAAATGTTAAATTCACCTTCAAATGCTTCTTCCTAGCAGCATACAAAGCGTCTTTCACTGTCAAAAAACTGGGTAACACAGCATCATAATCTGGATTACTGTTACACTTCATCAGGACTTCATCATAAATCCTAGCGATAGCCTTATAGTCAGAACAGACTGTTTTTTAGTTCGCAAACAATATTTTCTTGTTTAAACAAACTAAAGTCAGGTTGACATTGATGTTGGCTTACCCTTGTGACGGTCTCATCATCTTCATTCCAAGTCAACGAACCTTTGCAACGACAATCAAGACATCGCCAAATCAATACATAAAACATCTTAGTGGTTCAACTTGTTTTTTTTCCGCAACATGTGTTTATGTCCGAGCCTCCAGAGAACCTTCCCACTTTTGCGGCCATCCAAAAACACAATATTCATTTTAAAGTAATTTTCAAATTACTTAGATACTTATGGGAAACTAATAATAATATTATATAAATAAACCGGAGTGTCAAGTAATTTATTTATTTAATTTGTTTAGTAGGTAATGTCATGTAGTACTCGCAGATAAAATTCCAGACAGGACTAAATTGTACAATGAGGATATAAAAGTATATAAACCTACGAGTAGCGAAGTTCGTTGTATTTCACTGTACATATAGTAACCAACTAAATATTTTAAGCAGATATTTAATTTTGAATAAAAAAAAATAAAAGGTCGTTGTGTTAAAATAGGGGGCAAACTCATAAAATGGGCAAAAAACTAATAAAAAGTAAACATTTCCAAAAAGGGGGAAAATCTCTACGAATTACTATGGGGATTACATTTAGGGACAAAGGCAGAAAGGGGTTAAAAACCGAACAGACCTTAATTTGATATATAAACGATAGATATACACCATGAACGTATAAATGTAACATATTATTATTACCTGCTTCCACCTGGCTGCGTACAGGTTGCGGTTGCGACGGCAACTATCAGTTTTCAAGTTCCCTACGTATATTTTTCGGAAATTGAGTATAATTTATTTTAATACCTAGTCAATTAATTTAATTTAAAATACTAGCAGGCACATTTCAATAGGCCCAGCCAAAACATATTGACCCTTATCTAAAAATTGATTTAATCATCAGGATTCGGAAATAAATCAGTCTGAAAAAACAACCTTCTATTTACGTAACCGGCATTGTTATATAGAAGTGCTATTAAAATACAAGTGGCACAGCTATATTAAGGACTGTCGGAAGCATTGCACCACTTCCTTACATTGAACATCGCTCTTCAAATAATAATTAAAAGGATTCGTCATTTTAATATTACAAGCACGCAGAAGACTGTCATGTTGTTTAAAAGGACACGGGAACTTCTTCAATGAGTTTTATCTTTTAGTATAATTAGTGGATTACCGTGGGAGAGCCATGCTTCGGCGTATATGGGCCGGCTCGACCGGTGTAATACCACGGCCTTACAGAAAACCGGCGTGAAGCAATACTAGTGAGTAGGGCTGCCATCCGTCCGGGTTTCCCCGAATTTGTCCGAGTTTAGAGAGCGTCCGGGGAGCGTCCAGGCGGGGTTTTCAAAAGGTGTCCTCTCTCATGGACACTCTCTGCCAGAGGACATCTATAATTGTTAGATGAATCGTTAACAATCTAAAAATTTAAATGGAATCGGCGTTTTTTTAAAGTGTCCGGGAAAGAATCTCGATTTCATACATGTGTCCGGATTTTTTTAAGTTTTTGTCCGGCGTCGGCAATTTAAGTGATGGCAGGCCTACTAGTGAGTGAGGTTACCGGAGGCTCTAACCCTCCCCCCATTCCCTTACTCCCACCTGAAAGGCCGGCAACGCACTTGTGACTCTTGAGTTGTAGGTGTCCATGGGCGGAGGTAGTCACTTAGAATCAGGTGACCCGTCTGCTCGTTTGCCGCCTATCCCACAATAAAAAAAAATTGACGAGGCGGATACAAATGGGAATCAACGCGACTACGCAACAGGCACCACACTGCACGAACCGCTCGACACGCCGCCGCGCCGTGGTCACAAGCTGACTCAGTGACAGGTGACAGCGCAAGCCGACCGAAACGTCAGACAATACAGAGTCAGTGTTGCCAACTCAGTAGTTTTTCCACTAAATTTAGTAGTTTTTATTTTTGAACAGTAGAAAAAAAATAGTGTAAGTACAGTTATGGTATATTAGCATTTACAGCGACATACAATTAATATATACAATAAGATAATCATTTTCAAGCAGATATTCGCGCCTAAAATTAAAATATTTTTTTAAATATAATCCACCAGAGCAAGTTAGTGGTTTTTTAGTGGAATGGATTGGTCGTCTTAGTTAGAGAGAATTCAGAATGTTGGCAACACTGACCCAGAGGCATCAAAGTCAATCATCATAGGGTTAGGATTGCTAATTAATATCTACCATTAAACTACAAGTCTATATACAAATAATATACCTCTTACAATATAGTGCATCTTATAAAATGATTCAACCTGCTTTCTAAAGCGGAAATCATCTGTCGCGCGGAAATGGGAAGCCATTACTAATGTACAAATAATGTTATTTATATTATTGCGTCTTGGAAGACGCTCATAACTCATTACTTGGGGGAAAATTTCACTTATTTAAATAGTTCGCCTTAGTTTTCCTTCTTTATTCAACCCCATCATTTACCTACCCTTGTCCCAATTTTATTTGGGGTTGACGCAATATGTTTTACTTTTACTTAGGGCTGCCATGACTTAAATTACTGACGCCGGATAAAAAATTAAAAAACCCGAAGGAGTTTGTTAGTTAGTTTGTTTGGTTGAACCTACTAATCTCAGGAACTACTGGTTCGAATTGAAAAATTATTTTAGTGTTGGATAGCCCATTTATCGAGGAAGGCTGTAAGCTATATAACATCACGTTACAACCAATAGAAGCGGAGCATCAATGAAAAATGTTGCAAAAACGGGAGAAAAGTTACAAACGCAGACGACGTTGCGCGGGTCAACTAGTTATTAATACTAGTGATCGCGTGGTGGTCGAATTTCGACCATGGTTTAATTCATTGGCGAATATTACTTGACCTTTTGTACTATGACAGGTCAAAATATATACTGGACACTTATAGCTTTATGTAGGTACCCGTTTTGCAATTTTGTTAACTTTATAACATTTTTTTTTATAAAAATTTTAGCTTTCTACACTTCTTCTCTAAATAATCTGTAAATATTCCAAAATTCACGTTACTACGTCTGCGAAATTTTCTTAAAAAGAAGAGAATTCTTTGTACCCCACAAAGAATTCTCTTCACGTATCTGTTAATATAATGATTTGGATTCAATACCTACTACCGACCTCTACGTCTTTAGCGAGGTACTTTGTACCATACCTGTAAACATGTAAATTACCTATTTCGTTTTTGTTGTTTTATTATTACTCGTAGCTCAATCTATTATTGGATGTTAAGATGACAATGAATTGCTCTGTACGAATGATGAATTACTCGTACTTACTGAATAAACATGAAATGTTTATCTTGAATATAACAGCTAGGCGCAATTCGTTGAACGCGAAGGTTCGAGATCTCTTTCTGCGAAAGGACTAACAGAAAAAATACATGTATTTTATTTATATATTGTATTTTTAAATATGTTGTTGATATGTATATGGATATTAATATATTACGTAATTAATCTTTTGCTTTACCTACCAAGATATATGCTTTAAATTTAGTGCACCTGATTTCATTGACCATTTTGTGGATGTATTCTCAAATTTAACAGACACTATTCGTCACTCAACCCTCAGCCTCCTCTTTTTTTTTTTTTTTTTTATTATCGTGTGGAAACCCCCACGGGTCATCACCTCACCGGAGCTAACGGTAAAGTGGTATGTCGGAATCGAACCGACTAAAACCACACGGTGTTCCGTCACAAGTGGGTCTATTGCAGGGGAACCCGGGTATACCCTAGGAAGGAGTCCTCCGGGAACCCCTGCAGACCTTAGCCGCCTTTAGCAGGCGACCACATCATGGGGTACGGGGGGCCTAACCCCCCTCCAGATCAGAGAGGTGCGCGTGGAACACGTCGCGTCCCCGTCTCGGGCCTGCTTCTGCAAGGGTAACGGTCAGCCCGACCCGTTACCCCCAGGCCAGCGCTCATGGAGGCCGGAGATCATTTTGCGCTCTCCGGCGCCTGGTGCGTCTTCTGCGGGATGGGAGAGTACTTATCCTCTCCCGTTGCCGTTCCGCCGCCTCTTTAGCCAACATCACCTCCTCGCAAAACAAGGCGGCGGAATCCCATGCACTCTCACTTTGGACCATGGACAGAACCATGGTCTCTAGCGAGAGGCTTCCCACCCCAATAGCTGTCACGAGATCGTTTCGCAGCTGCGTCCATGCTGAGCACTCCACCAAAGTGTGGAGTGCAGTGTCCTCGCGACAGCCTCCGCAGTGGTGGCACACAGGCGATGGCTCCCGGCCTATACGACACAGGTACTTACCAAAGCAGCCGTGTCCGGTGAGTACCTGCGTCAACCGGTAGGAGAGGCTGCCATGTCGCCTCTCCAGCCAATCCTCCATGATGGGTCTTACCGCCACAATTGCGGCGTGCCCTGCGCTCGGTCGCTCTAGTCGTTCTTTCCACAACCCTCAGCCTCCTCTGCTCTTAACTGTATTTCAGTAGTTTTATTAGTAATTACTTTTATATTCAAGTTTAACTTACACTAACTCAAGTTAATTTATTTTTTCAGATTAACCGGTCGCATCGCTGTCCACGAACAAATTGTCTACTCCCTCGGGTAATTATTTTTTTAATATTCACTTTTATATCCTTTTTGCGACGGCTTTTACGGGTAGCGGGTAGGTAAAATTGCCAAAAAAAACAGAAAAAAATAATTTTCTGTTAATGCGATCGCTACCAAACTTCACAGGATCACCCGCTGGGCTAGTCTGAAGATTGCCTGAAAATTTCATCAAAATTGGTCCAGCCGTTTTGAAATACATAACGTACAACATAACCAATATACATAGATTTGTACCAGAACCAAATTCTTCAATGTTTTTTAGTCTTTAAAATTTAATCGTAACTAGATACACTAAAAGATACATAGATAAATATTAATATTAGATGAGTACTTCGGGATTTAATCGCGATAGTATTATAGTCCAGTTGGGATAGACATAAAAATAGCCTTAAATAGAAAAAATTAGGGGACGCGATTTTTTTTTTAAACGTTGGGGCGGTGTTTGGAAGTCTACATTTCGATTTTCGGGGCCGCCATTTTGATTTGAAGTTCAATTGCCGAAAATCGAAATGTAGACTTCCAAACGCCCCCCCCCCCCCCTTCGCCGAAGTTGAAAAAATAAAATCGCGTCCCCAAATTTTTTCTATTTAAATGTCTGGACTATTAATAAAGTACAAACAAAACCTTAATAAAAGTAAGTAAGTGAGTAATAAAAGTCGCGAAAGTTTAAAAATAATAAATGTTAGTGTTTTTTATAATCGTAAAATACCCATAGAATTATTAAACTTTACTAAACGATTGATATTTAATTAATAATTATAAAAAATAAGCTGTAATACTGTAATGTTTGCATGCCTATATGGGTGAAATTTGTAGATCAAAACACTTTTTGTAACACCAATAAATGTACAATTTTTCATACAAATAAACAATTCTTATTCTAATTCTGATTCTAAACTAAAATTTATCCATATTTTTTAAGTCAAATGACGATATGCAAATAGGCAGGTATAATAAATAGCTCGTATACGCTCATGGTCAATAAATACGCTTCATTAGCAAGATGCGAAGCAAATATACAAACAAATACTTTATGCACTTATATTTGAGCAAGTAATCCAGGATCGTTGTCAAGGTTAATTTAAATTATTAAGGTCACGTATATTCATTTAAGGTCATGTTCGTATTGAACAAATAATTTGTTGCCAATATGTGCTAGTGACTTCGGCGAATTCTCGCCAAGTTATCAGTAGGTATCCTTTATTTGCAATTGCAGCATACGATTAAAAAGAATTACGGCTGAACACTGAGAAGACTTGCTATAAGACTTTAATAATAGTTATTAAAATTCTATATTTTATTAAACTCCAAGAATCAGCAGTAAAAGATAGGTTAGGTAGTTTTAGATTCTGTTTAAAATGTGGGATTTTTTAAATATTTTTGGAGTGGAAATTAAAGAATTAATTACACCACCATATTTTTGAAGTGAAAACTTCTTTAGCGGCGTTGTGCAATTTTTGGGATGGGTAAAAAATGTTAAACTCGCGTCAGGACACGTAACCCTGGTCGAAAATGTATGGAGAATATGTCCGAGTATCATATATAAAAAAAAAACGTTTTTTATGACGAGATCGAAAATTCGTAAGATGGAGGCGAGTTTCTTATATTTACATGTTCTGCGTCAGAGAGACATGGAGAGGGAGGGAGGGACAGGGAGGGAGAGGGAGAGAGAGAGAGAACTGAACTCGTGACCGTCACGCTAATCCTACTAATATTATAAATGTGAAAGTTTGGATGGATGGATGGATGGATAGATGTTTGTTACTCTTTCACGCAAAAACCACTAAACCGATTGCGATGAAACTTGGTGTGTAGATAGCTGGAGATCTGGATTAACGCATAGGCTACTTTTTATCCCGATATTCCCACGTGATCGGTATTTACTTGGGTGAAACCCCGGGGGGCGCTGCTAGTAAAAAATATATAGATCCACTAGAGCTCTTTATTAATGTCACCAACCTGTTAATGTGACGTTTTAGGTTCGTCGTTTCGTTTAAGTTTTCACTTCTGTCGGCTTCTTTTTATTCTACGAGATGCTTAAAACTTTTTTTTGGATGAAAGGGTACCCTTTACCCCCCAACAACGTGTAAGTAAAATTTCATAATGATCAGTTGAAAAAAAAACTCATATCCGCATTTATAATATTAATTAGGATGTCTAATTATTATTTTCTTAAATACTCTGCATATGTTTTTAAATGTGCCTTAAGTCACAGTGCTGATCTTTAGTTTATGAACAGTTAAAAGCGTTACAAATGAAGTATATTAATACTTAGGGCTGCCATCTGTCCGGGTTTCCCCGGATTTGTCCGAGTTTAGAGGGCGTCCGGACGGGGTTTTCAAAAGATGTCCGGGTTAAACCCGAACACTCTTTGTCAGGGTAAAATTATAATTGTAAGATGAATCGTTAACAAGTTGTTTAAATTAATTAAAAAAATAGAAACTGCGTTCTTATAACTGAACTACGATACGGCCGAACTTTGATATTCTATGTGAAGCGACTGCCATCACACCTCCACAAACCCAAGTACTAGGCGATATCGAAGTTCTGTAGTTAGACCAGGTTGTCGGTCTTTTTAGGATTCCAACTACCCGTAACGACTGCCACAGATGTTTGTGTGGCACCCGGGACCGACGGTTTAACGTGCTCTCCGAGGCACGGAGGGGTCTCAATGTGTTAAGAATGGTCATCCATCCTAGACGTACTTGGGCAGTATTACTTAACTGTAATGTGCTTACATACTCGGTTTAAAAAACGATTTAGTATACATAATACAACACTTATTTAAACTACGTTCTATAATATACAATTACATTAACAGGAATTAACGCGATAGATATGATAACATTATGAAATTCCCCACGGGCCCATCACCTTATCTGGAGTAGCGGTGAACCGACCAAAATCACGTGGGTAAGTAGGTATTATATATATTTAGGGTATACCCGGATCCCTTGCAATTGACCCACTTATGACGGACCACCTTGTGGTTTTAGTTGGTTAAATTCCGACACTTCATTGTAAGTCCCGGTGAAGTGATGACTCGTGCGAGTTTCCACATGACACAAAAATGTACATAACTTACAACACTGCCTGACACGTCGACCAGGTTATACTGGCAGGGAATATAGTTTTGTTAGGAACTAGCTGCGCCCCGCGGTTTAACCCGCGCAAGTCCAGATGCCGTGGGAATATCGGGATAAAAAGTAGCCTATGTATTAATTCAGGTCTCCAGCTATCTACATACCAAGTTTCATCGCAATCGGTTCAGTAGTTTGTGCGTGAAAGAGTTACAAACATCCATACATACATACATACATCCATACATGCTCACAAACTTTCACGTTTATAATGTTAGTAGGATTACTCATTTATAGCTTTCTGCACTTCTTCTATATATAAACTGTAAGTATTTCACGTACATACGTTCGCGAATGTTCTTTAAAATGCGTACAAATAAATTTTTTTCACGTATTAATATGTGTATAGATTTAGTTAAAACACGGCCGTGTTGATCGTAACTTAACTTCTAGTGAAGGACTGTTTAAACATGAACAGTAAATTTGCACTAGGTTACATAGAACTACAACGATAATTACTAAAACAATATCTTTACATATATTGTCAATATAACATGCCAATATTATTAATATACCTACCTTGTCTTTTATGACTTATGGAGGTGACATTAGTGGCACTTCCAACAGAATTGGTATTTTCTTCAACGGTATTAATTCCAACTACGCTTAGATTTTGTATTTTTTGCAATAATCGACTACAAATTATATTTATAATTTTAATTTTGTTAGCAAGAGTACTATTAATTGATGGCAAAGCCCCTTTGAAAGTGCTAACGCAATGGAACAGGACAGTTTTGGAACAGCCAACAAAACAGTGGGAGAGCCTTACTTCGGCACGTATGGGCCGGCTCGACTCCGCTCGTTACCGCGGCCTCACAGAAAACCGGCTGTGAAGCAAATTTCGCCGCGTGAGTGAGGTTACCGGAGGCCCTAACCCTTCCTTCTCCCTTATTCCCGTCCTTCCCCTCTCCCCCCTCTTCGGACTCTTCCCCCCCCCTCCCCCTCTTCTCTTACTCCCACCTTAAAGGGCGGCAATGCACTTGTGATTCTCGAGTTGCAGGTGCCCATGAGCGGCGGTAGTCATTTACCATCAGGTGACCCGTCTGCTCGTTTGCCCCCTATACCATAAAAAAAAAAAAACAGATCTCCCTGCTGTCTTCCTGAGTACACACGGACACCCAATAATACACTAAACTAAAGTGCATGAAAATCCAGGAGAATCAAACTGTCATGGCACCCGCAAGAAGTAGAGGTAGGCGAACTCCATTAGGAAGATAACGAATTTCTTTTATACCAGGCCAAGGTGAAGTTTATTACAGAGATTCTCTTCCTTGTACTCGTATAATGTAGTAGACCTAAATGCGGTCTGCGTCACACTCACACCATGTCCATAGTCTAATGTTCTGTTAAAAATTAAAATAACTATATTTTACTATCTACTACTATCCAACTCCTGGCTTCATGATCAGACCATCGTTACGAAATCTAATCAGCTGGACTCGTCAAAACGAATCATATGAGAACAAACTCGATGAGTTTACTGCTAGCCACTGAAGGGTTCCACGATGCACCTCCTGACTCCATCATCAGATGAGCTCCAAGACGAAAGTTATAGGATTGTCATTCTAACTGCGTATACATATAAAGTTTCATTTCGATTCTACAAGAAGCAGGTTAAAATTGACTTACCAAGATTTGTTAACATAGCTGTTAGTAGTAAGTTACAAGTAAAAGCTTTTAAAATCGTGTTTATGTTAAGAAGACGGTGTAACTCTAGTTAAGGGTCGCACCCCTTAATTAGACTGACATGCGGAGAAACAGAGTGGAAAAAAAAAATTCGGGCTACATTGTCCGGCAGCAGCAACTTCCCACATGTTGCAAACACTCATAGGCTAGGTAACCTACTTATTTGGTATAAAAATAACTTCATAACCTCAAACTTGAGAAACTGTTTACTAAATAATTATAATGCAAAATATCTAAGTCAGACCACTAGCCTCATTTACTGACCCACTGTTCCCTTCGCGAACCGGTCGAAGGCCGACCTCCGGAGCGGTTACGTATACTGTTACGTCATTAATGCGACGACATAACACACGAACTCTCTTAAGTTTAATAGTGAAGGTAGTCTTTCTAATGGTAATTCATGTTGATAATATATTTCTTTATTTATTACTTAAAATTACTTGCATAATTTTTTTACTTTTTACTTTTTACTTGCACAATAGCAACTACGACATAAAAACCTAATATATAAAATATAAAATAGTAGTGCAGTTTTGGCGCTGACTCAAAATTATTTAGGTATTTACATCAGGGTAGGAGTTTAGTTAGACTAACGAGTTTATTTTTCACTTAAAAAGTTTCTATCTTCTTTCGTCGATTTAATTTTTTGTTAAAAAGTTTTTATTTCTTAAGTTTTTTGTGGCTAAAACAATCAATCATGTTCAGGTCTCCGTCATGTTGCAGTATCATTAGAACTAATTATGTGTGCTAAGTTTCAACAAAATCGGTTCACAGGTGAAAAGTCAATGGGTGAACAGTCAACAATCATTCATCCCCTATTTTTCCAGCCTTAGGGTTGAATTATTTATTTGAAATTTAAATGGGACCAACTTCGAAGTAGCCCAATCCAATAAAAAAAAGAATTATCGAAATCGGACTACCCTGTAAAAAGTTATGCGTGGTCATACATAAAATATATATATATATATATATATATAACAATAAAAACTTTCGTGAGTGGTATTCATGTTTATTAAAGACTATATGGTTTTACTCACGTTTGTATTTCGGGGATGCCCGACTAGTTTCGGACCCGACGGGGGCCCTTTTTCAAGGAGTGAAGCGTCCTGCCGCGACGATGTCAGGCGTCACAATCTTTAATAAACATATATAAATAAGTACATGTCGACCTGAGAACCTCGTTTTTTCGTCTGTTAAAAAAATAGCGATAACCACGATCACACAATTATAGGAATATGAGGTTTTTGATGTTGCATAAAATTAAAACAATCATTTATAATTGTTTCATACTTACATAATTCTGTTGTATAATCGACTTATTTATATTCTTGTATATCATAACTGTTGTTGTGTAAAAATTGTTGTTGCTCGGACTTCTTCGGCAACAGCTAGTTCGAGTTAAACGTAAAACGACCCTGTCCTTCTCAAGCTATTAAAATATTAAGCAATATCTTTTTCCTAGCACTGCCTTCTCTCTTCCCTACCTCTTCCTTTCAATTTACTCTGATTTTTGCAATCTCTAATTCCCAAAGCGCCCGTTTGACGGCAACTAGTATGTGTAGTGGGATCATACACCACTACCTACCTCTTCAGGGATACAAGTGTGAGTGTATGTATGTATGCATATAAAAGGTGTAATGCATGGTTCTTTTAGATGACGAATGAATACTTGTTTTAAAAAATAAAGAAGATGTAAACCGGTTATTTTGTTCGTTAATTAATTATTTTAATGATTTGATAAAACCTTTTTTTAATGTACTAACTTTTTAAACTTTCGCGT
This sequence comes from Euplagia quadripunctaria, assembly GCA_963859945.1. Lineage (NCBI taxonomy): Eukaryota > Metazoa > Arthropoda > Insecta > Lepidoptera > Erebidae > Euplagia > Euplagia quadripunctaria. The sequence goes on along the minus strand of OY982582.1, from coordinate 11,855,368 downwards.
TCCATGATATAATTATGTACTTATACGGGAATTAACGCGATCACGAAAAGGTATTGGTCACAGGCTGACTGCTGCCTCAGTCAGCCTGTGACCACGGCCAGTGCAACCTGGTCGAAACGTCAGGCAATTCAGAGGTATGTAATACCTTTTCGTGATCGCGTTAATTCCCGTATAAGTACATAACTTTTTTTAATGTTCCCATGGCTAGTCAAGTTTTTTAATAAATGAGAATTTTAATTAGTGTTGAAAATAAACACTACGTCTATGTCACATTAAAAACAAAATTCACTAATGAATGCTTGCTTGCTGTCTTGTATTTCTTTCTTTGTATACTTAGTTAGCATTTTTTATTAAAGCTACTTATCGCGTATATACTAATCAGATGTTATTCAGCTAAAGAAGCCTTTTCCTGTATTTAAACAAATAGGAATTTTTTTTTGTTTAAAAATACAACAATACTGCCATATTTACGTTGTAAGACTTTAAGCAAGTATAGTTAAGTTGCTACTTTGAACTTTGTTACCCCTCTTGAACACCAAAGTGTGTCAATAACTCAATGGAAACTCACGTGGTCTCTAAGGTCATTCGCATGAATTTGTAAAAAAAGCAGATGTCCGCCTCAATCTACTATAACATCCTTCATCGATCTATATCGATAGCGTTTAACGGCTGTATGTATATATGTATAGTAGTTCACATACCGCCGCTAACACAAAGGGCTATAACCTACCCCCGGGTGGGAGAGAAAGCGCAATATCGCTTCGATAATTTATGACCGAGTCTGCAGCGAGTAAATATTTTTACTATAGTATCTCTATACGACTGTATATGTACTCTGTGGTACTACGTGTCGGGAGATTATAGTAGAATCGAGAGGTAGTGAGACCCTACAGACAGCTACGCATCACTAGCGTTGTGCTTTCATTAGGGTTCCGTACCCAAATGGTGCCAAAGAGACCCTATTTCCCAGCCTCTATTATCCGTACGTCTGTTTTACAGCGGGGTATATCTCATGAATCGTATTACCACTGTAAACTGTCTACAGTTGAAAATCTGACAGAATCGCTTTAACAACAAATAAAAAAATAAAAAAAAAACATTAAAGAGGGTTCCCATAGAATAAACTTTTGTTTTTGCTGACCTTAATCATGGATTTTTTTTATTGTGCCTGTTCCTATGTTTTTTTTGTGTTTAAAATATAATAATAAATGGTTACTTGTTTAAAAAAAATTCTTATCTAACTGAATCAAATTAATGAAATATATATATGATTACCTACTTTAACTATTCATTGTTATTCGGTATAAATATACCAACAACAATATTTTATTAGGTTAAAGTTGTAGCACGTCGTACATAATTGCACGTACTTAGATAAGTCACATTTATAGATTATCTTACTTTAGAGATGAAATAAAACCATTATACACACGCACCACATGTATATAAGCCCTGTCTGTATCTGAAATAAAGACACTAAAAATCATCTCGAGTCTCATTGCACTCCTTGCCAAACGCTGGCAAAGTCCTCATTAAGGTTATGCATAAAGGTAGCTGCTGTAACCCGTTGACTAGTTCCCTCGACTAGACCCTTACATTGCTTAGTACCTTTTTTTGTGCATGTGGAAACCCCCCGGGCCGTCAACCCACCGGGGTTTTCGGTGGGGCGGTGTGTCGGAATCGAACCAACTAAAACCACACGGTGTGCCGTACTGCACCTTGAGTAGGAGGGATCCGGGAACAGCTTTTATTAGTTAGTACCTACATAGATCTCATTTGAAGCTCTTCGAAATTAAGATAAATATACATTGCCCAGTATTGTTAAGAAATTATCCTCATATTTTTAACCGACTTCAAAAAAGGAGGAGGTTCTCAATTCGACTGTATGTTTTCTTTTTTTTTTATGTTTGTTACCTCAGAACTTTCGACTGGGTGAACCGATTTTGATGATTCTTTTTTTATTTGAAAGCTGGTGCTTCCTGTGTGGTCCCAGTTCAATTTAGTCCAGTTCTGACAATGGCATCCATGAGAAAACCATATATAAGTATTTTATGGAATAGTTTTTTTTTGTTGAAATCATTTTTTTTTTTTAAAGAATTATATTTTTCGTAGTATGGTAGTGAAGTCAGCCTGTGACCACGGCCAGTGCAGGTTGCTCTGGCCGTGGTCACAGGGTCGAAACGTCAGGCATTTTAAAGGTGTGTAATACCTATTGATCCCGTTAATTCCAGTATACATAGTTTTGTAGATGGTTATTTTAGTTTAGTTTATTTATTTAGTTATCCAACATACTAAACTTTTAATTTTGACGTTTGGAAGAAATGTTTTCTTTTGTTTTTAACTGCTCTTCTTGCTTTCGGAATACAACATGATACCTATCACTTTTTTTTTTTTTTTTTTCGTGGTACCTATCACATAGCTGAATATAAAATATTTAAAATGTTCACTATAAAATACTTATTAATTTCGTCGTTAAATCTTGAAGAATATCCTAAGTTCATTTATAATTACTAGAGATCGCGTGGTGGTCGAATTTCGACCATGTTTTATTTCTTGTCCAATATTACTTGACCTGTCATTGTATAGACTTTTGTACTATGACAGGTCAAAATATATACTGGACACTCATAGCTGTATGTACCCGTTTTTGCATTTTTTTTAAATTTGTAGCAAATATTGTTTAAAAATTTTAGCATTCGTCACTTCTTCTCTGTATAAACTATAAGTGTGCGAAATTTCATACTCCTCCGTCCGCCCAATTTTCGTAAAAAGGGATCAAAGTTTTCGCTTCACATATTAATATATAGATAATACAACCGACGTCATGCATCTAAATATCACTGGAAATACATATATTAGCATTTTTTCCACATTTAATGTTTTTTTTTATTTATATTGGACTCAACCTCATTAAGAATTCCATTTCATACAAAAAAATAATAATTGAAATTAAAATATATATTAATTTTGAATGCACAGTAAAAAATACCACGAACATTGTAGAACCTTCTTTGTTTGAAGGCCCTTAAAATGTCGTCAAATCATTTTGTCTTCATCTGTTACAAACAGACATTTCAATCCAAACTTTTTATGTCTTTAAAAGAGAGATGGACATAAATTGACTGGCCTGTTGGCCTAGTGGTTAGTGACCCTGACTGCTATGCCATAGGTTCGATTCCCACCCGAGTCTGGGTGTTCTTTGTGTCCGTTATTTGTATGTTTGTAAAGTCCCCCGCGACACAGGAGTAATTCCTAAGGCGGGAGCTGTCTTTTTAAAAAAAAAAAAAAAATATGATATAACGAGTAGAATATTCGTATACTTAGGATGACGTACGGTATTTTAAATAAAAGAAAGATAAGTAAAGTGTACTTATCTTTCTTTTATTTTGATCGCTGACGCCCGGTTTGATCTGTGATAAATGAATTTAATGCCATTGAATCACATTATTAATTACAAATAACACTTTTATTTGTGTCTTTGTTGTTTACGTTTTTTATTGAGTCTTTAAAATTTATAACAAAATCGAAAATCCCTTTACCGATTAGAAAAGAGCGGATGATCTTCGAACGGCGGAATTATATCTACGAACACTCTCCATCAAGTCACCTTTCAAACAAAAAAAAACGGACTTAAATCGGTCCATTCGTTTGGGAGCTACGATGTCACAGATATACACACAGACCCATAGACAGACACGTCAAACTTATAACACCCTTCTTTTTGCGTCGGGGGATAAAAATGGTAGATATTGAAAAATACAAACAAACTACCTACATTGTGTATTAGTATATATTATATTCCTACATATCAGGAACTAGCAACCCGGCCCGGCTTCGCACGGGTACAAATTATGCACCAAATTAGTGAAAACCGCATGAAAATCCGTTCAGTAGTTTTGCAGTTTATCGCAAACAGACAGACAGACAGACGCGGCGGGGAACTTTGTTTTATAATATGTAGTGATAAAAAATAAAAATATTTTTTTAACTTTTTTTAAAGTTATCAAGTTTTTTTTAAAGTCACGTCGTTTGAAACTTTAAAACGCTCTCCTGTAAACCTCGACTTTTGACGTGTCGCTGTGTCGAAGTGTTGCTGAGTCTCTGTGACCAAAAGTGATCTTCAATTGGACTTATTGTTTTAGTCATTTACGCTAGCGAATTTTCTGGTAGGTGCCTCAGAAGCGCCTGAACAGCGGAAGTGGTTAGTGGTGTTCGTAGATGTGGTGTTTAAGGTCACTGAGGCCCCACGACTAATAGTGTACTCCAAATTTAGGTTAGTATTTATTTCTAAATTATGATTTTTTCATCTAATATTCAGTTATTTTTTTTTTTTTATGAAAAAGATAGTTTATTTTATATGGTGAACGTAAGTACGTCTTTTATTTTGTTGTTTAATTGAACTGTAATCTACAAATAAAGGTAGTTTTTTTTAAATTATTTTTCTATTATATAATAATAACACGGTAGAAATTTGAGACTTCCAATTTTGTGACGTCAATCCTCATTAATTTGGGTAAATATACTATTTACATTTGCGTTAAAATAAAGTATATGGAAATGCTTTAAATTAAAATTAATTTACGTTATTAAAATGATTATAATATATTTTTACTGAATGGAACAATTTTCTGTGATAGATAATTATCTGTCTCATCTTCTTTTTTATCGTGTGGAAACCCCCACGGGTCATCACCTCACCGAGGGTGAAGTGGTATGTCGGACTTGAACTGACTAAAACCACGGTGTTCTGTCGCAAGTGAGTCTATTACAGGGGACCCGGGATACCCTAGGAAGGAAGCCAAGATGGTGACGGAAATTGAATATCGTTGACAGTGACATCCGTGATAGATATCTGTCTGATGTATTGTCAACAAAATCGAAAATTCACTGTTGTTTGATTTTGTTTCAAGAGTCTATATTTTATTCTATATTCTTAATATTGAACTTGGCTCCAGTTTTCACATATATGTTTTTGATGGGATTTAAAATACACACATATTAATTTACAACACATCGAACTAAATGTGATTGTTTTGTCCTCGGCGAATTTTTCACACAGAAAATGAAGGCGTGTTAAAAATAGTGTTAGATACATAAAAATACTAGGTAATACAATGATATTTTAAACATTTCTTTTTATACTAATATACTACTATGTATACATATACTACTATGTATATGTTATTATAAAGTATGGTTGGCAACCCTTGTAATGCTGCCTAACCGCCGGCTGCTACCTCGCAGCTCCATTTGGGCAAAGAGCAGCTGTGCTCTACCTCCATAAAAGTCCAAAGGGCGCCATCTAATGAACACAGAAGTTTTAATAAATTTGCTTAATCGTGTAAATAATATATTAGCTCTTTTCAAATTGCTTCCTCTAATGGCTTTTAGACGACATTTTTATTAAGCATTACACAATCTATACTAACTTTTAAACTTTCACGTTTCATGATATATGATTATTTACGTATTTACGGGAATTAACGCGATCACGAAAAGGTATTACATACCTTTGAATTGCCTGACGTTTCGACCAGGTTGCACTGGCCGTGGTCACAGGCTGACAGACACAACCATACTTTATTTTGGATAAATATACACAATCTAGGTATAGTCTGAAGTCACGAAACTTTATCTCCAATAATTAATTTTATTGTTTTTTCTGCTACTGTTTACAGTATAATAGTCACTTAAAATAGTTGTTATACCTATTTTAATTAACTGTTGCAAATATTTAAATATACATACATATATGTGTGTATTTTTATATTTAGGAATATTCGAGAACTTAAGTAAAAACTTAAAATAAATTTATGTTTGTGTTCAAGATCCGTGAAAAATTACCTTAATGATATTGTAAAAAGAAATCTTTAAAATATCATTTCATTACCTAGTATTTTCATGTATCTAACACTATTTTTTAGCACGCCTTCATTTTCTGTGTGAAAAATCCGCTGAGGACAAAACAATCACATTTAGATCGATGTGTTGTAATATGTGTGTATTTTAAATCCCATCAAAAACATAAATGTGAAAACTGGAGCCAAGTTCAATATTAAGAATATAGGTGGTTCACGACTACGCCGACAAAAGAATTGAGATCTAAATGACTACCAAGTTCTGTAGATGATCCTGAAGATTTGACTTTAGCTAGTTTTCACATCTAAGTTTTCTTATATTTGGCTAAACAACTTATCTTTTTTATTTTATACGCAAGTTAGCACATAGTACTGTATTTATATTGTAAGGTCAACATATCTTACTCTTCATTTATTTATCGCTTAAAAATTTATTTATAGGTATGTTAAAGTGATTTTTATTTCATTTATATGTAATGAATGTTTAATGATTTTTATTTCAATTTTTGTTATTAATTAATGTTCTGTGATAGGCATTGTTTTATGTACATTTCAACACAATTATATATTGTTATGAAATAAATGAATTGAATTGAATCTCCAAAAAGATTCGTATGCTGTAAAACTAGCCAAGTCAAATCTTAAGCGGTTAAAGTGGCTTCTTTTTTCTTGGCTTGACACGCTGCCGCATGTCTAGATTAGTTTTTAGTTATGAATTAAACGGAATTTAGTTAGGTGCATATTTTAACGCAGGCAGCAACTGCCAGCTATCTACTGCGATGGCTCCCTCGTCCCATACAGTGATAGAGTAAAAAACTTGGAGATCTATATGGACAGGTTCTTGTCCCAAATAGGTGAGTGGGTCGTAAAATAATTATGGTCCTCTGCGAAGACTTCGTCACTTTCTTCCTACCAATACTAAAATTACCCTAGCACAGTCTCTTCTTTATCCTATTCTTGATTATGGTGAGGTCAGCTGGTCTGAGCGTTGGACGTAGACAGACCATGCACTTAATCCAAGGACGCTACGCAAGGCCGCTCATACTTATAGAAATCATAGCAGAGCCTTGTTCAACAGTACGGACATTCTATCACTGAGTTGATGATGATTATTATTATTTTATACTAACAGTTCCCGCGCGGCTTCGCTCGCGTGTACATTTATATATTTTGCGCGGAGCCCTAATTCTTATTCCAAATCTTTTAGCCCAAGTTACTCCTTATAACACCAGCTATATGCCAGTGAAAGTCCCGTGGAAATCGATCCACCCGTTCCGGAGATCAGCCGAAACAAACAGACAGACAGACAAAAATTTTAAAAAATGTTATTTTGGTATATGTATACATCCAAATGCACTTAGTAAAAATCGGTTATTTTAATATTACAAACAGACACTCCAATATTATTTATTTGTATAGATGTATAGATTATTTATATAGTTATATAAAAATTGCTAACAATAACTTTTTATAGAGTTTAATTTAAAGGATTTTTTTTCAAAATGGAGCCATTGTTTTCGTAATAAAAAATTAAGTGAACATTTTTCCCACACGTTTGATTTTTTATACATACTTTGATGTCACTACCTACTTAATTAGGTCTTCCTTCACGTTTAAATTGAATAATGACCAGTTAATTATTGTTAAATATAGCTTTAATTAGCTTTACTTGTAACTGACTATGTAAACAATTCTCGGAAGGCAATTTTAACCTAGGTACTTCTAGGCCAGATTCCTGGTTTAGTGGGGTCGCCTGGTTTAACAGGTGGCCAAATCTGCCGGGGTTCACAGCGATTTCCATTCTAGGGTACACCTGAGGCCCCGGCTATAAAACCCGGGGACGGAACACTGTGTGGTTTTAGTCGGTTCGAGTCGGAGATACCTACTACCGCGCCGTTTGACCCGGTGAGGTGATGACCTCTGGGGGTTTTCACACATTAAAAAAGGGCCAGATTGCAGGTACGCGCCCCATAAATGAAACCATAAATAAGACACTAATATTATCGTCTTCGCACGTTTCACTCGCCACACTCGAGAGAACATTCGTGAACTACGTCACGAGCTGCTGTGTTATAATTTTGTTTATTTCTCTTTATTGTGACCTTTAAGTAGCAAATAGTGCAAACAAGTTTATAAATATAATAATAATAATAACTCCACACATATCACACACGGCCGTCTGATCCCAAACTAGGCAGAGCCTGTACTATGGTAACCAGACTGCAGATAAACATGCTTATATATTTCTAAATACATACATATTATAGATAAATTACACCCAGACACAGAACAAATTATCGTGCTCATCACACAATTATTTGTCTTGGGTGGGAATCGAACTCACGACCTCTGGCTTAGTAGTCAGGGTCACTAACCACTAGACCAACAGGCCAGTCAAAAATACCCATATATATAAAAATATAGTAATAAGTTACAAATAATTCTCTCATCACACACGGCGATTTTCAGTTTGGTCGTGCTATCAAATCGTGTAAAAATTACTTAACAAAAAAAGATAAACTACACATTCAAACACCACATTTAATAACTAGTATACTATTTATAAACAATATAACATAATATCAAACTAATAGAATAGCAATGCCTTCACTAGGGACATTGCCAGGGACGTGAATTATATTTGCACATAACACATTCTAGCAGTACGTATATTTTTGTTTGCCAAACTTGTTATTTATAGGACGACGAGAAAAATCCTTACTGTTAATTAATTTTAGTAAGTACATTAACATTTTGCTATATTCTAGTGAATTCTATTTGCCCATTAACGCATTCTATAAGTATAAATATTTTTGTTTGAATAACTACTTATTTATAGGTAGGTATGGAAGACTAGAAATATGCTAACTGTTTATATTCGCGAAATTAGGATTCTTCAAATATTACTTCTAGGCTCTAGCGCCGGGTGTTCGAACTGTGTCCGTCACACGAAACTTTGGCTGGGGGATTGTATTACGAGGGCTACACTGAAAATTTCGGGAATCAAGGAAGTGACACAACATTACTATTTAAAAATGTATTTGTTGCTTTTCGAAGTATTCTCCGCGAAATTTGACACATTTTTCCATACGATGGAACCACTCATTGAAGCAACCATTCCATTCGGAAGTTGGGGTCTCCAAAATGGCCGTTTTGTAGGCGTCCACAGCTTCTTCAGGTGATGCAAATCTCTGACCACGCAATTTATTCTTTATTTTAGGGAAAGTATAGAAATCATTAGGGCTTAGGTCGGGACTGTACGGCGGATGGTCTAAGAATTCTATGTTTTCTTGCTCTAAAAACTCTTTTGTTCTGTGCGCGGTGTGAGAACTCGCATTGTCGTGATGGAGGATGATGCGGCGGTTGCAGTTCTCTTTACGGAGTTCGGAAACGATCGGTGGAAACAAATGCTAGCGTACCATTCTGCATTAACCGTTCTTTGTCCCTCAAGAGGAATAGTCGCAACATGGCCGGTTTTGGAGACAAACGTGGCCACCATTTTTTTTGTTTCGGATTCGTACGCGTATATCCAGGATTCGTCACCTGATACAATGTTGTATACAGCATTTGAGGATCCTGCGTGGAATCTTTCGAGAGTTCTGACACACCAAGTAACGCGAGCCGCTTTTTGCTCTTCACAGAGCAAATGTGGTATCCATCGGGAAAACAACTGTTTTACACCTAATTGTTCATGCAAGATTATTTGTATTTGACTCATGCCAATGTCTAAATTTGCCTGAATTTCGCGGTATGTCACATGTCGATCTTCCTCAATCAGCTTACGCACAGCATCAACGTTTTCTTGGGTGACTGCAGTTTTTGGACGACCTTGACGGGGATCATCACTGAGCTTGACACGTCCACGTTGAAATTCAGCAAACCAGCGATAAATTGTGGTTTTGGATGGGGCTTCATCACCAAATGCAGAAAGCATCCGGTCAACACACTGTTTTTGTGTTAAACCGCTTCGAAAGTCATAATAAATCATCGCCCTTGAATTTTCTCGAGTCAATTCCATTTTCTCAACGACTAAACAAGTTTGAGAAGACCTTGTGAGAAGACCGAGAATCTTTTTTTCGATTTCGATTTTTAAAACCAAGGAGTTTTCAATTAAAAAGATTTTAATATGATAGGAATAGTGGAAATATTCCATTCCCGATACTTTTAGTGCAGCCTATGTATAACTTATTATTACTACTCCTAACGAATAGAGCTAGAGGACTTGTAAAATGTTGCTAGTTATATATATTTCATTAATAAAAAAAGATGAAGGGTCTCGTTATTGGGGACCGCTGTGTTTTTTTTATATAAGTAGTATTTATGACAGTGAATTTAACTTTAACTTAACGCATGGAATTTGACCTAATAATTTAATAATAACAATAATTTATTACCTTATTGAGCTTGAGAAAACAACGAATGATTGTAACGGATTTCTCACACGCACAAATATTGTACATAGACACTCGCCGTGGGCGGGGTTCACTCACACGGTTCTAAAAAGTGGCTTCAAAGTAACCGGTTACTTTTGTACTGGTCACGGTATCTGGACCTATATATAGAAGATAGAAGATTACGTGACAATCTACAAAGGACCTCATTTCCAACAAAAAAAGAATGATTGCAATCGTACTACGCGTTAATGAATTACAACGAAGTACACATTTTAACTTTCATCCCCCTCTCAAGGAAACTGTTCTGAATTTCGGAATAAAAATATCCTGTTTCCTACCTCGTAGTGAACTCAAATCATGCCAAGTTTCATTTGAATCTGTTCAGTAGTTTCAGCGTGATGCGCCATCATGGCCATGATACAGACACAGACAGATAGATAAAACTGAAAAAATATAGGTACTTATATAGTTTTGGCTTCAGTGCCGATCATAGAGTGCCCCTGAAAAAAAAATTTCATAATATCGTTAATGTACTCAATGTACAGAAATGGACCTGTTACAGTTTTATTATAAGTATAGATTACGTTTACTTACACACAAATTAAATAAAAAGTTCCAAAAATATTGGGGTAACCTATAAAGGTTACCCCAAAATATTTGACGTAGACCCAGTGCATATTACAACCGTCATGCACAAAAGTACGAAGATTGCACGTAATGCACTCGCGACGGGCTGCCTTCACTCAACAGCTCCAAGTAGTGGCTTCATTGAACGAAGGGTTTTGTATTGGTCACGGTATTTCTACTATTCTAGACATAATATATAATCTAAGTTTGTATGTGTATGTAGTTCGGATGACAAAACTATAATTTGGAATCTTGCAGCTCATCTGATAATGGAGCCAGGAACGCGGCAGAATTACACATTTGCCGCCAGTAGGCTATTAAAATTTTGCCGCCCCTACCGGTCGGTCTATCTAATTCGATACCCGACATAAATAATAATGGAGGCCCCAAATTTGCCCCACCTAAAATCTGCCACCCTAGGCTTCAGCCTACTGGTAAATCCGCCATTGAATCAGGAGGTGGATAGTGGAACTCTTCAGTGGCTACCAGTAAACCTCCCGAGTTTGGGCTCATATGATTCGTTTTGACGAGTTCAACAGATTTGTATAATGTACCCACTGTGCATGTGACTGCTCAAGTGTTCAAACGAAACATAATCATGTACTCATTTTAATCTTAACGACTTAGGTATTTATTAGAACATAGCTAGAATCAATATTCCTTTTTTTTCTGCACAAACCTAAACCAATTGACGAAATGTAATAAGAATTGAATTTTGCATGCCACAGCTTGCGGCTAAACCTATAGTGCTTTGTACATACCATAAGGGATCAATTCGAACCGCTTACTAGACGCCAATCTTTACGTCACTCGGACATCTCAGCAGTACTATATAAAAATTATTTATTTAATTAAAATACAAGTAAAATCTACATATATATATAAATTATATCCCTATTTCCCTTGGTCACGGCATCACGCGTGAACGGCATGACCGACTTCGCTAATTCTTTTTTTTTTTTGTGTTTGTTATTGTCAGGAGAAGGTTCTTATAAAAGAAAAAATTAAGAAAGTTACCATATTAGCTTTTCTAATCTAACCTTAGCACACACATACATAACTGTGAGTAGTTTGACAGTTGGCGACAGAATGCGTACTGCAAATTATACCAATTCGATTTCAATATTCATAGTTAAGACAGAAGAAATATAAATTTAACCGGCAACACACTTGTGACTCTTGAGTTGCAGGTGTTCGGTGTGACGGTAGTCACTTACCATCAGGTGACCCGTCTACTCGCTTATCCTATTATAAATGTGAAAGTAACTCTGTCTGTCTGTCTGTTACGCTTTCAAGCCTAAACGGCTGGAGCGATTGAGATGAAATTTGGTATAGAGATAGTTCGAGGCCCTGGGAAGGACATAGGCTACTTTTTAACCGACTGCGCAAAAGGAGGGTTATGATTTTACGCGATAACGACTTCTACGCGGCTGAAGCCGCGGGGAACAGCTAGTAATATATAAAAAAATAAAAATAATATTAAAACAACTTTACATGTCATTCAAGAGTTCATTAATTAAATAATATCCTAATAAAATTCACACATTATACCCGTACGTAGTGTCTTCCGTGAAGTTGTAAAGTCCTATTCATCAGCAGAACAAAACAATACTACGTTAGTAACTATTATCTTATCTATGGTAGTGCTAACTAACCACCGTCAACTGAAGGTAAGAGGCCTCAATCAGGCGGCTTCCATTCCATAAATGTCCAAAGCACGACAGTTGATTTTTAAGTTTAAAAAAAAGATCTTGAAAAAACTACGGCTCCGACTATCTGGTCTTAATAAATGAACGGCCACAGAACAAAAGATACTGTTTCTAATGAACACAAAAAGTTTTAATAAATTAGCTTAATCGTGTAAGTTATATATTATCTCTTTTCAAATTGCTTCCTCTAATGACTTTTAGACGACATTGTTATTAAGCATTACACAATCCGTGTAAATAATCTGAAGTCACGAAACTTGAACTCAAATAATTTATTTTGTTGTTTTTTTTTCTGCTAATCTATCTGTTTAAAGTATAATAGTAGTTTCAGTTCGTTTCTTTTGTCAATTATAATTAACTGAAACGAGTATTATTCTTTAAATATTATCCTAGAAGTTTAGAACAAAAACTAATAAAATAATGTTTGTATTCAAGGTCTGTGGTTGGTGGCTGGTATACTTACCTAGTACATATTTATCTAAAAAATGGGGATTGGGGACGATGAAGCCAGGAAGTGGATACTAGAACTCTTATTTTTTTTTTTCTTTTACGACCTATTTGAGGCAGCGGTTAGGGTTGACTATTCTTTATATGAGAAAATGAGGTTACCGGAGGTCCTAACCCTTCCTACTCCCCCCACTTTCCCTCTTCCCCCCTTCCCCTACTCCCAACTTTGACTCTTGAGTTGCAGGTACCCATGAGCAGCGCTAGTCACTTACCAGCAGGTGACCCGTCTGCTCATTTGGGGCTTTGTTTGTTTTTTTTTGTTAAAAGGGGCTATAACATAAAAAATATGTTAGAAAAATACACAGTTATATATTATTTTTTTAATGTTTAGAAACATATTTTTGAGGTTCTCGCACAAATCAATAACTCATTGTCATTTTTGCGAATGCGAAATTTTGGATGGATGGATGTTTGTTTGTTACTAAATCACGGCAGAATGACTGAACGGATCTGCATGAAATTTGGCCTAGAGATATATTACAGTCTGAAATAGCATATAGGCTAAAAATGCAAGGTTCCCGTGTGATATTTCCACGCGGACGAAGTCACGGGCGCAACTGTTATAACATTTGACTATAGTACCAAAAGGCTGCATGCTACGTTGATCACGTAGAATGAATGGCTGAACAAAAAGATTGCATGTTAAGTATAATTACATTTAGTGAGCACTCGTTAGTGAGCCACCCATCTGTGAAACGTGATGCGTCCGTTTTTTTTCTTTCAACGAGTGAGCGTAACTCAAAGCACAAAGGCCAGATAATAAAAAATATTTTCATACACAGCGTCTTTTATTCACTCATGTGGTAGTAGTAGCGCATTCGATTGCAAAATCTGAAATCGCATCGCATCAATGTAAACTGCTACATCAAGTTACACGAGTCCAGTATATGCGTTGACCTGTCATTGTACGTAAGTCTATACCTACAGTGACAGCTAAAGTGATACTGGGCAATGAAATAAACCGTGTGGTCACAGAATACATAATAGTACAGGTACGTACAGAAGTCCCACTCCGCCATATCATTTAAATATATATAGCAACTCTTGTTCCAACACAATAAAGTCGCAATTCAGGTCACACAGCGCTAATTCCCTACAGCTAAATTCACCTAGAAGTTGCCTATTTTTCTATCGCGTAACTCATCTTTTCTGACGATTTGTCTTTTTTTTAAGAATTAATTCATCTGAACCTTTAATTACCAGTAAGTTATGTGCCTTATGCTCTATTTTTGTGACCAAATAAACCTAGGATAGGTAATAATAACTCGATAGTCTAGATACGAACGGATGACGCAACGCAACGCGAGAGTGAGTATCGAACTAATGCGCAGCCCAGCCGGGGCGCGCGGCAGTCCACAGAATTTTTGCACGATTACTTGTAGCTTTATACCTACCCTCCGGAGTGGACCTGGCCTGCCGTGGTTCTTAGATATAATCCAAGAAAATCTGTCCAGCCTTTCAAAGATCATCAGCTCTTTTCTAATCGCTGAAGGGATTTTCGAGTCGGGGGTGTTTTAAATTTATATTAAAGTATTAAGGAATATGTCAATGTGGTTTGGTGTAGATATTTCTGTGTAATGTGTAGGTATTTAAAAAAGTATATAAGTATGTTAATCCGTGTTCTAGAACTCATAGGGCAAGCTATGCTTAATTTGGGTCTAGACACTGCTATATAATATAATGTAGGACAAAAAAAGGTATCTTTGAACCTTCTTCTTCAACTCTATTGTGGCGTCATCCAGATACAACAAAAACCTTCAACAACCTTATTTAAGCCATGGTTTAAGCCAGAGAACCAAAGAGTATACAAACACTACATTAACACCGTATACACAATATTATTATTTTTTGCCATTGTCCAAACTTCACTAAGATATTGTGTAACATGAATGTAAATATGTATATACGTGATAGTAGCTATATATATGTATGTGTATTTATACATACTAGAGATCCCATGGTGGTCGAATTTCGACCATGGTTTATTTCATTGGCCAATATTACTTGACCTGTCATTGTATAGACTTTTGTACCATGACAGGTCAAAATATATACTAGACACTCATAGCTGTATGTACCCGTTTTTGCATTTTTTTTTTACTGTAGCAAATATTGTTCAAAAATTTTGGCACTCGTCACTCCTTCTCTGTATAAACTATAAGTGTGCGAAATTTCATACTCCTCCGTCCGCCCAATTTTCGTAAAAAGGGATCCAAAGTTTTCGCTTCACGTATTAATATATAGATATATTTTAAATGTATAAATTTTTTACTATGTTTTTATTAGTAGCCTTATAGTTTATTTTTAATTATTTCTAAACGTACGTGACGTCCCTTTAAGAGGCGCCATCTGAAAATCAGCGTGACCTTTTCAGGCCCGCACAAATTTATAGTTTTTCTCTCTTTGTTATCTATGTTATATGTATATCGCGGGTTCTGAATAAATATATTTTCGTTATTTCTTCTTTGTATCTTCATGATGACTTTAATCGCGCGATGCTGCACCAGTAGTTGGTACGTAGTTCTGCTGGTCTTAGCTAGACGTTTGAAGTATGAATTAGATCACAAAGTATGTATTTCCTTCTTGCATATTATCACTACTTGTAGATACTTACTTCAAAAAAGAAATTGGCCGATTCATACAATACTACCAAACAGAAAATTCAAAAAGGCTTTTTCGCGATTCAACGCTCGTGGTCTGAAATAACGGAGTATCCGCCAAGAGGCCGGAAGATATCGTAGTGCCCTATTGCGTGGAGATACACCATGCACTTTACCTTTGCCATCGGAATGTAATGGCTGTACCAATAGGTTAATTATGCTATTATTAACAACATGCAACAAAATAAAAACGATTAAACAAATGCTTTGTATGTCTTGCGTGTTACACCATAATATATTGTCGGTATTAAATTGCTGTTTTAATGCTAATACTTAGTAATAATTGACGTGTGTTGACGTTTTTCAAATTTAATGTTTGATTGGTGGACTTAAGACCTTTCTAATTTTAGAAACAGTCTCATAACTATTGCTATAAACTATCAAAATCACTAAATAACAGTAACTGCTATGTTGTTCGGAATTCAATCAGCACTCAAGTGATTGTTCACCGCTTATAATGTTAGCCTAGCCTTTTATAACCCCACTATTCATCAATATTTATCAACCGACCAATAGCATTGCGTTACCGGTATAATTAATGAAAATAATGTGTATTACTATTTTTTATTAAATAGTGAACTGTTTTATCATCTATTATAGTTTGAACCCTATTTTTAAGAAAATAAAAAAAAATTGATTTGGTGACAACAGAGATGTTATGGTTAACATTTACCTACCTACCTTTAGCTTTGAATTTAGAACGAATCGAGTTCGATATTTAAAATATTTAATCACCATAAAGAAATCAAGACTATGCTAAGAAATTCAAACAAGTTTTTCTTTTTGTTTCAGATTTTGTCAACGCGGTCTTCCTCCTTCTAACGGGTAACGTAACTATTTATTTCTCTACATTATATCCGATGCAGAAAAAAAATAATCTTAATAAAGCCCGAACTTACAGGTATAAAATATAATTTTACAATATTACTGAATACAAATCACAGACGGGTACTCAAACTGTGCTCAGTTATAAGATGCCATTAAATAAAATATAAGCCGCTGAGAACCCCCAAAACAATAAATAATAATAATAACTCCACACATCTCACACACGGCCGTCTGATCCCAAACTAGGCAGAGCCTGTACTTTGGTAACCAGACCGGGGCTAACGGTGAAGTGGTATGTTAGTCGGAATCGAACCAACTAAAACGACACAGTGTTCCGTCACAAGTCGGTCTATTACAAGGGACCCGGGTATAGCTTAAAAAAAAAGCCTCCGGGAACCCCTTAAGCAATAAATAAAAAAGCTAATGCTAAACTTGGTACTCTAGGATTTTAAACTGACAAATTACTGTTTATAGAAAGAAAGGAAGAAGTTGATACATAGGTATAAGAAGTTTACGACAGTTTTATAAATTAAAGTCGAATCATCGATTGCCAGGGTATTTCAGATCGGCTTGACCCCTTGGCGTTGCGTAGAGATGTAGCTTCACTTTGCATTCTCTATCGACTGTATCATTCGGAGTGCCTCGAGGAATAGTTCGGACTTATACCGGCAGCATTTCGCCATCGTTCAAATCGCGACAAAACTTTCATCCTCATCACCTGCATAATTGGCAATCCACCACTGTGCGGTTCTCTAGAATTTTTGCCTCGCACAACCAATCTCTGGAACAAATTGTCGCCTGCGGTATTTTCGGACCCATGCGACCTTCAAACCTTCAAGAAAAGAGCGTACTCCCATCTTAAAGGCCGGCAACGCATTTGTGACTGTTTGAGTTGCAGGTGTCCTTGGGCGACGGTAGTCACTCAAGTGAACAGTATGCCTGCAAAAAAAAAAAAAATTGTTGCGACCTATTCTAAAAATAAACTTAGTACTACTTGGTACTATTATACATTATTCATCTTAACAATAAGTATAAATGACTTAAAACTTTTCTAAACACTCTTGAAATAGTTATTACACTTACCTATGGACCCCAAACCAACAGACCACAGATAACATAATACTATCTCAAACTAAGTCATAATTTTATCACAACAAACGTGCCTTTGAACTCGTGGTCGCATGCCAATGAAAGTTCTTTTCTTGTAAAGTGCAATCACCGCCCGCGACAATGGCGACAAATAGTATGAAATTAAGGTAAAGTATACGAATACGAATAATAATCGTAGAGCGTTAGATTGATTGCCGATTGGCGTTCAATTGCTAGGGAAGTGTATTGCTTTCCCCGTATAAATCGGAGTTTTTTTTTTATTTCAAGTTAGTAAAATACACATATTAGCAGTGATTCGGTTTTGGAACGAAGTTCCTTATGGCGCTTTGCGAAAGGGGGATAGACGGAAAAAATTAAGACCAAAAGTTGTAACGACACTTTTTGCTATAGTTAAAGAAATAAAATTTTATTACAATTCCTTCACTAATTAATCGAAAGGAACTTCGTTCCATACGGGTGTCCCTTGACACCTCTAATTTTTTTAAATTTAGAAAGTACTAGCAGCGCCTCGTGGTTTCACCGATTCCGTGGGAATAGATAGATAGATAGATAGATAGTACTCTTTATTGTACACCAAACACATCATATCAATACATTAAAAAAAAAACAACTGAAACATAAAATGCACAATGGGCGGCCTTATCACAATAAGCAATATCTTCCAGGCAACCTTTGGATGGACAGGACTGTAATGATTTAGTGGGGGCGGTTATGGTGTCAAATATATAATATGTACATACTACTAGTATATGCTCACATACATATTTACACAAACATATATACATACAACTACATACATATATATATACACATATATATATACACATACATAAATACATACATTATAATTGCGCATAGTATTAGATTATATATATAGACTATCTTAGGCATAACTTTGCTAATAGTATTTATTCTTTTAACATTTTTTTGAAAGATCCTAACGATTGTGCTTGCCTGATGGAAATTGGTAGGGCATTCCAGAGACGCGCTGCTTCAACCGTGAAAGATTTATCAGAAAACTTTGTTGTATAAGTTTCATCGCAATCGGTTCAGTGGTTTTTGCGCTGAAAGAGTAACAAACATCCATCCATCCATTCAAACTTTCACATTTATAATATCACTGGAATAATGCAATGTGTCACGTTGCGATGTTTTTAAACTTGTTACATCAGTCTCCTTTGACCACGTAAGCCGTTAAAAATGTTGAGGAGCACTGGCAACGAACTACGTGATCGCTTAGGAATAGCAAGCTGAGAATAACCCTTTTCGATTATATTGCTACTGTCGACCCTCGCGTATACGTCTCAGCAATTCCAGTATGGATACAAAAGTCCTTAAATATAGTCCTCGCGCAAGTTAAATGCAGTCGGGGCCGGAGCCCCGGAGGTGACGGGCGGGAGCCCCACCGCCCGCAAACCTCGCCTCGCACGCGTAGTGTATTGTCTATTCCTGAGCTCGGCATTCAACTCACTCGACAATTTTTTTTTTTAAACACTGGTTCGTAGTAAGATATCTGAAAGATGATGTTAATATGGATATGACGCCGCCGTGACACTTGATTAATCAACTTATTTGACAATCTTATGTAAAAAATATGATAATACATTATAATCACACTGAATCCAATGACCTGGTTACCTACCTTTCTTAATACCAAAGTTAAAGCAAATTAAGACGAACTTAAGTCTAAACGAGAAAAAAAAATCTAAATTTAATGTGGAAAGTACTTCATTATCGTATTTTTTCTCTTATTATTGAAACTGCACTATATACTTGCGGTCAAGTGGTTACTGGTTCGAACGGCACAAAGTAAATTACCGATGTGAGCCCAATCACCAGGTGAGCCTAATGTCACTATTAGCTTTGATCAAGTTGAGTGTCGTATAAAAACTAGTCTTTATTTAGTAGTATTTTATTTATATTTATTTTAATGTTGAAAGTTGTATGCCTTTGTCCAACGAAATAAACTTATTTTCTTTCTCCTTTCTTTCTTTCTTTTAATCCTATTGCAAGCGTTTGGTGAGGTTAGTCATATTTGACTCACGATAGTAGTACTCCTTTAAAACAAATAAATCTGCAGTGGGAATTATTGGTGTCGCTATGTTACAACAGGCTTACTATTAACAGGCAAACAATAATTTTACTCAAAATATCTGTCTGTAATTATTACAAAGACTTGCCCCCTTATTTTTTAAACTCGACGTCATAAATACTTAAACTAATGTGTCAGTCATCACTAAGTCCCCTGCCGCGTCTGTCTGTCTGTTCGCGATAAACTGAAAAACTACTGAACGGATTTTCATGCAGTTGTCACTAATAGACAGAGTGATTCATGAAGAAGGTTTAAGTGTATAATTTGTTAAGATTTTGTATAAATTGTTGAAGATGTCTCTGCTACCCGTGCAAAGCTGGGGGCGGGTTGTTAGTATAGTATAATAATCGTAACTAATATTAGAAATGTAAATGTTAGTTTGTTTGTGTGTTGCTTTTACACCTTAACTATTCAACCGATTAGCATGAAATTTTGTATACACGTTGTCAGGGGTACACATAAAACAACTATTCTCGAGCGCCAACAACTATTTTTATTTACATTTCTTACCTCCGTGACATGGACGACCATCGTGGCGCATGGCGTTTTGCACTACCAAAACGCCATGCGCCACGATAGTCGTCATTCATTCGAGACGGGTTCCATTCCCGCTTAGTGCAAAAATTTGTATGCACGAATATGTCTCTTTGCTTTCGTCTGGATATTTCAATGTATTATATCTACATATATATTTACAAAAAAGAAGTTCTATAAGTATGTTTATCTGTGGTCTATAACCCATAATATAAGCTTAGTTTGGGTCCAGCTAGCCCTATGCAATATGTCTCTAAATATTATTATATTACTCGACCTGGTTTCCCATGTGTTAATCCAGGTTATAAACTATCTGTGTGCCAAATATCATCCAAATCCGTTTAGCCGTTTTTGCGTGAAAAAGTAACACATTCATCCATCCATCTATCCTACCTAAACTTTCGTATTTATCATATTAGTATAATTATCCTTTAAAAAAATTATCGCCGACTTCAATGCGCCGAAATCATTATAAATTGTAATAAACTATATTTTTCAAAATTAATTTTCCATCCTTAGGGGTGTAATATTTTCTTTAAAATATGAATAAAACCAACCTTGAGTAAAAGTTATTCAATTAACAAATGCACGAGTCATAATAAAAAAGTATGTGTGTACTTATGTACGCAAGAAGTTCTCTAGTTAAATAAAGTTTATTTAAATATCATAATAAATAATACATACCGTCAACTAACCTCAAATTCTACAAACGTACTCAAAGTAATATGTAAAAACCATTTTTATCATTTATAATCACAGTAAATTATCATAAATAACGCATACCATCAACTAACCTCAAATTCCACAAACGTACTCAAAGTAATATGTAAAAACCATTTTTATCACTATCGTGAAATTGGTTACTATTTTTGAAAAACTAAAATGTTGACTAGCTAACTTCAGGGTGTCGGTTTTTCGTGATGGTAAAAATTTACTCTCATCATTTTTCCCTAACGCGCCCAAACGAAGTATAACTACAAAAATACATAAATCACTTAAGTGAGCCTATAAGTTCTCTCGATTTCTCCAGGATCGTGATCAGATCCTGACCTGATGACCATGGGAACACCTCGGAAGTACCTTTCAAACAAAAGAAGAATTTTCAAAATCGGTCCTAGCGTCTTTGAGTAATCGGGGAACAAACATAAAAGAAAGATTCCGACGAATAGAGAACCTCTTCAATTTCTTAAGTCGGTTAAAAATTATTTACATTATTGCAATACTATGGTTGTATCTTAAAATACATACGAGTATATATGTCTTTGTTTACCTAACATACAAAACGTTCAAAAACATTAGCTCGATTAGAACAAAATCACATTAGCACATCCTTACTATCGGGGACGATGACCTCAATACAGGTTGTGTAAGGCAATGTCCACACATTGACATCGCTACTATAACTCCGTCTCTCTCAAATGACCGTTGTAAGAAAAGAAAAAAATACTTTTGAACTGTGAAATTATTTAACTCAGTATTACCTGAGTCAGTCATAGTCATCACTTTTACCAACTATTAAAGAACAGTCTGATATAAGCATTTCAAAAGAAAGGTCACAAATTATTGTATTGCCCCGACGCAAAAAGGTGTTATAAATTTGAAGTGCCTGTGTGTCTGTGGTATCGTAGCTCCCAAACGAATGGACCAATTTAAGTGCGTTTTTTTTTGTTTGAAAGGTAACTTGATTTAGAGTGTTCTTAGATATAATTCAAGAAAATCTGTTCAGCCGTTCGAAGATCATTAGCTCTTCATTATAACTTTCTAATCGTTGAAGGGATTTTCGAGTCGGGGGTATTTTAAATTTATGATTATGGTAACTAACTCACTAGCAATTGATGGTAAGCAAATAAGGTGGTAAGGCAGAAGTAGCCAGAACCTTCAAACCTTTTACGCCATCAACCAGTATGTTTTTATTTTAATATTTCTGTTATTATCTCCACTTAAAGATTGTCTGGGAGGGATCGCTATTAGCGATAAGACCGCCCGTTGTACTATAATTAACCGATTTCAAAAAAGAGCAGGTTTTCAATTCGACTGTTTTTTTTAACCCCCCACGTAAAAACGAGGGGTGTTGTAAGTTTAACTTTTGTATCTGTGTATTTGTGTGTCTATCTGTGGCATCATAGGTCTTAAATAAATAGACCGATTTTGATTTAGTTTTTTTTTGTTTGAAGGGTAACTTGTTCGAGGGTGTTTTTAGCTATAATTCAAGAAAATCTGTTCAGCCCTTCAAAGAGCTCTTTTCTATTCGTTAATGGGATTTATGAGTTGAGAGTATTTTAAATTTTTATTCATAATATGGTTTTTGTATGTTACGCGATATCATTTGAGAATCGATTTTAATAATTCGGTTTTTAACCGACGAAAAAAGAAGAGGTTCTCAATTCGACCGTAATATATATATATATATATATATATATATATATATATATATATATATATATATTTATGTTTGTTCAGCCCTCTCTCCGTTATTTATGAACCGATTTTGATTATTCTTTTTTGTTAGATAGGGTATACCTTAAGGGTGGTCCCATGTCAAGGAAATCAGGATCTGATAATGGGATCCTGATAAAATTGAGAGAAACCCTCAAAAATTGTAGGAACGAATAGTGTTTCTGTTTACTTTTCATTACTCTATCAGGTGCAAATATCTGTAGAGTAAGTCGGCGCCAAATAATAAAATGATTAATTATATCTATAGTTGGTTGTTTGGCGCCGACTCAAAATAAGTTTATAAAATTTTTATAGATATTTATTTTTTGCTTTTTAGTTCTTTTCGTCAGTTTATTTTTGTGTTAAAAAGATTTTTATTAATTAAATTGGTTCTACGCCAGAATTATAAAATATAGAATTTAAATGGGACCAACCTTGAGTAGGTAGAAGTTCTACCTACTCAAGGTTGGTCCCATTTGATTTACGTGGGAGAGCCATACTTCGACACGTATGGGCCAGCTCGACTCCGCTCGATACCACGGCCTCACAGAAAACCGGCAGTGAAGAAATGCTTGCATTGCATTTCGCCGCGTGAGTGAGTTTACCGGAGGTCTTAACCCTTCCCTCTCCCCTCTGCCCTCTTCCTACTCTTCCCCCCCTCCCCCTATTCTCCTACTCCCACCTTAAAGAGCAGCGACGCACTTGTGACTCTCGAGTTACAAGTGCCCATGGGCGGCGGTAATCATTTACCATCAGGTGTTCCGTCTGCTCGTTTGCCCCCCATACCATAAAAAAAACATTAAATTTGAAAAAAATATTCCACCTCTAAGGGTGGGAAATTAAAAGATAAAGAATACCTTTTATTTCAATTTACGGAACACTTTAGTTTAAATATAGGTAAGCGAGAACATAATATATTTAAAAAGAATTAGGTACTGAAAGCATTTCTAAATCATCACTTCTCATCACTATAAATCGCAGTGTTTGTCTTCACTAGGTTATATTAGTCAAGCCTCATTCAAGATCATATATAACTTAAACACAAAGTCAAACTTAACAGGTACTCAAGCGAGAGTTGCTGAGCATTTACGAAGGTAGCTGAACTCATCTACTAGTATCTAAATGATTGCAAAAAAGTACAAAGATCAAGGTTTTTGACGTGATAACCTCTTATAAATCGATGAACGCCGGCTGCACGCACGAAAAAGCATGACTCATTGTCACGTTCCGCCTGAGCCGAGCGTGCAAGCGAGAGCGCGGAACAAACGATAGAGAGCCACGTTCAGCCTAAGCGTTCGGCTTGTGACGTTGCTTGTGGCTTGTTTTTTTATGACGTTATCACGTAAAATTATCGTCCGTAAACCGACTTTACAGACAAGCAATTTTTTTTAAAGATATTATTAGCATTTAAACAAAACATTTAAGAGGCCAGTTTTTACTAATTATGACAATAGCATATTGAATGACTTGCTAATGATATACAGCAGAGATAATTGAATTAATTTAAAAAAATACCCCCGACTCGAAAATCCTTTCAACGATTAGAAAAGAGCTGATGATCTTCGAACGGCTGAACAGATTTCTTTGAATTATATCTAAGAACACTCTCGCTCAAGTCACCTTTCAAACAAAAAAATGCACTTAAATTTGTCCATTCGTTTGAGAGCTACAATGGCACAGACAGACACACAGACACGTCAAACTTATAACACTCCTCTTTCTGCCGTCGGGAGTTAAAAATGTAAATTAAAGCTTTAATCAACTGTCCCATTGCTCGGTAAGAGAATCCTTCTGGTTTAAGAAAGGTTAGGGCGTAGGCAACTGGTGTAATCTAGGCAACAGACTTCACCAACCTTCTGTGATGGTTTCCTCTCCATAGAGTTCGTGTGACTGTAGATTTTGTCAATCCATTCAGGTATCCGTCTTAAACAGTACTTTTACTTTTATTTTGGGATGCAGCTTTTTTCTTTTTTTTTTTGTGTGTGGTAACCACCTCGGGCCATCAACCACCGGGGTTTTCGGTGGGGCGGTAAAGAGTACCTACCCTAGGTTCTATTCCGTACCCCTGACAACAAGTGTGCAAAATTTCATGATGGTCGGTTGAGTAATTAAGGAGTGAAAAAGTACAAACAAACCCACTTTCGCATTCTCTCACCCAGGGGTCGTGGGTTCGATTCCCTTCCAGGACAAATAATTGTGTGATGAGCACGATAATTAGTTCTGCTCTGGGTGTAATTTATCTATAATATGTATGTATTTAGAAATATGTAAGTATGTTGATCAGCAGTCTGGTTACCATAGTACAGGCTCTGCCTAGTTTGGGATCAGACGGCCGTGTGTGAGATGTCTAAAGTTATTATTATTATTATTTATAATATTAGATCGGATGTTAAAAAAAAGTGTTATTAGAGTTTCATGCCTGTTCTTCTTTTTTCTTCTTTTTATTTAATACTTATATTATTATCTCCATCTAAAGGTTGTATGGAGATCGCTATTAGCGATAAGACCGCCCATTTTACTCTAATTTTTAAGCTATGATCTGTCACAATGAATTTCAATTAATTGTATACAAAAAGAATATTCTATCTATCTTCTCCATAGGATCTACATATTTTAGCAAGTAACTTCACGACTGACTGATTCCGACTGACTCGTCCTACCAGAGTAGGAAAACAATTCAGAAACCTACAATTGGTTTAATTGAAATAAATGATAGTGAATATGATTTTGCTTCACTGTTAAGACATTTGATATTAATCACTACATATAAAACAAAGTCCCCCGCCGCGTCTGTTTGTCTGTCTGTTTGCGACAAACTGAAAAACTACTGAACGGATTTTCATGCGGTTTTCACTACTAGACAGAGTGATTCATGAGGAAGGTTTAGGTGTATAATGGTTTTTAAGTGATTGAAATATGTTGATGATTGTTGAAGATGTCTTTGCTACCCGTGCGAAATCGGGGCGGGTAGCTACTTTCTTACAATATCCGGAGATCGAATTAAAACAGACAACAAGTCAATAGTTAGAACGGCTATTAAGCTTTCTTGGACACCGGTAACGCGATATTAGCGACATCTATCGCTTCAAAAAAGCTTTATTTTTTGGAGGAGGAATTTAAGTCGCTGAAATAGGGAAGTATTGAAACCCTACAGACGACTGAACTTACCATTATTATTAGTTTAGTTTTATATTTTTGTTGGTGAGTAAGGTCGCAGGCGTCGTTCGGAGATACATATTATAAGGGTCCACTTACAAATGTCTCCACTGATATTTTAAGTATCGACGTGTATCATCTAGTTCATATACTTACTAACTTAGGAAGGCAATCTGTGGAATTACATTAAGTGCTATCCTTACTAAGGAACAGAACATTTCTAACTCTACAAATCGCCGGTTTGCGAGAATAGTGACGGAACTAAAAGTTATTGATTTTAGAAAACGAAAATGTTTTGTGATTTCCGCTAGAGTATTTTGTTCTAAATATATAATGAACTTGTCGCTTTCTAACGAACGTCAGCACCACATCGGCGTTGCATCTCTGTTCACCATAAAATATCAAAGATTTATGAACGTTTGGCATACTTAGTGCAATTCGACTGAATTTTAAATTACGTCGATATTCTCGCAAACCAGTGATATGTTTAATCTAGTTTTTATCGCAATGAAATTAATCATTACATATTTTTAGCCAAATCCACACTATCGGATATTTCCGTAAATATGTAACTCACTACGATTTTGCTACATTACAATAAATTTTCTGTGAAATCATTTTTAAAAGGAACAGCTCACTAAATAGTTAATTTTTTTTCTCAATGCCTACTAAATCATTACCATGACAATAATTAAATTTAATTACTTTGAAACGCAACGAACGGTAAATTTATATTAACTTATTATACATAAAAAAAATTAAATTGTTCTAAGCATTTGAACTAAGAAATCAGCTCACGAAACAGTAAAAAAAAGATTTCGCTATTTGGCTAAGGAAACCACGAACAAAAGATTTTTTGTTGGTAAAAAAGTCTTTATGCATGCAACATATGCTAATGCCGGTATCATGATCTTGAAGTACTTGAAGTATATAATATACCTATTGTGTACCTGAATATTGCGAGTTAAGATATTATTTTGTCAGTTAGAACCTGATTAATAAAACTTCTATTGATTATTTGATGTAAAGATATTAAATTTTAGTTATTTACTGAGTACTGGTGGAGATCGCTATTAGCGATAAGGCCGCCCATTGTACTCTAATATTTTAAATGACATCTGTTTCAACTGTATATTATTAATGGTGTACAATAAAGAATATTTTATCTTCTATCTATCTACAACCGTGCTAAAGAAAATAAATACCTACAGCTAATTAGTAGCAAGATCTACTTAGGTAACTATGTATCTTGTCAACCGAGCCCTTGACATTCAAGGAAGCTGATAAGAATTGATATTGTGAAAAAAAATAACATAGAAAACGACGTTGTCCAACACGAGTGTTTCACAAGGATTTACCTCTTGACAAAACCACAACAGGCACATCTTTTCCGAAGAAAGTAATAAAAAAAATTGGTTGTCTGCAAGTCGGTTTACGGACGATAATTTTACGTGATAACGTCATAAGAAAACATTGATAAAAAATTGCATACTTTTACGAATTGAATTGAATTATTATCACTGAATTATCATTACTTTTTCGATAAATTAACATTTATTTGTACTCGTTAATTCAAATATTTTTTTACTTAAATTACATTTAATTATAAGTTTTACTTAAATTAGATTATCGAACGCTTAGGGCGATCGTGCCTCTCTATCGCTTGTTTCGCGCTCTCGCTTGCACGCTCTGCTCAGGCGGAACGTGACAATGAGTCATGCTTTTTCGTGCGTGCAGCCGGCTTTCATCGATTTATAAGACGTTATCACGTCAAAAATAAAGAACATCGAAGGACATGAATACAAAGTATATTATTATGACAAACGGTGCCAATGAATAAATAGCTCTAAGTACAGTGGTCAACATAACGGTCAGAAGTGTTAAAGAGTTAAATACTAGGTTGGATGTAAAAATCTAATAATTTACATGCCAACCACACCTCAAAAGGTGAACGTACCATCCATTAGGTACTAAAAATAGTCATGAACAATGACTGCACTGACACTTACATATGTAGATATACGAGTATTAGATATAACTAAATCAAAGTAATGTACACCAAATTTTATAAAACTGATATAGATCTGGAAGGCCTTAAAGTAAATAATTGCAAAAAATATAATTAACATAAGACAGTATCAACTTAAATCGCTTGTTAAATTTAAATTATGAACATTTTTTTTTTTAATTACTAAAGTCACACAAGCATAAGGCCAAGGTGTTTAAGTAGCGCCGACCACCGTTGCCTATGAGCGCTTGCAACATCAAGGGCATCTATTGCATGTTGGTAACCGCGACCCTGTAGAGAAAAAGTTGTGTTGGCAACACAAAGACACCAAGTAGTAATGCTATGCAAGTTTTGTTAACTTTTTTATTTTTAAACTTCAAACTGTTCATTGTAGATCATAGTACAGGTACAAGATGTTAACGTTATGCTTAGATCAGCTATATCCTGCCATTTGGCATACAATGTTTAAGAGAGATTAAATTAACTATAAATTATTACAATACGTCTGATCCAGCGCCTTACAAGAGGACCTGGCGCTGGAATACAATTAGGTAGGTCCGTTAAATTACATGCTCCAGTAAAAAAACAGCGTCAGCTCGGTATGCTGCAGACGGGAGTTATATTTTATACACATGTCTTCACAGTTATTTCCTCTTGGTTAATGTTTTAGACGGAGATCACCGGAAATATTCATGTAAAAATAAATTTATCTTTCTTATTTTGAACTAAGTATTTATTACTAACAACCCGCCCCGGCTTTGCACTGGTAGTAGAGACATCTTCAACAATCATCATCATATTTCAACCAATTTACACAAAACGTTAACAAATTATACCTTCACTTCTGTCTATTGGTGAAAACCGCATGAAAATCCGTTCAGTAGTTTTTCAGTTTATCGCAAACAGACAAATGTTTTATAATATGTAGTGATACTACGAAAGTGCAAATGAGTATACAATGGGCAAGTATACAAAACCAGGGTTATTTGCTAGTTCCGGACCCTTACAGCTCTTAAAGAAGACCATAGTGTTGCCTCTTGAGAAAACCGTAAGTTTTGGTATCCGCGGAAGGACACAAATATTTCTTTTAACACAACGCTTATTTACTTAAACAATCTCTTTCAAATGCTATACTGGATTCAATATTTGAAGGCAACGTTAAGCAACTTCAAAAGTGTGAATATGTTTTTTCCTCATGAATATTTAATCAATGTAATTTATAATTTGACCTATTCGGTATCGTGTTCTTTGGTCTTAGAGGTTTGCTGCCATGTACTTAGCGGACGTCCTCAGATGTGCTTGGGCAATTGGAAGTGATTAATATTCTCAGATATGGCATTCAATGTTAGACATTCTAATCTACTTCCAGGCTAATTTTGTTTTAAGTTTTAAATCAATAGAATTAAGTTAGTAAGAGTACAGTACAAAAGAGGAACCTAGGAAGTCATTTTCCCTAAAGGGATCGCTGGCCAGCTCATCAGCTGGTCCACAACCACAAGCTTTGAATATCAGTAAATATACACACTGTAGAGATCGGCTAGTGGATCACCTTGCTAACTGTCATTGTGTCGAGAGCTCTGAGATCGATTCCCACGCAAGACAATTATTTATTCAACACAGGAGATCATTCAAACGGAGCCAGTTGGCAAGCAGCACACGGCCTGCTTGATCTCAAGTGCTTACCTGTAGTCTCGCAACGTCATTTTTGCGTTTCCAACTCTATCCCCCAACCACATAGCAATATGTTGAACTGTTTAAAAACTGATTTGAGGAGGGACTCCCAACTTGACCTGGAAATCCTTTTCTAAATCTATTTAGACATAACCTGTATCTCAGAAGGGGTAGGTAAAGGGGTAAACTACCACATTTTCCCAAGTATAATTTGATCCCACTAACGTAGTAGGGGCCTATTGCCACCCACATTGGAAATTAGAGATGGGAAAATTGAGAGTATATTGAAAAGGGAAGGGGGGTAAGAAGGGAAGGAAAAGGATATTGTTTATACGGATGGATTTTTTATTTTATGGTATAGTGGGCAAACGAGCAGACGGGTCACCTGATGGTAAATGACTACCGCCGCCCATGGGCACCTGCAACTCGAGAGTCACAAGTGCGTTGCCGCCCTTTAAGGAGGGAGTAGGAGAAGAGGGGGAGGGGGGAAGAGGGGGGAGAGGGAAAGTACGGGAATAAGGGAGAGGGAAGGGTTAGGGCCTCCGGTAACCTCACTCACGCGGCGAAATGCAATGCAATCATTGCTTCACGGCCGGTTTTCTGTGAGGCCGTGGTAACGAGCGGAGTCGAGCCGGCCCATACGTGCCGAAGCATGGCTCTCCCACAATGGATTGGGGGGTGTAAGCATATGGTCAAGCAGTTCAGGGGCGCATACCTGTCACTCGAACTGGCTGTTAGTGTCACTATCCCTCTGATGTTAAACAGCACTCTAATACCTACAAATACTTGTATGTACACAGTTGGTGTCAAAATTATGCGTTGTCTTTTCAAGCTCGCAGCTTTTATTTAAACATATGGTGTGCCCTAACTCCTTTAAAAACAGCCAATTCAACGTTATTATTTTAAATCTCTGGATGTAAGATTATATTATCTGTCTTTTTAATAACCAGGTTTTCACTCACGGCCAGTCTCTCACTATACAAATAAAATCTAAATTTGACTGTACGGGTGGCGCAATGGATTAATCGGTCGCCTCGCCTATACCTACGCCGCACGAAAAAAATTGTGTGATCCACAAATAGTTGTCCTGGGTCTGGGTGTTCTTTAGATAGATAGATAGATAGATAGATATTGTTTATTGCACACCATAAATAGGATACAATTAAAAAAAACGTTCTTTGTGTCCGTTGTTGAAGCCCCCGTGACACAGGAATATTTCTAATCCGGGAGTTGTCTTTAAAAAAAAAAAAACTTGAGTGCTTAAAACATCGTGATCCTATTTAATATTATAAATGCGATAGTCAGTTCGTTTGATTATTTGTTTGTCACGCCTTAACTGCTCAACCGATCGCCATGAAATTTTGGACACATGATTTCAGGGGTACAGAAAAGGACATATAATAAAAAAGTGTGTGTGTGCAATTCACACTCGACAGAAGTGAAACTTCAGAAAAGTAGCCTACGAGAGAATGAGAAATAAAAAGTAAAATCAACACAGATAATTTACTAATGTTAAAAAATTTAATTTTAGATAATTTCTATAAAAGTTATTGGTCAAATTAACACAGATAACACATCTTTAACATTTCAATAATTAACATAAATTAATTATCCAACGAATTTTAATACGCAAATGGACAACAATAACACCACGTTGACTATGACGCATTTTCTGAAGGCTTCAAACACTGTATACTTATATTCTATCTCATTCTCTGGCAGGCTAAATACTATTTACGAATATGTTTGTCTCTTTTTAGTGTCGTTTTATCGAATTTTCAAATCACAACAATCCTAACGAAGTTTCACTTCAAAAACTACTGTTTCCCGAAGGATACCTGAATCGATTCACAAAACCTACATTCACGCAGAGAAGTCGTGTTCAAAAGCTATTGCAACATAAATATGCGTTGTTTTTGAATTTTTCTATTTAAACACAAGGTTTTGTGAGCTATTACTTTCAATGGTAGGTAACTGTTTAACTATGGCCACATGCTATTGCCTAAAATAAGTTCGCTGACCTCTCAATGTTATCAAAGAAGAAGGTGAGAGAAAGAATGTTTATATTAATTGTGTTTAACGGTTTTACATACACCATTCTCATACGCCACAGTAAAAGGGCATTGAACAATATTACATCTCCTATACCGACCAAATTAAACACGCTAGTGACAATGCCCTTAAAATAGTCGTCCTACTGTGCCATAAACACTCGATACTATCACATTGGAAGACGTTGACACCAGTGGTACAGTGAATGTTCATCAGTACAGGCACAGAATACATAATAGTACCAGGTATACAGGTGACAACGTTGCAAACCACTATATACTTCTGCGGGCTTTTGTTTCCAGTATTATCGTGTAAGTGTAAATTTTTGTATTAGCTAAATAAATTTCATTATTATTATTATTCTCTTTATTCACTTAAATATACATATAAATTACATTTTTAAATGCATTCATATTACTTATATATAAAAAAAAATTAAAAATATAAAAATAGTGTCCCACCTGTATCTGGTATAGGGACCAAGCTACGGAGGTTAGGGTTCCAGAGACAGAAACTTCCTCACTATGAGTGCCGTATCGAGGAGGACTGCCTTCTGCAATAAGGCTCTTAATCCAGCTGCCTAACGTGAGCCTCTGAAGGTGTTGGTCGAGGCTCTTAGCAATTAAGTTCACCCGTCTGTGCGTTTGCCCCTAATCCAATAAAACAAAAATAACAATGCATTTCGCCATGTTTTATCGGCAGTAATTAACTTATAACACAATCTATCAAGTTACATAAACATGAAGAATAGAAGTTGATAACGCAACAATGTCTTTTAATCATGCATTCACTTGAATGCTTCTATCACCTGTCAGAGTCGCCATTAGCGTGGACAGCGGTCAACTTTCACTGATCATAACTGGTGAACAGTGATACCAGCGTGTCAATAATTTACATAATCTATGAATGTTATAATGAAGTGGGAGAGCCATGCTTCGGTACGTATGGGCCGGCTCGACCGGAGTGATACCACGGCCTCAAAAAACCGGCAGTGAAGCTTCTCGCCGGTTTTTCGCCGAGTAAGTGAGGTTACTGGAGGCCTTAACCCTTAAATCCCCCCTCCTCTTTCCCCCTCTTCCACCTTAAAGGCCGGCAACGCACTTGTGACTCTTGAGTTGCAGGTGCCCATGGGCGGGGGTAGTCATTTACCATCAGGTGACCCGTCTGCATACCGGTAACGCAGTGCTATTGATCGATTTATAAATATTAATGAATAGTGGGATTATAAAAGGGTAGGAATAAGTGGAGAACTATTGACTTGAGTGCGAATAGGGGTACAAACAACTTGGCAGTTACTGTTAGTGATTTTCATAGTTTATATCAGTGGTTGTGAGACTGTTTCTAACAGTCAAAATACCCAATTACTTTCATTGTCACGTTCTATCATGTATATGTTTTTAGTAAGTGCGTCATCGGCGTCTCTAGCTGCACATAAATTTATCGTTAATGTCTTGCATATTTTATTTTTATGATCAATAATATGTTAATGACTTTGTCCATCCAGCCTTTTGTTTACGGAGACTTAATCCTTTAAGTCTAATAAGGTATTAAAAATAGCGTGACTAGGATGTCACGCTGTTTTTAATACCTTGTTTAACCTCAATCAGATCTCCTGTTGATCGTACTTGATCGTAACCTGGTGGTATCTTTGCGAATTTCTAATTCTCCTTCATCATTTCCTTCGTTATTTTTAGTGGGTAGAGTGCCTAGTGCTACTTCGACCAGTTCTGGTCTTTTGTAGCACCGGTTACCATACAAACTTAGCAAAGGAATGCTTATTTTGTTTTTTGGTTGATCCACATCGAATTTTAGCGGGAAATAATTTTTTTGGCATTTTACTACTTTTAATTATGGTCATATTAAACTATTACCATAATTACCATTCTTAAATTTTCTTACCATAATTAAAAGTAGCCGCATGCTTATTTGAAATATTATAAATAAAATTGAAGTGTCTGTTTGTAATTGCAACATAATAGTTGTTTTTAAGCTCATACAGTTATTAGCACGATAGATAGCTATGCCTAAAAATCAGGTTTTAAAAGTTTTGTTGTCTTTGTAATTTAGATTTTTATAATGCAGGACTATTCGTAATATAAGTTAACTTCAATATCTGTATTTTCTAAACTGCTTTTATTTTATGGCCCTTATTTAACGCAAAAAAATATATTAAAGAGATAAAAAAAGAGAGCTAAAAGATTAGCATCGGTTACATGACTTTGATTACTCATTAGCAGACTGACAGTTCTCCCATAAGCAGACCAGGTCCACTCCGCAGTTTAGGTATAAAGCTACAAATAGACATCGGGGTCGACTAATCGTGCCAAAATTCAGTGGGCTGCCGCAAGCCGGACGGACTGCATCTTAGTTCGATGTTCACACGCGCGTTGCGTCATCCGTTCGTGTCTAGACTATGTAATTATTAGTACTTAGCCTAGGTTTAGTTGTTCACAAAAATAGAGGGCACATAACTTAGTAGTCATTAAATATTCAGATTAATAAATTATTTAAAAATAGACAATCCTAACGTTGCATCGTCGTCACACCAGATAAGAGTTACGCGATAGAAAGAGAGGCAACGAGGAAACAAACAAACAAACACACTTCCCCATTTATAATATTAGTTGGAATCTGCTGCGATTAGTTCAGTGTGACGTAGTACCTTTGTTTCAAAATGATATTTGAAAGAATGGAACTAGGTGTTGATGCAATTTTGATTGTACTAAAACTATTTGCTAACCAGCTTCGCTTTCTCACCGAATTAAGAAAAAATAACATAATTTGTTCACGGAACTTAGCGAGATTGAGCGTGAGAAATAACGCGAAACACGTTTTTGTGATACCAGTTGTTTTAAATAACGATTGTATAATTTGACTTTCAGGCATTATGCTTAGTTATTTAGCGTTTAGGTGTTAAGTGTTTATCGCCATTTGAACGTTTTTTTGTAAACCATAGAAAAAAAAACAACTAGACGCATCTTTGATAAAGGTAGTTATGTTTTGTTTTATAACTGAATATTCTATAGATACATGTGTTTTGTGAATTTGAGCGAAAGCAACCGAAAGTATATTCATTCTTTTTAGTATGTATATTAGGAAAAATATTTTGTTTTTGTAAATTAAATAAGTAACAGTACATAATTACGAACCAAGAAGTATAAATGCTATTAAAATAAAAACGATATGTTTTAGTAAATAATATACAAGATTTATATAACCATGCGACACTTACTTAAATCACTGAAAGGGCGTGACTCCAGCATACAGTTACAATAAGAATTAAAAAAAAATACCATCCTTTTAAAAGTTATGAATTTCCTGGTTTTATCACCTCTGGTTCTTATAAAAGTAGGTAGAATGTGGAATGAGCGCTTCTCTAAACCAGGGGTGACAAGGCCCCCGTACACCACAGTGTGGCCGCCTGTTGATCAAGAGGCGGCCAAGGTCTGCAGGGGTTCCCGGATTCTTCCTTCTTAGGGTATACCCGTGTCCCTAGCAATAGACCTACTTGTGACGGAACACCGTGTGTTTTTAGTCGGTTCGAGTCCAACATACCACTTCACCGTTGGCTCCGGTGAGGTGATGACTCGTGGGGGTCTTCACGCGAAAAAAAAAAGAAGTGTGTGTGTACTTATGTACGCACGTAAGAAGTTATACTTCTTTGGCGCTAGGTGAATAAATTTTTAAATATCATAATAAATAATACATACCGTCAACTAACATCAAATTCTACAAACGTACTCAAAGTAATACACCCTGAAGTTAGCTACTCAACATTTTAGTTTTTCAAAACTAGCTAACTTCAGGGTGTCGGTTTTTTTGTGACGGTGTGCGCATCGTAAAAATTTACTCTCATCATTTTTCCATAACACGTCAAAACAAGTATAACTTCAAAAAGATAAAATGAAAGGAACGTGTACAGTTAAATATTTTAAATCGAACATATTTTTTTTATTTTGGAATTATTCACTCTGTTACACTGAGTTATTATTAGTATCTCGATACTCTGTTATTGAGAAAATCCATAAAAACTTTCCTCAAAAATTATGCCTACTACTTTTTTTTTTACAATAACTGCACGCAGCTATGCCCTTTCAGGGATCTAAGCAAGTGTCGAATTGACAGATACACCTGTATATTGCACTATTTCTATTTACGGAAAAAGGTTTTCAATTAATTTCATAAAAAGGAATTGTAAACATTTTTCACAGAATTTTTTTTAAAGGGGGCAAACGAGCAGATGGGTCACCTGATGGTATGTGACTACCGCCGCCCATGGGCACTTGCAACTCAGGAGTCACAAGCGCGTTGCCGGCCTTTAAGGTGGGAGTAGGGGAAGGGGGGAAGGGAAGGGTTAGGGCCTCCGGCAACCTCACTCACTCGTCGAAAAGCAATGTAAGCATTGCTTCACTGTCGGTTTTCTATGAGGCCGTGGTATCCGATCGAGCCGGCCCATACGTGCCGAAGCATGGCTCTCCCACTGTATAACAATTGTTAACAAATTAGGTGTTCTAGAACTCACAGTATAACTTACAAACTTAGCTTAGTTTGGGTCTAGACTAGACAGCGATAGCGCTGAGTCCCAGAGAATTTTATTATATTAAGT
Organism: Euplagia quadripunctaria; assembly: GCA_963859945.1. Classification (NCBI taxonomy): domain Eukaryota; kingdom Metazoa; phylum Arthropoda; class Insecta; order Lepidoptera; family Erebidae; genus Euplagia; species Euplagia quadripunctaria. Next base: position 11,819,120 of record OY982582.1, on the reverse strand, counting down.
TAATGGTATTCCTAGTAAGCAATTTAATTATTAATCAATCAAATCAAATTCTTTATTTCCAAATAGACTTTATAAATAAATTTATGTAAGTGGTTGCACAAATGTACATTATTAATGAAAAACATGGTGTCTCCACTAAAATTATGTTCGTTTTAGGCTATTCTTAGCGATATAGTTCCGTACCTTCCAATACATCAATACAAATAAATAAAATAAATAAATAAGGTGTCTGTTTGTAATGTCAAAATAATAGTTTTTTAAGCTCATACAGTTATTTGCACGATACCTATACCTAATAAAAAGCAAAATTAAAAAGTTTGGAAAAGCCCACGCCGGTTATCACAAAATCGAAAAAGGATAAAATTAATTTAAAAACCCCCGACATAACCAGATTATGTAACGAAAGATAATAAACCTAAAAAGATTTTTATAATAGAGTTGATCTCTCTCGAAGTCGGTCATATAAACAATGGAGTATCAGTTTTCATGGCACTTCCTTACGTGCCTATTTGTTTCTCGAAGATATACTTAGATGTGGCAATAATAAATAACATATTCAACTACCTATGAACTTAATAAACAACCAAAAAGAATATGTGCCATTAAATGAATTAAAGTTTTGCAGTTTTATAGTAACGTGAGTATAATTCTTGAAGATGTTTTACGACGACATAATGTAACACAGTATTTCTTGATTTTAGTTGAAATTTGAAATAGAGATGTTAGCCTCAGGATCACTAACCACTAGTCCAACGTCTAGTGATTAGTGATCCTGACTGCTGAGCCAGAGGTCGTGAGTTCGATTCCCACCCAGGATATGTCCTGGGTGGGAATCGAATTGTGTGACGAGCACAGTCATCTGTGCTGCGTCTGGGTTTAATATATCTATAATATGTATTTATTTAGAAATATGTATAAGTGTGTTTATCAGCAGCCTAGTTACCATAAAACAGGCTCTGTCTAGTTTGAGATCAGATGGCCGTGTGTGAGGTGTCTCCAGTTATTATTATTATCAAGACGTACCATTTTGTTAAGACATCTGATTGTAACGGAGAACACACGAAACTCAACTCAGGATCCAAAGTAACTAAAGGACGTAGGGCCCCGCAAATTCCTCTTCGAATTGGAGGTTGTTTTTAAGCGACGCGGTGTCCCCACTAATTTCAATACCGTCTCGGTATTTACTGTTAGTTTAGATAATATTAGTATAATTCCAATTGTGATGTGATCTGTCAGTCAATCGTGACAGCAAATAGATTAACCTTCTTTTTATTCTTCAGTTAAACCAACAATACTTAATCACTCATTGTTTCACTACGGCCGACCCATCAAAATTGCCGATGAACTGAAAATATGGCTATCCACTTGTATCGACACGCTGAGATACGAGGTCGATGACATAACAAAGGTTGGCACACAGTGTTCCGGTCATCCGAGATCGTAACGTAACACGTTGCATCAATAATCTACGACCGCGAGCGTTTCCATTTGTTCCGACACGTGTGCTAGTAGGCGGGATTTAAAAATGAATATTTCATTAATATTTTGTAACGTTATTCTAGCTATAGCGCTTTACGGGGAAATTGGGGCTGTTAATGCCACAATCTTTTCTTCCTAAACTTATCAATCTAACTAATTTAACTTTAACTAATTAGCTTCGGTTTTCACAGAGTGTTAGCCACCTGGTATCTGTAACCTAAAACAAACCGATGATCTAATTAAGTCTCTATATTTATTATTTATGAACCAAATATTCTAATTATATTTGACCAATAATTTGTACTAACATATTCCTACTAATTGATTGCTGAATGATTCTAATTTTAAAAAAGCTGACAATACCGGATGTCAACGACAAATGGCAATCACAAAATGCTAATTTTATAACGTAAAACTCTTCAAACTCGAAATTCTTATTCAATATTATTTTTTCTTAATATGTAAAATATTAAACTAACAAGTTTTTGTTTTGTGCATCGCCAGTCATTATTTTTGAATTTTCATTACCTTTTAAACATAACTACGAGTTTACTCGATTTACTGATTTGAAATTCAGAACTTGTTTCTCCATCACCTTAGCATGCATGATTCGTTACTAATTAATATTTATAAACAATAGTTCAATTATTAACAACCTTTGAACAAATAAAATACATTTCATTGTACATAGAATATTTTATTTATACATAACTTACACTACGTCAATATGTTTTTAAGTATTTAAAATTTATTCTATCTTCAATTACAGACAAATTGACACACAACAGGAATACAAAACACGTGGTTCGTCAATTGATCAAGCAATTACAGATTAATGAAACAATTATTCAATATATCCATTTAATACAAATTAATCTATCAATCTACCGATCTGTTCTTCGTGTATCAATGGAGAAGCGCTTCGATCACACACACATTCACATGTTCATTAAATAAAGGCTTACTATATAAACACCGCCGTGTGTTAAAGAGTTCAGTGGGACAAACAGACCAACAGGTTTCTCATTTGGACAGAGACGACCCCGTTTTTTGAGAGAAATGTGGGTTTTTTTATAAACGCATTTGCTAATTTATTTGGGTAGCAAGATTCTGTCATGTATTGCGTCAGGTAGTGTATACTTCTCGAACATTAATGTCATTTGTGGCGTAGCGTGCCTTGAAGGGGCCCTGTATCAAAATTAGTTGGGGGGCCCAAATGAAGGGTAAAGATTTCTCACAAAAGAAACAAAAATGATTTAAGCGGGGGAATCCAAGGATGTTGCCAACTTTTGGCCGCACGCTTAACCTGGAAAAAAAAGAGATTGCTTTTTTGAATTATGTCTTTTCTGAAGTGGAAACTCTATAGGCACGTTAGTCGTTTTTTATGTGTTTTTTCCCGGGAAGCACGAGATTAAGTGACATTGTGGATAATATTTTACAATTTTTGCTTACACACGTTAGGGGCCTCTGTAGCCCGGGGGCCCCGTATCATTGATACGGCTGATACGGTGGTAGCTACGCCCCTGTGTAAACGTACACTGTGCTTATGCTGTCTAACTATGAGCTATTGTAGAGTAGAGATAGTTCAAATTATTCAAGCAATCATTTGATGTGCCCCACCTCCTTATCAAATTCAAAATCTTTATTTCATAAAATTGGTCATCAATTATTCAAAAACGTCAAAAGAAAAACTATAAAACTCCTTTAATTCCCGACGCAAAAACACATAGATCACAGGCAAACACATAGATACACACATTAAAATTATTAAACCCCCTTGTTTAATAAGTTTAATGTGTGTATCTATGTGTTTGCCTGTGTCATCATAGCTCCTAAACAGATAGATTGTTTTTTGAATATTGTTTTTTTTTTAGTTTTCTTCATCGAGTGTATTCTTAGCTATAATTAAATAAAACTTGTCCAGCCGTTCGGGGATCATCAGCTCTTTTCTAATCGTTACGTCGTTACGCCTAACTTGTCTTAAACAAGTCTTAATTAACGTGACCAGAAGGGCAATGCCTATTCTTTGCTCCAAAGGCAATGCACTATTACAAATAAACATACAATACAATTCAATTGTAATGCCTATTACATTACAATTGGGTTGTTGAAAAAAATATATAAATATCGTTTTTTTAATGTATTCAAAAACTTTATCATGAATTATATTTATAGTCGATGCGAAAAACTATTTTTTGAAATAGATTTATAATCAATTCAAAATTGATAATATTTGAAAAAGTTCACGATACGTAACAACGTGTTTTACACTGTCAAAACACAGCAACAGCTGTCTCCTGCCATGAGTAGAAATTCGACAAAACCGAACGCGTGTGAACGCGTTCGGTTTTGTTCGGGAACTGTCGATGTGTTTTCGGAACAAGGGTTCAAACATTTTTTTTAATTAGATATAACTTTTTAATTATAACGAAAAACAATAATCTAAAAATGGTTTTTCTATGAAACTTATATGATCTTTTCATTGATTACAAAAAAAAAAAAATTGTTTAAAAACGCAATTGAATGAAGTGTTTTTTTCTGGTATGTTATTGGCTATTCTATGACAATATACATATTACAAAAAACATTGTACTAGGACGCTACAAAGGTTTATCGAACTTTGTGACCTTTTTTTTCGAAGTCTCTTCTGTCAGTAATACAGTTCTTCGTACGTGTCAACCAGGTGCTGAACAGATTGCTCCAGTATCCCTCTAGAACACAGCCGCATATCTCCTCAAAAGCTCCTCATCGCTCGAAACTTGTTCCCTTCAGTTGTTTTTTTTAAATACGGGAATAGTGCCGCCCTTCCCCTCTACTCCACCTCTCCCGTCTGCCCGCTCTTCCCCTAATCCCACCTTAAAGGGCGGCAACGCACTTGTGACTCTTGAGTTACAGGTGCCCATGGGCGGCGGTAGTCATTTACCATCAGATGACCCGTCTGCTCGTTTGCCCCTATAATATATAAAAAAAAAAAGTGGAAAGTCGCAGGGCGCCGTGCAGGGTGCAGTAGTTTTGCCGCCTCAATGTGCAGGGACGTTATCTTGATGCAAAAGCCAAGTATCGAGTCTTGAGTTTGGTCGTTAATTTTTTAAGGATTCCAATACTTGAGGTAAACATTACTCTGTATATCATGCAGCAGTAACAGTCTTCCCTTTATCAAGCACAAGCGTAGCCAATATTCCTCTCAAAAATATTTCAACCATTATTTTCTGTAGGGATCGGGATATTTTGAAAATTGTCAGCGGTGATTCATCGTCAAACACACTTTACTCTGGGATTTATTAGGAACCACGAAATAATACAGCCAGGTTTCATCACATGTAGGGCTTGCCATCCGTCCGGGTTTCCCCGGATTTGTCCTAGCTTAGAGGGCGTCTGGTCCGTTGTCCGGCGTCGGCAATTTAAGTGATGGGAGGCCTAATCACATGTGACAATCGAGTTTAGGTAGTTAGATCGGCGGTCTTAATTTTTTTTAAACATCACTATACCCAGTCATACTAACTTTTAAACTTTCGCTTTCCATGATATAATTATGTATTTCGTCGAAACGTCAGGCAATTCAGAGGTATGTAATACCTTTTCCTGATCGCGTTAATTCCCGTGTAAATACATAATTAGACCCAGTCACACGCTGCTCCCTCAGCGCATCATTCATCAAGTGCGGTACCCAGAGTGAACAAAGATTCAAATGGTCCTGAAGAATCCCATGAACAGTTGATACACTTAACTTTAGGGTTTCCTCGATCTGTCGATAGTTCACTCGTCGGTTTTCCAATAATTTACGTACAGTCTCAATGTTCTTATCGGTAGTCACTTCTATTGGCCTACCGTACCTTGCATCATCCTCCAAATTAAAATAGCCGTGATAGAATTGAATATACCACCGTTCTAAGATCCTTAGAAATGGACAAATAAATAAATTTTCCCCGTTTTGCAACATGTTTCAATCATTCATTTTTCATTTTATTGGTCACGAATGGCGAAATGATTAAAATTAATTAAATTTATCGTTGTATTAATTTTATAAAGAGCTAAATCGCTACATTTAGCAAAGACAAAATAGTCCTAGTAAGGCAACACGTGATTATTGATAATAATAATGTGGCTATCAGTGAATTGGATTAACACTATTCTTAATAATTTCAAATACAAAACCGTGTCAGCACCAGCAGTTAATGATACGAAACTGTCACACAATTTCATTCTCACACGATAATGTTATAGTAAAATTATGTAATTTCGCGTCAGAGCATTAATTCTCACAGTTTCTAACTATCACAGATATTTACAGACAGACAGAGCATGCGGACTCACAGGAATTATTCTCTGTCGGATAAAATTTAATAAAATTTCAAAATTACTTATAAAGGTTTCCTGCGTGACCAACGGCAAAATATGACCCATTAATGAAGTGCTACTTGCCTCAGAACTCATTTGTAAGAAAGTAGGAACGGACCGCGACGCTCATATTATTTAAAAACGGATTTCAAATGAAACAAATTGATGATCCCTGGCTTAGAGCGTCGGACTTATACGGATCAAACCCGTACCATGAACTGAAATACAAGTAATGTGTGACGGACTAGTACCTAGTCTTAATTGAAATTAAACATACATAATCCAACACAAATACTCGTATGTAAATGTTCTCCACAGCTTATGTTAATGTCCCGCCGCATTGGCTTGTCGCTAATCTGACTCATCGGTAGCCATTCAGGGGCTCCCTTTGCGAATGCAAAGTAACTTTCTGGACGATTCGGCACTCTTAAGGGAATCGTATTGACGCAATTGTCAATGCGATTCCCTTAACAGGTTGTCTGTGTCTTCGTTCGATTTGGTGACGTTAAAAACAAAATATCGATTTACTAAAACGTATCTATAACCGTCACGAGTAAGAACTGTTCAGTTTGAGAAGTGTCCATTTGGAGTTGTGCGCGTTGTGTTGTGAGTTTACGAGAAGTGCAACAATTGTAAAGTGCAAGATTTTGTCTAGTTCAAATTTTACGATAGACGATTTTGATGACGATTTCATACCAGATTTTTTTTAAATCCATACTAAGATTAAGAAGTAGGTTACCATAGAGTAGCTTAGCTTGGTTGGAAAATCTTCTCGCGATACACCCTTTGCAATAGAAGCTGTAATAACGACATTGCATTGCTTATATTCCGTCCAAAGTTCTAACTAGGCAGCATCTGTGTGTCCTTTTGATAACGAGAAGCTACAGTACACAAAGAGCGAACGTCGGATGCCTTCACTTTCTCTGAATTCTTCGGGGCAGTGGAAATGGTCTGATACAAACAACCGTTACTATTCTTTTTCGCCAACACATCGCTATTAGAGCGAGACCGATGGATGAAGCGCCATATTTTAGTGTAAAAAGTGTTGGTCATTTTTCAAAATTGTATTGTTATCTTTAGAGACAATTCTTAAATTATCCCACGTTGCATAATACGTTCTGTACATAAGAACTGTCACAAAACCTGTCGTGTCAACCATAATCGAAACAACAGTAAAATTGCAGAGAAACCTTAGTAACTATACTTAATTGCACGATACAGCACTAGTTACTGTGCTGTATGTGCAAGCGGAAGTGATCTATGCTGATAACTTCCTACTGGAGTATGTACACTGTCATTTTCTTAAATACGTAATGTTGCCATTTTTAGGACACTTAGGAGAGCGCGCAAGACAAATTTGTCACTTGTTAATTCTATGAAAATATAGAAAAGTTATGTCATTCGCCTTATCAAGTAGATCGTGGGAGAGCCATGCTTCCGCAGGTATGGGCCGTCTCGACCGGAGTGACAGAAAACCGGCTTGCATTGCTTTTCGCCGAGTGAGTGAGGTTACCGGAGGCCCTAACCCTTCCCTCTCCCCCTCTTCCCCTTTCCCCTTCTCCTAACATAAACGCCGGCAACGCACTTGTGACTCTTGAGTTGCAGGTGCCCATGGGCGGCGGCAGTCATTTACCATGAGGTGACCCGTTTGCTCTTTGCCCCCTATACCATTAAAATAAAAAATCCGTAGACTTTAGGCAAGAGTCACAATGACAAAAATGCAGTAAAGTGCATTTTTTGGAATTAGTTATTTCTTAAGTAACTTGTTTTCTAGAAATCTCACAACGTGTGATCGTGGAATCATGAAAACCTTTAATAAAAATTGTTATCGTAAATGTTTATTCGATATTTAGGTTCCTTAAAAATAACTATACCTACCTACTTAAGGAAGTTTTATCGAAGGGTGTGCAATATTCAGGAGCGTTATGTGTAGCTGAAATTAAATTGACTCTAATTTAATTGGATTTTCTTTCATTTTGCTAAATGAAACCCATTATGAATTTTCATGTAAATTTTAACGATTTTGTTTTTTTATGCGACAAATTTCAGAAAAATTCGGACATTCCATCAATGTCCTTGGTTTTAAATACATGTCGTGTTTCATTCATGTCGGCACTCTCTCTTACGAAATATCTGCTTTGTAGGTCAATTTTGAAGTTCAATTTGTCTGTTTCAAAATAAGATTTTTGTATTAAAAACCAAGGACAAGTGTGAATCTGACTCGGGCACAGAGGGTTCCGATAGCAAACAAACTTGTATGTTGATAGGACGTCAATTTCGGGAATCAATTCTCGAAGATCTTTGCCCGTCTTTTCCAACAGACAAACTTAACTTCGCAGTTTTAATAATACTCCCCCATACATCGACTTACGTCAAAGTCGACTTTCCAACGGCAAAATATAAGTTTGTAAAATATTTTTTTTATGTACAAATTACCGACTTTCGCAATTGTTTCACTTGACTTGTGCTGTCAGACCTTTTTTCTTACCAATTTTCATGATTCTGGGTCAATGAGAACTATTCTATAGGTTTTGATTTAGCTGGGAAATGTTCAAATTTGTTAAAATCTAAGGCTTAATAGCCGTATCTTTTGACTGCGTTGACTAAGAAAAAGACTCCAATGCCCTTACAAAATTTCAACGACACGAAACGACATGTATTTATTTCAAAAAGTTTTGGAAAAATCCTGCTCATCTAGCTTTGCGCTCAGTGTTTCTTGCGTTATCCCTGTAAAACCTCTGTTAATATTTCTAGAAATAGTATGTTCTGAATAAAGTGATATTTTGCGAAACAAAAGATCTTTGAGTGAACCGATTCTGCCGAATATTCAGTTCGATATAAGTGAAATCAAGTCAAATCGCCCAAACTCCTGGCTCTGTTTGGTGACAAATTTGTTAAGCCGTTTTGAAGATATCAGCTTTAGTCATATGTCAGGGTTTATAATGTAACATTTTAGCTTATTTACGCTAATTTAACAATAATACACAACATAATAAATGTATAAAGATCTTGTTCATAAATTTTGTCCCTACATTATTGTTTCTTTGTTATCAGGTAAAGAAGATGTCAGCTTAATCGGTAATAAAAGAGCTCCCATTCAAGATGGCGGTCCATTCCGCCGCCGTTGTGGTGGAGAGGGCCTGCAAATCCTACGGCAGGTTAAACAAGGCTGACTTCAAACCAGTCCTCAAAGATCTGGACATGGTGGTTGAAAGAGGCATTATGTGAGTATAAATGATATTTTTCTTCTTTTCTTGACTGACTTTAATGTCAATGTGTGTGTAAAGTCTCTTCGACTAGACTAAGTGAAAGACTGGAGCGAGCCAACGATTGCTTATTCCACGATGCAGGTTCAGTAGATATTACGCAGGTTGACTTATCTGCGCTAAACCGTACTGAAGTATGTTTTGCTATGTGTATTTAGCCAATATCCGATAAATTTTCTTCTTAACATTATCACTTTCTTCAATATTCTGAAAAACCTACCTTCTTTATTTTTTTCCTCCGAATTAATCTGAACTATTTATTCATCAGATACGGTCTGCTCGGACCCTCAGGATGTGGGAAGACAACGCTATTATCCTGTATAGTTGGCAGGAGGAAACTGGATAGTGGCAACATCTACGTGCTCGGTGGAAGACCAGGGGAGAAGGGTAGTGGAGTCCCTGGACCTAGGGTTGGGTATATGCCTCAGGTAAGAAGCTGAGAATCTTGATTCCTGTGGGCCTATGTGTGAATCCACAATACAATCTAACCGTGTGAATTTTTTTACTTAAATTCTTTCAAATGTATTCACATGTCAGCCTTAAAGTTAGACTCATGTAGAATCAATTGCAAAATATATTATATATAGCTTAAGATAGGTAAGTTATTCTCATAAAAAACGAAGAAGAAGAAGAAGAAACGAACATAATCAACACCAAAATCTACAAAAAAATAAAATTAAAGCAAATGCCACAAATGGTTAATCTGTATAATGATAATATTATAATGACAATATTATCCACTAAAGATTAGCTCAAAATAGGTAGCTAGATTTAATGTAAAAGCCGGCCAAAATACTGAGAATATATTTTTAATAACATTAATATGAAATTTATGAACTGTGACTTTGCGCGCTCTTGGGACTTCAACTGTCTGAAAAAGAAACAAAGAGCAAGATTATTTAAACTATCTCAAACACCTCCTGTTCTTCCTTTTCAATATTGCATCACAGTATGGGGTGTGGCAGCCAAAACACAAGAAAGCCCTATCGTTACCCTACTGTACAACTGTACTCAGATTGCAAGCTCCTGTCCATTCGTCAGCTCTTTGTGCTCAAAGTCATAATGAAGAGGCATCCATTCGTACCTCCTCCTGATTCAAACAGACGTTCCAAAAAAATAGTTTTTTCTAATATTTATCGCAAAACATCATTTGGCAGACGATAATATAAAAGTTTAAGCAATAAGATAACAAGAAATTAAACATTGCAGGACTTAGTAAACATGAAATCAAAAATAAGGTGACTACTTGGCTACAACAGCTTGACTACAATATGACTAAAGAACTATTCATTTATACAGCATAAAGACACACACACGCACACGCACACACACACACACACACAGACACATACACACACGCACACACACATACGGACACATACACACACACACACACAGGCTCAAGCCTAGTTTGGGACTTAGTTTCGGTACCTTAAGCGCCTTAGATACCATAATGTATTGTATCATATAAATCACTGGCCTTGTATCTATTATATTTATGACAATATTTTTTTATTCTTTTTTTATAGGACATAGCCCTCGTAGGAGAATTCACAGTACGCGACGCGATATACTACTTCGGTCGCATCTACGGTATGGAGCAGGACAAAATGGTGGAGCGCTTCGAGTTCCTCAGAACACTGCTCGAATTGCCCAGCGGTGGGCGGCTGATAAAGACGCTCTCGGGAGGACAGCAGAGGAGGGTATCGTTGGCAGCTGCCTTGGTACATGAACCTGAGCTCCTCATATTGGATGAACCGACTGTGGGATTGGATCCAGTGCTGAGGGAACGGTGAGTCTTTTTATTTGATAACAGCCAAAAACGGTGACGCTATTTTTTGTTTTTTTGTGTAGGGCCAAATGCAAGCGAGGTGGGTAACGTGGTAGTCAAACTGCTTCATAACCAGCAACAACTTTCATCATAAGTATATTGGAGAAAATAACAAAAATGTGTTAAATAATCAAATTATCTTCTTAGCAAATCGGAGATAAAAGAACTAAAAACTATCATCAATAATTTCCCGTCCTATGCGAGTACATCATCACTACTCACTACATATTAATAAACAAAGTCCCCCGCTGCGTCTGTCTGTCTATCTGTTCGCGATAAACTGAAACACTACTGAACGGATTTTCATGCGGTTTTTCTAATAGACAGGGTGATTCATGAGGAAGGTTTAGGTGTATAATTTGTTAAGATTTTGTGTAAATTGAAATATGATGATGATTGTTGAAGATGTCTCTGCTACGCGTGCGAAGCCGGGGCGGGTTGCTAGTAGGTAATATATAATTATACTAGCGGACCCGACAGAAGTTGTCCTGCCGGAACGTAAAAAATATTATTCCTGGAACCCTAACGCAGCGCCATCTACCGGTTCCAATTGTAAATCTAAACCATTCTCGAATCCACCTGAAGACACACAAATAATTTCATTAAAATCGGTCCAGCCGTTTAGGAGACGTTCAGTGACATACACACTCACATAAAGATAGATATATATATATAAAGATAGCCATGCGTCTTGACATCACGTAGCTTTTAAAAAGTAAAAAATACCAAAAGAATAAACAACATCGTTTAGGGCCCTTCAAATTCAGCAGTTGATTACATCCTATAATTAAAATTTGTGTTAAAAAAAAAATACTGTTTCCACGTATTTTTCTTATTTTTGATCATCAAAGCTAGGACAACACTTGTGTGAATGATTCTACCATAGTAAATCATTAGCAACCCGCCCCTGCTTCGGGTAGCAGAGACATCTTCAACAATCATCATCATATTTCAACCAATTTACACAAAATCTTAACAAATTAAACACCTAAATCTTCCTCATCTATCTATCTTCGTGTCTATTAGTGAAAACCGCATGAAAATCCGTTCAGTAGTTTTTCAGTTTATCGCGAACAGACAAACAGACAGACAGACGCGGCGGGGGACTTTGTTTTAAAATATGTAGTCATGACGTCTCAACTTAAGATTAGTTAATATGTCATTGGTCTCGAGAATGATTTCATACAAGTTTAAATAATCTACTGTTCTGTAGTTTAATAAAGAGAAATCGCCTGTATTTCATTTTTGAGGGTTTTACTTTCATTTAAATCTTGATCCTTATTCTATACTCTTGAAAAATAATTACACATTTAGTTAGATAACTGTTCAGAATCTCAAGCTTTGCTTATTATCCGGAAACACTCAATACTGACTAAGTTATGCCTGCATCATCAAGGTTATGTCAAGCCTTGAAAAGGCCGTAATCCTAATGTCGCAATTAAATATGTTATAATAATAAATAATGGGTTGTCGACGTAATACCTACTAATTAATATCGTGTCATAATAATAATTTACTACAAACTAGACGTTGTCACACACTTCATTGTACGCACCTACTTGATTTTTTTTACAATGATAAAACGGTTTTTTTTGCTTTCATAATTTTTTTTAATTAAAACTTATTATGCACAAAAATTAACAATGGCCGACTTAATGCCATAGGCATTCTATACCAGTCTACCCTAAGGTGGTGCAGAATGGGTGAAGTAGGTGCACTAAATTTACAAACAACAAAATGAAATAAAAAGAAACGAGGAATAAAACATGGGAATATATGAATATACACACATACATACAAAGATACATACATACATAAAAGATACATGTACATTATCACTACATAGTATAAAACAAAGTCGCTTCCTGCTGTCCGTCTGTCCCTATGTATGCTTAGATTTTTAAAACTACGCATTAGATGTGGTTTTCTTTTAATAGATAGAGTGATTCAAGAGGAAGTGTGATGTGGTAAATAAACACATTTTTTTGCGTTTACATTGCAAACGCTGGCTGAACGCTACAAGATAGATCAAAATAATGTACCACAGTATTGTACACCTGAAAAAGGTCTACAAAAAAATCCGCAATGTTATATGTCTATCTCTTAGGGATAACCCACAATAACCATTTTTTATCCTTTACTTTTTACGAGAAATAATGGCTTATTTACGAAGCGATTTTAAACAATATAGAGTTATCCTTATCCAATAAAGTACCTTAAATACATTGTGCATTTAATATAGATGAAAATGGCCCTTAACAGCATGTAATTTCAATGAATATTTTCGAAGATATTACAGATTTAAAATGCAGGGACATAGCGGTTGCGGCTAGAGGGCCGGACAATTTCCGGTATAAATATCTTTTGCAATGATCATTAATAAATCGCAGGTTCAAACTTTCAATGTTGCAGGCTTAGATTATATGTCGCTCTTTCAAGAGTAACCTCTGAAGAAAACATGTTTGTATTGTCTAATGACAAAAAAGCCGTGAACGTTGTATATAAAGACATTCTGTAGTATATTTAGTATCATCATTGCACCCGTGCGAAGCCGGGGCGGGTAGTAGTAGTATATAATAGGCGCTAGTAATATATAAAGTGTAAAAAATATTGTGATGATCCTGCTAAATTTTGGGAGAGGAGATAAAGGAGGATTATTCACAACCATTATTGTTAAGATGATAATTCCTAATTAATATTATAAGTTGTAATATGAATTTGCTTGTTTGATGCTTTCACGCCTGCACTACTCAACAGATAATCACGAAATTTTGCTTACTCCATCAAAATTACATAAGAAGACATTTTATCAAGAAAAAACACTGTTCTGCACATGGACAAAATCTACATTAACATGAACAACGTCACGGGCCAAAGCTAGTTTAATAATAAATGATCTTTTAAAAAACGTAGCTAAGTAAAAACGTAATGATTTACTCTGTAATGTCATCATTACTAAAAAATACTACTTAAGTTTAAGTGACTTTTTTTGTAGAGAAACGTCAAGTGCTTACATTACACTGACTATGATTATATATTGAATTAGTAATATAGCGTTTGTGTCCGGCTTCGCTCGCATTAATGTAGGTTTAGTCAATCGGTCAGAACTTTTGTCTGGATGGAAGGTTTCCTATGTCTTTTTCTCAGCCCTGACACACATTCTTACCTACACGTTGTACGCAAAATTTCATGATGTTATGTAGTTAGGTGTTAAAGTGTAATAATCAAAAAGTCACATTCGCATTTATTGATAAACTCGCAGCGCCCCGCGGTTTCACCCGAGTAAGTCTTGATCCCGTGGGAATATCGGGATAAAAAGTAGCCTATGCGTTAATCCAGGTCTTCAGCTATCTACATACCAAGTTTGATCGCAATCGGTTCAGTGGTTTTTGCATGAAAGAGTAACAAAAATTCATCCATCCATCCAAACTTTCACATTTATAATATTAGTGGGATTAGGATTTTTCATTCACTTTTTAGGACAATAAATTTCAAAATTGATCACATTTGCGTGATCAACGTCCCGAAAAACTTCAAAATGACACCCATGTTGCTTTTTAAACTATTTATATCTTTGGACCCCTTGGCTATTTCTCTTTGCAACCCTTGACTATTTATCTCCGCATTGACAGGAGTCATCCTGCGAATTTTCGAATTAATACATGCATACATACCAATTTTGAACCATTGTTTTCCCCTTTAGGAGTAGAAATTTCAACAATTTGTGTTGCATGCCTATGTCATAACTACCTGTGTGCCATATTTCAACCCCATCCGTTCAGCGATATGAGCTGTGCGTTGATAGATCAGATACAGGCCGGTTCCCTGGAAATTGCAAGAATGGCAAATTAAAAACAACGAGCGTAGGGAGGGTTCCGTGCGATGAATGTGTATCTACCATGTTTTTTCCATCCATCTACCAATCTGAACGAGTACCTAGTGTCAAAATTTATCCCAAGAAATAACATTGTAGTCGAAGAGCATGTTCTCCCATTCAAATTGCAACTTTTATAGTTAGTTTGTACGCACAATATTGTGACATTTACTATCTCACTTTTTGTCTTCTGTCTATATTACTTTATTTTAAGACTATAGGGTTCTTGTTGGTTTCCTTTAATCTATACTAGCAACCCGCCCGGCTTCGCACGGGTTGCTACCCGTGCGAAGCCGGGGCAGGTTGCTAGTAGGTAATATATAATTATACTAGCGGCCCCACAGAAGTTGTCCTGCCGGAACGTAAAAAATATTATTCCTGAAACCCTAACGCTGCGCCATTTACCGGTTCCAATTGTAAATCTAAACCATTCTCGAATCCACCTGAAGACACACAAATAATTTCATAAAAACCGACATCTTCGCCAATCATTAACATTACTTCAATCAATTTACAAAATATTAACAAATTATACACATAAACCTTCCTCATGAAT
The DNA here is from genome assembly GCA_963859945.1 of Euplagia quadripunctaria. Taxonomy (NCBI): domain Eukaryota; kingdom Metazoa; phylum Arthropoda; class Insecta; order Lepidoptera; family Erebidae; genus Euplagia; species Euplagia quadripunctaria. Next base: position 11,803,776 of record OY982582.1, on the reverse strand, counting down.
CACTCCATAAAATAACCCCTTGAAAATCCGTTCAGTAGTTTACCGCGAACAGACAGACAGAGACGCAGCGGGGCACTTTGTTTTATAATTTGTAGAGAAGATCAAGCTCCAGTACTTTTTTTTTAATTTTGGGCTCCGTAGTTATATGAGATAAGGGGGGAGGAATAATGGAACATTTTCATCTATTTGCTTAAATAACTTTAAAACAATTAATCTTAAAATAATAAAAAATTAAACCTCAACAAGACCTTACATTTGACTGGCTGATTCCACACGATAGTTTCTTTTTTTTTAAGCTAACTCCCGCATTAGGAATGACTCCTGTGTCGCGGGGGACTTTACAAACATATAAACAACGGACACAAAGTACACCCAGACTCGGATGGGAATCGAACCCACGACCTATGGCGTAGCAGTCAGGGTCACTAACCACTAGGCCAACAGGCCAGTCTGCAGTACAGTACTGCGGGCTGTGACTATCATTGAAGCCAAACTTGACTTCAATGATAGTCATAGCGCGCAGTACTGTTTCGCTTTACTCTCACTCCGCTCCGCTACAATGGACTCGCAGCCTTACACAACACCCACGTAAATCGAATCTTTCAATGCACTATTCGGAAATCAAACATCCTACAGAACAATACATTTTGCGGGGCTCAACATATCTCCGTTCTAGGTATTGTTCAAACACGGATGCTCATTGTTTAACCCTGATGCTAATCAATGTCCCCTGATATTGGTAACAATGAGTCGGAAAGTATTACGTCATTAGACATTGAATTTCTTTTTAAAATTGTTCCAAAGAAAGGGTACAATAAAATTAATTATCGTCAAATACTAACCGTCCGACTGTAAAAGTAATACAAGAATGAAGATAAGAATGATCGTTAGAACGTTGATGCTCTTTTAATTAGCAGTGTTATCAAGAAAGATTGTCATTTTTTTTTTTATTTGAAAAAGACAACTCCCGCATTAGGAATTACTCCTGTGTCGCGGGGGACTTTACAAACATAGAAACAACGGACACAAAGAACACCCAGACTCAGGTGGGAATCGAACCCACGACCTATAAGCATAGCGGTCAGGGTCCACTAACCACTAGACCAACAGGCCATTTATAAAATACGAGCCGTTGACCGCATTCACTTTGGTCTCAGTATGTTTCAAAGTTCATCTTAGTCCGTATATCGGTTAAGGATGAGGACCAAAGTCTCAATTTTTGCTACTAGCTGACCCGCGCAACTTCGTCTGCGTTTGTAATTTTTTTTTTGCAACATTTTTAATTGATGCTCCACTCCTATTGGTCGTAGCGTGATGTTATATAGCCTATATTCTTCCTCGATAAATCGGTTATCCAACACTAAAAGAATTTTAAAATTCGGATCAGTAATACCGGAGATTACCCCGAACATCTAAACTCACAAACTTTACATGTTTATAATATTATTTTAGATAATGTTGTCTTAATCAAATCCCGTCCAATGGTTGCACCGCGAAGGGTCTACAAAACTTTATAAATTACTCACAGTGTCACAGGTACGAACTTTCATATTTATAATATACTAGCTTATGCCCGCGGCCTCGTTCGCGTAAACGTTTTTTTTTTTAATAGTAGGGTACCTTTTATTCCTTTTCTGTACCCCTGACAACGTGTACGCAAAATTTCATGATGATCGACTCAGTAGTTAAGACGTGAAAGCGTTACAAACAAACAAACAGAGTTCCTTTCACATTTATAATATTAGTATGGATATAATAGAACTGTTTATGCTAAGGAGGGATTAAAAAAAAATCTTAAAGTATCAAATCAAAATAAAGTTATTTTTGTTTTTGTTCTGTGGATGTTTTGCTTCTCTTATTAGTTAATGTCATCGGAAGTTGCGTTAAAATTAGGCCTGTAACTATTAAGTCAATTTTTGTTTTACTATTGAACTTAAATACTTAAATTTCGGACGTCTGAAAGGAATTAAAGTGAGCGTAATGGCTAAGGCGTCGGACTTGCGATCAAGTGGTTGCGGGTTCTAACCCTACCCAGTAAACACAAGCATTTAGCTTAGAGGGGTTAACAAGAATACTAGTAATGTGTGACCCACGTTGATAGAATAGTTTCTTTAAAAAAAAATTACAGTATTCGACATAAGGTGGGTCACGATTCCATTTAGCCGAGTGTACATAGCCGCACCTTTAGCAGTAATGAAATCGAATAAAATAAAACAAGTGTCAGTTTCCCAATTGCGGATCTGTGGCTCGGAGATAGCGCGACGGACCTGCAATCGTTTGGCAACGATTCGAACGACTTGCAACAATGAGTTCGCAATGGTGGGTACCTAAGTGTCGCAAAAAAGACAAATGATCGCGTCAGGTGTCCTTAAGTCGTAACATAGGCTAACCGGCAAAAGATGATTGATACTGATTTTATTTAAGCACCATACAATACAAAATATACATACAGTACCTATCATATATTCTGAGACAAAATATAAGAATAAGGCACAGGAAACTTCTGCTAAATTTTGAGCAGAGTCGACTTAAACACAAATGTGTAAATTTACTAAATAACGGAGGATACTCTCTGCAAGTTGCAACCTGGTGTTCCTGTCCTTCTGTCCATGGCACAGGAAACACAGGACATTCGGGTACGCGATTTCGGCCTCTGTGAGCTACTGCAATTTTAAATTAAATTCACACCTATTGAAGTCATTTGTTTTATTTAACAGAAACGTATCGTGCATCGTGCGTTATTGATAAATTAAAATACTCAGTATAGTTGACGTCACAGTGACACAACTATCAGTCGTCAGTACCAGCTGTCCAGCAATCGTTGCACAATATCTTAATCACAATAAATTATTATTGAGTTATTGCATAACACAATACGCTCCAACAACAGACTAAGGTACAATTAAAATTGTATATTGTGTGTGTATCTGTATTTTTTACTACTCACAATGGAGGGTAGAGGTAAGGAGTCTTACATGGGGGTCAAACCAAAAAGTATCCCAATAAAAGCAGTATGTACGTACGTAAGGGATAGTTCAAGAACCGACTAGAACGGCGCGGCGCTGGTCTAACTGTCTAAGTAAAGAGAATTACATAGGTAAATGCTGAACTCAACAGTTGTAGATGAAGTGAAGTGTGCTGAGCTGAATTGTTTTTTTGATAACTATACCAGACCAGAATGGTCTATGTAAAGAGAATGATTAATAGTTATGCTGATCTCAGCAGGAGTAGACGGAGTGAAGTGTGCTGTGCTGAAATATCCTTTTTGGCGACTAGAGTAGTTGAAATAGTGGGACGAAACAATTTTTAAAAATAGGATATTTGTCACATGCCTGCTATTACTTTATATGTTCGTTAACCTATTTTTTTTTTTAAATCGCCATTAGGAGCGGAATGTCACCTCCCTAGTCTATATCTACGGTGGCGCTTAAAAAGGCTTTTTGACATAATTTTTTCAGACGCAGACCCGTCCTCCGTACCGCTAAACCCCATACTACTCACTAACTTCATCCACAACTTCAGACAATCACCTATTGATGGTTTACTTTTAATCGTTTCTAATTTTTATAAGTACTTACGTCTACCCCAAAGGGACTTAAAATAGTAACACAGACCCCTATTCTCCGTATCAGCCTTCTCTGATATCCCCTTAATGACCATTATTGATAATATTATGCAATGGGAATTCGATCGATCATCAAAAGATGTGGATAATGTATTATTCATCTGGTGGTTTGGGCTTTGGACTGACGAGGAGTTAGGGTTACAGCAGAATTGCAACCTTTAACTGGGGAAGAAGCTCAGCCTTACAGAGACGGTCAGAACCTAGTACTGAGTTTTCTGCCGGTGTGTAGATAAGCCAGAGCTGAAATTAAAACCAAAGCTAAAATATTAACTTTTAAACTTTCGTATTCCATGATATACTTAATTATGTATTTATACGGGAATTAACCAGATCATGAAATAGGTATTACATACCTCTGAATTGCCTGAAATCTTTAGATGTCAAATTCGATTCCAAATAATTTTTCGATTTCTTGCTTAGACTTTATTTTCAAAAATTAAGTGTTAGAAAAAGTTATCGATAATTTTAAATTTAAAAAAGAAGGGAGCGAGCGCTTTTATGCTAATTTTGTAATTTAGAAGTTACGTTCTTGAAAATTGCTATAAGAAGATTTAGTGTAAAAATAAATTAAATTCGTTAGTTATCTCATTACTTGAGAATGGTTGGAACGATCTATTTATATTTTAATCTAGCATAAATTCCGACTAAGTATTAGGGAAGGAAAACCAATCCAAATTTAAGGAACAAGTCTTTCTTTCAACTCGACAACAAACACTTCAACGAAGCCACAGGCAACTTCTATCTTGCCTGATAGAAAAATAGATAGATATATGACCTAATCTCTGATATATGATCAAAGATATGCGCAGACTCAATCTGTCATCGTATACAACCAAAGAGCATGAACAAATCCTCAATTATAATTCCGATCACGTCCGCCCTGAACGTTACTAAGCTACGAACATAGCTCGTATGGAGATAGATTGCGTTACTTGAGACTTATACACAACAGATGCAATATCGATACTACGCGTAGTTAATAAGGGGCTTTAACAGACAGTACATGATTTTGTAACATTGAATACAATTCATTACAGTTTTTACTTTTAGTTTAATAACTCGGACTACCCGGCAACAGCCATTTCGAGTTGGAGAGTGGTACACACCGGTGTGTGACCGATGTCTATGTAATGCATTGTAATAGATTAGAGGTAGGGTTGTAACGGAACCTCGTCTTCACCTCCGTAAGTACGGAACTTCCGCAAGAAATCGTACCTCCACCTCCGCAACCGCGACCGTTTTTGTGGAGTTGACATCGGAAGCGACGCTGAATTTTGCGAACGGTCAGGATTCTGCTTGTGCGAAGGGAACGCGGGTAGTGCGTAGGGCTGGTACCTAAAATGACATGAATAATCTTGTCGACTTGCTCGGTCGCGTGTGACAGTCGACAAGCTTAAGGTTATATTATACCATCAACATAAAGTGTGCATTGAAATCTGGCTGACATGTTTACAATTTGGCTGGCAAAAATAACTGACGATGAACTGGATATCCAAAATAACAGCAAGGCTAGAGACCTCATGATATAGAAATCATTATTGAATTATTATAATAAAGAAATTTAACTCCAACTACATGAAGATCCTTTAGGTATTATTGTGGAGATTTACTTATCGGACTTACTTAACTTTGTATTACTTTAGTAAATCATGATTATAATCTTTATTTCAACTTCCGCCTCCACCTCCTTTAATCTTCGCATCGGCGGTGGCAAAGCCCTTCACCTCCGCTTCCACTAGGAAGGCTTCCGTTACAACCCTAGTTAGAGTTAAGTTATTATATTTTATAAATAAAAACCGCCATGTTCAAGAATACCCAAATTACAGTAAAGTTTTTACAAAAATGCAATATTAAAGTGCATTAAAGAATACAGCCATTTTTAAGTAGATACTTTAGTAAATTAGGATAACCACTTAAAACATTAAAGACACTCTGATATTCTGTAATTAGAGAATTTAAAGTTTTTAATAAAACAAATGCATAAATCGAGATCGAATCGAATCGAGACAAACAGTACTTAATTTAGTTAAACATAGTTTATGCGGGGCGTAAACTGTCAAAATTATGACTTAAAAGCTTAAATCATCATTCCACCCGTAGGCCGACAGACAAAAACATAAAAAACGTACGACCTCGTATCCTAGCGTCCTCTATGACCGAACCAAAATTAAAATAACCTCTAAATACACACAATAGTTGTTCAAATTAAAAGCTTTGCCACTTGTGTTTATACAAACACTTTAAACTATTTGCCTATACGAATAAAAGATCTTCAAACCAGCCTAAGGTCGATAGGCTTTAAAAACTATTGAGTATCTACGGTTATGTAGCCTTCGTAATAATAATTCAATGTTACTCTATAATAAAATGTTAGATATTTTGCCTACCGTGGGTATAACTTCTATTGCCTAATAGGCTTAGAACTAAAGTATATAAACTCACTATAATAAACCCTGAAGAGTTTTTCGATTGTTTATTTAAACGTAGCGCGTTTCTCAAGACAAGTCGGACTCGAAAAATAATTTTTATCTTGGATAGAGGAACGTTCTATGCCATGTAACATCACGATTCGTCACCATAAACCGCATTGAACTTTAATTAACCTAATTAAATAAAATAAATTACAATATAAGTTGCAGAGATTCAAAGTGATACGGCAGCGGCTTTGGTCACTTATATACGACATCTTGCGGATTTCTTCTGAAAGTGGTCTGCTGTACAGTTATATTATTATTTTATATCCGCCCGTTCGATGGTCGATCTACACCGCTCTGCAGTGTTGGCAGCGTAAGGGTTTTCGCCCTTAAAATTAAGGTTAAAAATAGTTATTAGAAATTAGTTATTACTCTGCCGTTTGATCAAATGGGAAGGGACGCCACGTATTCTAGCAGAAATCTGAAACACATTTAAAAAAAATACCTACTTATTTAAATGGTTGCCTAGTACGATTTTTGCTATTAGGGTTCCGTTCCCTAAAAAAGAAAAAAGGAACCCTGATAGGATCACTGTTATCCATCTGTCTGTCTGTCAAGACCATTTTTCTCAGGAATCTGTAAACGGATTAAGTTAAAATAACTACCAAATACTTATGTCTACGGTCCCTTGAAGCTGTAAAAAAATCAAGCTTCCAAGTCATCGCAATCAAAAGATACGGCCATTTAAGCCTTAGATTTGACCAAATTTGAACATTTCGCAGGTAAATTAAATCCTGTATTTACTTCGGAAAATATGACTTTATTCAGAACATACCTACTATTTCTAGAAATATTAACAGAGGTTTAACAGGGATAACGCAAGAAACACTGAGCGCAAAGCTAGATGAACAGGACTTTTCCAAAACTTTTTGAAATAAATACATGTCGTTTCGTGTCGTCGAAATTTTGTAAGGCCATTCGAGTCTTTTTCTTAGTCAACGCAGTCAAAAGATACGGCTATTAAGCCTTAGATTTTAACAAATTTGAACCTTTCCCAGCTAAATCAAAACCTATAGAACAGTTCACATTGACCTAGAATCATGAAATTTGGTAAGAGGCAAGGTCTGATAGCACAAGTAAAGGAAAAATCCAAAATTCGTTAATTTGTTGTTAAAACATATAAAATAATGTTACTGTGAAATACAAACTTATTGTCTTAGTTGTCTTAATTGGAAATCTATGGGAGAGTATTTTTAGAAATGCAAAGTTAATTTTGTCTTTCGGAAAAAACGGGCAAAAATCTTCAAAAATTGTTTCCCGAGATGGACGTACTATCTACATAGAAGTTTGTTTTCTTACGGAACAGGTCAGACTCGCACTAGTCCAGTTTTTATTCTTGCTAGGGGATGATAAAGGTCTGCCAACTATACGTCAATCGAACACCCATACTTAAAAAAAAATTACAGATCGTGTATTAAACACAGACTGTCTTTTCACCTCACGAAAATTCACGTAATTATGTGCTTTAGTTAATTTTATAAAAAACTAAATACATTTCTGGTCACAAAACTAACTCTACCCTTTTTCCTTTTAGAACCGCATTGGCCGTTCTCTGAATAAATACTTTAGTCATATTCCTTGAAGAACTAGACGACTGCAACACTAATAAATAATTGCGACACAAAGTACTCGTACATGTTCAGTCACACTAGCAATCATTATTATCAATCACACAATTTGCTCATACAATACATGATATGGGATAAGTACAAAATGAGCTAGTTCTCACAATATTATTACAAAATAATGAAATCAGAACACTGTGCTAAGTACCAACTCGCAGAGTTCTTTGTTATTACAATTAGGTATACCTTCACTAGAGCCTCACGTTCTATTTCTGATAGAATTGGCCTGCCTGTAATAAGCCGTAACCACTAATTACATCAGGCCGTGAGCTTGTTTAAAATCTAATGTAGTAGTATAAAAAAAAAACAAATCAAACCATTTTCTAAATATTCTGTTATCTTGTTTCAGGATATGGGATTTCCTTGCTGAGTGTGCTCGTGGAGGAGCCTCGGTCATCATCACTACACACTACATTGACGAAACGAAACAGGCACACAAGGTAAAATATACAGGCACACGTCCGAAAACATCAATCGTCCGGAAAATATAGCCTCGTTTTTACACGTGAAAAATAACATCTTCGGCTTTGTGAAATATTTTGAATAAGCTCCATTCCATGAATGAGGACACTCTGTCACATGGTCTTAGTAATATCTAGCGATTTGAATGTTATGTTTGCATTCATCCTCATTATAACAACTGCGGAAACACGACACATAAGAATCCTTATTCATGAGTCTGCTGTGATCTTACTAAAAATGGGTACAAAGAATGTGCACTTTACCTCAGACTTTTTTAAAAAGGAGTTTAAAGAGTTAGAAAATATTTATTTATTGTTTTAACAGTGTATTAAAGGAAATGAAAAAACCGGTATACCCTGAGGATTCTGCACTAACCACACTAACCAATGTTTTACGTGTTCATATTGCCTCTGTTTATTAAAGTTTATTTAATTTTCCTCTGGACTTTTTGGCTTTGTATACTTGTCTTTAGGAGTCTGTGATTCAACAAAGAGTTTCGTACAGTTTTCTCCCGTTGTTTGTGTATCCAGGATTCTCCCGCGACCCTGACATTGTCACCGTCAATCGTAACGTTGGTCCATATCGCCCAATAATTTGTTTGCATTAATAGATCGGTCTACTCCGTGACGGTCAACTTCTTGCCGAAGGCTCACCAGAAGAGCTCCTGCGCAAGTTCGATTGTGACACGCTAGAAGAAGCTTTCTTAAAGTTGGCGCTACGGCAACACGAAATACCACCTAGACGACGGTCCAGTGAGTACATAATAATCTATAGTATAGGAAAATTATATGAAATATGTAGAAAACTCACGACATCGCTTCTCAATATCCAGTAATTACCAATGTATCAGCAACCAAGATCCAGCAACTAATACCACTGTGGTAAACATTGCTGTAACCTTATTGAATCTGAAAATAATTGACATTTCACTCATTACTTGTTGTGTACACTATTGCACAGTGTTATAGCTTTCTAAGGAAAACACGTTTGAATTTAAAGGCACATAGGCTCAAAGTTCAAAGGCAAAAACTCGACATGTGCCACGACTCTTGCATAGTAAGCAAATTCAGCCAGTGTAAACTGTATGTACTCAGTCTTCGCATATATATTTTCAGCCCTAACATCTTCCTCTCCCGACGTAATTCCGAACAGTGCATCTGGCGTGGACAACCGATATCACTCCAGGGACGACTTCCCCATAATCACAAGTAGCACAGATGTGAGTAAATTAGACCATTGCTTTTGTTATTCGACGAATCCGTGTCAATAATTTAGAGTTGTGGTCAAATTTCGACCTCTATCCGACCACTTACACTCTGTTCATTCGTTTATTTTCTAAGGCAGTTATTTGAGAAGGTATATTATTATTATTGTTTTAAGTGCCTAGTGCTACCATTTCTTGTTTTTTATAGCGCACTCATGCTATAAAGTTCACTGCTCAGACTTATGGGTTCGAGAGACCTCCAGATTCTACCAGCAGTGATTGTTTGTATTTCCTGCGGTTGCATGATGTGCATAGCTTAATACTTCGGTGGATATGCATTGCAGTTTCTTCTGCCTCTTGACAGAATCTGCATATTGTGTTCTCACCCATCTTTAGGTTGAACATATTACGATATTACGTTTGTTCAGTTTGCACAAACGAGAAAACGTACATATACCAGTTCGTTACGAATTAATTTTAAAGATCGAAGTAAAAAAAGTACATAAACTACTTCATCATTATAATCATATTTATATTCATCATCACATGGTTAAGCCATAGGACAAGAAACAAAATATAAATAAATAAAAAATATGATATTTCGTTCTTTAAGTTACTTATTTGTATATATTATAATATTTATTACCATTTGTAAACATCATGATACTGTAATATAGTAGATATTTTGTTCAAAATAAACGATTATAAACAATTACGAATTATATTACGAAATATTTCTGAATTAGTTCAATTTCCAATAAATAACAAGAAAATATTATAATAAAGTAGAAAGTAAATTAATTAAAGGTAAAGTAAGAGTAAAATAGTTTAGTTTATTTTTAGATAAAATTAACTTTTTAATAGATTAAATAATAGTGATGGGCTAAAAGCTGGGTACACCACCCATGCATATTTTTTTTTTTAATTTGCCGACTGCACTTTTTCTACATATAAACTTTAAAAATTCATATTCGTGTCTGTACTCGTTTCGTTAAAAAATGCGTACAAAGAATTCTCCTCATGTTTATTAATATATAGATTTAGTTAAATCAACGTCCATAAAGGCGTACTGACAAATTAAATGTAAAGAACCAGTTGTTACAAACCATAGAATCAGGTGTCATTTCCGTTGAAAAGGTGACTGACCCCATTTACTACTTAAACTAGTCAATAAGACAAGTGGAACAACGATATAGCGAATGTTCAAAATAAACCATTGGTGAAAAGATATCATATCGAAAATAACTGATTTATCGATATTCAAATATTTATAAAAAATATTTGCTGATGTATTGGTTATTTTTAAATATTTTAAATGACAACAAAAATTTTATTTGACTTATGTATTAAATCATCCATAATATCGCCTCGAAACTGCCAATATTATCAATATTTTCAAATCTTCGATATAAATAACCAACGTATCATAAGTTCATAACGTATCGATATTTTCATTAACTTCAACAGCAACCCTAGTTATGATAACGTTATATTTTTATTACAGGTGTTAACAAAAAAGGACAAAAGTCCGAAAGACAGCAAGAGATTATCACAATCTAGGTATAAGGCTGTCTTCATTAAGAGCATCCAGCAATTCTCAAGGCATCCAGGGTATGTATTTGTATTTTCCAGGGTAATATAAGCTGATTACAGCGCAATATTACACCAGTGTAAGTTAGTAGTAAATTAAATACCTCTTCTTTTAGTACGCGGCTTCGGACTTGCGATCATGTGGTTGCGGGTTCGAACCCCATCTATTGCACCACCAACCTGAACCCACTCCTAACACAAACGTTTTTAGCTTAACTGGAGGGGTTATGAAGAACTAGCAACCTGCCCCGGCTTCGCACGGCTAGCAGAGACATCTTCAACAATCATCAACATATTTCAATCAATTTACACAAAATCTTAACAAATTATACACATGAACCTTCGTCGTGAATCACTCTGTCTATTAGTGAAAACCGCATGAAAATCCGTTCAGTAGTTTTTCAGTTTATCGCAAACAGATAGACGTGGCAGGGGACTTTGTTTTATAATATGTAGTGATATTAGTTATGTATCATCCACGTTGCTCGAACTCCTTATAAAAAATAATTACAATAGGCATTGATTCAAATCGAATTAAAAAAGTACGAAAAGAAACCAATGCACAAATTTGTTTCATGTAGGAAGGATGCAGTTCACATTATTCATTTGGATACACTCACCCAAAATTCCATCTAAGCGCAATGCCAATTCGTTCGTCATTGCCTTTACACTGATCATCGGGGTAAATTTAAACATCATTATTCTATCAAAATATTGCGTAGTAATCAGCAATGTAAACTTCAAATGCGCGATGCAGGATTAATTAATTCGGCTTACATTCAACAGATGGCTCTTCATAAATCATAATATTATCTGTATTTTTATTGTTGTACACAGCATAAATATTCTGTTACATAAAACGCTTATGCTTATGAGACACGATGAAATCCTTACTAATATTATAAATGCGAAAGTAACTCTGTCTGTCTGTCGCCCTTTCACGCCAAAACTACTGAACCGATTTAAATGAAATTCGGTACACAGATAGGCCTGTGAAAGGACATAGGCTACTTTTTAATGCGAAAAAAGGGGTTGAAAGGTTGGGATGAACAGTTGTATGGAAGTATCGTCATATTTAGAGCTAAAAGCTTGAAACTTATTTTTAAGGCTGTTGATTCGATATAAATACACTATTCCACGCGGACGAAGTCGCGGGCACAGCTAGTAAATAAATAAATTAAACCTTTATTTTTTCAGGGGCCTACTATTCTCGGTTCTGTTCCCCATCATTCAAGTGGTGGCGTTTTTCTCCGCGGTGGGACACGACCCACGGGATCTTTACGTCGCCGTTGTTAACGATGAAGCCAGTTTCTCGCCATGTAAGTAGTTCCACTTGACTTCGAGAGATGGCGTTGGTTAGACCACCGTAAAATATCCGCAGATTTTAAATGTGTATTGTAATAAAGGTTGTTTGTTAGAGAAACCCAGTGTGGCTGTAGAAATATGTATATTTATGTTGTTTCCATAGTTATAGTATGATTAAAAGAGAGCTAATAACTAACTTACAATATCTTTTATATTGAACCAATTCCGTGCGTCATCATTATTCGTAAATGCTACTGATAGATATAAAATGCAGTTATAAATAATGAATTAAGGCAATATGCCACAAATGTAATAATTAAAAGACTTTATTTTTAAATTTAATAACACATATTTCATTTAGAATAATATTGTGATGGATGATCGGGGTGTTTAATTTCTAGGTTGTAATGTGTGTGTTAAGGTACTATATTTTGATTTAATGATATAAAACTTCATTGATTGGAACTATTAATTATTGTTAGAACAACGAAACAAAGCATAGGCTTTTTGGAGGGAGTTTCTAAACTTTCTTTTTTTTAATTTCAGATGGCATAGACATCTGTAAGAACAGCAGTCTTCAGCTGGTGACTCACAACATGGTTGAAGATACTTGTGACTTTTATATGCTTAGCTGCTGGTTCATAGAAGAAATGGAGAAAAGAAAATTGTACCCTGTTAGTAATTATTTATTATGCAAATTACACATGGAACAATTCAGACGACTAACGGTTCGCGTGTTCGATACCCGATCAGTACAAATATTTGTAGGCATGAATATGTTCTTTTTACCTTGGTCTGCGCGTGTCTATGTATAAAAAAAGAGGCTGTCATGGGACTTAACGTCACATTACGAACGATGAACTTAAAACGTAACATTAGCAGGTTGGTGGCATTAATTAATAAGGTGCTGACAGAACTCAATGTTTGAAATATTTGGATTAGTGCCCTCTAGTGATAATGACGGGCACGAGTTCAGTGCTTTTTCCCCATAGCAAAAGTGCACAAACGTGCCTAAAGAAGTTTTCACTTAAAAAAATGTATTATAAGTATGTTCAACCGTGGTCTAGGACTCATGGTACAGCCATGCTTAGTTTGGGCACAGAGTACTAAGTAGTTACTACGTAACAGATAAATCACTCGCTACAAAAATGTCCATACGAACCGTTTTAACTTTTAGTTCCCTACCTAAGCACGACTATTATTGTCTCGCAATAGCGCACGGCCGCGTGGTCGTGAGTGTAGGGTTACCACTTTTGAGGTAGTATGCCATACAATTTTTTATGAAAATAAATTTTGCTACGTTAATTAAGTAACGCTTATTTTTTATTTCAAATGTTTTAGTATACAAAAAAATCGTACATGCGTTTTTTTTTTTTTTAATTAATGATTAATAAACTTCTTCCCTTTTCTAGAATCTCGATTATTAAACTTTATGGTGGAAAATATTTTAAATATCACAAAAATAATAATCTTGGATTTCACGGTATTTAAAGAATATATCAATACGATCTCAAATCGCATTTACGCTGGCCGGTCCGCCGGCGGACCAGCGGCCGGTAAGTATTTAGCGCGCGCAAGTAGGTACATCGAGTGACAGAGACCTGGTTTGGATCTAGATAAAAAAATTAATGGCATTTAACTTCTATTAATTACTTGTATAATTGTATTGTTATCTCTTATTTCATTTGAATTAATGAAACATAAACAATTTTTCCAGACACCATACAATACATCAGAAGAAGCCAAAAAAGCAGTCGCTACGGGTAAACTTTACGGAGCCGTTCGTCTCCCTCGCAACTTTAGCTACGCTCTGGGTAAGAGAGTTGCAGAAGGAGAAGTAGACGACGACATCGTGGACAACAGCAATGTCAACGTTTGGTTGGATTATACAAGTGAGTATACTAAGCGACTTATTAAGAAGATGGAGTTTGTGGTGGTTAAAAAATAATGTTCTTCCTCGTTTTGTAATACCATTAGGTATAAACATTTCCTTATAATATTAGGTTTATTAATATTATTAATATTAGGTTTCTGGGAGGAAATGTTTTCTTTGTCAATTCCAAAATTATTTTTCCAATTGTATCCACAGTGAACATTTTCACACACAATGAGTAGTTAACCCCTGGTCGCAGTTAAACACCGCTTTATCTAGAGATGACCATATTCATTTCTATTTTATCGATAAATATGTCGCAGAAAAAGTTAATCATATGACGGATAGTTTTATGACAACGGTTCTCTTTTGCTTCTAATTCCTTCTCATAATTCTACTTGTTATGATAATTCTTTCACTGTTACTGCGGTACGGCAGTGGAATTCCCTTCCCCATTCTATCCGCGATAGCCCTTCCCTGACTGTTTTTAGGAAAAGAATCAAGGATTTTTTTCTGTTTCAGCAATAATCAGCCTGTTAATTTGTATGTATGTATGTATATGTTTAACAAATTATTTAGTGTATATGTGGTATCTAATATATGTAAATTTATTTTACGAACATACAGGTACTTGTTATTCTGTAGTTATACGTTATTTATTTTTAGTTTAGGTGGTTATTATTCTATGTTAATTCAATTCCCTTTAACGTACACACTTTGGCTCTATTTATTCTTTACTATCCTCTCTTCACTCCCAAGGTTTGCTGGAAGAAAACTCAACTATGGGTTAAGCTCGCCTTTGTACATGCTATTTTCCTTTCTGTACTTATAAAATTGTTATTTTGTGTAAAATAAAGAATATAAGAATAAGAATATAAGAACATTATAGATGTAACTGTAACGAAGCCTGAGTTATGTGTTATAATTATTTTACTAGAACTAAATTGGTGTAATAACATAAAGTTACGAGCACGTGATGTCTCGAAATTATTAATAAAAAATATTGGTCGAAATGTACCTTTGAAATTTCAATTCTTCTCTCCGTTCGAAGTCTTTACACGTGGTACCGCTGAAAATACACCGTGATCATCGTGTAAAAATCAATTTTTCTTCTTATACACTTTCAAAACAAGGCAGCGCATTGCAGGGCCCTTGCAATGCGCCCATAGCCTTATTAATGTTATAGATAAGATGTCATTTTACATTATAGATCATCAAATATCAACCTTTATAAAGACCCAACTTCATAAGACGTACGAGAGTTTCACCCGGCGAACCATGATCGCATGCGGCAGGCACGAGAACTTAATACAGGTAATTTAGTTTTTACAGGTGATTTGATAGAGCACGTTGTCTATTGCTAGGAGAGAATGCACAATTACAACCAACTAAAACTGTTAAAATGCATTTTTGTACATTTTTGTACTAATATTGTAATAATTATTTTCTAACCCAAAGGAACCAATACTTTTTTCTGTTTTAAGTAATTATCTATACGATTAGGATCATATACAATTCTTGCTTAAAGCGGCACTCGTTAGCAGATAATACTTGCAGTGACAGCAATGTAAATATCGATGTTTTAATAATAATAAAAACACATTAATCAATCTTAGTTTATTTCTTTCAAAGCAACTGTCTCGCAATCCAGTCAATAAGAGATAATAATTTTACTAAAACCTTCACGAAAGAGGCTTTAAAATAAAACTTAGTAATTTTCTTTTTTCCATTCCCTCATCCCATAGCGTACCATTTCATATCTATTAATTTAAATTTGACACATGCACTTTCATAAATATTGTGCATGTGCCTGTGGTCATATTCATGATGGCCATATTGGCTATGATAAAATATTATGACCAATCATGAATAATGATCTTAACGCACTTCATTATGTATGTATAGTATTTATTATGTAATATAACACATATTCCAACCAATTAATGTTTTCACTACTTTTTTATTTTTATCAAGATAATATCAATGCCGAATACATTTCAAATTATATGAATTCAAATACGCATGTACGACTAATTTTGAAGGGCCTAGATCATTTACTAGGTATCATATCCGTAAAGGACTGGGAGCTATCACTAAATAAGATGTCTTGTTATCTGTTAGTTTTGGTTACCTTCTAAAAAAATGGTACAAATTTGCTTTAAAAATCGCCTTAAAAAACGGCAAAATTATTATTAGTCATAGATTGCATACTTAAACAATAATTCCATTCCATTCTTTTTTTATATTTATCTGTGTATATCTACGATAGTTATGTATATCACTTTAACGACATCCATTTTTATGATATCTCAATATAGTGTATAAAAGTATTCTCGATTGTATATTAATATGTATAATATGTTTAAGTGTATGTATAATTTCAGACCTGACCAGTTATGTCACATTGTATAACCAAGGAAGGTAACGCAATATAACTTCAACATAATTTTCAGTATATCATAAATATATTATTATAAGTGTTTTGTTTAAAGTAGGTAATGTAAGAATAACACATATTATGACCTTGAAGTCAATAAATATTGACATTATCATCAGGTGTTGCCCCTTAAAAAAAAAAAAATTATTTCTGGCATTGTTTTAATCCCTGCAGGCTGTCTCAGCTTTACGATATATTAAAATAATGCAACTCATTATTATATTTTTACATAGATAGGTACTTTTTTTCTACACTTCAATTTATTGATTAGATATTGATTTGTCAATAATAAATATACATTATCATTCACCAAGACGAAACATTGAAGCCGATCCGAAGGGCATTTCACTCATCGAGATTTTTTTGGGAGTGTAGAAAACCAGCTGACCTCAACCATAATGGTGGTTATACCCCTCCCCCCCTTCCTCCCGCTAACCTTCACTGTATGAATTCGTAAAAACATATATAAAGAGTATATTTATTAAATGATTGTTTTGTTTCAATTTAGTAATTCTGTCACGTGTGATACTTTAAACCTGTTCAAAATCATTACTTATGGTACCTAAATAAGTCAAGCAATTAATTGGTAAAGCTAACGTTATAAGTATTTGAGTGCATTATTTTAATCGTCACAGTTGACCCTTTTCTTTTTTTATACTGGTAAATTCACTGGACGGTGATGCCATTAAAATAAAATAAAAAACTACCATAAATAATAAGTCTTCTACATTTTAGTTATTTTAAATTGTACACATTATAATGAAGTGACTAATAATGTTTTATGTAAACAGATTCCAGTACATTTTCAAAAGCCGGTGTATGGTAAGAGTGAACCGCAAATTACCAACTTCATGGCACCTGGCATCCTCATTACGTAAGCACTAAAAATACATAATTTATAAATTAATAGTATAATAGTACAAGTTTATGAATTACATAAACATTCAGGAATTAAAAAAAATCCATAACATTAACAACAGTATTGTATAGTATTAATTACTATACAATACTGTTGTTAATGTTATGGATTTTTTATACATAATGTAGGTTGTATCGTTGGCTAGTTTACATCAATGCGACAGGTCCGTCACCCCGTGATAAAGAACCCTTATCGGGATTTCTCGATGTGAATACAACCGTATATCTTTAAGAAGCACAGGACCAGTTTGATGGCGCCTATCAATACTCGCAGCACCATTGATGCCTCTCCGGCCTTTCAAGTGCCAACCCTAGTTCCTAATATTGGAGCCAGCTACCCTACACAAAAGCAGACATAGATCGCTATATTTTAATAATGCTGATTAAGTTTTTGGCTTTTTGTAAGGTTTTTTTAAGGTGTTTTGTGTTTTGTGTTTTAGTCTGGTGAATAAGTATCTGCTACGTTTTTTCTAATATTTCTATATTAATTTAAAAATACCTGAAAGTACCTAAAACAAAGTCCTATTTTATAGGTTTTACTCTATCTATTAGTGAACAAGTAGTAAAGAAAATATTTCAAAATGTTCAAAATCTTTTAAACCAAGGTGTCTGATTTCCCGATTCACCAATTAGATACTCCCAAAACTGTATTTTTGCCAATTTACAGTGGTTCCTATTAAGCCTTAGTTAGAGCCAATGCTGCAAGACTAAAAAAAATTATAGGGTAGTCGCCGGTAGTTAAAATAAACTTTGTAACAGTACACAGTACGAAATTGTAATACGTATAAGACTTTATAGTTTTCGTTACTATTTTCAAGTGTGTTGAAAAATGACGACGTCACAGTCCGCTATTTTTGTCCACTATCGTATTATAAGTGTCGTATATCGTATTATCTCTGTCGCGCGGCAGTATACTGTTCTTCCTGTCGGCGGTGGTGACGTCGACGCTGATGATCACGGACCGGCTCGAGGGCGTGTGGGAGCGCAGCGCCGTGGCGGGCGTGAAGCCGCGCGAGATGCTCAACGTGCACATCGCGCTGCAGTCCAGCGTCATACTGCTGCAGGTACGGGACTACGTTCTATGTCTTTTCTAAACACATTGAAATGGTAGTCGAACGTAAAGTTAACCTGGAACCTTGGCAGTGTGCAACTAGATAATTAGAACTCACACAAGTAAAATAAGGTTACTTTGGCTGCGATTTTACGAGTGAGACGTGTTTCTGAGTCTATCTATTTTAAAATTCATTTTCAGTTCGTTTTGAAATGAGAACGTAGTTTTTCATGTTTAAACGTCTAGGGTTTATATTTAAAACGTTTACAAACAAAAAATAAAGAAAACCACAACTGCCTCTTTAAACGATAAATTAACAAAATCTCTAAACGTTCACAACACGACTGACACTTGAGCGTTACTAATGACTTGCCCTCCCATTATTAGTCCCGGTGACACTCCTCAAGTAGAACAACAGTTAACTGCAGTCTTCTGCAGAGCGGAGATACTTACCCATCCTGGCGGCACAAATTCTAGAAGAAATTTGCTATGCTTTCCTCTTTCAGTCTTTTGAATCTTCAGGAAATTTCGAGTAAAACTACCACCTCATCACCTACCACTGTCACTATCCCAATAACTCAATATTCTTTTATCTCTTCAGACAATAGAAATGATGACGCTAGCCTTCGCGGGCTACGGAATCCCTTCGGAAGGGTCCAAGCTAACGTGTGGCACATTGCTCTTCCTGCAAGGTATCTGCGGCATGTGTTACGGGTTCCTACTATCCGTGTATTGCTCGAGTCATACCTTGTCGTTCTTCGTGGCTACAGGAAGCTTCTATCCTATGATATTGTTATGCGGTAAGTAAATATAATTTACGACCACAGTGGGGTGGGGGTAGTGCATTCGACATCAACGGGAGAGGTAGCAGGTATGATTCCTGCTTAGTGCACATATTACAATGCACGAATATGTATTTACAACAAAATGTATGTTTATTTATGTTCTTGAACCCATAGTAGAAGCAATGCTTAGTCAGGGTCTAGATAGCGCTGTGTAATGTGGCTATTCGTTCCGTTATTCGCTAAAAGATGGCGGCTAATAATGTAATGACGTGCGAATGAGACATTTTTATGTGTCAGACAGAGGTAGCTCTATTTCCCGCACGATCACTTGAAGTGAACGCGATGCGTACACGCAAATTTTAGAGAAAGTCAGTTATTATAAGGCTTTTGATATTTAGATAGGCTTTTAATGTGTTTTTGAAGTTGAAGGTTATTTGTATTGTATTATGTTATCAAGAATGCTTGTTGGAAAGATCGTATTAAGCTGCCACCGTTGAAGAAAAATTCAAAATACCTACAAACTAAATGCGTGTACGTGCGTCTCAATTTAGGTAATCTATGACTCCCTGTACTCGTCAATAGATGGCGCCCGTGGGTTAATTTAGGCTTCCGTAACATTATTAATAGATGCTTCACAATTTGGTTAGGAATTCTGTTAACTACATGCTCCCCGTCCTGGTGGATTCAGACGCTCTGCGTTTAATTATGACACATGGACACCTGATTGCGAATTTTATATACGCAGTCAAATATGAACGCAGACGGCTTATAATTAAAAGTATTTATGTAAATAATTCACAATCAAGGTTTAATGAATAATGAACACTTAGATCTAGATTACAGGGGATTATATAGTTAGGAAGGCTTAACATAATATATGTGTGCCTGTGGCTGGACCTCGTAGTTGGTCAGCAACAGGCGATCTGCAATCTTATTACCAACTAATTGTTTTGGTAATCATTAATTTTATTATAATTGGTAATTTGTCATATGAGGCTTAATAGCTTCCTGGGACAGCTGGGTGGCATGGCGTGATGTTAGTGTATTCGTACAATACGAGGTAAGGGTTGGCTTCGCATAACTACGTATCAACAAAATACTTTATGCAATAAATTTGGCCAACGGGTTAATTCTACGTTATAGCAAGTATGCTATAACGTAGAATTAACTAGATTAGGTTTACACGGGCAGTTTTCCGCAAGTGCACGACAAAGCTCGTATTTTGCGTTACCGGCGACCTCGGAGAGTGCCCTGGCGAGGTACTTAGCGCGGTATTCTGCAACCCCCTAGCAGTCCAAAGTACATGGGTCGCTGTTTTCTACGCTTCTATGCAAGCTCTGCACAGTGGGCTGTCCATAGCACCTATAGCAGAAAGGCGTTTGTTAAACGAGCCATGCCTGGTGGTAACTCCACTTGCCGCTCGCAGCTGCCGATTGTTCAGCCGGAGTAGCATCCTCGGCAGCCGGCTGTTGACGGCGGGGAGTGCCGCCCTTGACTGCCCGCAGTCTTCATGGCTTGCCCATATGAAATTCTGTTGGTCTCTAGTGCGCTTCTTTAAGAATGTCCGAATTTGACCTAAGGGGAAGGGCACTATGGGTTCCGGGCCCATGACGCAAGCGTCGTTTCGCTCGCGTTAATAAAGATTTTGTCAATCAATCCAGGTACCTCTCGGAAATAGTACTCGAATTGGTAACGTGTTGGGTTATCACTAATTGACTACCTAGGTACTTATCGAACTGTCACAAAGAAAATCAATTCGGCATTCTCTATCGCTTGTACTATGCGGAGTGTTCCGAGGAATTGTTCGGACTCATACCGGCCGCAGCATTCCACCATCGTTCAAGGCGACATAACTTTCATCTCCACCACTTAGATGATTGAAACTCCGCCACTGTGCGGTTCTCCAGAAACTTTTTGCCTCGCACAACCAATCTGTGGAACAAATTGTCGCCTACGGTATTTCCGAACCGATACGATCTTCATTTCTTCAAGAAAAGAGCGTACTCTCATCTCAAACTCACACTGTGCGTGACTGTTAAGTTGCAGGTGTCCATGGGCGACGGTAGTCACATCTCATCAGGTGACCCATCTGCTCGTTTGCCCGCTATACCATAAAAAAAAATGCAGAGTGCAATATAATTAGGATGACACATATTTACGTACCTTTTTAAAAAACTATACTAGTTCTATAATCTGTGGTCCAGAGCCAACGATCGTTTACTTATTTCATAACACGTAAATAACAATTGTTCTATCTTTTTCAGGTATTCTATGGCCTATAGAAGGCATGCCAAGTGCTTTACGATATGTCGCCCTTACGCTCCCTTTCACGATACCCTCAAAATCGATGAGAGATATCACGGAAAAAGGATCCTCGATCACCGAACTGTCCGTCTACCAAGGATTCCTGGTCACGATAGCATGGATTATGATCACCCTAGCTTTAATATACCTTAGGTTAAGATTGAAGAAAACGTAGGGTAGTTTTAAAAACAAAGTAAACTTATTTTTAAAACTAAAGAATTCAATTCTCTTTCTGTATGTTGGGCCAACATGAGCCAATGCACGCCACAATATGGCGTATATTAGACAACATGTAAAAGGAACACGACGTGACTAAACTATGTTTATAGAAAATTATTTTTATTTATACAATACGAAATAACAATTGTGATACATAATTTGCTTAATTTTCTTTGATTTACATTGTGTTATGTTTATTAACTTTTATAATAAGCGAAATTGATTGTTCTGGTATACATTTATAATACATTCGAGAGCAATGAATTCGGGTCACATAAAGAAGATTTTCGGGTGTATTTATGTGACCCGGAGTCATTGCTCTCGAGTGTATTCATTATATATATAAATGTATATATATATATTTATATATTGTCAATAAACAGTGCAGATAAATCGATTAAAACCTGTGATTAACATAACAATTTTATTTATGGAGGTCGGACGAAAATCATTTATACACGGACTGTAAAACAGTCGACAAATATTATATAAATAAATCGCTTCGTAGGTTATGGGAAAGAAACAAGCTCACTTTGCATTATCTCATTTACAGAGCGCTTATTAACTTCGTGTGCTAATTTCATAACTCGTTCCTGGAAACTCAATAGTTTAACGAAAACTCTGCAAATCGGATAATGTAAATTGGCAGGACAAAGTGTACAGTTTCTACCGACTGCCTTGATGAGGGTTACTGTCGGGTAGCTTGTAAATAGCTTTTACTGGTTAAGTCTCAGGGAATACAGAATTAAATTATCTACAGATAATTTAAAACTATTTAATAATATAGCAGTATATTACTGCGGGCAATAATTGAATCTATAATGGGAAAATGTTAGTGGATAGAAATTGTAGTGTAGGGACATAGTTTTAAAAATGTGCTCAAATCTAGATCTTTTAAAAATGGAGGGTAGACGTATCTAGAACATTTTCAAAAATCATGAATTTAGAATGCAGGTTTCATGTTTTAACGGTTTCTATGGTTTTTGTGAACTTTTAAAAAACTTACAAAATGTTTGTAAACTATGGATATGGTGCTATTAAGGGTCATTGCGTTCATCAAATGGTTGCGTTGATGACGAATTAAAATAGTTTACTTGACTTCAAAACATAATTGCTTTTTTTTTAATTTGCATAAAATGAAATTGCCAATACAAATTGCTAAATAATGCCACTTTTTTTTAAACAATTAGTGCGTGTCAGTCTGCCTCTGAGCTTTCAGAGCACAGATCCGTGACTTGGTGAGGCTGCGCGCGTAGCGTCTGCTGCCTAGTGTTATTATAAGCATTCGGCGTAATGTCCCTTAATAGACAACTTCATATGAGAGTTGTAAGAGACCTTGACTTTAATAACATGTTTCGATAAAAGCATTTGTTATTAGCTTCTAATGTAGATTATATTTGTGTATACTTCTCTTTGAGAGAATATTGCCGATGTGGTGACGTGATGTCATGTGATTTGTGGGTACCTATTTATGAATAAAGACTTTTATATATATTTGCGTTTTTATGCTTTCATTTATAAATAACACTACAGGACAATATCTTTACACATATATACCAGGGATGAAGTTATTATTATAGCTACTTTTTTGTGTAAAGCTACTTTAAAATGTAAAAATGAAATTATAATGATTAAAAACAACATTATATTAACATTTAGTCATATAGAAATAATACAAGTAAACATTAAAAACTTAAACTAACTTAAACTCGAATTATAATTATAGTAACGTAGAGTACTGAGTTCAACTAAAACAGTGTTGGGTTTTCCACACGATAAAAAGATAGTTATGCGTCACTTGGCTCGTTCGAGCCACTACTAGTATGGACATAGAACCGAGCCCTGTTGAATTATTTTAATTTGCCATTATCTTAGACATAGGCTTACGGTATCGCTAACTTATTTACGTATCACTAACCATTACGCCAGTAGACGCAGATAAAGCAGTTCGGAAGTGCTTTTTCTTCCGACTGAACAATTTTTTTATTTTTTTACATTATAGGGGGCAAACGAGCAGACGGGTCACCTGATGGTAAGTGACTACCTCGCTTATGGACCCCTGCACCTGTGCGCCGGCCTTTGAGATAGGAGTATGCTCTTTTCTTGAAGGTTTGAAGGTCGTATCGGTCCGGAAATACCGCAGGCGACAATTTGTTCCAGAGATTGGTTGTGTGAGGCAAAAAAATTCTGGAAAACCGCACCGAGTGGTGGATTGCCATAGAGCATTCTCTATATGTACTGTATGTATGTAAGGAAGCTTAGAGTCGTGACCTAATGTGCTATATAGCCTCTACTCATGAATCTGGCTATCATACAGCGTGAAAGTTTTGGCCGCATGCGCTATTTTTTTTTTCGGTAAAATGTTCTGGTGACTCGTGACTCGTAACTTTAAGCAAAAAGTTTAAAATTAAATAAATATATTTATGAATTTTCCGGTAGAAAATTCCAATGATTTTAGACTCAGAATAGTAGTGGTCTGAATACACTATTTCAGGATTCGGTACGGTGTCGCTTACACCCTGTTTACAAAAATATTTCCTAATCCGACTTGTAGTTCCAGTCCAGAGATGGGCACATTTAAACAAACAAACAATAAAAACTCATCGGCTTTATTAAGATTTGTATTAGTATAGATAAAATATATACATTTCATTCAACAAAAAAAAAATTGGTTGCCTGTAAAGTCGGTATACGGGCGAAAGTTTTACGTGACAACGACTTTGAGTGGTAAAATAATTTTAATGTGAATATTCATTCGTATAGTAGGAAGAAGGATGAAATAATAGTAACAATTTAAAACATTTATTTATACAAAGAATTATATTTAAAACATTAATTTATACAAAGAATCTCGCACTGAATTTCATATTAACAAAATTTTATTTTTACCTTTACACATACATACGTCGTCCTTCACTTTTTATGTCTGTCTCTCTCGCTCTTAGGCGGGCTAACCATGCCCGAGTGGAAGGGACGCGTGCCTCTCACTCGCTCTCATTGTGAGCGCATAACGTGAGCGGAGCGTAACGCAGTTTCTTGAAGTGTCACCCGGCAAACCAATTTATAAGACGTTGTCACGTCAAAAGCCATTAGCAAATTTGGTTGTATATTTAGTACTAGTTATGATAACTGTGCTTGTTTTTTTTCACCTACAAATTGTGTTCTTTTTCGTTTTACTTGCAATTCCATGTTAATTTTGGCATACAACGGCTAAAAAACTAAAGATTTAATACATATTTTATTTTTGAATCTTTTCATTTCGTCGTATCGGAGTAGTTTTAGGCACATGATCATAATGGGGCACGATTTTGTATTATTTCCTCCTTTTCATACAAAAAAAAATCTTTTTATACCCAAACTACAACTTTTAGAATTAAATGTCATGAAACAACTTTTATTAAGATCATTAAGTTCTATTCATCGGCATAAAGAAAATTGTTTGCCAGGTCACTCAAAATAGTTACGATCCACTGTGCGCCGTACTCGCTCTAACGCATCTCTGGAGCTAAGCCTTCATCTAACTACTTTCCTCAATGGTTAAATAGCTATAAATACAATAATGGTTGGGGCAGACAGCAGGCGAGGCGGCGTTAGTCCATTTCATCCGATCACGTCGCGTCGTTGTTACCACAAGAATACTTTTAATTGGGGTCAATCTACTGCTTGAACCTAACTGACATTGGAGTCAGGAGCACCTATCAATAAGTAACATTTTTAAATTGGAATATATAAATAAAACTCCGAAAGTCAGATATAAAAATTTTATTATTTATAGGAAATATTTTGATTTAACAACAACTCTTTCCGTGTGAGTCGCATGCGCCTACGCGCCGACGTCATCATGGCACATTGATTTTATAGTCTTGTAACACTGCAAAATAACTTTCACTATGGACAAAAGTCTCCTTTTCAAATAATATGTTCGTTCATTCGAATATGGAAAATAATGACGTCCTGTAAGAGCGCGGAATCAATAAGATAATTTGAAATTGGAATACAAAATTACTAAAATTTGCAATCAGCATGGTGACACCGCTCTGTTTTATTACGTCACTTATTCCTTAACTCAAATGAATTAGCGGTTTAAAGCAGCTGAATTTAGATTTACGAAGCCAAATGATTTAGTACCAGCGGAAAGAGAACATCAACAATCCGATTTGAACTTCGTAAAGTGCCAGCGCAAAGACGCGTGCGTTCACACCGACAGCACGAGGTTTCGTTGTCAGCAAACCGTCCGAGGTTCCTCACAGCGCAAAACGGTACCTCAAAAAGAAAAAAAAGTCTATCCACATCATCATTTCGTCCGCAGACCACACACCGCTTATTGCGACATTATCACATTTATCAAGCATTATCTGTTGATCCCTCGATACAGGAAAAAAAACTGATTCTTTTTTTAATTCTGTGTTTTCACAGTTTTCACCTAACTATATACTAGAACTTAAATTATAGCTCACTCATCACCTGTTTCGCTCGCATTCTCGCTTCTCAACCATTCTTTATACAAGATGTCTTTGCATTTATACTACAGAGCGACATATTTTTACATTGCATCTCACGGGGGACAGTCAATTCCTATACTATTATTGCTTTTGAAGCAATTATATACTTTTAGAAACAACTTCTCTGTTCACAAACGTTTATGGAGTTGCTTATATAAGAAAACAATTCAATTCAAGCTGCAAAGGCATATTTTATATATCACACTTTTTTATTACATAGCAAAACAGCGGTTTCAGCTATCTCTGGACATCTATGAGGAATTGACCGGGCCCCTTACAAACAATTACGGAAAAAAAACTAAAACTTAACGCAATTCCTATACAAATCGATGAACATAAAAACATGTGGAGATTAAGGAAAGGGCCTGAATGAGACCGAATGTTTAAACAAATATTACCTACACGTGTCTATGTACAAAACCGAATCACTTGGGGTCCGTTTTGCAAAACTACCATGACAATCTGTCCCGTACATTAAAAGGAATTCTAGCGAGAACCAACGTAACGTAAACGTATATGTGAGGGTTTGTTACACACTAGGCCTTTGCAAGGTAATCCGATCAGTAAAAAATCTATTGATATATTTATGCAGACTTTTTTTAAGTTTTGCAGAAACAGACGCCATCACATTATGACATTACGACGAGCGAGACACCAGCAGATATCGCTTCACACGCTACAATATACATAGCTTGAGTACAGTGAGGATTTTTTTATTACAACCCATTAGAATTAAGAAATCAGTGACGTAATTAGTATAACACAACGTATATAATATAGTACAGTGACGTAATATTCTTATTTCAAATAAACGTGGGATGAAGCACACGCACTTTGCTTAAACTTGTGCTTTAGTTGGTCTAATGGCATCTCTGTCTAGCCCCGTAAGTTAAACAGAGACAATCCGAAATCTTGTTTTGAAAATTCCAGAGAATTCTCGCTCGTTGCAACGTCCCATCTTTTAACAAGTTAATCTCAATTTCGTTTAAAAATGTACGTTTTAACAACATAAAAGCTAGCCGTTCAAAGTAGACAAATCAGACACAAATCTAAAACAATTCATAATCGAACATAATTTTACCAAACGTACATATTATATAACTGTACATTAATATTGTGACTATGTTCAGGCCTCAATCGTTCACTACATATTTACATTATAATATAACGGTACTGTTCAAGCTTCAAATCACATTTTTTATAAGTATTATATGCCGAAATTACGAAATAACGGTGTCTTGATGAGTTTAGCTGACATGGCAAGATATTGATTTAGTGTGCTATATCGCTACGGTATTAGCAAAATTTAAAATTCGAAGCACCAACATGAGTAATTGCCAAAAAACTAAACGTTCCAGAAACATATCTACGTAATCGTACTTTTCAGAGCTGTCTAGAAGACTACAAGTTTATAAAAAGTCTAATTTGTACTAAATTTATTTCCAATAAACGGTTGTTTGTCTATTGGCAGCAATATTGTCAGTTTTATATTGTCCAACTCAGACTAGGATCTGAGTGTAGATATTAATCTGTTGCGGGTCTAAGTACTAGTTTCATTCCAGCAATATTATTAGCGGGCGCCTAGGACTAAGGTATTTTGGACAGCAAAATTATAAGATTGCTAACACCGTTACGATAGAGCACCACATTTCTGCGTTCTAAAGCTACATACAAATGGGAAGACAAGCTACGCTTTATCACTTTAACGCCAACTATTTATAAACAGGCGAATCAAACTGAGCAATCGCACTTTTGCATCATCATCACCGTACAATCTGGCTTAAATGATATTATATGCAAATTCTTTAGCCGTTTATACTATGTTATATAGCCACTATATTATTATATTTTTGTGTATCACAACTTTATTTACAGTTTTTATGACGAAAAAGCTTTTAAATGAAATTTTCGCACGAAACGAAAACTACCCTACTTTGAGACAAAATAAACGATTTCTAAAAAAATGCAAGTTAAAATTAATTTCGCACGTAACCCATCAAGACTTGTAAAACTTTAATCATAATCGCAACAAGAAACGTTAAATTGCCAATTCATTGTAAAAAAGAAAACAAATCACAAAGTTAAAAAAAATACATAATATAATAAATAAAGTATTATCAACAAACGCGAACAGCTTTTCACACAGGGAGCAGACGGCCGCCATTAGCCGAAAATTCATTCAAAATTCAAATTCCATAGAAATTTCAAACCTACCTACAATTTAAGACATAGCTAATAGGCTGATACCAAATATTTGTTCCGAATTTCGGCTAATGACGATTAAGAGCCTGGGTATTTCACAGTTGCGCTGTAAAGTTACATGTTTACGTATGTATTAGTCGGTATTTGTACTATAGCTGCGTTATATACTAGTTATCAATACGTCAACAAGGAAAGCCTGAAATAATGTGAAATCAGTTACATTTTTGTAGGTGAAATTAAGGATGCCTTTTTTAAGTTACCCAAAAACTAAAACTACCCTCAAGTAAAAGCAGAAGACCGGTGCCATTTAACCGTATAGACAAAAAAGACCACGCATAAAACCATAACTATAAATATTAGCATTCTTTTTGTTCTTTTAAATAACCTGTAGAGGCCATAGCCGCATTGTACACAAAAAAATCGGTTTAATAACCCAGCTACATTACAAACAGACATTATTATGGCGGTGGAATTTTTATTTCTTTTAACAAAAGCTTCATCGAATTGACGATTACTGTACGCGCTATGACACTAAAAATGTATGAGATCTGAGTTGGCAGGAGATCACGCTGCCTCAAACGGCATAAAGTTAAAGATATTTTGTATAATTATGGATAACTTGACATAATTGAAATCCTAGCTTGAGAATCAAAGACATTATAAGAAAACTATTAAAAAAATTAAGAAGTTAACACAAATTCTGTACAATTATTCTTGCACTGCAAGTAATTTTGCTTCAATTGCGACTCTATTTGTTCTATAAAACTGCCGAGTACTTTTCGTATTCCTGTATAGTTAAATCCACTGCTACAATTCCTGTGGTGACCAAATTACCTACAACTAGGCAACAAGCTCACAGACACTGCAGCTTAGCATGAACTACCTTAAGTGAGCCATCTTTGCAATTATTCTAATCTTTATATATACGATTCTTCTATACGTGTGTATGTCATAAATTCCTCCTAAACCGCAGGACCGATAAGTTTTTTGAGTGGGTTCTTGGATGGTTTAGGTTCACAATTGGACCCGGTAGGTGGCACTACGATAGAGTTCCAGGAATATTTTTTACGTGCTAGTAATGTTATAAAGATGATTGGGCATGCATGGACTAAAAGATCACAAAGTATATGTAATGAACTAAAAGGGTGAAGTAGTCAATTTCCCCTGAAGTATATAGCTAGCTCTGTGAGAAGTAAATGAATTTATCACTCGTAATTGTAGATCCCATACATTTAAAGTGCAAAGCGCTATCGATTTGATATCCTAACTAATCTCAGACGCTAGAGTACGGGTCTCCAAAATCCTTAAAAAAAAGTTTTTTTTTTATGTTTAAACAATAAATACTTAATTAACGCTTAGAACCTTAAGTAAGAAAAGCGTATAAATTATTTTTTTTCTCAGAAAATTTGAATTAACAGACTTAGTTCCTATCTACCTAGATGTGGCGTCATATTGTGGGGGTTTACAAAAATATTGATGATAACAGAATTAAATATTTTAGAGAAATGTTAGTGTAATTAAACGCAAGGATTTTATACGCAACTCACTCAGAGTGTTAATAAAGACTGTATGTAAATCAGAATATAATGCAATCACAAACGGTAATACCATCATTCAAATATACAGTAAAACTCAGGTTATATAGTCACCAATGATTGTGTTTTGGCAAGTTTTATTTTTTGATTTTGTTCACAAACCACACAATATGAAACCACATTTTCTTTAAAACAAGGGCGGCTTTCATCGACTTTTATAGTAGTGGCTTTTAAGACGGAATTAATACGAGGCATTTGATACTTCTTTGGACCAGATTGCCCTTTTCACATGGTGAAGATAGAACGCTTTATATGCCAAGTTAGAACTGAGCTTACAACCTGCTTATTGCAAAATTATGGATCACAGAACCAAAAGATTAGAAATATATTCACAAAACAAATTTACTTTGAAGTTAGCGATTAAATATGGACTTTAATACTTTCCTTAACGTGCATTGTTGGATTTCTAGGTAAACTAGCATTATACTGCGTCAGCACATACAAACTAAATCATGAGACATGTTTTTGTGTTTATAAAAATATTATAAATTTCTGCACAATACAAAAAAAACCTTCAGTAGTATTTTCATCAGTGCTTGGTGTCTGTTTTTCACACAGAACAATATGCGCTTTAAACATACATTCTTTAAGTCTATATTTAGTGCTAGCAGTATGTATATTTTGAATATCAGCTACGTTGTAAGACAAGCGGCGATACAAACGCGTACAAAAATTGTGATGCAGCGATATTTTAAGATATGTGACGTCACAGAAAGCCGCCTTGCCACTGACAAGCGTATTGAAGCGCAAGACGCAACGAGGACTCGCTCTTTTAACAGACTGATATTTTGAAAATAAACCGTTTTATACATAAACCTAGTTACACCTTTCATCCTCTAACAGTGTGTTTTTAGAATTGTCAAATTGGTATATTCGATTGGCCTGGCATATCGAGGAGTGCCAATCCACCTCATCATGTGTAGTTATTGGTTAATATGGTGTTTATAAAAATACAACAAACTTGTTAATCATTTCCCTCAGACAATCTGACATTTTTCAATCGTAAACTTTTATATATTCTTGTGTTCGTTAAATGTTTTGATGATGTTCAGAAGACAAATACCAGGAGAAGTTATCTATAACAAACATATCTTTAATCTGGGTTAAAAATATTCGTAATTTTAACCGTTAGTGTAGAAATGAATTTGACAGTTCCAATATTTCTTATCATTTCATTTAGAAAATGACAAATGTATCCAGATTAAGTTCGGGTTTGTTATAAGACAAACACATCATTAACTGGTGAATGTTACTAGCACAAATTACTTAAAAAAAATGAATTTAGAAACTTCCAACTCTAAAAATACGATCAACAGAACATTAAAAATAATACTATAAAACCCTCTACAGGAAACATTTGTTGCTCGGCATAAGCCCATTTCAACAATATCAAATGTTGAATGATATTGTCAATGAAGTCCTTTCTAACAGTGTAATTGTATTCAAAACTCTTTGTAGAAAACTGAAATAGTGAATATTTTTCTCAAACAGTAATAAATCTTCTATTTATTAGAGGAATAAAATAGTCCCTAATTATTGTGACTAGTGTTAGTCTATCTTTACATTATGAGATAATCCTAGAGAAAAAACTAAAAGAATATTCTGCCGTCGTGAATGAAAACATTAACTCCAATTACCGTATAACTGTAGTTACTGTGTTTCATTTACGACGGCAGTATTGCAATAGCAAAATGTATCTCAACTCTGGTGAGGTTCACAGAGATTGTTAATTTGACCCAAAATTACTTTGTATTTACTTATATGTGATCCTGAGTAATTGATAATATGATACGGTATTTGGACAAAATTTGGATAAATACTATTGTTGTAATGCCCCATTGAAATTTTCAGCCGTTTATCATAATCATCAAATTAATAACTATTTTTAAATTAAGACAACAAAAAATCTGAATGCATCTTTGAATGATTTTCTAGGAATTCCTAATGCAAATAGTATGAGTACACTGTTAGAAGTTCACCAACATTACGTGAAGCAACGAGTAGTCTGAAGGAGACTCAAGAACATAGTACCAGGTGTAAGGGCGGTCCCCGTTGCGTGTCCGGTCGGTCGCTATGCGGCTGGCGGGTATTGCTAGAACTTGTCTTGGAAGATGAATAGGTTGTTAGTGGCCGCTACTGCGATAATGCTTTCGTGTGGATGCCACGCCGTGTGGAGGATCTTCTTGTTGAAGTCCAGGCAGTCTACGCTTATCTCGTCCTGCAAAAACAAAGTAAAATATTAAAATTCTTTCATGTTAAATATGTTCAGTTTAGGTGCATGTTAAGGTTGGCTATAATTGGTTCCTCGTCATTTGCTGGAGAGCCTCTCCTTTGAGGCCATGGTTATGTCCAAATTCCAACGCGAGAGTGGCGAAAGAGGCGCCGGAAAGAGAACTAGTACTCTCCACCAAGCGCCGGAGAGAGTACTGCACTGTAACTGATCTCCGGCCTCCATGAGCGCTTGCCTAAGGGCGATAAACAGGGTCATCCATCGCCCGAAGTAGAAGCAGGTCCGAGACAGTGGCGCGACATGTTCTGAATCAGAGAGGGGTGGCTCCCACTCCATGGTGAACTCGCCTGTAATTCAACAGGCGGTCAACCTGGTTGCACAGGGATTTCCTTCCGAGGGGATTATACCCCTATTCACAAGCAATACTTTGGTAAGTGTGGAAGCCATGCTATGCTTAGTAAGGAATTTCTCATAGCATTCGTCGTTTCATTCAGAAACGATACTCAAGGTACCCCCCTTTGCTAAGCGAACGTTCTGCGTCGAATACTGATCTGTAATTGGTCATTTCCTTTTCTAAGTTCTCTCCGGTGTTTGACTGACAGATGTGCGTATCAGTGATGTAGCGACTCGAGTCACGCTTTAAATTCACATAATATATGTGAAGTTCAAGTTCTTTTCATGTGTTATCCTAGAACTACTTTCTTTTCGATATTATTTGAAATAAAGCCACACTGACTTCTTTTTGTTGTGTTGTTTCATTGTCATCACTCATGTTTGAAACAAAGAAGTATATTTATAATCACTTTTTACTTTATGCACCAATACTAAACATAATAACAAACTAATAGTCACATTTTTAGTAAAGAAACTAACCAATAATCAATTCTACCTGTATCTATCTTCTATCTGATAATCAATAAACCTATTCTACCTGTTTGTAATGTTCGCCAGTGCCGCCAACTCCAAAAAATATTTTATACCAAATCTAACTTTATAGAATGTAAAAAACAGTTAACAAAATATGCTCGTTATTATTACCAACATATAACTCTTTAAGAATTTAATCCTATTTAAAAACCAAACGTTTTTTTACAATCTATGTATCAGTTGTTGAACACACGAAATAATAATTAGCTTGCATCGGTAATACAGAACAGATATCGTGATAATATTTTATTATGTATGTTGTAAAAATGCTAAATTTAGGAATAGAAATTCTTAAATGGCAGCGTTGACGTTTGCGACGTTGACAGTGACTAGTGTCTAGCGTTCATAGTCTACTCGGTGCGCCGAGTTGACTCGCCAACTCGAGTGCAAACGGACACGAGTCAAAAATATTATCACTCTGAAGAATATTATTAGATAATAAAGAAAATCATTTACAGAAAAAGGAAAAAAATAAAATCTTAGCGCCACAAGTGATTGATAAAAAGCCGACACTGAAAAGTCTGTTTTAGTTAATTTTATTAGATTTAAATTAATAAGCGGTAAAAGTACAGTATCTTCTGCAAATCTATAGCGTCTTCTAACTCTTTTTCTCACAATAGTAATTAAAAGGATTTTGCAAATCTCAAATTACTTTTCTTGTAATTATTATCTTCTGTTCGATTAGTACATCGTCAACATATTTATCGTATTCCTCTTCGCTGCTGTAATACATCTCGTTATTAATAAAAAAAAAAACAATCAATAGTACGAAATAAAACAACAATTTTCATCAACTGTCACTTCCGGCGACATTATGCGTTACGTAAAGTAGCTGTCGAGCTACTTTAAATTATGGACCCTATGCGTCCGGGCTCACTATGAGTCCTCATAGCATTGCTTGTGAATAGGGGTGCACGACTCCGTAGAGGAGCTCGTATGGTTTTAGTCGGTTTGAGTCAGACATACCACCTCAGCGTTTACGACTGTGCCACAGTGGAGTCTTCAATCCTGGTTAAGGCGTCACCTGTTATGCTGATGACATGTTAGTGACGACCCATGGGAGAACTTTCGAGGAGCTGGCACACCTGGGGGAGTACTGCGAGGGTAATATATACACACAGTGTCGGTACGTACCTTCTTCCTCTTGGCGGTGGTGGCGACCCTGCGCGGCCGCAGCGGCTGTCGCGCACGTATATACACACACAGTGTCGGCACGTACCTTCTTCCTCTTGGCGGTGGTGGCGACCCCTGCGCGGCCGCAGCGGCTGTCGCGCACGTATATACACACA